>PVHT020000521.1:10333337-10362501 GCA_004024745.2 Catagonus wagneri | reverse complement strand
CCACACCCGCGGCATATGGAGGTTCCCAGGCTAGGGGTCTAACAGGAGCTGTAGCTGCCAGCCTTCGCCACAGCCATGGCAACGCAGGATCCGAGCCGCGTCTGCAACCTACACCACTGCTCACAGCAACGCCGGATCCTTAACCCACTGAGCAAGGCCAGGGATCGAACCCGCAACCTCATGGTTGCTAGTTGGATTCGTTAACCACTGAGCCACAACGGGAACTCCCTTTGAATGATTTGAATGGCTTTTTTATCCTTAAATTGGTGCAGAATTCGAGGAGTCCTGTTTGAGTTTCCTCTGTATTCCATGTTTATAGAATCATTAAAGGCCTGAGACCTCTATAGCTGAGTCAGGTGAGACCACCTGAAACTCTAGGCCTCAGGCCAGATCCCTTTAAGCAGAATAGCCCAGAGAAGCCCCACTAGGTCTGGCAGCAGAACACGGAGCCCATTACACAATCCAGTGGGTTCTGCCACCACAAACACGCAGGGTACTTAGCATATTTTTAGCAACTGCTGCTGTTAAATAGGAAAATATATTTTCTACATGCCAAGCAAGACGTTGGAAAAGTCTCCTCAGCCACCAACTCAGAAGTGTTTTTGTTTTGTTTTCTTTCAAGCATCAAAGAGGATATATATCCTGTCCTTGCTCTACCCATGTTCAGTGTCAGAAGACAGTCTCTTATGATTTTCTTTTTTTTTAAGCCATTACATTATTCAGTTGCTTTCATTTTCATCATAATAATAAAGTCCAATTTCAGTGTGGTGAAAAGTAGAAGAAAAAAAATTAAGCCCAGGTAAATAATCTTCAGCCTGCTATTTCTTCATCAAAAGCCTATGAATGCCTCTCTGCACACATCTGGAACAATTTCTTTCTTTTATACACATCCATGTTAGAGAGGGATACTTTTTATATCCCTTCTATTAAGCACATCATGATGCTCTTTCATGGGAAATAAAATTGGTCACATCATTTCTAATTCCAAGCATCAGCAAGGACCAGCATCAAGAAACTTGGAGAATAGGACGTTTCAACAAATACAGATACACACTACACTAAGATTTATAGAAAACACTGCAAATAGCATATGAGCAAATGGAGGCTTTAGTTAATGTATACGTCAATTTAAGTTGATACATTCGTGATAGCAAAATTTTATTGGTATGATAAAATATATAATATTAAAACATAAATAAAAGTATAGTTTAAAAATGACATGTCAACGATGCAATTAAATAACTAGACTAGAAAGAATGTTATGTGCTGGATTGTACCCCCACTCCCACCTCCAGTTGTTATGTTGAAGCCCTTATCCCTCAAACCTCTGAATATGACTGTTTTTAAAGATAGGGACTGAAAGAGGTGATCAAATTAAAATGAGGCCATGAGGCTGGACCCTAATCCCATCTGACTGGTGTTCTCCGTCCTAAAAGGAGGAAATTTGGACAAAGACACCCAAGGATCTTGCACCGATCAAAGACCATTTGAAGACACAGGAAGAGGGTAGATCTGTGTAACCAAAGAGAGAGACCTCGGGAGAAACCAAACGTGCCAACACCTTGACCTGGATTTCTAGCCTCTAGTGCCATGATTAAACCATCCAATCTGTGGTATTTCATCGTGGCAGGCCCAGCAAACTCATACAGAAATAGGAATATCATAGAATATTGTTATCATTACATTTTGTTGGTGATAATACACTTGAGTATTTTGCCTTTTTATTTATTCTTTGTAACTCATTATTACTTTCTCTTATTTCCTCCCTCTCTGTCCCCCCCTTTTTTTTCCTTTCTTTCTTGTTTTTCTTCCAAAAAATTGTTCTTCAGCATCTATGGGGTGGTCAGCCTTGTGAATATCTAAGCACTAAGTATTCAAAGTATGATTTGATTCATGTCTTTACAAAATTGAATCCAAGATTTTACCTATATGTTACTTTGATAAAGAATAATAAAAAAAATCCATCTCAACCTTTCCCAGTACACACCAAACACATCCCCATCTGTATTAGAAGTTATGTGGAAACGTGGCCAATTAATCCTACAATAGCAAAACAGCAATCCTCAAGTCATCTGTTAACAAAATAAGTCATTGGGTAGCTTTATAACACATGCCCCTAAGCTTCAGTACACATGAGCAATACTTAAAGTTGCTGACCACTAGTAGGTAACAGCCATCTGTTATTTCTAGGGATGCACTTCTATTTTTAGAGATCACTCCCCATCTCTCCCCCATCCTGCTTTCACTGTAAATTAGAACTCATCTCTAAAAACATTTCCTCAAGCCTCAACATGTTGCCACAAAGTGCTGATGAGGAGACATAACATTCAATTAGAAAGAATTTGTTTGATAGAATCCATTGCCATAGCTTGAATGATATTTAGCTGATTTTTTTCTAGAGAGGCCTTTCAAAAGCTAAGGCATGCATGACTGCTCCAAATGGCACCAATCAAAGAAATGTGTGGTGTTGGTAATATAGAAACAGTAGACAATTTAGTTAAGTGAATAATTCCTCTTCCTTAGCTTATCACAGGTACAACTTCTCAGTCTTCAGCTCTGCTCCAATGAGCAGGGTAGTATTGGGAGAGCTCGACCGCCATGTGCAGCTGCATTACAAGACTAAATATCTGCATATTCTCACAGGAATATGTATAGAAGTCTTCAGGCAAAGGCCACAGATGAGAAAAATTGTGAAGCAGATAACTATTTTTGGTCTGTTGCCCAGTGGTGACAAATATTTAACAAATGACTTAACAGAAAAAAATATGTAAGTCCTTAGTTTATTATAAATATTATTGATATAAAGTATTATGTAGCACTCAAGCAGCCACTAATACAGTATATAATAAACTTTACTGTAAATTCTCTATAGTCCATTGATTTAAACAAAATATTTCAGCTGATTTTACCCAACTCTCATAACAGATGAATACAACAGATGAAGAAGCATAGATTTATAGTCGTTTGGAAAGCTGGAAGAATATTTCCTCAACTTCTGTTGCTACTCACAATGTACCAGCTAGGACCACAACATGTTTTTAAGTTCAATCTATGTTCTAAATATTTTTTATTCACTGCTTTCTTAAGAAGTCTACAGTAGTTAAATAAAATCAAATCCTAATTTCTTTTGTTTGCTATTTTTCATGGTATAAATATTCCCATCATGGGCAATTTCAGGTTCCCAACATGATATCACCAAACAAGGCATTGAAAAAAGATGCGCAAGAGAATATTATTACGTAATTTTTCCATCGAGCAATTATGATGGACTTAAGATAATTCAAAGAGGAAAGATGATAATTAAATGTAATAGTGATTAGAAAGGAATGAGTTTTGAGTATTAACTTTTAAAGACTATAATTTCACTATAAATTTATGTTATTTACTTTTTAACCATGACCGTGTTTAACATTCAGCTTTCAAAACTTACGGAAATTTAAACGATTTGCTCTCTCCTAAGTGTAAAGGCCAGCTCCAACACTCCACCACTTCCATCTGTCAACAGTTTTCAAACCCCTTTTCTCTCTCTGATGATTTTCTTCCAGATACTCATACAACTCTGCTTTTCCCTTGAGCAATTCCTCTAACATTTCTTCTACTTAAATATTCCTCTCTGCCCGTTTTTCTCTGCATTCCCACAATCTAATCTTAACATTATAGCATTAAAAATATGAGAGTAATTCACATTAGCATGGTTTGTGTCAAAAATAGCTAATATGTGCCCTGTTCAACAACAGTGCAGTACTGAAATTCCAAATACATCCCTAATGGCAGAATTATGTTTTTTTTAATGGCATACCAAGGAGCAATGATACTTCAGTACAGATCCTTCAAATTATATCATGTAGCTGATAACAGATATTTTTGGATTTAGTATGCTCTGTTCCAGATATGTGACTATTTGCACTTCTCTAATAACCTTGGAATTAACAAGCCCATAAAGTAATAAAACTTTTTATTGATACAATCTGAAGCTCCCCGTTTTACCATCACTCTGCTCTGCTTTCTGGTCTTAACATTGTGAACTGCATTGTCCTAAGAATGTCATGCTCCCTTTAAGCTCCAGGTGTCCTCTCAAGTGGTTCTCTCCACCCAGGGCACCCTCCCTACTTTACCCTCATCCCTTAAGTTTAGCTTTAAAACTTCCTAAATCAGGTGAACCAGAGCTTTGCCGGAAGGACCTTCCCTGCCCTTTCTGAATTAGATAAGCCCCCTAGCATCTGGTGCTCATCCTTACAATGATTCATATCCCATTTGACTATAAAGGCCTTGTCACATTTTCCCAGCTCTTGACTGGGAATCCCATGATGTTCTAATGGGACCAGCACCCAGAATGACCCCTGGCAGTTTGCTGGCTCTGGGCAAATACAGGCTGACTCAAATGCTGATGATTCCAAGGAGGAAAAATCAGAGCACCAAGATTATGAATATGCTATTTGCCCTTTCAGGTTACAATTATAATTAATTTTTTGAAGTTTTTTTAAGAACTGAATTTGATTAGATGAGCAACTGGTTAACATTAAATGGCAACAAATGCACCAATTTACAGGAACATCATCCTCTGTATTCCTCAAAAGTCCCCCAGGAATGAAGAAGGTTGTTAAAAAGCCATCCTAAACATACAAGCAAACAAAGACTCTCTAGCGCCTGGAATCCAATGGCACATTTGCCTGCCTTATTCTATCAGCTTGAGAAATTCAAACACCCCAAGTAATGACAAATCTTTTAAACATGGATTCAGATGGGTACAGTAACTCCATCTCCTTGGTAGTGAATAGAGCCAAATATGAAAAAGAGACCTTGACAAAACTTCCTGACTTTCCAACCCAATATACTTATTTTGCAGATAAGGAAAAATTATGACACATTACATCATCTGTCAGATACAAGCGTAATTTGAGTCTCAATTCCAGTAATCATCACCAGAAAGGAGAAAAATGATGCTTTTGATCAAAGGCAAGACAAAAAAGGTTGTGTCCTCCTCACGTTCTTTTGAAAGGCAATCCTATTCAAATTTAAAACTGAAGTCACTCTCCCCCCAGCCCCCTCAGTATTAAAACCTAAGAACAGAAGAGCACACCATTAAATACTATTACTCTGCAGCTAGTACAAAAGGACAGGGATTTGCATTAGAACCAGTGCTAAAAGAGCTGTGCTTCAGGCAAGGAAAGATCATTATTTATAACAAGCTGATCTGTTTCTATATGATTAACGGAAGAACAGTGAATTAATGTTGTTATCTTAATATTGTTTAAATGGCCTCTGGATGTGGTGTGAAGCCAAGCCAGGCAGAGTGGTTAACACAAAATAAATGTCAATCCAAGGGAGAATTCTGGGAAACATTTTCACCCAGAGTAGAATTTACTTAATTAATGGCCTCAAAATGATAAGCTCTGATAAGCCTCTGCTGTATGGTCTTATTTTATTTGGGGAAACAGGATACAGCCTGATTTAATAATTTTCTTTGGAGACTGTTAAAACTGGTAAGCTTCTGGCCAATTATCAGCCATTTTAAAGATTTCTTCTTTTCAAAATGTAGTTTGTGCCCTAGGTTAATCGGAGAAATGGATGAGGAAAGGATGAAACTTAAATGGTGATGTTTGATTACCTGTAGCTGTAACTGTGTGCTTGAAGAGGAAGTTGGATTTTTAAGTCACAAGCAACAAGCTTTCTATTACCCACGAAATAAGACTTCATTAAATGACTGCTTTAGAATTAGTTGCCCATAGTAGGTAAAACTCAGTTTTAAAGCAGGTTTAGATGGAAATGTGTTACTGATTGTCCTGAGACTAAAAGTGCCTCTAGAAAGCAGGCTAAGTAGAAGCCCACATTTCTGGGACCTTGTTCCTGCCCTCAAAGTAAGCTTTAGGTATAAGATACCCTATCACTGATTTTCCTGAACCTTTATATCTCTATTGCTTAAGCTGAAGTTGTGGGCACAGGTCAGGCTGAAGGTAGACAGGTATAGGACGTTAGCATTTCTAATACTTGACGAGTAGGGGTAGGTAGGAGGGATGGACTGCAGTTTGAGGTATATGGAATGACTGGCCAACAGGGACGTGCTGTAGCACACAGAGAACTCTACCCAATATTCTGTGATGGTCTGTATTGGAAAACAGCCTGAAAGAGAATGATTATGTGTATGTGTATGACTGAATCACTTTGTTGTAGAGCAGAAATCACCACCACCTTGTAAATCAACTATACTTCAATAAAACTTAAACAAACTCATAATACTTGAGTTTTAAATTTAGAAGAATAATATTCCAGACTAATCATTAGCACTTGGAACATGTGTAAATGACTCCAGGTAGGTTTAGAATAGCTCATGGAAACAGAGGCAAAGACACCAAAGGCTTCACATTAACATGGGATATGAGAGAGAAAGAGTTTACTATTTTGTCAAAGATTCATCACATTACTTAGTAGGGAACTATTAGATATCAAACCAGCAGGTACTCTATATACAACCCAACAAAATTCCCTTCATTTTACCCGGCTTTTCTCAGATAACAGTAAGAAGGTTGGAAGGTTAGAAAGTGTCTCCACTATATTAGCTTTCTTTCTTTTTATTTTCTCAGGGCAGCTTGCTGCCTTTCTGCCTTTCTCTACCCCTTTAGTGAGACAATCATCTAGATTTCTCAACTGTTTTGTCTTTTCCTGGCCTGTTTTTCATCCTTTCTTTCTAGCTTAGCACAGAGAAGATTGCAGTTCTGTACAACTGTAGCTCTCTCAGGTCCTGCTGTCTTTGACACCAAATCCAATACTTCTGTGACCTCTGGAAAGTGACCAGGAAGTAACCTGAAAGTCGTACCAACTTCCAAAGAAAAAAAGCCCTATAATAAACCTGAACTTCCCCCAATGAGTCTGTATTTTCACACTATCCCATGCACGTTCATACTCATATTACTTGTCTATGGAATTTTTAATTTTTGATAATTCTGGACTCAAACTCTGGTAACACTACAGCAAAGTGTATCTGTTCCCTTATTAATAAGAAATCGATAGTGCAAAATCAATGTGTAAATTCTACATTGGGGCCACTCTGCTTTTCAATTTGGTTAGCCATGCTAAATATGCCCAGAACACATGAAGAGAAAAAAAATGCATTATTTTACTGTAGTATTTTCACCAAGTATTTTCCAAGTTATGGGCTAGTTTCAAGGAAAGTTTTAAATTAAAAGTATCTTATGGTAAAATTCCTTTGAAAAATGATAACTTAATTTCACTTACTGCAGGAATTCTTAGAATCCTACATAGGTTAATAAACACTGTGAAGCACAACAAATGGATCTAGAATTTTCACATAAAACAGGTTTACTTGATTATGAAATATTTTTCTTATACATTATCTTGATAATGGATGTGACTTTGGAATTGAGTAACGGGTTTAGGCCGGAAGGTTTTTGAGGGACTCGATAAAGAGAGCCTAGATTACCTTGAAAAGACTGTTGATAGAAATGTGGATATTAAAGGTGCTTTTGGTGAAGACTCAGTCAGAAATGAGGAACGTTCTATTGGAAAGCAGAGGAAAGGTCATTCTCGTTATACAGTGGCAAAGAACTTGGCTGAATTATTTCTACTGCAGAAAAGCAAGTAGCACTTGTCAGTGATGAACTTAGATATTTAGCTGAGGAGATTTCCAAGCAAAGTTTGGAAAGCACAGTCTGGTTTTTCCTTGCTACTTATGGTAAACGTGAGAGGAAAAATAAACTCAAGAAGGAATTACTGGGAGTTCTTGCTGTGGCGCAATGGGATCAGCAGCATCTCTGAAGTGCTGGGACTGGGATTCGATCCTTGGCTTGGCAGACTGGGTTAAAGATCCAGTGTTGCCTCAGCTGCAACATAGGTCACAACTGTAGGATCCCTGGCCCAGGAATTCCACATGCCTCCGGGCAGCCATAAAAGAAAAGAAAAAAAAAGGAATTCTGCCTCAAGACTGCCTCCAAACAGTCTTATATACCATGTTTACCACTTATTGTTCTGCTAGAATGTAACTACAAAGGGAGGGCAGGTATCTTAGTCTGTTCTATTCACTATTTCCCAACTGCCCAGATGCTCATAGTTGCTTGGTAAGTATTGAAGAATGAATGAAATTAATGCATGGGGCCACTAGTTTTCATGCCTAAATTTATCAATAGGCTTATTAAAGGTTTACACTGCTTACAGTTTTTGCAATTAGAAAAATGTAATGTCTTCATCTCCAAATGCAAACAATTTACATGACTTTAAGCACATTCAGTTTTACAACAGATATATTAACATAAAATGAGAAATTAAAATTTATCTAATAACGGAACTCAAAATAGGGACTTTTGCCTCCTCAAAGGAGGACAATTAAGGAGAATAAAACAGTAGTTTAGTTTATAGAGATGCAGTTTTGAGGCCACATATGATATTGGTTCTCAAGTAAGGTCTTAGCATTTCATTCTTAGGATGAGATTTGATAACAGCTGGATAGACTTTAATAGTGTAAATCCTATAAACAGTAATAGCAAACAAACACCTCCATATAATACATTAAGGCCATAAAAAATGATGGCTGTCTTTATTATTAAGTTAATCAAGCTGCCACCTTAAATTCCTGTTGTTTTAAAAATGCTACATAAAATAATGCAGGCTTTATATGAACAATCCAATATGTTAGACAATGAAAACAATGACCAGATTGACTTTGCCCACCCCAGTTCTCTTGTCCATAGATTTCATATATGGACATGCTTACTTTTTAAATAGCTGATACTCCATTAAAATTTTTATCTTCCTTGTTGTTATATTTGTATAAAGCCCAATTTCTAGTAATAGAGATTTTTAAATATTCTATTTAGAAAGATATTTTTTAGATGTACAAAGACTATATATTTTGAATCATATAAAACATGTACATTAGGAAACATTTCGTTACATTCCTCAGTGTTATAACCATAGTTTATTTTTTACGTCCGTGCAAATACCAGGTACCTCATTAATGTTTACTACACATACATGCTTTCAATTACCCATTTGTTGCTTCCAATTTCACGTTACTAAAATTTTTCAAATTACTCTCTTGTGATGCTCCTTTCTCTCTCTCTGTGATGCTGCTTTTGCTGTCTTACTGCCACATGCATGTACTCTTTTATTAAAGTTTATTCCGAATTATCTTTCTATTCTCTGCCTTCTCTTCCAAGATCCTCATCAACTCCAACCTATCTTTCAAAGATAGTCCTGTTCCCAGTTTTCTACTTCAGCAATCAGGTTCATTCTTCAAGTTCATGAACAAATGTTCATACACCTGTCGTGCTTTCCCTACCTCCCACAGGTAGAACAGAGAGGGGGACCGAATAACTCTGTTTATTTTACCATTTGGAGCATATATCCGTAAAATAGTATACCATATTGTAATTCCATTTGGGAGCCTCTTTCCTGGATGAGACTGTGTCCTCTCCAAGGCAACAACTGTGACTATTTACACTTCTTTCTCTAGTGCTTTGACAAGTACCTGACACAACTTAAGAGCCTCAATAAATGTTTAAAAAACAAACATACAAAAAAGAAGTTTAGGGAGCACAAGGAAAATCAAGTCAATAGTTATTTTTGTCCTATAGCTATACCAAGTCAAAGTACTATGGAAAATTAACTTATATGACCATGTTTATTTCTCCAGTGCAATTTTAGGGGTCTCATTTAATATGGTGAGATATCATTGGGTTGGACTGTAGAGTAGAATTCTTTACATTAGCCTTTAATTTTTAGACATCAATATGTTTCTTTTTTCTATTAAAAATTTCCCTGGATTTCTTACATTTGTCAATGCTTTCCTTAGACTCTTCTTAATCTTTTAAGATGATGGTAAAAGAATATGAATTTTCCTCTTCAGATAATATAAATGAAGTTACACAGTAAAGAGAGTTCAGAGCAAATCCTCCTATTGTATTGATGGATTAACAAGATAGGGGAAAGAAATTTAATATTAAATTTTAAATTTAAGTAATTACCATATTTGTTTTTCATTTTTCTTATTTTACTTTCCTAATGTAAAATTTTAAACATTCAAAAATATAGAGAGAGAATAATGTATTTGAAAAAACAGCTATGTACCCACACAAGGAATTCAAATAATTCAACAATTTTAAATATTTTAGTGTCCTACCATAGTTGTTTTAAAGCTTAAGTAAAAACAAAATAAATAAGAATGAAAAGGTAATTATTAGTTGTTTTATAGGGAGTTGAGGCTGTGTTTTCAAGAGAGATAACAAAACAGACATGCCACGATCTTGTGGCAATGATATTCAGAAAAACAAAGCCAGTTTTCCAAAAAGCCCAAAGAGAAATAACACGTCTTTGCTAGGTGTGAGTGAATATGCAGACACCTGTGGGCAGGCATCTCATAGTTTACAGAGTGAAAAAAAGAAAGTGGCCTTAAGCGGGAAATTAATGTCCTCTCTCTGATGCTTTACCCCTGCATTCATCTCATCCTTTAACAGTTGGTGGAAGGTCCTAGAGCCTTTTCCATCCCTCTAAATGTGGGGTAGCTCTTCTGCCTTGGATTCATTAATAATAAACGTTTCATTTATTTCAACTTAAAAAGACAGAGTTTAATGTCTTTTATAGACAAGACAAGCTAAATCATTTTCTTTATTCAGTTATTCCCTTGTCCCTTCATTCATTAAACATTTGCTTGCTCCTATGCTCCCCTCACAGCAGACAGATTTGTAAGTGAACAATGCTATGACAGAAATAAAAACTAAGCACCATGAGAACATCTGCAAAAATACGTGAATTATTTGCGTGCAATCTGTTTGATGTCTATCAAGAGAGTAAGCCAGGATGCTATTAAGATAGTTTAAAAATAAGAACTAAGAGAATAGCAGTAGGAGTGGAAAGGATATATTTTGGTCTCTATGCTCACCTGACCTATGCTCACCATAGCCTCTACTGAATGTATAGAACTTCATTTATAATATTATTCTTCTAGCGCCTATTTGATAGGATTAAAGTGGGCAGCTGCTTAAGGGAAATCATCCAGAGGCTGAGCTATGCCAGTTTTTGTTTTTGTTTTTATTTATTTAGTTTTTCCTCTCCAGAATGTGAACCAAGAGATAATACTTTGGTAGCGGTGGCACAACAAAAATAAATCTGTGGAGTTCGAGTAAATTGCATTAAGATAAAATACTATAGGAAAGATGTGAGGTTTCATCTGCTGACTTGAATCTAAAATCGCTCTGTTAGAATCCTGCTGATTTCTAGCTAGTCAGTCATTCCTACCTTGGTTGACTTCTCTATACTTAAGACCTTGACGCTATCCCTCACATCAATCTGCTTTTCTTGAGATTTCTTAGGGGATTTCTATTCTATATAATCAAAGAGCCTAGACTTGAATGGACAATATTTGTTCAACTCATTGTCTGCCTCACCTATTGCATTTTAATGCTGTTATCCATTTTCATATTTGTTTCTCATTGTAACCTATGACCTCTTTAACAGCTAGAAGAACTAACATTTAGTATCTCACAACTAGTGTATACCTAGGAACATTATAGGCCTTGCTAAATCTTTTTTAAAATATTAAATACTGCACATGTCAGATACTGATGAGGTAAGAATCTAGAGGAAATGGTATTTGACTGGATAAAGAAAAGTAAAGCCAAACATGGTTCTGCTATTCAATTAATTTAAATTATAATCTGCCTGATTGGTTTCATTTAAATATGTGCTAGGGAATTTCCTACTTTTTAAAAAGTATAATAATCAACTATATATTAAAAGTATGAGTTATTAAGAACCTAAGAGGGTTTGTGAATTAATGAATTCAAATTATCTGCAGTTGAATTCAAGAAGAATGGCAAAACAGCAATTTCTCTCCACAAATACAAGATAAGATTAGAGTAGAGATGCTTGGATTCCTGCGGGACATGAGATTAAACTGGCAGAACACAGAGGCACAGCTTTTACTCATCTATTCAGGAAGCAAACATTCTGGTAGTACCCTAAATTGAGAACAAGTAACCACCCACTCTAAAGCCATATAATTAGGAGATTGAAGGGCTAATATTGAAGACTGTCAAACATAATTATTTCATGCAACTTGCAACTGGCCATTTTTTTTAAAGTCAAGATAGTTTGTAGGTCCACAGAAGGACTGCAGCAAAGATTAGCAAAAGGAGAAATTTATGACATCTGCGCCTTCCCTTTCCAGGAGCAACCACACAACTGTTACATAACATGTATTTTTCTAATAGCCTAATTGATAAAGGCATGACTGGCTGCGTCTCTGAAAAATGACAATTTTCATTCTCCTAAGCCATAAAACAAAAAGAAACGGCATGTAGAATAAGCCAAATTTTCTCTTCTTTCTTGAAATTCATTCCAAACACATTACTCAGAGGAAATAATAAACGATATATATATATTTTTTTACTATGATGTGACTATAATGAGTTAAAAGGATTTTCTTACATTTTGTAAATAGATTGAATATATTAGTACATATTTTATATGATCATTCATGACATAATAACCCTGTTACAAAAGTAAAATACATGTATCCATTAGAAATATAAAATCTTAGAAACTTTCAAATCAGTGCTCATTACTTATCTCCTCCTACCCCATTTTTCTACTCTCTCTTTTTTTGACACATCTAAATAAAAATGCCCTTTGAGTACCCATTCAGTTGAAGTCTTGGTTATACTATTGATTTTTAAAGTGGCTGGCATCATTCAGGTTAGTTGGACATACTGGGAAAGTTTCCAGACCTTGGCAACAACCCAAACTGAACTTTCCTCCAAAAAGTCAGGAAGAATTTCATTAACCTTTTAGTAAAAAAAGGCGTATTTCTCATTTGTTCAACTCTAAGGCCATGTATTCCCAGGAGAACACAACAGCCAGACCGTAGCACAATGATCTTTATTTACATCACAGTGCATATTTGGACAAGTAAAAATGCTAGGACTGTCTCTACAGTCAATGAATGGTTAGCTCCATTGGTTACACTTTACGTACATGTGAAAAGTATATACGTGTATAACACCCTGGGATGATCCTCGGCCCTAATAATGTCACTGACTCAATGTACAATTTTGAGCTTCTTTCTTTACTGGTTACTAAAGATTAAGTGAAAGAGGGATAAATGAACACCTACAACTTTAAAATAATTTAAATTATTTCTGATTACAAAATTAATATAAATAATGGTCAATTCTGACAATTTCCCATTGTATTCCTGATAGATGACTTGATAAGGTAGAAGATAACCAGAGAAGCTAAGTTAGAATTAAACAAGCCTAGAAATTTAGGCAAAACTTTTATCATCAGGGTTAGGCTAAGACTTATTCCGTAATGCCAATTTTTCAGATATCGATGATCTCATGACATTTTGTCAAACTGGAAGTATATTAATCATAAAACTGCCTCAGTTACGTCCAAATTATGGGTTAGACAATAATTAGTAAATCTCGATACGTTCCAAGACCAGGCAAAACTTTACAAAATTAAAATATTTAGGCGTAGTCAGAACTTGATACCTCAGAGGGACAGAAAATGGAATGGTTTCTCTAACCATCTTGTAAGAGCTGTTCCTCTCACAATTCTGAGACTGTGGGTTTGATGTGAAAATAAAGGAATGAGGAAAACATTTAGGAGAGCAAGATAGAAAAACTGAAGATGAGGAAGGAGGAATAGATCCAGCAAAATAACCAAAGTATTATTCATTTCTCTCATTTCCTACCAAGGTATTTAATTAATTAATAGGTAATGTCTAGTAGATGTTTCTGTTTAAGAGGAAAAAAAATCTGATTTCAAATACTGTACCTTACACATTTCTGGTCTCTGAACATCACAGCGAATATCCCATTCTAAAATTTCTTTATAGAACTTAGAATAGTGTCTTTTTTAATGCTGAATAAAGAAGAAATGGATTCTTTTTGATTTATGTGACTTTCATGTCAATTACTGTACTTAACTTCCTTGTTAGAACTTGCACATCAGTAGGCAGTATGGGGTTCTGCTACATATCTTTCAATATATCTACTTAGAAACTGCCCTTTGAACTTCAACTTCTTGCTATTGCATCAGTAATGTGATTCACATTACAAAAGGCTGAATTAAGTATTCTGGGAGGATGTGAGAATCCATTTTTATTGACATGATATGTATACATACAGTCTCTTTGGAAAATAAAGAGGAAGAGTTCATTGTCTCCACAAATAATATTAGCCAAATATCAAAAGGATTGCTAGCAGCTATCCTATGTTTGCGCTGCTCTGGTGACATTGTGTGAACTTCTGACATTCTTTAGGTTGCTGCCCTGCTGCCCATTTCAAATTTGTCAGGTTATTTGGCACCTGGTCTGACCTTAATGTCTAGAGTGAACTGCTGAGCTATGAAGTGTTCTGATTTTTCAATGCTTTGGCAGTTCCTCCCCCGTCCCTGCCACTTTTAAAATAACAAGGTCAATCACACAAAAGAAAGATGGCAAAGTTTCAGGTCCAATGATGCTGATTATCAGCATAACACATAGAGTTCAGCATGACATCAACCTGTCCTTGAAGACTATGGCAAGTCCAGCTGGAACTGGCTAAGATCACTAAAAAAAATTGAGAATGAAAATGCACATTTTTCTAAATATACTTTATCAAATGACTAAAAATGTGTATCTTAAAATCTGTTTTCAAATCTACGGTCACTTAATTAAAAAATAACTTTTCAAGAAAATATTGATGTTAACTTCCATTGGCTATGTCCAAATAACTAAATTCTGAATAAATGAACAATGTCATTCTTTAAAACTGACTTAATAAATTATGGGGTTGACATGAATAAGCTGTGAAGATGGTAAAAATAAGATGCTATTGGTGAATACTGGTAAATCAGGAACCTTAAACCATAAGGAATCTTTTCTTATTTGGATCAAGGAAAATTCCAGAGAACAAAATGCCTAGAAAAAGAATTTACACACACCTTCAACTCCTTCTCATTGCCTAAACGCTGTCTACATTTTATCTTTCCTAACATGGTGGTAGTAATCCCCTCTATTCTTGTAGTACAGGCTTTTGCAATTTGGTCTTATGTATATACTCTCATTAAGGTTGATATACTCGCATCCATTTTTTTCCCAGAAAAGTAATAGTTTTACCTTGGACACCCCCACCTCAGTATGCAAGAAAAAATTTCTAATTCCCTCTTCAATAGGGCTATAGAAAAATATGTTACAATGTCTAATGAATACAGAAACAGGATTAGCACCCAATATGTACACACTGCAAGGAATAAAATTAGTATATAATATATATGTATACAGTCTACAAGAAGCTAACCACATGGTAACGATATCTTTTTTTGAGAACTTTTAAAGGCAGCTAGTAAAGGGTATAAGTCATTTATTTTATCCATTCAAACAAAATTTTTATTGAAGACCAGCCATATGCATAATGCTACACATACTGAGTAGGTATTTTATCATAGACTTTAAAGTAGAAGAAATGTCAGCAGTCAGCTTACATTTTGTAGACAAGGAAGTTAAAGCCCAAGGAGTTTAAAAAAACATATCTAAAAGCATCATCACTTAGTTTAATAAAAGAGGACTAGGATATGGACGTTATGTTCTTTCCACAAAACCATGATTTGTCTTCATTTGGAATAGTGAATATATGCTTTTTTATCTGCTTGGAAGATTCCTGCCTATGGATTTACCAATATTAAAAAAAAATTTTGGTGAATACATAGACACACACACACGCGCATGTGGTAATACTACTAAATTTATAATTTAAATATAATTACGACTTTCAAAGCCAAACTTGATTTTAATATTACTCTTTTGATCTTATTTTCAAAAATGTAACTCATCAAAGCAGCAGAATAATATCTTATGCTCCTAGTAGCACACTTTTTCCATCCTTTTCAATAGTAATTTAAATTAAAAAGTTTATTGGTTCTTTCCTTCTCTTTAAGTCACAGAATTCATTCAACTAAATGAAATCTTCAATAAGACACCAACACAAGGCCAAGGTGACTCAGCAGAAGTGTAATTACTGAAACCTGGAATGGTACCTTGAATGATATAACTAAAGTTATACTTGATGATAGGATATTTTAATTGCCTGAGATAACGGATTTTTTAAAAGTATGTTGGATTATACATCTATCCTAGTTCAGGCTAAGGAAAAGTTAGAAGAAAATCAGATAAAAAGCATACTAAGGCTATTATAGAAATGTTATCTACTATGTGAAATCTTCCCTAATCTTTTCAAACACTCTTCTCTTTGTACTTCTATTTTGCCCACTTATTTTAACCTTTTACCTGTCACTATAATTTACCTTTTCTTTCCAGGCATAGTAATTGACGTACTCAGAGCTCAGTACACATTTGCTAAGTAAATGAATAAACAAATCAAATAAATGTAGTATGCATTTACATGTAATGTTAGATATCTTGAACTCTGCAATTACTTTTCACAAAAATCAGTGCTACCAAACTGTAGCTGAGTGTAATAATCCCCTGGAATTTATATTAATCCTCCCTTGAAGAGCTTTGGGTCTTGACTAGGAAACTGTTGAGATTAAAAGTGCCCCAGAATAGTCATATGATCAGGGAGTTTGGAATGATTCCATATACATGTTGCCTATTTTGACAGAATTAAGAAAACACATTTAACTTAAATTGTTTATGTCTTCTATAGAGTAAATCATCTATTCTAATTTTATGGGGAAACTCATATTGCCAATATTTATCCAGTTCCTATATTTGCATCCTAGGTATAAACTGGTTTAGTACATGGTAAAGGCCTTTAAAAAATGCATAATACATGAAGAAAATAAACATTAAAAAATAAATTATGAAAGCCCAGAAATAGACAAAATTACTATAGTCAAATGATCTTTGTCAAGGGAGAAAGGCAATACAATGGAGAAAAATAATCTTTTTAATAAACAGCCATCGATCTGCAAAAATACAAATATATCCAAACTTTACAATCATCACAATAATTAACTCACAATGGATCACAGACCTGGATATAAAATGCAAAACTATAAAACTGCTAAAGAAGATATAGGAGAAAATCCTGATGACTTTGGGTATAACAATGACTTTTTAGATATAATGCATAAGATACAATCCATAAAATAAACAGTAAACTGGACTTAAGTAAAATTTAAATATTGTCTGTCAATTCTCTACTATTCACGAGAATGAGGAGGTAAGCCACAGACTGGTATATAGTACTTTCAAAAGATAACTGATAAAGGATAAAAGAAAAAACATACAAAGAAATCTTGCAACTCAACAATAATAAAACTGACAACCTGCTTAAAAAATGGGCAAAGGACCTGAACAGACACTTCACCAAAGAAGATATACAGATAACAAATAAGAATATGATATGATGGAATTGCTCAACATTGGATATGATTAGGGAACTGTAAATTAAAACAATGAGATACCAGTTCATATCTATTAGAATGGCCAAAATCCATAACACTGACATTAACAAATGCTGGGGAGGGTGTGGAACAGTCCTCGTTGCTGGTGGGAATGCAAAATAGTACAGCAACTTTGACAGACATTTTGGCAGTGTCTTACCAAAGTAAATTCCTCTTACAATATGATTTGGCCACAATCACTCCCTTTGTATTGACATAACTGTGTTGAGAACTTAGACACAAATACTTGCACATGGGTGCTTTATACAGCTTTATTCCTAACTGCCCAAACTTGAAAGAACCCAAAATGTCCTTCAGTAAGTGAACGGAGAAATTGTGATATATCTAGACAACAAACTACTACTCAGAAAAAAAGAAATCAACTATTACGTTGTGAAAAGAGAAGAAAACGTTATTAAGTGAAAAAGCTAATCTTAAAAGGCTACATATTGTAGGCTACATATTTCCCACTAAGAACTATGGAGATAGTAGAAAGATCAGTGGTTGCCAGTGGAGAGAGAGGAATGAATAGGTGGAGCACAAAGGATTTTTAGGGCAGTGAAACTAATTTATATGATAATACGATAGTGGAATCATGTCATTTTATATTGCTCAAAATGCACACAACAATAATTTTTTTAAAAAATCAAAGTTTATAAGAGCAAGAGTGAACCCTAAATAAAATACGGACCTTGGGTGATGAGGATGTCTCAAATTAGGGGCATTGATTGTAACAAATGTGCTATTCTGGTGGGGAACGTTGGTAATAAGAGAGGCTAAGCGTGTGTGACAAGGACGATGTGGGAAATGTCTGTACCTTCTTCCTAATTCTGTTGGGAACCTAAAAGTTCTCTAGAAAAACGAAGTCTATTTTAAAAATATCCTATAATACGATATGACAACCATTTGACATATTACGCAGGCTTAGCAGTAGCCCACAGTAAGTGGCTGGAAGAAAAGAGCAACAAGGTTCTCTGATCAGGGAATAGGATTCGACAACCCTGTAACTTGCTAACTTAAAAATCTTCATGTAGGCTCCCTGAGATTCCTGAGTCACAATGCCAAATCAAATGCCTTTTTCCTAACATTTTTCATGAGATTGGTAATAATGGACGATGAAGATCAAATTGTAAACACAAATTTTACCACTTGATTTAATGGAGTAAGAGAGATAATATAATAGCATTATATTGGATTCAGAAAGGAGGTATGTCCCAGAAAAGCCATTAGTGCTCTCTTTGAACTTGTTATTTTTCTCTATCCTTCTTGGTAGCTACAAAGTAAACTATATGCATTTCCTTAATATTAGGTGTGGGTTGATTAGAATTTAGGGAAACAAATTTCTTGATGGAAGAGTTAATTTTTTTTTTTTAATAAAACTCTCCTGCTGGGTGCCCACAGGAATTTAAGAAACAGGCTTTTAACGACAAGAAGCATGTAAGCAAGGTAAGATAGGTGTCCCTAAGTCTTCTGACAAGGGAGCATACAGTGAGGGAGGAAAAGCAGAAGCTGTAATAATTTCCCATTATGAGCAAGCGTTTTATGAAAATGTTACATATACCATCTCATTTAATTTGCCAACCAGTCTAAAAGATGGGTAGTACTGCAATTTACAGATAAGAAACATCATGTCCAAAGGTCATATACTCCTTAGGAGACGAAGCTAAATCTCTAAGTGATATCTAAGTTTTTTTGAATTTACTATAAGCAATGACTTTTAAAGGTCTGTAAATCTTGGAGAGGTAAGATTTACAGTTTACTAATGTATTACATGCCCAATGGCATTTTTACCCTCCATGAACTCAAGTTTTTTCTAGTGAGAATAAATAGAGATGGACTGGAGAGAAATGGAGAAACCACCAAAACTAAATGCAATAAGCTACCTGAAATTCTCCTACCATAACCACATCTTCCAATCTAAATGTAATTTCTTACAAGGAGCTTTCTCTGAACCCTAGGCTAAGTTATGCTGATGGCATTATTTTTATTTTTATTTTTGGCCACTCTGCAGCATGCAGAAGTTCCCAGGCCAGGGATTAAACCCACATCATAGCCGTAACCCTAGCCACAGCAATGACAACCCTGGGACCCTCAACCCACTAGGCCATGAGGAAACTAACTTTCTTTACAATACATTAAATTAGCTGCTTGGTACCTCACTTTCTAAGCAGTAAACTCTTGAGGTAACATATTATATTCGCCACATAAATGCACCAACCCATCATCCTGGCTTCATTCACAGTGCCCGCTATACTTAACAAACATATAGTGAGTACAATAAAAAAAGATTTAATATCACATAAGTGTTGCTGCTACCCTAAGTATCTGTTCTGAGCAAGATTATCGCGTTCAAAACAAGTTCCAAATATTCTGCCTCCATCCTTTCCACCTTCTTCAAATCTTATGAGGTTGATATTTTTAGCGATTAACTCTACATGCCACTTGGGTTTGTTTAACCAGCCGTTTGGGGAACTGGACTTCAAACTGAGAACACTGAATTTAAGGTTAATATATCAAACCGAGGCTATGGCTGAAATCTTTTTCTTCCTATAGACAATCCATATCCTTGCAGAGAATGGATTTCCAACCAGCTATGTGATTAAATTCTCTGTTCCCACGAAGAGGGAAGTCACTAACAAGCTAAGGGAAAAATGGCATGAGAGAAGAGCAGTCCCACCCCATGTCAAGGCATTCACAAGTTGAATCAATACAATCTTCAAAGCACCCGCAAAAACAAAAGTAATATTCTAGTCTTATACAAGGTCTCTTACACCCTGTAGCTAACAAAAGGCAATATTCTACCATCCACAGCAGTAGCTGAATGTTCCCTGCTGCTGTGGAAAATGTTATATTGGACAAATGGGCCACACTGTGGCTATCGGATTAAGAAACATCTACCGAATCTCAGACCATCACATACAGGAAACTACAGGTGTTAGGCTCGGAACAGAGAGTGCCTACTATATTGATTTCCGCAGTGCTCAAGGCAAAGGTAAGAAAGAATGAGGCTGTTGCAAAAGACAATATTAAGTCACTAGCATAAAGGAACAGAAAATCTCTTAAGTAAAACTACAGGGATAAAATTTAACTCCCAGACAAAACTCTCACAGTGGTTACTCTGTCACATTCAGAACTTCCCTGCATCTCGAATTACCAGTTCCTATTTGAATTCCAACTTCATGAATTTTTGTTGGTTTATCTTTCATTTTAATTTAGCAAAGATTTCCCATGATCTCTGCCCAGGATTAATCACATAAAATATAATTTAAAAGCTATAGCAAATCATGGTGTCATGACAAAAGTAGGAAAAAATCATTAATTAGTAACTATGAGAAAACATGTGCAAAGGATGCTGCCGTCAATGTCTGGAGTCATGTTTTGAATTAACTGACATTCCCCTTATAGTTTACCACCAAAACATTCATGTTGTATTACCCTTCAGGAATGCTCTTCGATATTTAACATTATTTTTTCTAATCATGCTTTACTTTTCACTGTCCTTACATTTTTTATGTTTCTTTTACTTAGAAGTATAGTTGATTTTACAACGTTGTGGTAGTTTCTGCTATACTTCAAAATACATACATGCACACACACGAATATATGTATACATAATTTTTCATATTTTCCATTATACACTATAAGATTTTTAATACAGTTCCCTGTGCTATATAGCAGGACCATATTTATTTATTTTATATATAATAGTTTGTATCTGCTAATCCCCAACTCCTAATTTATTTTTCCCTGCCCTTTCACCTTTGGTAACCATAAAAGTATTTTCTAGGTCTGAGGATCTATTTCTGTTTTGTAAGTAAGATCATTTGTTTCTTATTTTAGATTCTACAGATAAGTGATTGCATATGACATGTATCTTTCTCTGATTTACTTCACTTTGATAATCTCTAGGTCCATCCATGTTGCTACAAATGGCATAATTATTTCATTCTTTTTTACAGCTGAGTAGTATTCCACTGTATATTTGTACCACAATTTCTTATATCCATCCATTTCTCAATGCACATTTTGGTTGCTTACATGTCTTGGCTATTGTAACCAACACTGCTATAAATACTGGGGTGCATGTATCTTTCAAATTAGAGTTTTTCCAGATATGTGCCAAGGAGGGTGAGTGCTGGATCATACGGTAACTATTAGTTTTTTGAGCAACTAACATATTGTTTCCATAGCAGTTTCATCAATTTACACTCCCATCAAAAGTGCAGGATAATTTCCTTTTTGGCACACCCTCTCCAACATTTATTATTTGTAACTTCTTTAATGACGGTCATTCTGACAAGTGTGACATAGTACCCCACTGAAGTTTTTATTTCCCTTTCTCTGATAATTATTGATGTTGAACATCTTTTCATGTGCTTATTGGCCAGCTTTACGTCATCTTTGGGGAAATGTCTACTTGGGTCTTCTGCCTATTTTTGACTGAGTTTTTTTATTATTGAGATATATGAGTTGTTTTTATATTTCAGAAATTGATCTTATTGGTCACATTGTTTGCAAGTATTTTCTCCCAGTCTGTAGATTATTTTTTTCATTTTGTTTACGGTCTCCTTTGCTGTATAATCATTTATAAGTTTAATTAGATCACATTTGTATACTTTGGCTTTTTTCATTATTGCCTTGGGAAAGTGACCTAAGAAAACATTGTTACAATTCATGTCAGAATATTGTGACTATACTTTTATTTTTTAGGGCTGCACATGTGGCATATGGAGGTTCCCAGGGTAGGAGGCAAATTGGAGTTACAGCTGCCTACCTACACCACAGCCACAGCAATGCAGGATCCTTAACCCACTGAGTAAGGCCAAGGATCAAACTCACATCCTCATGGAAACTAGTCTGGCTCATTACTGCTGAGCCACAACCAGAACACTTCTTTAAGCCATTTTGAATTTATTTTTGTGTATGGTGTGTGCATGTGTTCTAAATTTATTGTTATTTTTGGCTTTTTATTGAGCCACATCTGTGACATATGGATGTTCCCAGTATAGGAGTCAAATTGAATCTGTAGTTGCTAGCCTACACCACAGCTCACAGCAATGCCAGATCTTCAACCCACTGAGCAAGTTCAGGTACTGAACCTGCATCCTCATGAGATACTAGTTGGATTCGTTTCCCCTGAGCCACAACAGGAACCCCTAACTTCACTGATTTACATGCAACTGTCTAGCTTTCCCAACACCACTTGTTGAAGAGAGCATCTTTTCTCCATTGTATAGTCTTGCCTCCTCTGTTACAAATTAATTGACTGTAGGTGTGTGGCTTTATTTCTGGGCTCTCTATTCTAATCCATTGAGCTATATGTCTATTTTTGTGTCAGTACCACACTGTTTTGACTACTGTTGCTTTGTAGTACTGAATGAGTCCTGGGAGGATTATACCTCCAATTCTCAGGATTGCTTTGGAAATTCTGGGTCTTTTATGGTTCCAAATAAATTTTAGGATTCTTTGTGCTAGTTCTGTGAAAAATGTCATGAGTAATTTGATAGGGATCCCATTAAATCTGTAGATTGCTTTTAGTAGTATGGCCATTTTAATTCTTGCAGTTCAAGGGCATGGGATATATTTCCATTTCTTTAAATCTTCTTAAATTTCCATTATCAATGTTTTATATTTCTCAGACTATAAGTCTTTCACCTCCTTGGTTAGGTTTATTCACAAGTATTTTATACTTTGTGATACAATTTTAAAAGTATTGTTTACATTCCCTTTCTGATATTTGTTAGTGTAAAGAAATTTAATAGATTTCTGTATTTTAATCTTTGTATTCTACTACCTTACTGAATTTGTCCATCAGATCTAGTAGTTTTGTATGAGTATTCAGGTTTTTCTAGTTATAGTAGCATGTCATCTACATATAATAATTCTACATCTTTCCTTCCAACTTAGACACTTTTTATTTTTCTTTGATTGCTATGACTAGGACTTCCGATACTCTGTTGAATAAAAGCAGTGAGAGTGGGCATTTTTGTCTTTTTTCAGATTTTTAGCAGAAAGGCTTTCAGCTTTTCACTGTTGAGTATTATGTTGGCCACAGGTTTGTCACAAACAACTTTTCTTTTCCTTTTTATGGCTGCACCATGGCATATGGAAGTTTCTAGGCTAGGGGTCAAATCGGAGTTATAGCTGCCAGACTGCCACAGCCACAGTTGTGTCTGAGGCACAACTGTAACCTACACTGCAGCTTGCAGCAACACCAGATCCCTAACCCACTGAGCAAGGCCAGAGATTGAACCCACATCCCCACGGACACTATGTTGCGTTCCTAACCCACTGAGCCACAATGGGAACTCCATAAATAGCTTTTATTATGTTGAGATACCTTCCGTCTGTTCCCACTTTGGTGAGAGTTTTTAATCATGTATGGATGTTGAATTTAACCAAGTGCTTTCTCTGCATCGAGATAAGTGTTTGTTTTTTGTCATTTCTTTTGTTGATGTAATGTATCACACTGATTTGCTGATGTTGAACCATCTTTTTGAGCTTGGGAAAAATCCAAATTTATCATGGTATATAATTTTTTTATGTATTGTTAGATTCAGTTCACTAATATTTTGTTGAGAATTATTGCATCTATATTTAAATATATTGGTCTGTAATTTTCTTTTTTGGTACTGTCTTTGGTTTTGGTATCAGTGTGATGCTGGCTTCATAGAATGACATTGGGAATGACATTCCCTTATCTTCAATTTTTAGAAGAGTTTGAGAAAGATTGGTATATATTCTTTGCATGTCTGGTAGAAATTGCCTGTGAAGCATCCATCCTGGACTTCTGTTTGTAGGGAATTTTTAATTCTTTTTAAGATTTATATTAGTGTACCCTACTTATATATAATCAATAACATATTATGATCATCTATTTTATGACATTTTCTGATATTACCTAAAAAAGTTACAAATACCAAATTTTATATTTTTACTAAAATTGTACAAATTTTATTGTACAATTTTAAGTTTATTGAAGACAAACCCATATAATAATTACACAGTATTTATAAATGAATAAAGACTCACAGCACTTAAATACTTAATAATTAGAAAAGGAGTATGTTTGTTCTCCACCACTCAACTCAGCCATCTGGCTTGTCATTATTTTCTTTATTCTGTTTAGCATCCATGCATTTCTTCTCAAAGATTCTCTCACTGTCACGGACCCATTTTAATCTAAGACTGAAGTCTTAATCTCACACTAAGCCTAGTTCATTATATTATGTCCATATCTTTACTACTTCAAGAGAATTGATGAGAACTGTCAGTGCCATACTGATCTTTCACATAGTAAAAATTTAAATTAAAATTATTCCAGAGTCTAGTTTAAAACATTTTTTAATTACAAAGAAGCTGCTTGAGATTAGGGTGTTCTTTAATATTTTTTCTTTAATATTTGCAAAGTATTGACGTTTTAATTGGCCCTAAAACAAAACAGTTAGGCAATTATCATAAGGTGAAGACTAAATGACCTAGAGAGATAGCATTCTGCCATGACATAAAAACCGATCAATGCTACTCAAAGTTGGTCTAGTCTTTGACCAAATAGTCTCAATAAAAGAATATTTATGGATAGCATACCGTGAGAATTGTGTGTTAAGTGCTACATGAATAAAAAAGTATAAAGACTTTCTCTTAGACAGGGCAATCTTTTTCCATGTCATAAAGAAGGAAAACTGCCTAACCTATTAACTTATAAATGTATTCTGAATTTAATAGGGACCAAATCTATGATTTTGATGTTTCACCCAATTGCCAAATTGACTTTCATCTTCAAATTTAGAATTTTCCACCTGAAGAGCATTTTGAATATTTCTCATTTATGTATTGCTTTGGTCACCCATAAGAATAAGTTATAATTAGCCCCTCATAAGCCCAGAAAAACCTCACAGTACATTTTTCAAACCTGTGGGGATGCTGTGCTGAGTTAGTATGTTCTTGCTCTAGCTATTTTAATTGTGCATTCCATTCACATTCATATCATCAAAATGACAGAGGTGAATATTCTGGTTATAAGGAAAGAACTGCAAACATGTATATGGATATGGAATTAATAGACCCACAGAGGTCATCATACCCTTGAGACAGAGATATTATTTTCAAATTATTACAGCAGAATTGCTTGGGGATAGTTGGGTATCTAGAAGCCAGCAGAGAAAAAAGCCTTAAATATTAAATATGAAATATTTTATGATTCTTTCTCTTCTAGGGAACGGCTTTACTTTGACCTCACCAATATAAATCCAGAGACAATGAATATAATAGTATTGCTATATTTACTTTTTATTGTAGTAAAACATGCTAACATAAAATGTACCATTTATCCAGTTTTAAGTGTATAATTCATAGAATTAAGTATAAGCACAATGTTGTGTAACAATCACTACTATCCACTTCTAGAACTTTTTCCTTATCCCACAAAGAAACTCTGTACCTATTAAAGATATACTTATTTTATGAATATTCACATGCATACTCAGGCTACATTAAAGGACTGCTGAAGTTCTGCAGGAAAAACTAAAAATTAAGCACATGTGCTAAAGTTCTTGGATTAGGGTAGTAGATAGAATTAATGTTATACGCTGTTCCACTTAAACATTTATGCCAAAAATAAAAAAAATGAGAGAAATAATTTGAGGCCCTTTTCTGATCTTAAAGATATTAACTATAGACCTTCAGTTAAAATCATTAAACATGAGTAACATTTTATTTCCCACAAAGCAATGCATATTTTTTTCACACTGTCTCAACATAAAGAGTATTCAGAAAACAAACAAGAATATTGGGAGATTTAGCTCTTAGAGAATCTGAAATACACTAGCAATCCCTATCTCTGATACAATGTACTCACATAAATTCTATCGAAAGAGGTGCATCTTAAAACATATTACTCTCTTCCTATAGTAGCGATGTTATAATCAGGAAGCTATACTTAAGCAGGACTTTACACTGAATAAATTACAGATATGCCCAACAAGATGCCATAAAGCAAAACTATAAAAACTATGTAATCATATAAAGCAGTTAAGTTACACCTCTTGATAGAACTTAACAGCTAAAAGCAATCGTAGAATATGGTCAGGCTCAAGCACCTTGATTACAATTGAATGAAAATACTGTCTAGAAAAGATCAGTGACATTCTTTTAATTTACCAAAGTAGCTTGTAGTAATAGGTATTAAAATTAAAGATTTCCTAATATCGACCCATTGTCCTTTCCACATATTTCAATGCCTCTCTTACAATATTTCAAAAATTATGGTTGTAAATTAATTACACATTTATCATAAATATTAAATGGAGTTATATTTGCAATATATAAAATGCAGTCAATATACATAAAATGTAGTCAATATATATAAAAGCTGTATACAGAATAGGGGCAGACATCATAAGTAAGAAAGACTACAACTCTATTGTCTGCAAAAAGGGGACCGCAGCAAAAACCTATGAAAATGAAAAGGCACAGAACTCTAACTCAGATAAGGTAAAAAGAAAAAAAAAAGAAAAAGAAAAACAAGGCTAAGTGATCTGGAGATTATCACCTTCCAAGAAAAAAACTTCAGACTGATGATGCCGAGGATGATGCAAGACATTAGAAATAAACTGGAGGCAAAGATTGATAATTTACAGCAAACACTGAGCAAAGAAACAGAAGATTTAAAACTTAAGCAAGCAGAGATGCAAAACACAATAACTGAAATAAAAAACTCATTAGAAGCAACCAAGAGCAGAATATGGAGGCAGAAGAATGAATAAGCAAGGTGGAGGACAGACTAGTGGAAATCACTGATGTGGAAAAGAAAAGAGAAAAAAGATTGAAAAGAAATGAAGACAGTCTCAGAGAACTTTGGGACAACATGAAATGCATCAACATCCATATTATAGGGGTGCCAGAAGGAGAAGAGAGAGAGAAAGGGACATAAAAAATATTTAAAAGATAATAGCCCAAAACTTCCTTAAAAGGGGAAAGGAACTACTCACTCAAATCTAAGAAGCACAAAGAGTACCATACAAAATAAACCCAAGGAGGAACACGCCAAGATACATATTAATTAAAATGACAAAAGTTAAAGACAAAGTACTGAAAGCAGCTACAGAAAAGAAAAAAAAATAACATTCAAGGGAACCACAATAAGGTTATCGGCAGATTTTTCAGCAGAAACTCTACAGGCCACAAGGAAGTGGCATGATATACTTAACGTGATGAAAGGGAAAAACCTTCAACCAAAATTACTTTACCCAGCAAGGTTCTCATTCAGATTTGAAGGATAAATCAAAAGCTTTACAGATAAGCAAAATCTAAGAGAATTCAGCAACACTAAAGCAGCTTTACAACAAATACTAAAGGAACTTCTCCAGGCAGAAAAGTAAAGGCCACAACTAGAAACAAGACTACCACAGTAAAGATAATCATCAAATCATGAGAGGAAAGGATGAGAAGAGAAAGGAAGAGAAAAGAGCAACAAAAACAAATCTAAAACAGTTAATAAAATGGTAAAAGAATATACATATCAATAATTACCTTAAACGTTAATGGACTAAATGCCCAACCAAAAGTCATAGACTGGCTGAATGTAAACAAAAACAAGATGCATATATATGCTATCTTCAAGAGACCCACTTCGCTTCTAGGGACACATACAAATTTAAAGTGAGAGGATGGAAGAAAACATTCCATGAAAATGAGAATCAAAAGTAGCAATACTAATATCAGATAAAATGACCTTAAAATCAAGAATACTGTAAGAGTCAAAGAAGGACATTACATAATGATCAAGGGATCAATCCACAAAGAAGATATAAAAATTTTAAATATATATGCACCCAACATAGGATCACCTCAATATTTAAGGGTACTGCTCACAACCTCAAAAGGAGAAATTAACAATTACACAATAATAGCGGGGGACTTTAACACCCCACTTACAGCAATGGACAGATCATTCAGACAGAAAATCAACTGGGAAACACAGGCCCTGAATGAATCATTAGATCAGATGGACTTAATAGATATTTATAGGACATTCCATCCAAAAGCGAAAGAATACAAATTCTTCTCAAGTGCACATGGAACATTCTCTAGGATTGATCAAATTCTGGGCCACAAATCAAACCTATGTAACTTTACAAAAATTGAAATCATATCAAGCACCTTTTGTAACCACAACACTATATGACTGGAAGTCAACAACAAGAAAAAAACTACAAAAAATACAAACACTTGGAGCTAAACAACATACTACTAAACAACCAATGGATCACTGAAGAAATCAAAGAGGAAATTAAAAAATACCTAGAAGCAAATAACAACAAAAATACAATGCTCCACAACCTATGGGATGCAGCAAAAGCAGTTCTAAGAGGGAAGTTTATAGCAATACAAGCCTACCTCCAGAAACAAGAAAAAGCTCAAATAAACAACCTAAATTTACACCTAAAGCAGCTAGAGAGAAAAGAACAGACAAGACCTAAAGTTAGAAGAAGGAAAGAAATCATAAAGATCAGAGAAGAAATAAATGAAAGAAATGAAGAAAACCATAGAAAATATCAATGAAACTAAAAGCTGTTTTTTCAAAGATCAACAAAATTGATAAAGCCTTAGCCAGACTTATCAAGAAAAAGAGAGAGAGGAATCAAATCAATAAATTTAGAAATGAAAATGAAGAAGTTACAGAGGACATCACAGAAATAACAAGGATCATAAGAGACCACCACATGCAACTACATGTCAATAAAATGGAAAACCTAGAAGA
>PVHT020000521.1:10156407-10332337 GCA_004024745.2 Catagonus wagneri | reverse complement strand
AACTAAAAGCTGTTTTTTCAAAGATCAACAAAATTGATAAAGCCTTAGCCAGACTTATCAAGAAAAAGAGAGAGAGGAATCAAATCAATAAATTTAGAAATGAAAATGAAGAAGTTACAGAGGACATCACAGAAATAACAAGGATCATAAGAGACCACCACATGCAACTACATGTCAATAAAATGGAAAACCTAGAAGAAATGGACAAATTCTTAGAAAAGTACAATCTTCTAAGTCTAAGCCAAGTGAAATAGAAAAGATGAATGGACCAGTCACAAGTACTGAAATTGAAACTGTGATTAAAAAATCCCAACAAACAAAAGTCTAGGACCAGATGGCTTCACAAGCAAATTCTATAAAACATTTAGAGAAAAGCTAACACTCATCCTTCTGAAACTATTCCAAAAAATTGCAGAGGAAGGAGCACTCCCAAATTCATTCTATGAGGCCACCATCACCCTGATACCAAAACCAGACAAAGATAGCACAAAAAAAGAAAATTACAGGCCAATCTTACTGATGAACATAGATGCAAAAATCCTCAACAAAATACTAGCAAACTGAATCCAACAGTGCATTAATAGGACTGTACATCAGTGGGATTTATCCCAGGGATGCAACGATTTTTCAATATCCACAAATCAATTAGATTTGTGATACACCACTTAACAAACTGAAGAATAAAAACCATGTGATCCTCTCGATAGATGCAGAAAAATCTTTGACAAAAGTCCAACACTCATGTCTGATAAAAACCCTTTAGAAAGTGGGCATAGAGGGAACCTATGTCAACATAACAAAGGCCATCTATGACAAACTGAGAGTTAACATCATTCTCAATGGTGAGAAGCTGAAAGACTTCCTGCTGAGATCTGACTAGGAAGTCCACTCTCTCCACTACTATTCAACATAATTTTGTAAGTCATAGCCATGGCAATCAGAGAAGAAAAAGAAATAAAAGGAATCCAAATTGGAAAGGAAGAAGTCAAACTATCACTATTTGAAGTTGACATGGCACAATACCTTGAAAATCCTAAAGATACTACAAGAAAACTGTTAAAGCTCATCAATGAATTTGGCAAAGTCACAGAATACAAAATTAATACACAAAAATGGCTGCATTTCTATATATTGACAAAAGATCAGAAGGAGAAATTAGGGAAACACCCCCATTTACCATCGCATCAAAAAGAATAAAATACTTAGGAATAAACCTACCTTAAGAGACAAAAGACCTGTACTCTGAAAACTAAGACGCTGATGAAAGAAATCAAAGATGACAAAAACAGATGTAATGAAACACCATGCTCTTGGATTGGAAGAATCAATATTATCAAAATGACTATACTACCCAAGGTAATCTACAGATTCAATGCAATCCCTATCAAATTACCAAGGACATTTTTCACAGAACTAGAGACAAATATTTTAAATATTTGTTTCTATTGGAAACAAATTTATTTCTTTGGAAATAAATTCTAAAAATTTGTTTGGAAAGCATACAATACCCCTAAGAATGAGAAATGGAGCTGGAAGAATCAGGCTCCCTGACTTCAGACTATACTACAAAGCTACAATCATCAAAAACATGTGGTACCAGAACAAAAAGAGAAATATAGATCAATGGAACAGGAGAGGAAGCCCAGAATTAAACCCATGCACCTACAGTCAACTAATCTATAACAAAAGAGGCAAGAATATACAATGGAGAAAAGACAGCCCCTTCAAGTGGTGCTGGGAAAACTGGACAACCACATGCAAAAAAATGAAACTAGAACACTTCCTAACATCATGCACAAAAATAAACTCAAAATGGATTAAAGACCTAAATATAAGACCAGATACTATAAAACTTTTAGAGGAAAACATAGGCCAAACACTCTCTGGCATAAACCACAGCAATATCTTCTCAGATCCACCTCCTAGAGTAATGACAGCAAAAATGAAAATAAACAAATGGGACTTAATTAAACTTAAAACTTTCTGTACAGCCAAGGAAACCCTCAACAAAACAAAAAGACAACCCACAGGATGGGAGAAAATATTTGCAAATGAAGCAACTGACAAGGGATTAATCTCCAAAATTCATAAACACCTTCTGTAGCTCAATACCAAAGAAACAAACAACCCCATTAAAAAATGGACAGAAGATCTAAACAGACAGTTCTCCCAAGATGACATATGTATGGCCAAAAAACACATGAAATGATGTTCAACATCACTCATTCTTAGAGAAATGCAAATCAAAAACACTATGAGGTACCACCTTACACCAGCCAAAATGGTCATCATCAAAAAGTCTACAATCAATGAACGCTGGAGAGGGTGTGGAGAAAATGGAACCCTGTTATATTGTTGATGGGAATGTGAATCAGTGCAACCACTGTGGAAAACAATATGGAGGTTCCTCAGAAAACTAAAAATAGAATTACCACTTGATCTAGCAATCCCACTCCTGGGTGTGGGATTCCAGAGAAAACCATATATCCAAAAGACACATGTACTCCAGTGTTCATTGCAGCACTCTATACAATAGCCAAGACATAGAAACAACCTAAATGTCCATCAACAGAGGAGTGGATAAAGAAGATGTGGCACATATACACAATGGAATATTACTCAGCCATTGAAAGGAAAGAAATAACCACATTTGCAGCAACATGGATGGACCTAGAAATTATCATGCTAGGTAAAGTCAGTCAGAGAGCAAGACACCAACATCAAATGCTATCACTCACATGTGGAATCTAAGAAACGGACACAATGAACTTCTTTGCAGAACAGATACTGACTCACAGACTTTGAAAACCTTAAGTTTTCCAAATGAGACAGGTTGGGGGGGTGGGAGGATGCACTGGGAGTTTGGGATGGAAATGCTATAAAATTGGGGTTGTTATGATCATTTTACAACTACAAATGTAGTAAAATTCATTGAGTAATAAAAAAATATAAGCCTATTAAAAAAGCAGTATACAGTTAATATTCTTACTATATCTATATTATAAATTCACACGTTATTTTATGTACAGATTTGATAGACTTTTGCTGGTATGACTGGAGTAACCCATTTCAATTAAAAGTAACCCATTGAGTTTGGCCAGACCATTGATTCTGTCAATAAAATCTCCCATTGCAGGTAGAGATATTCTAAAACATTTGTTAACTCATTGATTGCTATTTTTGTAAAATGACCAGGTTCTTATCTTCATATTTAAGGATATCTCTAAGAAATTTAAACTTGACTTAGATTGCATAACATTTAGCTTTCTCAAGCCAAAATCATATTCAAACACACACACGCACACACACACACACACACCATAAAAGATAGCTTTGAGAGAAACATTTACTTTCATTAATCTCCCAACTCCCTCTTTAAAAATAAAAGTTAAAAAAGCAATAACAAATTGCTGCTTTAGGACTGTACAGGATGGTTGAGAAAGACAGTTCTCCATACAACCTGCCTTATAAACTTGCAAGATTACAATTAGCTCAAGGTCTTCTAAGATATTATTTAGAGAAGAATGTATCCCTCCAAATCATAAACACAAAACATGACGGAACACAATAGATGTTACCTCAGAATCAATGAAATGAGTAAATAAAGACTTTCCGAAGGGAAATCTATATGACAGTTGAGAGAAATGGTGAAATAACAAAAAGAGGTTGCCATATTTTGCTTGAATCTTAAAGATAGTCTTTCTGAGAAAACTAGTATTTGTTCACTTAAAAATGTTTATATCTATATGCAAAGTCTGCATGATTTCATGTGCTTATAAATATGTATGTGGAAGAAGTTTTATTAAATACTGAATTAAAAATAAAAAAATCTGCAAAAGGAGTGACTTGACAAATGGAATGTTTGCAAATGTTTCCGTTGGCTTTTGCAGGCAGCCTTATGGAATCACATTTAGGACATGACTTCCTGACAGAAGCCTTTGAAAATATTTTGTTTAAGTTGTCTTTCCAAGTGGATTAGCATGGAAATAGCTAAACAAATGACTGAAGATAAACACATTGTTTGATGAGTGAATGTGCAATATAATTAACTCATAAGTAAATGACTGAACAGAACAAAAGGAGTGGTTTTATCTCTGGGTATAAAAGCCGCTTTTATCCTCTGGTCTTATACATTCAGGACTGATACCTCATCAGATGACCGAGAGCTGGCCCACAGACGACCATATCATTTCTTTGAACCAGCAGCACATTTCTGTTAACGCTTGTTTTAATTTTGCCATTGTAGTCTCCATTATCAATTAACAATCCATATTGAGTGCCTATTTATTGTGTCTATGTTGGGTACAGAGTGTGATAGGAAGTATATAAAATAAGGTTCCTGAACTAATGGAGTTTACTATTCACTTTATACAAGAAATATAAAATTAATAAATATATACTTAACATTGGGTGTCATCACTAAGTTGGTGCATATAGAGAATATTATGATCTGGGATTCAATTAGTTTTATTAAAGGATAACTCAATAGAAAAAAGCATGGGCACAATATGTTATCAGGGAATTCCTAGCATAATAAATTAAATGTATAAACATAAATGAAGAGAACTCAATCTCAGGAACATTAAGAAAATTCAAGTTAAAATAACAAAATACAAATTTTTATTCACAAGGCTGACAAACCTTAGATTAAATAATGAGATTAATAGTATCAAATGTTAAAACCTGTGGTTGGGAATTCCCATCATGGCCCAGCAGAAATGAATCTGACTAGTTTCCATGAGGACGCAGGTTCAATCCCTGGCCTCGCTCTGTGGGTTAAGGATCCATTGTTGCTGTGAGCTGTGGCATAGGTCACAGATGTGTCTTGGATCTGGCATTGCTGTGGGTGTGGTATAGGCCGAGGGCTATAGTTCCCTTTTGACCCCCAGCCTGCGAACATCCATATGCCACAGGTGTGGCCCTAAAAAGAAAAAAAACAAAAAAACAAAAAAAAAAGTTGTGGTTGGTGTGTGAATTGCTAAAGTCTATTTGGCCACCAAATGGCAGCATCTATCAAAATTAGAATCAAAGAATATTCCTTAAACACAGCAATTCCATTTGTTGGAATATAATATTGAAAAATCGTCACATAGAATATCAACATATGCTGACAAGACTGTCCATTTACCTTTTGAATGAAAAAAAAAAAAAGTGAACTCGATTAAGATCCCAAAGCAGAAAAGTGGTTAAAAAATTCATAGTTCTTCTCTATTATGGATACATTGAAGTTGAAAAGAGTGAGGTAGAAATTCATGTACTGTCATATAATCACCTATTAGACATACGGCTAAATGAATAAAGTACATCACAGAACAATACATATGTTTATATAAATTAACATATCTATGTCTATTCCACGTCACATACATATGTGTAAATGTAAATGCCCAGAAAGATGCTTGGAAATATATATTCCAAACTGTCGAAAATGGTTACTTCTGGGAAGGGGAGTGAAGGTTGGGGAGGAAATGAAGGGGAGGCTAGACTCTGTTTTGTATAGTTCTATACTGTTAGGAATTTTTGAATTATAAGTACATTCACATAAATTTGTATTTTTTTTCTTAAGGCAAAGATGTGCACAGTGACATAAAATGCATGGGACTGATAAAGCAGCAGCATTCTGGTATTGGAGTATGATTGACACACAGATTGAAGGACTCTTCAGTAGAAAAACAAAAAGCTTATCCAAGTAATTAGAAATGTGTATATGGCAGGTTTTGAGAATGTAGCTAAAGCGACCAGAGTATCAAGAAATGCACACATTTTTGGGAAAAAGTATGTAAGCCACTCTGAGATACTATTTCTTTGGGGAAAGAAAAAGAATATGACAATTAAGATGAACAATAAATATCTGGACTACACATCTTATGGGGGCAGGAACCAGAGTGGATGAAACTGGGCCATCAAAGTATCTACTGTGACTCCTGTGTATTTTTGACTAGATCTCTGAGGAGAAGGTCTGGGTCTCTACTTTTTGAAAATTAAGAGCATGAACACATGACTGATAGAGTTTGGTGAAGATGTTATCACTTCATTTGTGCTTGGCAGGTATCTGCTCCTGGTTTTCACTGCCCTGCATCACTGTGGAAAGCAGGTCTGATGCTCACCGATGTTGTCAGTGTTTACCAAACACCAGTCATTAGGTGGAAAGAGAAATCATCAGTTTCCAATACCAGGCACATGCTGAATGGTGACACCCGTAAATGACATTGTGTTATGACTTTTATTTAGAAGAGTGAGGGCCAGGCCATGGTCAGTTCAGATCACAACAGAACAGAGTTTCAGGCAACACACTGGAGACAGAAGGCTTATGTGATACAGCTAATAAAATTACACAAAATCTTTAAAGCAAACTTGAAATAAGAATTGAATAGTACTAGCACTGAACAGAGAATGGTATCAACAGAAGCAGGACAACACAAGAGGAGCAAGAATGTGGCATGGATTAAAATGAGACCCTATGGTTGCCACATATGAAGCACATTTTTCACAGGTTCCTAAATTAACCAAGGATTGATATATCAGAATCCTGCTGTACAGTTTCCTAAATCTTTTGCATCTGTTTTTCTTTGTTTAATATAATTTAAAGAAATACATAGCTTACTTTATTTCAGTTAATTGTGTGGGTTTATCATTCTCAGTTCTTCTATTATCCTCATTTGATCTCCAACTCAAGAATCCCTTCAGGATTGTTACAGAAAACATCCTCATCCTACCTAATTGTTGTGGTAAAATTCTAAGTAAATAATTAACATACTTAACAGGCAACATTTTTTACATCATGTGTTTTACAGAGCCTCCTCCTTCCCCACTTAATTTTTATTACATATTATAGGACTACAAGTTCATACTTTAAGACTTGCCTTATAAGCTCACAGGGCAGTTGTACGCAAGGAAAAGAAAATTCAGTGGTGGTTCCCAACCCAGGAACCTCACACTGAAGTATTCACATTATTAGTGATGTTTCAGTGACAGAAGTTAAAGTTAAAAGTGAATAGTAAACTGATAATCGTAGTCGCTTAAGTAATAATTTACTTGGACTTTGACAGCATCAATAAACAAACAAACAAACCCAAAAACCAGAAAACCAAGCAGAAATTCATGCTCCAATCTCTATATTTCGTTTGTGACTGAGAATCAACCTTCTTAAAGGGTTCATTTGATTTCCTGACAAGTTGTGAAGGTCATAATAATTACAGATAAACCCATCCACGACCTGCAAAGAGCTACATCTTGTACCAAGATATTTGTGATCTTTGAGTATACGGAACATGAACTTTGCTTTTATTTAACAAAAGAGTTAATGTGCTCATGAGTAAAAGATGGATTTTCATAGGCTTTAGGATGCCTAAGTCTAATTTTCTTTGCATTCTATCAGGCTTGTCCTTTCTGTTCATCCCTTACCTTTGATCGCATGGCACTTTCACCTTCCCTATTTTCCTTCCCAAATACTTCCAGCTACTACTAATACAATCAAATACAATCAGAATGAAACTATGCACTTCACTGGTTTTCCCACATTACTTTTCACACATCACATTCTTTAAACAAAGCATGTATTATAATGAGAGAGCTTTTGTTTTTTTTTTTTAATGTTGGGAAGCACAGCTTATTTTTCTTTGTATCTTCAGGGTCTGGCACAAAGTAGCATATGCCCAATAAATGTCTGTTTAATTGTTTGTTAAAGACAGCTGAAAACAGTTTACTGAATACACACTGAGGCAAACAATAGCCATAAACACTTTATGCGGAGGTATATTTTCTATAATTCATTAACTTTCAATTATCTTTTCTCTTTATTAAGAAAATTAGTCTTCTGCAATAACTTAAATTCTGCTTATTTAAAGTGCCAGCAATAATAATTGCATCATTAAATGTATTTTAGCAATATCTAAGGCATCTCATTTTTTAAAATATGCATTCAGATACCATGCATTGGGGTTTATGATACACCCTTCCAGTTGTCTCCAACATTGATAAACAGTTTGATAATAAAGAATTCTAATAAAAGCAAGTGAATATGCAATAATTAACTAAAAATTAAATACTACAACTACCATTCTACTTCATTACAGTGTATGTAGTTCGTATTTTAGATTAGTGGACCGTAGAATCTATTTTAAAGCATAATAAAGCTGGTTTTGAATTAGGGATGCCCCTAAAACACTTTAAAACTCACTCTCAACTCTTAAATGCAATACTATAATTCTAATAACCAAACGCAAGCAGTTACATATCTTTTAAGGAAGCTACCCCATAAAATGGCATTATGAAGGCTTATACCCATAGATATTTATTCACGTACAGGCTACAGCCTTTAATATTGCTAGACAATGAAAGATAATATGCCTGGTTGAGAAATGGCAAAATAGAAACAGATAGATTGAGTCCTGGCTATCTCTGTGGTGGACCTGGGATAAGAATTAATAATGCCATTCAATGATCTTCTATTTTAATTTTCTTTTTTATTGTTGAAAAATTGATTTAGATAGAAATAATGAATTATTTGACTTTGTTATGAAGCCATAGTCCAGAAACAATAGTTTGCAATTCAACATGGCAGATAATGTTAGCCAGTGTAATCTGCTGATGTGTCATGCAAAGAGAGAGAGAAAGAAAAGGAAGGCCTCAAGACACAACTGATGTCTCCTCTGCCATTTACTGGTTATATGACCTTAGATAATTCACTTAACTCTGAAATTTCCAATCATCTGAACTTGAGTATATAAGCTTATAGGAAAAAGTAAACCATAAAGGAAAAGGGGAGTGATTTTCTGATTACCTGCGTGACAATTTTCCACCTGAGAAAATGACTGCAATCCTAATAGAAGTGTCATGGACAGGATGTATAGACTTTCTTAAATCACTTGGAGATGGATATTTTCTTGGGTAGCACAATCCTGGGTAAGCTATTTATTTTATAAAGGAGAAATCAGGGAGGATATGAAGAAAAAGGGGGAGAGCATGAGAATAGCTTGAAGGAAAAATAGAGAATGAGGTCCAGAACATCATAGCTCATACCTCATATGGGAGGAATAAGCACAGCCCCTCCGAACACAAAGTAGGGTTTAGTGCCACTAACCACAAAATGAAATAGCAGATGATAAAACTGTTCTTGGAGAGATTAAAATGACAAGGCTCATTTTGTACTAAGTTTCTTTTTTTACCCAACTGAGTCAACTCTGGTTCAGGCCAAATAAAAGCTAAATAAATCATGCAGTAAAAGCACTGATCGCCAGTGCCATTAAATGGTGAGGCGAGAACAATGTTAACCTTACAGTTAAAAGACAAACATAAGGGTCAAATTACTGAAAAGGACATGAAAAATGTGATGAAAGAATCCTGTTACAGGGGAAAAACTGTCAGTCTGAAATGTATGGGAAATTAAAAAGCAGACACCTAAGAATTATTAACTTGCTGAGCAAAAGCAGCCCTCTGTTCCTAATGTCTGCCCTGTTATTTGTGCTGCACTTGCAGGACCACTGATCTGTCGCTCTGCAGTGGCATGTCTGGAAGGCTGGCCCTCTTTAAATTATTTTGATTTACAGGCAATGCGATAATTAAGGTAACAGAAGTAACTTCTTCAGCCTACAGGCTTCAGAAAACTGTATTTCACCAGCACGCATCTTATGCATCTTATGGGTTGGCTAAGAGAACAGATTTCAGCATTAAAGGATACTCCATTCATGTCTCTAGCAACAGGGGAAGGCAAATATTTGATAATAATACCCTGTACTTTATATAAAGTTAGAGTGAGATGAATATGGAAATCCTATTAGAAAATATTTTCAGGAATGCGAGCTTGTGGGAGAAGCTGCCTCAATATCTTAATGTGTTCATCCTTTCATCTAGATTTTTGAATATCTTTATATACATATGTGCAAGCTACTGGAAATGATTACAAATTGCTATACTGGAGAAAGAGAATTTTCCAGTATTTTATCCCACCAAAGTAGTGAGGTAGAAAATTGAGCTATAAAAGATCAAAGAAGAGTGCGTGAGACATGGAAATCATACTTGTTATCTCACAGGTGACTTTAAGAGGTATTTTTGATATGGTGTTGGCACTGGATAGAGGACACTGCCGTGGCTCTGCCTTCAACACATACTAGTTACATGACACTAGGAAAATGCCTAACTTCTGATTCCTAAATTCATTGTGTGCAAATTGGAAACAACAGCAGCTACCTCCTAGGACTTTCAGGATTAGGATAGTTTTAGAAGATTAAATATGTTCCCAGGAAAATTCATGTGCATAATAGGAGCTCAATAATTGTTGCTTAGGGCAAATATACATACGTATATCTCCAGACCTACAATCTAGGTCTGTCAACTCTAAAATCACTCTTCTTTCTCCCACACAATCATTCTTTTCCTCTATCAACAGTTTTTTTCCTGCAATAACTAAAATTGTTGGGGAAGAGGTTACATTCAACATTTCAATATTATATATTATATTAAAATAGTAAGATATGTAATATTTAGTACTATTAAAATATAATATACATTAATATATTATTTTGCAGTAGCTATATTTTAGAAGCTTTAGTGAATTTTGGAAAGGAAAAAACTTGCAGAAATTTCATGCCAAGAAAATTGCCCAGAATTATATATTCTTACCAATTTGTCTAAGAGATGTAACCTCCTTAGCATTTAAACACAAAAACTCTGTTAGCATTTTACATACTTCACACAATATAACCTTGTTTTGTTTGTGCTGTTATTTTGTACAATTCTCTAAACACTGTCAAATAAAAGCACCCAAATTTCTTCTTCTAATTCCTGTTTGCATGTAATTAGAATCAGAAATCAGAGTAAATTTTCCAAGGGGTTGCATCTTAGCTTTTATATTCATTTTGCCAAACTACACAAGAAAATTTCATGTTTGCATTGAAAAGTTGTGTGTATGTATTTGAAAACCAAATGTATATGATGAAGAAATATTTTTTTTAAAAATTGCCATTTTAAAGTGTTTGTAAGAGACAACTTATATACCTCCTTCCATGGGACTCGTTTCAATTTGAAGCATTTAACAGGAGAACCAGTCAATCTGCAAATGCTCATTGAGGGCCTGTTGTCAAGCCAATGTTGTGCTAAGTAATATGAAAATAATGACTTGCATAAAGCAGTGAATTAATCAATTCATTTACTTAATGATTAGTGAGCATCTTCTATATGCCAAGCACACTGTGAATATCGCAATAAGAAGAGCAAGTTAAAACTCACCAAGAAAAATTCAGTTAGGAAGAGAACTCATGGAAATGTGGGCAACAATCTAAACAGTAATTAAGTAGTGTGGAAAAAAAAAAAAGAATCATAAGATCAGGAGAGTAGGATATATAGTTCTCAGTCAGCCCTAAAATTTGGGGAGGCTTCATAGTCAGGGAAAAGTGAACAAGTTCTTAAAGGATGGCTTGATTTGTTCAACTCATGAGGTAAACGTAAAGTCATCCCCATAAGATTAAAACCCATTAGGTACTAATTAGTGACCAATCATGCAGCAAGGCTAGAGTCAGTCCAGGGAGGTGACAAAGCACCGCCTTTGTCAGGCTAGTAACAGTCTCTACCAAAAGAAAAAGCCAAGAAGATTCTGATTTTAATATAGCTATTTCTCTGCCCCTTCTATTCCTCCCCCTCACTCTTCCCATTTCTTCTCTTCACTGTTGCTGATAAATCTTCAGAGAGGTTATGACAGTCAGATAATAATGAAGACAAACTGTGGATGGGGGAAGGAGGGTCTGGTTAGAAGGAGGAGTGACTATGAAAAACATATTGATTTTGTGTCATTGTCAAATCATGCCTTAGCTGGGAGAAAGCTATGGTTTCACCATTTTCTCTTTCCCAATTCCTTTGATGCTAGTTGAAATACTAGCATTGGATTCCAGTCGATCTAGTGGGCAGCAGAGGAGCATAGTTTTACAAACTGTCCAAAGAGGAGTTCCCTACTAGTAGCATAGGGGTCAAGGACTCAGCTTTGTTACTGCTATGGCACTGATCCAATCCCTGTTCCAGGAATTTCTGCATGCCTTGGGCATTTCCAATTTTTTTTTTTTTTTAATATTCAAAGAAACTTCCAGTCCTCTTTTCTATGCCTCCAAGCTACCTCGCAAGCCACATGTCCATTATGATGTATTTATAAGACAGACATGAAACATGTCACACCAGAAAAACACTTTTAAGTCACTGAACTTTGGGAACTTAAATTATTCCCACAGTCCCTAAGAGTGAACAGTACTTCCCTAGTAAACTTAGTGAAAAACTTTAGATGATTTTTACAAAGCTTGATTATTCTGTTTGACAAGAGGAGTTCCCATAGTGGCTCAGCAGTAATGAACCCAACTAGCATCCATGAGGATGTGGGTTAGATCCCTGCCCTTCCTCCGTGGGTTAAGGATCTGGCATCGCCACGAGCTGTAGTGTAGTTTGCAGACTTGGCTCAGATCCTGCATTGCTGCAACTGCAGCAAATTACAATTGACAAGAGCCATGTCTGGTCATTTATGCTAATGCCGCACAAATACTATGACCTTCAACTTCTATCTACTAAGCTCTTTATATTACCCTTACTCTTATTTATAATCCTGTTAACTTTTAAATACATTTATAAATTAATAGGAACTGCATTTCTCTGACTAGTTCAAAGAGTTTTAGAACAGAAAATTACCTCCTACTATTTTTTAAAACAGCATAGATAAGTACCTTCATGGTAATCTTCAATAATTGTTGCTTTTAATAAGCTAAAATTTTTGCCCAGGGAAAAAAGTTTCAATCTTTGCAATGAAGTGATCAAAATTTTAATGTAAATACTAAAAGAATATCAGGTTATTATTTGAAATATGCAAGTAAAACAGGAAATAATATGCAGGTTTATGTGGCAAAATAAGAAAAGTATTATTCCCCCCTATATAAAACAAATTTTAAATGAATTAGATAAGAAAAAAATGCCTAAATACAAAGATGTGTGAAATTCTGGAGGAATATCCTTAGAGACCTCTTATCTCATCTTTCACTTTGAAGATTTTATAGTGAGACTGATCACGCAATTCAGGAAAAAACTGTGCAAGCAGCAAGTTCTAAATTAAACAAGATCATTTTGAGTTGTGTGCTGAGGAAACATCCAGCTTGGAATGATGTAGAGACTAGACGTGCAATGAGAATGCCTGAGTTCTTGACTCAACTCCACCACCCATTAAGTTCATGACATGGATTGAATTCAGTCATCTCATAATATCTCAAGGTACTCCCCATCTATTAAAAAAGAATATAAAATTCTTAACTTGTTTACTTTACAGTGTTGTTTACAGTAACCTCCCTTCCATCCTTAGACCAGCAGCAGGCTGTCAAAGTACTGTACCAGCCTCATCTATTTATCAGTTCTTTCCAAGTCCCCCACACTTCCAGGAAAATTGAACTATTCTCTCCTTTGTGTTCCTAAATGATCTTGTTGAAGGGTCCATCATAGCACTAAAATTTGGCACCTTATCTCAGATATGTTTCCCATCCCAACCTGTGAGTTTCTTCAACTCAAAGCTCCTCTCTAGTTCTTAAAAATCGGTAGTGTAGTCTGTATCACATAGAATGTGCTCAATAAATTATTGTCAGGTGAAAGCAAGAATGAATGAATGTGCCTGGCCAGACGTTAGGAGTGAGCAAGTAGGTTTGATAGATAGAGATTAATTTGGAAGTGGAAGCCAAGTGAGGAAGAAACCTTCAGAAACAGCTAACATTGCCAAAGCCTTCAGGCTCTCTCTCCCTGGATGCGTTCTGTCTCTTTGGATCTATTCTGGTCACGACTGAACTGAGTCAGGGACTGGATTCCTGTTGCTGCTTCCTGCTCTACCCAATTCTGGTAGCAGTATTTAATCATTCTTTCCATATTTTTTTTAAGTCCTTGACAAAGAAAATCAAATCACCTGAGAATTAGGAACAACAAAGGAACTTAGTTGTAGGCAGATGAAGGCTCCAGATGTGATTAATTAACAGAAAAGCTAGGACAGACTAAAATTGTAATTCACTCCCCCAGGAGGGATTATATTCAACTGAGACACCCTCCTAGGTCAATTTATGGCACAAATGGCAGGCCACTTACAGCTTTCCAAACTGAATTTAGAACTGCATTTGCAGAGTTATCTTGAGGACAAAGGGGAGCCTATGTGGAGAAGGGCAGACTGTGACAGGGTCTGAGAGTAATCCGAGGAGGACGGCTGAGGATGGAGCAGCAGAAGGAAATCATTTTGCTTTCTTTTGCCCTGTCCTGCATAAGGGTGTCAGTTAAGTTTAAAGATGCACTGATGGGGTAGAAGTCTGAAAATACTGAAAATGTATAAAGACATTTACATGTGTTCCAGTGAGCTGGCTATGGAAGTAGAAAGGAGAAATGGCCATAGAGATACAATTTCTGGTAAAGAGGAGCATTAATACTATATAAGATAACTAAACTCCATTCAGAGAAATACCTAACGTCATCTATAGAAGGAAAATTGAGTTGAATGAATGAGCTAGTTTTATGATAATAGGATAATTTGCCATTTCACACTTCCTGCTTGTGCTTAGTAAAGCAATGAGGTTCTCAAAGTCAGATTATATACAAACAGCATTAGCATCACCGAGAAACTGTAGAGGAGGCAAATCCTCAGGCTCTTATCCAGACCAATGACATCAGAAATTCTGTGGACAGGCAGTCTTTTAACAAGCCATTCATCTATTTCTGACACTTGTTCAAGTTTGAGAACCACTAACCTAGACCAGGTTGAAAGTTGGTTTTAGGGAAGACTGCACGTAGGAAAGATTCCACTTGGCAAATATGTGGCTAGACAACTTGAGTTAAACAATTTAAGATCAAGAGCGCCAAAATATGGAGTAAAACAATAATTATGTAACCAATTTTACATTAAAAATGTTAGGTTTGAGGATGGAAGTAAATGCATTAAAGAATAAAGGACATGGGAGTTTCCTTGGTGGCACAGTGGAAATGAATCTGACTAGTATCCATAAGGATGAAGGTTCAGTCTCTGGCCTTGTTCAGTGGGTTAAGGATCCACGTTGCTGTGAGCTGTGGTGTAGGTCACAGGCTCAGATCCCCTGTTGCTGTGGCTGTGGTGTAGGCTGGCAGCTGTAGCTCTGATTAGACCCCTAGCCTGAAAAATTCCATATGCCACAAGTGTGGCCCTTAAAAAAAAAGGAATAAAAGTCAATGGACTAGACACACTGTCGGAGTGAAAACCAGTGCAATAGGAACTTTCATGTATTTTCTTCACTGAATTCCTGTCCCATCACCTGTGGTCATAACCCTGATTGCTCAAATCAGCTGCAAATTGAGATTTTAGGATCAGAGTAAATTATATAGAAGAAGTTGATACAAGTTAGCCTCCTTCCTGGTTAGCTTGACATCTCCAGAGTGTTGTTTGTCTGAGAAGAACAAAGTGAGAAATGGGAGACGTGCAGGCAATGAGTCTAGAATGACAGGCAGAGACAATTGATTCAAGGCAGGTTAAACCTTGGGATTTTATCCTAAGGTCAAGTGAAAGCTTTGAGGGGCTTTTAAGCAATGTATTGTCAAGATCATATTTTGATATTTAAACATTGCTATGGTTGCCATGCATTTAAAGGACTGGGGTGGGCAAGTAGCAAGCCTGAAAATAAGAAAAGTAGATTTTTATTGCTTCAGTCATTTCAGATCCATTTGACTTAGAAATTAATAACATAATGTTCAAATAAAATTTAATGTTAGAACATATTGAAAAAATCTAACGAAATTATGAGAAGCATGTTGAGATGAAGAAAGAACACCTAGTGAGTTTGAAAAAGAGCCCATTTCAAAACCACATTCATTAAGACATAACTCTCAATGTCTTTTAGATTTTTGTTTTCCCACTAATCTCTAATTTCTCTGAATATCTCATTAGATTCTATTTTAAACTATAGCGTAAGGAATGTTTCTTAAAATGAACATTTTCACCCAAATTCTGGTTATGCAGATGCCCATCCCTGCCATCATTAGTCTGAAAAGTCTTTAAAAGTTAAGATCTTTCAATAGTCATTGAATATACCTTTAAATAATGCTAATTGTTCAAATATTATCCATGATAGTCTTTACTATGGAGAAAAGAAGCTAAATTGAAATTGGTCAGACTTGTAGGACATTATTGTCAATAAGCTCTTTTCTCAAAAAAAAAAAGTGTCATTGTTCTTTTAATTTCTTACATTTCAAACTATTCAATGGTATGTTTACTGTAATTACAGTGTCAAAGCTAATGCATAACTACCCAGAATTTTATACACATAAATCTATAAAGATAAAAAGAAAAAAACTATCTCTTAACTTGTAAGAGTTGCCAGATAGAATACAGACTATCTAGTAAAACTTGAATCCCAGATAAACAATGAAACTTTTAGCATAAGACTATCAAAAATATTGCATGAGAAATACTTTCACTAAAATTATGTATCTGAAATTCAAATTTAACTGGTATTCCAAATTTTTATTTGCTAAATATTATAACCTTAATATACCTGAAATATTAACTGAGAAGTACCTTATAGTATAGGTTTATATCACTTTTCACAATAGATATGCCATTGAGAAGTGATATAATAAAATGCTATTTTTAATAAAGTGACTTTTAAATGTTTTTGAGCATCCAAAATGTATAAATCCACTGGAAAAAAAATTGACATGTTTTAAAATCAAGCCCAGAGCTGATCCTTTTTTAAAGCATGTAATATTTATACAGGAGTTTAAAGAACAGTATTAAAATTGTTTGTGCTACCATTTATATTTTAGGTCAGATTTTATGTCCATCGTATACTAAGTATAGGCAGATCAGAGTATAACACACAACTTCCCTCAATTTTACCACATATGAGTCCCAAGGAGACATCTCTCCACCTATTCAATTTAATTCCTATTTAGCACTATAGCAACATTATAAAGCTCTTGACTACTGTCTCCTTGCGGAATTTCTTTTATGCTTTCCCATTGAGAACATTCTATTCCATTTCTTGAGAAATATTAAAAGAGGAATTTGGTTCCAAGAAAGGATATGCAATTTGGAAGTGATTTCTCTGAGAAAAATGTACATAAATAAAGCAGATAATTGTGTGAAGTAGATGCAAACAGAGTAGTTATTTACCCTAGGCTTTGTTTTGATAATATGATTTATGAGAATAGTGTATGTGACTAAATAAATGGATTTCAAGACAGGATATGGATAAACACAGTGACACATTTGTTTCCTTGGTGTCTTATTTGTGACACTGACAGACAAGCACAACTGAGGTTCAGTCATACTGATGAGTAGGCACCAAACTAAGACGAGACATGCAGAAATGTAGGCTGGATAAGGATAGTTACAAAGCCACTAACAATCTATTCAAATTCATAGAACCAAAGAAACCTTAAAAAGCATGAAGTCCAATTCTTTTCTTTAAATTAAGATTGTTTTAATTCAGGAAAAAAAAATTAGATCTTGTAACTGTCAGAATCTAAACATTCCAATCCACCACTCGGCTGCCATTCTGTAACACCTCACAGCCTCCATCTCCTCTGTGATCAAATATGTATTAAGAGAAGGATGGCTCTCTTTGGCCTTATATAAGAGTTCCTTTATAGCTAGCTTCCTACAGTTCCTTCATATGCTAAGGGACATTGTACACAAAATGCCAGAGGTGTCTGGAGGGTGGAATAATTAGAGTTGTGAGAACGGCTGTCATTTCTCTAATCTTCAATAATATTATATTTATATAATAAAAAACTTATATGGCTTTAATCAGAATTGCACAGTGTTATTACCTGATGCCTCAATATCCTTTCCTCAGGTCAGGATGAGGCATTTGATCAATCTGCAGGGTTACTGGAAGTTCACACCAAAGCAGCACAGTTAGTTGATGTTCTGAGACTTAAATTCCACCAACTGAAGCCAAAGCTTGGTGAGGACCTTGCTACTATTTCAGAGCTGTGCCATTTTTCTTGATGCTATAATTTAAAGGATTTATTAGCAAGTATGTTGCAAGATCATCGACTGTACAGTAGCCCTCCAATAGGGACTAGAGACTGGACCAAACTGACGATTTATAATGGCCCAAGGAAAAGCCTAGACCAAAAAGATTGCATTGAGACATGTCATAGAAAGCAGCAACTTCTAATATGAATTCTGCTCAGAATACAGGGAGAGTGCTGCTGGCATCAGTAAGAACACTGTAAATGCATGTCCTGTAATATCTACAGATCCAGTCAGACATATCAATTCTTAGTTAAACTCTGAAAGCTCCACTTATATATTCTACTATACAGGCTTTGCAAAGGAATGGACCACTGAGATTACACTGTGAATTTGAATGAAGTTTAAGATATGCTGAGCAGTTTTCACTGCATTAGGTGATCTCAGTTCTGTGGCAGTGAATCAAACTCAGATGATTGAGGCTAAGTTACCTGAATATACTAATGCATTTGATGGAGACATAGGTCAATCAATCAATAAATGAAGACTGCAAATCCCATAAAAAAACAATCTGAAATTGAGCGACCTTATGGTTTATAAGACTTTGTAAGGCTACTTTCCAACAAACTTTCTCACCAGAATCTTTGTTACAGTTAAGGCATCACGCATTCTTTTCATTCACAACAATTACAGAGTTGTTTTCAAATGCTGAATTTCCTTGTGACTGCTTCACTGAGATATTCTAAGCCTGACAGAAATGGATACATCAAAATCCCCTCGGGAGGGAACAAACTGCTGAGAGAATTGTCCAACTAAAGAAATCTATATTCAAAATCCTATGATTATTTTAGACAGGATAGGGAGGGTCCAAAAAGTTGAAAATAGACCCTAAACTGCAAGGGGGGAAAAGGCAGAAAAGCCTAAATATTTTCTTTCAGGAAGTTTTTTCAAACTGGTTATGTATTTGCAGTAGAATACCTGAATCAGACCCTCTGTAAATGGTTTTGCAAGAAGCTGAAAAACTGGGGAGGCTAAAAAGTCACTATAATATTAAAGAAGTAGTGTCCTGACAAATATGACCAAGTTAAGGCTCCTTTGGTTGAAAAGTAACTGAAATCTTATTTTAGTTGCCTTAAGCTAAAGAGGAAATTTATCAGAAAGAGGCAGAGAACAGGTGTGCTTCTGGGCCTCCGGAACAGATTCGTGGCTGGAGAAGGTCTAATGGTCCTAAGAAATCCCCCTCCATCTGTTACAGGAGCTTCCTGCACTCATCTGCCTGCTCTCCCCAGCTCACTTGCATCTCTCCCCAGGTTTCTCTTAGAGCATAACTTCAGTCTGCATCTAGCTCTCTCCATATTCACCAGGTCTGGAAAAGGTGTTAATGCAGCTCTGGACCAAAGTGTACCCAAGTTTAAAGTTTCAGTGTCACAGCTCTAAGATAGGCCCTTTGTTATTTATTGGCAACTCTCTGTGAAGGACGGGGGACAGAATTAAGGTAGAACTACCCTCCTTAAGAGAATTATAAAGAAATGATAAATGTGCATCTTAAGACTTTAACCTTTTTTAAAGTAAATTTTATTGGAGTATAGTGGACTTACAAAGTTTTGTTAGTTTCAGGTGTACAACATAGTAAATCAGTTGTACAAGCATGCATATCCATTCCTTTTCAGGTTCTTTTCCCACATAGGTTATTGCACAGTTTACCCTAGTCAATCCTGAAGAGGGTATTGAAGCTTCAAGCTCCTCTTTCAGTCCTCAAGTTACATTAATGTTATACTGTCCTGGTGGTATAGTAGTAAGAATAGAAATAGGATGCTTACGTGTTAGGACTGTGTTCAATGCTGATAACGTTTTTGTTTTGTAGTTTTTGTAATTAATGAATACAGAGGCTAGTTTAGAAATAACCTAGAAATATATAGAGGAAATAGTCTACACCTGCTTTACTAATAACTGCTAGTTAATAACTCAAACCCCAAACCCTGAGTGTCAATAAACTGGAGGCGGAAGGGGCTTGATTCATAGTATACTGAGGAAAGTTAACTTATTTATAACTTTTAACACATCATCTAAATTTGATCTGTTTGGTCACTATTTTAAGATAACTTTATAGTCAGGCTTTTCACACTAAATAAAATAAAACCAGATTTTTACAAGATCTAATGTCTTTTACTCCCATTAAGTATACATGTTGCTGGAATAGGAATGGAGAGTTGTATTTATAGCTAAGACGAATTTATATTTGAGTTTTATAGAGCCCTTCCTGATGTTACCAGACTAAGCTGAAGGCTTCAATTTGCATAAAACTGCAATGACTATTCAAATCAACACATGGTGGGGCCCAGTTTTATACCTAATAATCCAGCTGATAGTGTGTCTCTGCCCATTCAAATTGCAATATAAGAAAATAAAGATCGACGTGAGCATGCATTTCTATCATAGTTTGGGTCATCTGTTATTTATCAAAGACCATAAGGAATTACTTATTATTATAGGTCTACTGTTAATATAAAATATTCTACTTTAATGTAGCAGAATTGGTCTATGGAATCAGACATTTTGAAGATGAAGGGCTCTTTAGAAATCATGTAGATCAACTTTACCAATTTATCGCTGGAGAAAATGTAGGCTCAGGACTGTTAAATGATTTGTCCAAGGTCACACAGTCATTTGCTCTTAGGGTTCAATTAGTACTTTGTCTAGTGGGAATAAATTACGGTTGCACAAATGTATAGTTCTGAGGATGAAAATGGATCTTTTTAAGTAAAGAACTACAGAGCTGTAGCTGTCTGCCTACGCCACAGTCACATAAACTCCAGATCCAGCCCGCATCTATGACTTACACCACAGTTTGTGCTAACGTTGGCTCCTTAATCTACTGAGGCCAGGGATTGAACCTGCATCCTCAGGGATACTAGTCGGGTTCTTAACCCACTGAGCCACAGCAGGAACTCCTAAGGTTTCTTTTTTGATTAAGCACCTACACGGAGTTTTCTAAGAACCAGGTGTTCTTTTAAGTGTTTCACATACATTTAATTATTATGGACCACTTATAAATTACGCATAATTTTGTATCTATTTTGTAGATGTGGAAACTGAGGTACTAAGGGTTATGTGACTTGTTCAAGTTGCACAGCTTGCACAAAGCTAAGCCACAAGTATACTCTTCAACACAGCACGATATTGCCTTCCTTAAAATTAAACAATGTTTTTTAGCCATAATATGTGGATATCAGACAAATAATGCCAATTGGGTACAACCATGTTTCCTATCATAGGTTTTCCTGGATGACATTGAAGTATCACTTAGTTTAATTTCCGTTCATACAAAAGGATCTTTCAGAGACATTAGAGATAAATGTTTCTTCCATCTCTGATCCACTGTCTTACAAGTATTTTAACCTCACTAAAATTGCGGGGCAGTGTGTAAACACCTGTATCTCAATATTCAAACTTGAACAGCAGGTTGTTATGATACTGGAAATAATCAATGCATTTTAAAGTAAAGAGCATTTTCTTTTTACATCTAGTATTGATTTAAATGTTGTTAAGTAAAGGATAGTTTTATCCTCAATTATCAAATTGCACTGTGTGCAAAGCAAGGCAATTGTTTAATGTCCCAGGTTTAAATATTAATGTTTGCTTTTAAGTGACATTTCAAAAGTGCACATATTGCATTGACAATCTGTTAAAGTTTATGTGAGCTGAGAACTTTGCAAAATCCATATGTATGTATATAGAGTCTGTACTACTCAGCCATTGAATTTTGAAAATCCTTTTGAGTTATCTACAGTGTATTTGGCTCTACACTCATATATATCCAATATTAGATACATAATTTAAATACATACAGGGATATAGTAATAGAAGGGGGACTTAGAAGCATATATAATTCAGGACAAAGTTAAGGAGAAATGTAAGAGAAAACCAATTTATATCAATATGAAAAACTGTAGTACCAAATCAGGATTTTTAAGTCATTTTTGGGAGAGCAAATTAAAACCTACTATCCTTTATATAAAATTTTTGTTTTAAAGAGATTTTACAAAGTGAAATTTTTATAGTTCTACTCATTTTAGAAGGAAGTTCTGAGGCCCCAAATAATTAGGGAATATTTAACTGCAAGGAATTACACAATATATATAGTTAACAACACAAAATATTTTTATCTAAGGTTCTATATAAACCTTAAAGTTCTAGATAAACCTGGCAGAATGTAGCAAATGACCCAAAGAAATGTAAAGATAATCAATTCAATCTTGAAAAATTATTCACAATCCATTTTCTAATGTAGATTTCTTAAGACTGAACATTTATTTCTTGATGAAGTCTGTCTTACGGATCAAATTTTATTCTTAGCAATGAGTGAAGTTTAATTCAAATATCCAATTTTCATAAAGAATTCCTATTATGAATAGTAATTGCCATCATACCTATAGAATTATATTCTATAGGTATGACGATTCATTAGAATTCAAATTAACCAAATTTCAAGGGCCTCTGTTATTCACACAATTGTTAGTAAAACCTGTCCTCATTGCTTCAATTATAAATCTCACTTTTCAGTAATTTATAACTAATTAAGCTGAGACAAGGGCCAAATTTTAAAGACATGAGTCCAACTTGGAGACTATTGGACACTGTGCAAAAGTAGGGTTATTTTTGGTGAATTTGGAAATCATCACTGCATTATATATTTATGTTTTGTTACTGATCAATCCACAACCTTAAAAACACTTTAAATTTCCATGTAATCATGTACTGTCTTTCTAAAATAGCTTTTTATTCTTTTAAATTTTATGGAAATATTGTTTGAATAGTCTTTTGTTAACCAAAACATGCTTTATTCAAATCAGTATTCCACATGTTACCTTCTGCCCCAACACTTGCCATTAACTGAAGAATGTTTAAATGATGTTCTAGAATGTTCCATCATCCATCCTGTCTAGTGACTGCCTTAAATACAGTACAATCGGGAATATTTTTTTGCCAAAATACTAATTGACTTCCTCTGGTATGACTGTATTTTCACATTACACCCAAAACAGTGAGTCAAAGATATACATTTCATGGGGGGAAAAAAACTCTCAAGGAGATCTACAAATAGCTTCCGATCTATAAGTTCTGATAACCTGGACACAGAACATCGAAGATAATAATAGTTAACTGGTAAAAGAACTACATTTGAGAATGTTATGTCAATATCTCCACATGGGTTAGTTTTCAAAACAGAATTTAAACCTATCAGGACTTGCGAAGTTCAATGCTCTCAACAGCTGAAAAGACATAAAGTAGGGCAGGTGCAATGCCCAGAGTGTGTGGTGGAAGAAGGGGACTGAGAAGTGCCTGCCCTGCCTAAGAGGGAGCTAATACCCAGGTCAAACCAATCGTTGGCATAAAGGAATATAGATCCTATGTTGCCCAATTTCTAATACTTTGCAATAACTAAAAAGTTCCAATTACTTGAAATCTCCTAGGTTATTACTTGAAATCTTCTAGGTTTTATATATTAACAATTCACATAATAAAAATATATTAATATATCCAGGCTATGCCTGTCTTTAGACTCTCTTCTACAATGAGGGCTGGCCATGTGAGGATTTAAAGTTACTATTTAGCCAAAATTTTGTACTTTACATAATTTTTATAAGTTTCATCTCTTAAAAAAAATGTTTAGAATTATAGCCATTAACAAAGCCTGACCTGGAATTTCTCTCTTCCTCTTGTACTCAAACCATCTCACTCTCTTGCAATGGTAATTGGCCATCTTTGTCTTGTGTCACTCATATATATATAGATAGATAGATATAGATATAGATATATAATTTTTCTCTCCCTAATAAAGTATACTTTGCAAGGATACAGAGAAACCTTTAGATTTGTATGAGTATGTTTATGTGAGCATATATAAGTACATTTTATTTTTTTCCCAGGCACTGCCTCATTGCCACACACTCAACACAAAGTATTTAGTAATACTTGCTGAGTTGAAGCTATCTGCTCATAGTTAATACAAAAAAAGAACCACTTAGGCTTATAAAAACCATGCTTTCTCAACGTCCATGTTTCTTTCTTTTTTTTTTTTTTTGCCTTTTGTCATTTTAGGGTTGCACCCACGGCATGTGGAGGCTCCCAGGCTAGGGGTCTAATCGGAGCTGCAGCCACGGGCCTACGCCGCAGCCACAGCAACGCAGGATCCGAGTCGTGTCTGCAACCTACACCACAGCTCAGGGCAACGCCGGATCGTTAACCCACTGAGCAAGGGCAGGGATCGAACCCGCAACCTCATGGCTCCTAGTCAGATTCGTTAACCACTGCGCCACGACGGGAACTCCAACGTCCATGTTTCTTGACAAGAAATCACCTTTATTTTTCTCAGCACTAAGGCATTATCACAGATAAAACCTTCCCAGCTTGAGTAAGCTCATAATCCCATTCCATTTTATGTGCAAATGCATTTGGCCTCATCTCTGTTTCCTGTGATTTGAAATAAAGCTCAGAATTTTACCCTCTGATCCTGTCAGGCATTTATACTCTCTTAAAGAAAATTCCACATAATTAGAAATTATGCTACAAGAGAAATAGGAATTTTTTTTCCTATATTCACAGGGCCAGGTTGCCACCATACTTCCTGGCTCTGGTCACTGATGGAATTCAAGATATCTTAAAACAGATGATGTCACTTTAGATTTTGAACATATATAATCTTGATTGAAATGAAATTACTATCCTCAAGTTATTTTTCACAAGATAGTGTAAAAAAGGGTACTATAAGGTGAAATAACTGACTAGCTATGAGTGTTTATGCGCTGATAGAGTGGAATGATCAAGTCTGCATGCAGAGCCAGGAAAGGCCTCAGAGAGGAGGGGAGATCTGAAGAATCCTTGTGATTGGCAGGCACAACTCGTAAGAACAAAGTAGGAGAGCGAAAGAAATCTTAGAAGAATGAGTAAAGGCACAAATGTGAGAAAATGCATGACACGTTCAGGGACTTTGTTCAAATAAGAACTCACGGCCCCCTGGATAGAGATGCTTGGTGGGCTGAATAATAAATGGAATTGAAATCTCCAATCTGAGACCAGATTGGAAAGAGCCTGGAAGGTATGCTAAGGGAACACAGAAGGCCAACATTGGTTGGTTCCTAGTGAATCATGACTCCTGAGAATCACCACTTTTGTTTAACATCCTCCCATTTTGACTTAAGGATCAGCCTGTGGCTTGCTTTAGCCATGGAGCCAGCAGCAAATATGATATACAAAATGATAAATTAACGTGCATTGGAGTTGGCCTCTTTAAATCAAGCCGTAATCTGAGAAATCTATGCTAACCTCCTTCTACGGACTACACAGAAAGACCCAGCCACCCCAGCACCCTAGTTCTTACCATGTCTGCCATGTGAATGCAGTCTTATATGTCCCACCTTGTGGGAACAGCACAAGAACTGGCCTGTCAATTTACAAAATCACCAAGTTTTAGAGTAACTTGCTATGCAGTCATGCATAACTGATGTAGGAGTTAAAATCTTTTACCTAGGCGACAGACAGGCAGAGTTTTGCCATTACTTGTTCTTTAACTGGGGCTGTAATACGGAAAGGAACGAAGAGTGTACAAATATAAATAGTGGTAGATGACAACAGACTGGGGCCTGAGCACGTAGACAGTAAGAGACAGGACTGATCACCACTGCACTGGTCCAGGTAAGAGATGATGACTGTTTATACCAGAGAAGGATTTAGAAAACTTTCCTGTGAAGGCTCGATAGTAAGTATTTTAGGCTTTTCTGAGTCCAAGTTCTCTGTTACAGCTACTCAACAGCTACTCAGCTCTACCATTGTATCATGACATCAGACATAGACTATACAGAAATGAATTAGTATGGCTGCATCCTAATAAAACATTACTTTTTACAAAAATAGTCATTTGATTGGACTTATACCAAGGTAAACACAAAGAGGAAATGAAAATAGAAGACAGATAACATTCTGTAATAAAATCGATGTGCTATAACCAGTGAGAAAGAAGGGTCAAGGATGACTCACAGTTTAGATGACCAAGCAGATGGCGCTGGTGGTTACTGAAATAGGAAATACAGAGGCAAAGGAGGTGTGGGTCTGGCTTAGGACACCTGGAGTTAGAAATGGGCCACTTTGAGAGAAGGGTATACTACCTCTGTGGAATATATGTATGCAAGCCTGGATCTGGGACGCGTTTATTTGAGAGTCAGTAACACAGAGGTGGAACTCAAAACTAGGAGCAAAAGGATCAAATCACCTTAAAGTCTTCTAATAATGTTCAAATATCGGCATGTAGGAAGTACTCAATAATAACAGCAAAATGATGTAAATCAGCTATGATTCTAATTGTATTGTCAGTAAAGGACAGTGCTGGATGAGAAAATATAAGGATTGAAAACAGGGCCCTTGGAGTTCCCATCATGGCTCAGTGGTTAACGAATCCAACTAAGAACCATGAGGTTGCGGGTTTGATCCCTGGCCTTGTTCAGTGGGTTAAGGATCCTGTGTTGCCGTGAGCTGTGGTGTAGGTTGCATTTGTGGCTCAGATCCCATGTTGCTGTGGCTGTGGTGCAGGCCAGTGGCTACAGTTCCAATTAGACCCCTAGCCTGGGAACCTCCATATGCCACAAGTGCGGCCCTAGAAAAGGCAAAAAGAAAAAAAAAGAAAGAAAAAAGAAAAAGAAAGCAGGGCCCTTGATTATTTTTTATTTAAGGGGCAAAGGGAAGGAAGAGAAATTATAAGAAGAGACCAGAGGGATTATCAGAGGGAAAAAAAAAAAAAACAGCATCGAGAATGTTAAAAGGTATCTTTGTGGGCGTCCATTGCTGTGGACAGTCCCAGCAGGCTGAAGCCTGGGACAGCTCCATGTGGCTACAATGTTATCCTAAATGACCTGGGGGAGATCAAGATAAGAAGGATGGGGTTTGATTATAAGTCCACAGAATTAAAGCATTTTCTCATGGTGGCAAATCCCGTGGTTTCCCCACTGCTCCATACTTTCGAGTTAGTTTATAAACTGACTTCTCCCAGTGACTTTTTCTTCTCATCTGTCAATATACCTCCATTACCACCTTCTATATCACATTTCTACCTGTCTACACCTGGAGTGGTACAAGCTGAGACCAATCAATCTTTAGTCTCAGGAAATAATTTGGATATGGTGTGAGAACCAGTAAGAGTCCTTCCTGGAGATGTATTTTATGAAAGCAATGAAGACAACTCTATTGCTTCTTTTGCTCAGACTAGTCTGAGTTAGTCTTCTACCTCCTGAACAGATCTATTCCCAGCTTAACACACCTCCAGAAAGATAAACTCTAGGAAAAACACGTTAATGTGCTACAAGATCCAATTAGGGGTAATCAGTGAAACGATTTAACCCTGGTACAGTTCCTTCATTAAATACAATAGCAGTCCCTGATGGCTTTCTTATCATCTGATGTCATTTGTAGTCTCACACTGCTGCCCTCAGCTCATTTGCTTTATTTCCAGATTTTTTACTTAGAGTGCTTCCTAGCTACATTCATGACTATGGATAAGGTTCAAACTATTAGAGAAGCAAAGTTCCTGAGGGAAAGAGACCTCTTCTCATTGTTCCTCATTATTTATATATTCCCCTGTATGTTTCCAAAGCACTTAACCTAATTTACATTTTAATGAACTACCACACTGTACTTAGGAAATGCTTAGTAGGTCAATACTTGAGGACCCATTTTAGGAAACAGAGAAAAGCCATAATCAGAATGAGAACAAATCAGAACGTCTGCAGAACTCACATGACAAGAAAAAAATTTCAAATTTCAATTATGATTTCTGCAATATCCATGCATATTACTATATTGTTGTTTGGATTTTTTTTTAAGCAGATCACCATATTTGCTTAAATGTTCATTTTTAAACATTACATCATTTCCATAAATGAAAAAAAATGACTTTACAAAAATAGAAAGTAAGCTGAATACATATTAGAAAAACATGAATTTTTCTGAACTACCTAAAGATGCTTCTGGGCTTCCAGAGAAGGGACCCCCAGTTTGGAAAAACATGCTTGTGAGAACTGAGGTGGCACCAAGTTACAAATAGAACAGGCATTAGGCCTGGTAAACATGTGTTCAACCTCAGTTTTACTTCATTCTGGATCCTTTTTCTACCTGTAGACATGTGTACTTCTTCATCATACTTATCACATTTTCGTGATATATTTATTTAATATCAGGGTTTTTGGTTTTATTTTCTTTTTCTGTTTTTTTTGTTTTGTTTTGTTTTGTTTTGCTGTAGAGCCTAAGCTCTGTGAGAGTAAGAGATATACTTGATTTTCACTCTTTTAGCACTGCACATAGCACCTGCACATGGGAGGCTTCCAACAAATATTTGTTGAATGGATGGATGGATTGATGAATCAAAGAGCTAACCTCTCCGTGCTTTCATGGCCCTTTGTAAATTAAGAAGAAAACAAAACATATCTTCAAGTGTTTATGGTATTAGCGATGACATAGATTCAGGACCTGGCACAGAATGTGGTTGAAATGCTGGCTGCAAACCATTACACTGCTAAATGCCAATTGGCACTTGCCATCTACCTCTACACCAGGATTAAATCATGAGCCACTGCAGCTCCTGACACTCAACACTCCCTGAAAGAGCTCAGTATGGGGATCAGGAGTGAGGCACCCTATGCTCTGGGTAAACTGGCAGAACAGTTCTTCAGAGAGTTGGATATTTTCAAAGATTTTATGAACCTGATTCTTACATTTCTTCAGATCTAGAAAAGCACTAAAATCTTTCATGGTGCTGTCTGCTCCTCATGACTAGCAGCAACCTTCTGCAAAATGTGTACTTGGTTGCATGTACTTCTCCATATTCACCAAAGTCATATACATATACTGACTCCCCGCTCCTGATTCTTGGAGTGGTATTTTAGAGCTATCTGAAACAGTGCCTCCCGGGATATAGTCCTCATTTTGCCCCCCCGTAAACTTAACTTGCAACTTTCATGTTGTGCATTTTTTTTTAAGTTGACAATACCATTTGTAATAAGTCGAACTCAAAGGTTCATGCCACTTTTAGAATGGGTCACTTAGCTATATTCCTAAGCTCCACCAGAGTTTTCCATGGTTTTCCATGTCTCAGTACAGGCCCCTTTCATTTCCTCTTCTCTTCGTGTATTCTGTTACTGTGGAAAAGCCTTACCCCATCTTCTAACTTGATTTTTACATGCACATCCTGCAAATTCCAGATGAAGCCCCTCCCCTGGGAAGCCAGTCCCTGGGCAGAGCAATTTCTTCACCACGTTTTGGTCTTCCAAATACTCTATTTCTGGCACCACTGTGAGACCTACTGCATTTCATTATAATTACATTTCCACAGTAACAATCAGGCTGGACTTCACAATAAGGACTGAGATCTCATTTTCAGAATAAAGAGGGCGAATTGTTTTAAGACGGCTACTTCCATAATACATTTTTTTAATATAATATACTTTTATCTGGGGCTATAAAAAGTGCCATGTTTTCATAGCCAGTCTTTCGTCAAGAATTGTTTAACTTATTGACATTAATAGGCTAAATAAAACCATCACACTCAGCACATTTAATTTCAAAGGTAAATGAAATCTGTGGTCTGCACGCATTTTTATTTTTCCTGTTTTAGTCTTTGTACGGTCTTTAGACATGTCAGCCTCTTCCTTAAAATTTGAGTTCCTTGAGAGCAAATATATCTAATTTATCACTTTAGCTCACTAGCTAGCATAGTCCAAGGATCCTAGTAGATGCTCACAGGGTATTCTTTATTGAATCGATAAAAAAACTAGGAAATGACTTTTTTTAGGGCCACACCCACAGCATATGGAAGGAAGTTCCCAGCCTAGGGGTCAAATCAAATCAGATCTGCAGCTGTTGGTCTATACAACAGCCCCAGCAACATGGGATCCGAGCCACATTTGTGACCTACACTGCAGTTTGTAGCAATGTCAGATCCCTAACCCAGTGAGTGAGGCCAGGAATCAAATCTGCATCTTCACAGACACTTTGTTGGGTTCTTAACCCAATGAGCCCCAACAGGAATTCCAACTTTTGAATTCCATGTGTTAATTATCTATGAGAAAACAGAACACTTTTGATTTTTTTAAATGTATGCAAATTATCTGTAAAGCAAAAAACTAGGTAGGTGGATTATAGGAAGCCTTTTCTAAAACTTTATGATGAAGACTTCAGATCATTTTCACTTGACTTAGGCTGGGAGTTGGGGGAGGAATTGAGTGGCTGTGGAGGGCCAGAAATGAGGAATTAGAAGCAGCCCTTTAAATATTTAAAAATCTCTTCTGACAGTGTGGTAAGATAGTATGTCTTTACATTTTGGATGAAGAACAGGACTCCTCCGAAAAAAAAAAAAAAAGGCTTTTGCAGATACATTGAAACAATTCTTTTTTTTTTTTTTTTTTTTTTGCTTTTTAGGGCTACACCCATGGCTATGGGTCAATCAAAGCTACAGCTGCTGGACTGCACCATAGCCACAGCAATGTGGGATCCAAGCTGTGTCTGCAACCCACACCACAGCTCACGGCAGCGCTGGATCCCAGACACATTGAGCAAGGCCAGGGATGGAATCTGCTTCCTCATGGATACTAGAAACTATTTGGATTCATTTCCACTGTGCCACAATGGGAACTCTGCATGTTTTCTTCTAATTAAAAGTATACCTTACTTGTGCAGTTAAATAAAAAATTAATCTCTTATCTTGGAACCTTTGGCACTTACTTCTCAGATGAAATTAACTGCGAAGTTTCTCAACTGAGTCCCAATGAGTCTTTTTTTTTTTTTTTTTTAGGTCCCCATCTTTGGCATATGCAGATTTCCAGGCTAGGGGTCGAATAAGAGCTGCAGCTGTCAGCCTACACCATAGCTCACAGCAACACTGGATCCTTAACACACTGAGCGACGCCAGGGATGAAACCTGCATCCTCATGGATACCAGTAAGGTTCATGACCCCTGAGCCACAGGGGGACTCCCCGCAACGGGTCATTTCGTATCATCAAGATTCACACACTTGTCAGACTCTGCTTAAACTGTGGCTAGGACTCTCTAGAACATGACAACCTCATCTTCTCAACATGATCACTGCCCAGATGTATTCATAATTGGACTCTTAAAAGGTATTTCAATTAGACTAAAACTAATGTGTAATGTTATCATGTGCTATGGTTAGTTTAGCCTTTGCTCCCAGTAATGTTTGAGATCTCTTCGTTTGAGGAGATAAATTTTGATAGACTTTGTCTACTAATTTTGCAAAGACTAGTGTTGTATGGAAATACTTGAGAATTAAAAAGATCATATAACACTTAGTGAGGTGAGAATTTCAAAGGGACATCTAGTTCTTGAATTAAAATCATTCTTGAGGGGTAATGATTTTATTCATAACTGCTGCTTAGGAAAAGAAGACTTAAGGTCAGGTTCACAGACACTGATTATGAGGAGAGCATTGATGTGGCTGTTGAGAAAGTGAGAGAAACTGACTGGGGATGGACAGTAGGCCGGGCAAGGATGGCTCATGGGCAAAGTCCTACAGAGAGTGGTGTCAACCTGGTCCCATAAAGGGACACTAAAATATGTTAAGTCTCAGGTAAACCTTACTCAAGGCAAGATTGCTGGAGTTTACTTCTACCTGTCAGGGTTAAATATGCAGATATGAGGCAGGGTGGGGCAGGAGTTGAAAGTATTGGAAAGTATTGAGAAAGGGCAGTAAGGCACTTCTGCATGCTCTATAATTGAAAACTAAGTCACATCAATACACATTGGATTCTTTTATGATTCATTCTGATACAAAATCTGATCTTAAGCCATCACTCTGAGTAGGTTTAAACACAAAGACTTAATTTTGTATTCCTAGTATCTAGTGTATTACCTGGCATAAAATAGATAATATATATAATAGGTTATATTATATGTAGTATATACATAAGTGGATGTTATTATTAGATGTGCAAGTCCTTTTCTGGCCCACCCAATAATCCCTTTCTTTACAAACAAAACTATTTATTTAGCAATAATCATTGAGCATCTCTTATCTCTCTTGTGTCCCAGGCACTGGGCTGCCTCTTGAAGTTACAGCGCTGAATCAGAGACAGCGGCTGTCTCTGTGGAATACTCATTCTGTGCAGAGAGGCAGATGTTAAAAACAGTTTTGATAAAAACAGCTAATGAAATGTGATTAAGTGCTAATAAATAAAAGCATAGGGTGACAGCATGTAATGAACTAGAACCTAATCTTGGCTTTCAGAAAATATTAAGAAGGTATCAACAACTGAATTTCCAAGACCCATGTATCTGAAAGCAGCTTCTACTATGTAAAGCTAGACTAACAATAAATAGTTTCTTTGAGGAAAGGAAAGAGATCGGATTCAGATGAAAACATAAATTCCTCTTCTCATCACAGTAACCACTCAGAAACACTTCTGACATAGTGGGAGAGCTCGAAGCTACCAAGGGCTAGTGGACGAGGTGCCACAAACGGAAGGAAAAGGAGGTCATCATGAGATGAATAGAGGTGCTTAGGGTTCAAGTATAGCCTGTTCAATAATGTTATTTCTAGTCCACAGAGGTCTTTCCTGAAACAGAGTTTACAAAATCAAACACACAAAAATCCTTTGTGCTTGAAGGACCGAAATAATAATGCCTGGGTCTCATGAAAAGTTTTCTGTACCTAGATTCAGGTAATTTGGTTTGTAAGAACATCTAGAATTGAGTGTATCAATTCAAGTTTTTTTTCTGAATCCCAGAGGCCAGCAAAGTATCTCTAGAGAAAGCTTAACAAGCGTATTAACTAGGGTAACATGCATAAAAATAGGACACATGATGACTGAAATGAAAGTAGGTCGAAACACAAAGACTTTCTGTTCCTTTGCTTCTATGATATTATTAAAGAACTACAAAATAAGGCATAGCTGATGGGCGATGAATAAGATTTAAAAATAATGTAACTGGAGATTTAACAATGGAAGGGGTTGTGTACATCAAGGAGTCCTGCCTTAAATTCCCTTGTTCATCCGAGTTGAGGAGAGTCTTAATATGCTGCTTTACTGCTATTCTGGGTTTGCAGAAATACCGTAAAACTCTCCTTTAGAGTATTATTAAGTGTCTTTCTCTTACACTAAAAATAATTTTGCACATTCCTATAAGTTAAATTTTCTTGGCGTTCCCATTGTGGTGTAGCAGAAACTAATCTGACTAATATTCGTGAGGATTCAGGTTTGATCCGTGATCTCGCTCAGTGGGTAGGGGATCCAGCGTTGCTGTAAGCTGTGGTGTAGGTCACAGCCACGGCTTGGATCTCAAGTTGCTGTGGTGTAGGCCCACAGCTATAGCTCTGATTAGATCCCTAGCCTGGGAACTTCCATATGCCACAGGTGTGGTCCTAAAAAAAGGAAAAAAACACAAAAATTCTCTTAAAAAACATAGGTGACAGTAGTGTAAAATTTACCTGTTAAGTCTCTTGCCTTCAAGATTAATTTTCTCTTCACTTTTATCATGTTTCTTTTATAAGAAGAAATCTTAAAATTATTTTAACTCAAACTTCTTTTATAAACAAAGCCTCTTCTACAGTGCTGAAAATTTTTCTACTGTCTACTTAAGTATTTCCAGCTATGAGAGTTTTAATACTAAAACAACCTTACTGCAATGTTGAATACATCTAATCGTGAGAAGGTCTCTTCCAAAATGAAATTCACCTTCCCTCAGCTTTCAGCTGTGCTGTAAGCTAGGTATCTCAATCCGGTTCCTTACCCTGCAAGAAAATCCTTCAGATGTTTGAACAGACCTATCCTGTCTCCCTTCAATTTCCTTTTCACCAGGGAAAACATTCCTAGTTCCTTTGACTCTTAAATCTGTAATATTTTCATATGCCCTCTGGACATATTTCAGTATGTTGATGTTTTGCTTAAAGTGTGGTACATAAAATGGAATACAATAATCTGAACAGTGAAAAGAATGGCAAGCTATTAAAACAATCTAAGAGTATTTTTAACATTTGCATCAAAATTTGGAACCAAATTTTTGCGTATAAAAGTTTGTCATATGAACTTCTGTGACTTTGTAGTTGATATTTTGAACTTAAGTAATTGTTGAACAGTACCTTACTGATTCTAACACAGTGCCTTGAATTCCTTAGGTCATCTGAAATCTTGATTACATTACCCATGTAGTTCAACCTATGAGATTCTCTGAGATTTGCAGATTTAAGACTGCACCTCTACTAACTAACTCTGAAAAAAATGTTGGCAGAGCCACAAGTCAGTCCACTGGACACATTCCATTCAGGTTAATACCGAAACCAACTTACGTTTAAATCCCACCCTTTCTATTGTAATACATCTGAGTTTCCACAGCACACTACTGCCCAGTCATATTTTACAGCATTGCCCACCAACAGGGGAAATCTCTTATGTTTCCCTGAAATAAAACATAGTAAGTTTTAAAATGCCAACCCAACACTTCCCTCATCTAGAGAGAAGAGCTGAATTTTTCTTTATAAATTTATGTTGATCTCTTGTTTACTGCATTTCTTTACAAAATTAAAAGTATTAAAAGTATTTACTGACCCATTTTAAGGCATGTCTGCTCAGTGCTACAAATTTTCTGAAGATGCACCTATTACGTATGTTACTTCACTCACGTAGAGCAACATTTACCCATCTCCTGTCTTCTGAGGATCAATTTATTCTCCACAATTTTACAAATATAATTGCAGTGATTCCAAGACTACATTAAATATTAATAAGTTTTACAATACAATAAACATTCTCATAAAACTATTCCTTCACACTCGAGACATAATCTATAGTATAATTAATAATCATAATATTTAATATTTATTAACTCCTAAAATGTGTTAATTGCTTTACATGCATGATTTCATTTAATCTACAGAACAACCCTGTGAGGCAATTTTGCTATTGCTATCTTGTTTTCCAATGAGTAATATGAGGCCTTTGAAAGTGCAGAATTTCTTCAAGGGCACACATATATTAGAATCTAGGTTTTTCTGAAACCAAGGTCCTTAACCACTAAAGTGTACTGGGCTGGACTTCTAGAAAAAAGCTTGCTTTATCAAAGGAAATAAACAGTGTTTTGATAAATACGTTATATCACTCTCCTGAAAGCACAGAGCCACTTAGAACTACAACAACAACATATGTTAGTGCTCTCAACAACAGTGGATACTGTTAACATTTTGTTTTTGTCAGTTGTATCTTTGTTTTCATTTGCATTTTCACTCACTTATGAAGTTGAACATGCACTTAAAAATGTTTTGGCACCTTTTGTTTTTATTTTTCTGTACCACTGTTCTTACATTTGCCCTTTTGCTATTCAGATATGTATTCTTATTAATTTGTGGAAACTCTTTACATTGTAGCACTACATTATATGCACTGCAAATATTTCCTTCTTTTATTATATTTCAAACATCATTCACAATACATGACTACTTCAATATTTTCTAAAATCACATCTATTCATTTTTACTTTGTGCTTTGATTCTTGCTTTAGGGAAATTTTTAATCCACAAAGTTATAAAAACAAATTTCAAAGATTATTTCTGGTATTATACCTTGAGTCCAACATTTATAGACTTTTAATTCAATCTTTATAGAGGATATAAAACACAGTATTAAGAAGTTGTGTCCCAGACAGAGTGAGTCCAAATCATAGTGAACTGGATTACAATGGGCAAACTACTTAACCTGTTAGTGTCTCAGTTCCTTGTGTTTGACATGGGGCTGATGATAACATATATCTCACAGGGATTCTTCAAATACTACACAAGTTAATACATATGATGCACTTAGAAATGCCTGACTCAGATAACTCAAATACTAGCTTTTAACTACAAAATAGGAAGCAAATGTCCTTACATTTTTTTTAATTTTGCACCATTTTCTCACTGATTCACTTTGTGTACTCATATTCCATTTTTGTATTGATCTGTTTTCCAATATTTATAACAGTTATGCTGCCAAATTTTTTTACACATAAAGGAAGTGACTTGAAGAGGTGATGTCAAGAGATAAAATTACCCAGTTGTAAGCGATCTGAAATTTATACCTACATCTGGAAAAAATGCCTGGATTCATATATATGGTCTTTATTCTTCAAAGAATATGCACATGAAACATGATCTTTTCACCACAGAACACTGTCTTTTGTTATGAAATGCTGAAGAATACATTGCATTTTAGTTATATATGTATCTTTTAATATATTATTTTTATAATGTAATGTGATTCATTTTTAAGAGGGTAACGCAACCATTTTTAGGTACAAAGGGCAAAGGCCATGTCTCATTCATGACTGTATCCTTGGTGCCTAGGAGTTCCCAGCACATAGCCAAAAATCAATACATGTTTATTGAGTTGAATTCTATTTTTAAAATAATGCAATGACATATTGCACCACTGTTCAAAATTCCACGATGTCTTCTGCTACACAAATTCTAAATCCTTGCCCTCAGTTTTAGATTATTTAGAGAATGGCTGCCTGCACATAATGTCTCCCAATAAAACCCACAATAGTTCTTTACTCCAGGCAGCTGGTCCATCTCATTTTCTCAGAATATCTATGCTGATTTCCACTTCTTCCCCATCTATTACAACTTTTATCATTAAAAACTTCCTCATGAAGTTTTCCTTGACTACTTGAGAGCACACTGATTTCTTTTTCTTCCTAAGCCAGTACTTAGAATTGCTTAATTTTAGAGGTAAAAATAATCTTAGCCTTGATCTAGGTTAAAGCCTTCATTGAATAATGAGAAAGTGGATTGCTGGCAAGGTTATGAAAGTTTCCCTTAGAGTATTCTTAATGACCATGGCTCACATTTTAGTTCTCAATTTTGTATTTCTCTTTAATTTTGTACCTGTGGGATTAAAAACTCCTCTGGAGCTAGAACGACCAGTTGATTCAGCAATTCATTAGACAAATATTAATTAAGTGCTAACTATGGGCCAAGCAATATTCTAGAATCTAGAAGTGTGAAACTCCTACTACAGATATGTATCTGATTTTTAACAACCATAGCCTGTGGACAAAGCTGACTAAATAACTGCAAAAAATAACTAATCACTGTGGAAAAATGTGAGATATATTATGAGGGAAAGCTAATGTAACAAAATATGCAACAGATTAATGTAGGCTGGAAGGGCAAGGAAGAACTTTTTCCTTTCTCCTTTTTTTTTTTTTGGTTTTTAGGGGCTGCACTCCTGGCATATGGAGATTCCGAGGCTAGGGGTCAAATCGGAGCTGTAGCTGCCAGCCTCTGCCACAGCCATGCAGGATCTGAGCCACATCTCCAACCTACATCATAGCTCACAGCAATGCCGTATTGTTAACCCACTGAGCAAGGCCAGGGATCAAACCCGCAACCTCATGGTTCCTAGTCAGATTTGTTTCTGCTGCACCACAATGGGAACTCGAGCATGTTTCTAATAAGTGACATTTCAACTGAAATCTGAAGGATGAATACAAATTAGGTAGATGAAGTGAGAGTTTTCTTCATGCACAAAAATATTTGAAGTTCAAAAAGCTTATACCTGAAAGGAGTGTGGAATTTGACAGAAGAGAGAAACATGAAAAGCTGCTCAACCTAATTAATCATTAGGAAAATGAAAATTGAAACTACAGTGGCACAATCACCTTATAACTGTCAGAATGACTATGAACCAAAAGATAAAAAATAATAAGTGTTTGTGAGAATCTGGAGAAAAAGGAATCTTTGTGCCTTGTTTGTGGGATTATGAATTGGTACAGTTACTGTGGAAAACAATTTGAAATTTCCTCAAATAAAAAAGAAAAAGAAGCCCACGTGACCCATCAATTCTAGTCTTGTGAATTTATTATGAGAAAATAAAAACACTAATTTGAAAATATCCATGTACCCCAATGTTCACAAAAGTATTAAATATAATAGACACGCTATTATAGCAAATTAGGTATCCATGAACAGACAAATGGATAAGAAAGGTGTGGTATACATCTTATAATACACAATGATTTGTACTCATTAATAAAACAAAAAAAGAAGAAATTGTGCCCATTTGCCACAACATGGATGGATCTGGAGGGTATAATATTTAGTGATATAAGTCAGAGAAAGACAAATACTGTGTTTTCACCTTTATGTGGGGGGAAAAAAAACAGCTAAAAAACAATGGAACAATTAAAACAAACAGACTTGCATTTAAGAGAACAAACTAAGGGGTACCAGATGGGGGAGGGGTATGGAGAGGGGCAAAATAAGTGAAGAGGATTAAGAGGTACAAACTACTAGGTGTTTCAAGGGTGTAACGACAAGCACAGGAAACATAGTCAATACTTTTTATTAACTTTGTGTGAAGTATAATCTACAAAAAATAGTGAATTACTAGGTTGTATTTCTGAAACTAACATGACATTGTAAGTCAACTATACTTTAATTAAAAAAAAAAAAAAAGGAGGAGAGAGAGAGATCCAGTATGATTAGAGTAACACAGTAAAGGGAAACTGAAGATTAAAAAAGTTGTAACAGGGAAGTTATGCCATTATTTTTACATTAAAAAAGTCTGCTTTGAATTTTACATTAACAACAAAAAAAGGTGGGTAACATAAGCAACATGAAAGTGGGAGACCTGGGGAGAGAGAAAGCTAACTAGGCCAAGGTGAGAGCTGTTGAGAGGGGGAGGTGTGTGTGAAGAGTAGAGGTGTGAGGTGGTGTTACACATAACATCTGATGATTAAAGAGACAAGGAAGTATCATAGTTAGTTTCTAGTTTTCTGGTATCACTAACTGAATAAAATTTGTGATGCAACCAAAGCACAGGGATGATCAAAATTTCAGATTTAAGCCTATTAACTCTGAGAGGCCTGAAAGCAATCAAACTGAATATATTACATAGGAGATCGGTGATGTGGTTCTGGAGATGTAAATGTGAGGACTGCTGGCATAATGATAAATATAAATCTATAGGACTAAAATAAAGTCACCAGGGAGAGAATGTCAAAAATAACACCAATAAATTCAAACATTTTGAGGTCAAGTAGAGGTAGAAAAACTGGCATAAGACACTGAAAAATAGCAGCCATAGTGGAAGATGAAAAACTAATATATGATAGTGTCATGCAAGTCATGAACAAATAGTATTCCTGACTTAAAAGTGAGATTCAAAAAATATTTTTAAGATAAATGAATCGAAGTACTCATCTGTATCGAATGCTGCCAATGAGTCAATTAAGATGGGAGCTGAAAAGCATCTATTGAATTTAACAATATGAAAATCAATGACAACCTTACAAGAGTGGTTTTGGTAATGGAATTTGGGGAAGTGGGTGGGAAGGATAACAAATTAAAGCAGGCTCAAGCGCAAAAGAGTTCCAGTATGAACTTAGACTGTTATCCAGAACACACCCAAAATATCTACATATTAAGAGAAAAGTAAACAAACATAACTAGATTGAAAAAAAGAGAAAAACACAAGTCACAAAACAGAAACCCTAATGGCCAAGAATATATGACAAGGTATCAAATTAATAATCAGGGAAATGTGACAACATGAATTACTGAGGTAGACAATCTCTAAGGTGGCCTTCAGTGACATCTGTTGCCTCCTTGTGTTCATCCCCCTGTAGAATCTTTCCCTTAAGTGTGAGGTGGACCAAATGAATTGCTACTAATAAGTAAAACACTGAGGGTTTGGGATGGAAATGCTATAAAATTTGGTTGTGATGATTTCTGTACCCCCGTAATTGTAATAAAATTCATAACATGACAAAAGAGAGAAGACGTACCTTTATGAGACAGACAAAAAGACCATGACTTCTCTCATGCTTATGTTCTTTAAATCTCTTTGATTTGAAAGAAACTTGTTTCCATACTGTCAGCTTCTCTGTACAAAAGGCACCCAACAGCCAAGCACGATCCTCAGTATAACAGCACATAACAAACTGAATCCTGGTAACAGTCATTTAAGTAAGGTTAGAAAGTTAATCTTCCCCAATGTATCCTTCACATAAGAACAGACCCCCACCTAACACACAATTGCCATCTGTGATAGGACTTGAAGCAGAGATAAGTGATAAACATGGACTTATAGTTCACTGAAGCTATAAGATCAATGTTTAACATTTTAAGCCACTAAGTTTGGGGCAATTTGCCATGCACTAATAAACAACAAATGCAAGGATGATTTGATACCTCTCAATAAGCAAAAATATCTAAAGTCTGATAAAAGCAAGTACTAAGAATGTGGGGAATAAAGGAACATCCATGTACCACTGATGGGAGTATAAACTGGTTTAATCACATTGAAAACAATTGGACTATCCTGGCGGCTGTAGCTCCAATTCGACCCCTAGACTGGGAACTTCCATATGCCCTGAATGCAGCCTAAAAAAAGAAAAATAGTATCAATGAACTATATCTCCATATGTTAACATACAAATGTATTATTAATACTTATTTATATCTACATAAATTATATCCAAGCACCATATACAATTTATGGATAGATATAAATATTCTAAAATATAGAAATCAGAGTAGAAATGGCTACTTCAAAATAATAGTCAACCTTTCAAAAATGAAGGAATGGGACTTAAATGAGGGGTGACTTAATTATATCCATAATATTAATATTTCTTTGAAAAAATCCAAAGCAAATAGAGCAAAAAAAGAAAAATCCCACATTAACTAAATCTGGGGTGGGTGGTACATGGCTATGTGTTATGTGGTTTTGTTTTTTATGCTGTATGAAATATTTCACAGTATTTCAAACTTTAGGAATTGTGAATCATCAGGTAGACATAAGTATATTGCTTTCAAGAAGCTTAGTTATGAAAGAGATGGGGAACTTAGTAACAGCTGAATTTAGTAACAGTTGGAGAATTTTTAAGGTCAAGAAAGTGTTTATTACTTTCCAATTGGAGGAAATGAGTGTAGGTGATAATGGAAATGACTTGTCCTGAAATAGACATTGAAAGTCCAGTAAACAATGAGAATAAAGCAGAGAGCAAAGTAAAGACTCCGGGAACATAGGAAGAGATCAATGTAAAATTACCATCATTGATGGGCCATGTATTCCTTCCACTGCAACATAAGACAGACAGATAGCATGAGGGTGAGTACATATGTAGGACAAAGTTTTTCATGTTAAGACTATGAAATATTGTAAATAATGGGGATGTGCATAATAAGAGAAATCAGAAAGGATGGCTTTGGGGAGAGAAACTATGAAAAAGTATATTCACTGAGAAGGAGTCTGAAAACTAAGTAGAGAGAAGTTGCAAGATTTCTGTGTAATGTTAAGGATTCAATTGAATCTACAGTGTTATTAACTCACCTAACTGATCATGAAAGTAGTGTTTATAGTAGAAACTAATAGATATTTACTTATTAAATAAAACTAATATTGTTTGGGAAGTTAGGATTCTATTTTTAATATGTTTTTATTCAAGTATCTTAAGGCCAAGCTTAACTGTAAGAATATGATGCACTGCATTTTGTCTCAAACCCAAAGTCATCTAAGGCAAAGGAAAATATTAATAATCTTAAAATATCATTATTTAAATTTATTGTGATTTTCTTGGTAAATTAAAACAGTGAAAAATGAACAGGTCTCAGAGAGTTTAATACAGTCTTAAGAACTGGCTAACACACTACCAAATCAACCTAGAGCTTTCCAGATCATGTAGAAGGAAAAAAATTGAATTTAATCATTCATAATTTTACTATTTAACAGTTTATTAATTTTACTCTAGTAGTTTGTGTGCTTTATTAGAGCATTAATATATGTCACTAAATAGTTTTGTTATATATAGTATTTGGATTTCCTATAAGTAAAACTTAGGAATAAATTCATCTAAGATAGCAAGACAGAGGATCAGAACTAAGCTTTTTGTTATTCTTCACTTGATTGAGGTTGTAAAGTGTGGCAGAAAGAATACTCAATTGAGTCATTAAGTTCAAATTCTGATCTTGGCCCTATCTTGGGCAAGTTGTTGAATTCCTGTGGATTTCTTTTTCCACAAAGGAGAGGACTAAATTCAGTGACTTTCCAAATCCTACTATTTTTAAGCTTCCTGCTCTTCTTTGGTTCAATAGAATTTGGGAAAGAAGAGCTCTAATAAACTCATAGGTATTTCCAATTTTCAACTATACAATGAGAAATGTCCTCAATACAGTCAGGCTGTGGGGAGGATTAACAACATCTCTTTGACATCACCGTCTTTGTACTCTCAGTGTCTGCTCTCTAACCTAGTTACTTCTTTTCAGGCTTAGAGGCAAAAAGAATTCAAAAGCCAAAGCAGATAGAAGTAAAAACCAGAGTGAAGTAAATGGGATAAAAGTGTGTATGTATTCAATTTGGTGCCTTGATAGCAATGGGTGCTCCATCAACTTTGGGGATCTAATTTCCTCAAAAAAATGGAGATGTCAATGAACTAGAATGGAGAAATACTGGGTTGAGATGAGAGGTAAAAAGCAATAGTATATGCAATCTCCTTAGCCCCGGTTTTATCAACTAGCATTGCCTATAAGCACTATGTAATCTGTTAGAAAAAGTGAGTTAGAAAAATCAGGGAAGAGCATCAGGAAAATCAAAAGTAGTTGGCAAAAAAAAGATTTCTAGGAGAGCACTAAGTAATCAGACTTATAACTACCCTGTTGATGTGTAATAACAACAATTGAGCTGACCTTTAGAAAACAAGTATGAAAAAATAACTTAATACTCCATGAATATAGCAGTTTTATTCTGCTAATGATCTAATAACTCTCCCTTTCAAAAACCATACCTCTGCTGAACAAATGCCAAACTTCCCTTCAATCTCGATGCTGAGGTTCAAGAACGAATGGTTAGGAAATTATTAGGAAACTTTTCAGGTAGATGTGTTGTTTCAAAAGGGTAAGCCTAATTGAATATAACTCGCCTTGTGATTTGGTGCATAGAGGCATTTTCTTACCTAACTTAGTGGGTTGGATAATATATTTAATGGTACATGTAACAGAAGAACTGCTTAACTATGCCTTAGAACAATATTCAACTACTTTATATATGAAGTCACATGAAATTCCTTTTTTTTAAGTCTGCAGATCTTGTCCTCATTTAAGACATGAGAATAATATTAGAAATTTTTTTGGCAATTAGATCTAGTTTTGGTGCATATCATCTACTTACAATTATTTCTTAAGTAGATGTGGATAGGATGTGCTCTGCATATGATGTGGACTCAAACTCAAGAATGCCAGCAGATGCCAGAGGCTGGAAAGATAGGCTAAATTTTTCCCCTGGAGCAACCAAAAGGAACTAGCCCAACCAGCTGCCTTAGTTTAGCTCACAGCAACAGGAAACTAATATAGGTTTTTGTACCTGGAAATAGGGTGCTGGTGCAATACATACCTAAAAATGTGGAGAAGGCTTTAGAAATGGGTAATGAGCAAAGTCTGCAAGAACTGAGGAACATGATAGAAGAAGTCTTGATTTCTTTGAACAAAGCATAGGTAGAAATATGAATGTTAAAGGAGCTCCTGGAGACGGTTCATAAGGAAGTGAGGGGCATGGTAGAGAAAACTTACATTATCTTAGAGAATGCCTAAATTCTCTAAACAAACTGTTGCTAGAATCATGGATGTTTAGTGTGCTTCTGGTGGGAGCTCAGAAGGAAATGAAAAACACATTACTGAAATGAGAAGAAAGTAGATTCTTGATATACATATAGTGGGAGTTTAGCTGTGTTATGCCTTACAGTTATATGGAAATAAAACTTAAAAAATGAATAATTACTTAGCTGAGGAGATTTTCAAGCTAAATATTGACAGTGTGCCTGGTTTCTTCTTCCTGCTTAGAGTAAAATGCAAAATGAGACATAATTAAACAAATAACTGTTTATCAAAATGGAACTAGTTCTCAATGATATAAAAAGTTATCAGCTTATCCTGATTCTAAAGGATGCAAAATTAAGAGATGCACTATTAGGAAAATGTGCTCTAGAATAGAAAGCCAAGGCTGTCACTCAACAATCTTTTGGTAGTGCCTTGAAAGGATAAAAATTGCAGAGTATTCAATCACGTGTAAGAACTTGAAGAGTTTAGGCAAGTAACTCAGCTATCTCAGCAGAAGCTAGGAAGAAAAAGGGGTCATAAAAAAAAAAAAAAGATTTCGGAGTTCCCGTCATGGCACAGTGGAAACGAATCCGACTAGGGACCATGAGGTTACGGGTTCGATCCCTGGCATCGCTCAGTGGGTTAACAATCTGACATTGCTGCGAGCTGTGGAGTAGATTGCAGACGTGGCTCAGATCTGGCATTGCTGTGGCTCTGGCATAGGCCAGCAGCAACAGCTCTGATTAGACCCTTAGCTTGGGAACCTCCATATGCCACAGGTGTGGTCCTAAAAAGACCAAAAAAAAAAATTTCTGGAGATGTCTCTCTTGTCTTATGGAGGAAAACCTTGTGACATACATGGTAGACCCACAAGGTTCTTGTGGATGTTATATCAACAGGAGCACTTCCAGCTTGAACTAAAAGGGACAAGACATGACAAAATGAAAGAAGCCTGTCAGACTCCCAAAATTATAAAAGTAGGAAAAAGGCCAATAGAATTATTCTGCCACAAACATATACTATCCTTCAAGAAAAAGGGAGAATAACACAGAGAGCAGAATTGTAGGTCCAGACAGTGTAGCTAAAAGCTTCTCTGTTCAGTTCCCCAGTCTTGAAACCTGATGGAAATTATCATTTGCATTTTTAAATATGCTTGGGAACAATAAGCCCTTTTTTTTTCTTTCAGGCTCTCTTTTTTAATAGGAATGTCTGCAATTTGTATCTTATGTTAATTGTATTTGGGGGGCAGATAACTTGTTTTCTAGCTTCACGGGTCCATTGATAAAGAGGAATTTTTCCCTGGTTTGAATCATACAGACTCAATTATACTTAAGTTAGATGAGTTAATGATATTTGGATCTTTTGAACTGAAGAGATTTAGACAAGATTTTTCACTTTGATACTTAGTGGGTTGAGACCTTTGAAAAATGTTGGGATGGGTTGAATGCATTTGGCATGTGCAATAGGATATAAATCTCTGGGGGCTAGAGGGCAGATTTTGCTAGGCTGAATAATGTCTATTCTTTAAGGTGTCTACATTTTAGTCTCCACAATTTGTGAATGTTACCTTAATGACAAGAGATTTTTGAAGATGAGACTAAGTTAAGGATTTTATGATACAGAGAATATTTTGCATTACCAGGTCCAATGTAATCACAACTTTCCTTAAAAAAAGGGTTGTAGGAAGGTCAGATAGAGATGGTGGCAATGTCATGACATAAGCAGAGATTAGAGTGATGCAGTCATAAGTCAAGCACAGCTGGTTGCCTCTAGAAGCTGGAAAACACAAGCAACAGATTCTTCCCTGAAGCTTCCAGAAGAAACCAACTTGTTGACAACTTGACTTTATCCCCCAGTAATAGGAAACAAATACAATATGCCTTTTCTTAATCCATTAGCTCAAAGATTATTTTTACTTATTCACAAACATGATATATAACATACTCAGTTAAAACAGCATTGTAAAATTTTTAAGTACATATAATGTGTTTATCCAAACAAGTTCTGAGGTAGGTATCAAACATGCTCATACAGAAAAATAAACACAGAATGACTTAGTTATATCTAGAATTAAAAAAGAATCACAAGGATATTAAAAATCACATTAAATTTATGACTCTCAGATGTCACCTGAGGGGTTTTTCATGGTAATCATGTATTTTTCTTGATAATCTCTCATAGAACAAATACCCTACATCTGATTCTCAGAAATGAACATATTTTAACTGCTATTTCATCATGTTACATAAATCTCAAAAACTCATTATACTTCATTTTAACTTATAGCATAAATACATGCCATATGTCATGTTGTAGTACTAATAGTAACAGGAGATATAATGGAGAAATTAAAGAATTAAGCATTTGGAGCCAGTTCAGTGTTAATAGCTATGATTATCTATATATATGTTGGACTACTCCCATTTCCCAGAAACTGCTCTACGATATGTGTATGTATGTATTATGTGGTCAACACAAATAATCTTACCATAGCCAATTTCCAGAGAATTTTAGTAATCTTCTCATGGCTTTATAGATATCTATGGTAGTTGTCAGCAATGGGCTACTACTATCAAAGCTCACCAATTATGCTATGTTCTTTCTCTCTGAATTTGGAGAGATAAGGGTTTCTGTCACCTCAAAGAATTCATATTTTCCCAATATAGACAAGAAGTATAATTTTTAAGATATGAAAAACCCATAGCCTACCTGTGAAGAAATGCAATAATAACTCCTTTCCCAACATTCATTTTGTTCTAATACATATGGGCAAATGGGAGGAAAAAAATTCTCAACAAAACTCAGTCCTGAACTTTAGTGCTATTTTCTTATAATCAGGAAAGTCATAGTTGGGACAATATGGTCTGCCAAATTCAAGACTCTCTAGACCAAATTAATAGGTTATCCACTCTCAATGAAAATCTAATATTACAATAACTACTCCATTATATTTCATAATAATTGCATAGAACCAATAAGCCAACCATACTCATTTTGATCATAAATGATCCAAAATATATAAAGAAGTATTTCTACTACATTCCCTTTTTGTTTTTTTTGTTTTTTTTTGGTCTTTATCTTTTTAGGGCTGCATTTGGAAGTTCCCAGGATAGGGGTCTAGTCAGAGCTACAGCTGCCGGCCTACACCACAGCCACAGCAATGCAGGATCTAAGCTGCGTCTGTGACTTACACCACAGGTCATGGCAACACCAGATCCTTAATCCACCGAGCGATGCCAGGGATTGAACCTGTGACCTCATGGTCCCTAGTGGGACTTGTTTCTGCTGTGTCATGACGGGAAATCCTCTACTACATTCTTATTTTACTGAATAGATGTTCATTCATCTTATTTTTACCAGAAAACGTATTAAATTAGTTTGCTCTTACAACATCTTGATATTTCATAGCTGTTTGTCCTTGACCACATAAAATAAAGGGGAATCAAAGGTTTTTTTTGGGGGGGTTGTTTGTTTTTAAGGTAGAGGAATAAAGTGTTAACAGATTGATAGTAAACCTCTCTTTTTCTATGGCTCCATTTAATCTTTTAAAATACAATTTCATAACTATCCTTGAGATTTAGGCCAAGAAATGTTTTCCTACATGTAAAGCATTTCTCTAAATCTGCAGCCTATGGGAGAGCCTGAAATAATCGATTCTACCAGTTAAACTTCAACAGTAAGACCTCTGGTTTAGAACTGATCTGGCATATTTACAATTTATGGTTCAGAGAGTTAAAGCATAGTCAGTAAATAATTCAGGAATTTAGACATTTTTAAATAGAGGGACCTGACTACTGGATACTCTGAGCAAGTTCTCTATAAAAGCATTGTGATGCACAATGTAACAGGAATTCTACTTTCTTCTGTCAATTTTCTTCCTGACAAGTAATTTTATTCCAATTTATACATATATGCACATACCTAGATGTTCTCACACCCTTACTACACACACACAGGGTATGGTCTCTTCAGGTGTTTGTATTAATAATAGCTAATGGCTATTAGTTTTGAAATATGTCCCAAACACTGATCTAAGTAATCTATATTGACTTACACATTTAATCCTAACGATAGTTATATATTCTATTAATATCTCTGTATTGTATGTGAGAAAAGAAAATATCATCACCTTCCAAAGTCAAAATAAAATAAGTAGTGCTATGGGAATTTAAACCAAAGCAACCTGAAGACAGAAATCATCATTTAATCTTCACAATAATGATGGAAGTAAAAGTAGATACCGCATCTTAAAATTAAAGAAACTAAAACACAGAGTTGAAATAATGTATAGAGTTATACTGGCAAGTAGTTCTGTGAGACTTTCAACCCATGTCATCTGATTGTAGAAACTACAGTCTTGCCCACTCAATATAATGTCACTTTGTTAGATATTTGTCTTTTTAGAACCATTGACTACACAAAACCCATTATATCTATGTATCAAAAAATACATCAGTCAAGGGGGCCACAGAAACATGGGCTGTCAAATCTCTCTCCTCCTAGGATAGGTGGGTAAAGTGAAAATACTAATCTACCAAAGGATAAGTTCATTTTTAACCTGCCGCTTTCCTCAGCCAAACAACTACCCAGGGCATATTCAGTTCAAGATCATGTCTGGGCTGCTGATTATTTCCAACTCCTTCTCCTTTAACTGTCAATTCTAAAAATAAAGTTATAAAATCTACTATAGATGTTATCAATTAAAGAGCTGTCTTACCCTTTTTGCAATCTAACTCTTCCCTAAGGAATTTCCTGCCCTAACCTTAGGTAAGACAAAAAACTAACTTCTGTTATCACTATTTGCCTTGATCTTTGAATCTATATTTGCATACACAGATAAAATACACTATGTGCTGCTCACTGTGCTAGAAACTGTGTGTATACCATCACTATTCCTCACAATAAAGTCCAGCCAAGGAAGTGTTCACCTCTATACAAAAGGAAAATTTTAAAAAATAGGTAATATATCCAAAACAGACTAGCTAGTAAGTGGCATAGCTAGGATTCAAACTTAGGTCAGTTAGCCTCAAAAAACTATCCAGTGTCCACTTAATCACATACCTACACAAAATGCAAATACATTCCATTTTGCATATATGTAGATAAGGCTAAAAATAATTTATATACATCAATCACAAACACATCCATGATGTTGTGTCCTTTGGTGTGTATTATTTTTGGCATACATCTCTCCTGCTTTTTTTATGTTATAAGGAAACTTAGGGAAACAAACTATTTTACTGTCAAAAGCACAAGATCTTTTAAAAAAGATTTAAAATGAGATAATAGATTATTTTCTTCAATTTTATTCTGCAAATTATTCTAGCTAAGGCTGGGAATGCAATATTTTATAAAACTTTAGAAAACTTCCTTTGATAAAATTCATTTAATACAATTTTCAATTTTAAACCAGAAGTTTTTCCACCTCATAAATGTCTATTTTAGTAACAGAATAACACCAGTCAGCTAACTTATTTTTAAACCAACTATGAAAATATCCTCCCTGTCTCTAGTGTAAAAAGACTGGTTGAAATGTAAATTTCTCTAATATTTCTGATAGCTATAATAAACATAAAATGTGGAGGTATTAACAGCATTATCTATTCCTATAAACACTTTGAAGACTGCAATTTTAAGAAGGTTACACGTCTTTCACAAGGTAAACATAGTAATGCAATGGGAAAAATGGAATTTCTGCCATTATTAAGTACATTCTTTCCTACTTGATACATTTGATTTATGCTTTTACAAAAATTGCTTTATCTATGACTTTCAATACACTGCTTGAAGGCAAAAGTTTGAATTTCAACAGTTTTTTCCAGTCATTTGCACCTTTCAAATATTTAGAACATAAATTAGGCTAAAATGATTATCTTGAATTACTGTGCTTGTACAAGCATGCAGTTTCTTAGTATTCCAATTAATTATGTCCCTTTGAATGTTTTAGTCCATGCTGTGGTAGACGTGTGCCATATGTTCAAGTTCATTGTATTTTTATGAGGAAAGGTGTGTTAAATCCAAAGAAAGGATTTCATTTATGAATTTATATATGTAATCAAAAATGTAAATAAATTGGTCATGGAGATTCCACTTTCTTCCAACAAGGTTTGTCAAATTCTGATTAAAAATACTAAATTCTAGAGACAAGTGTGAGCCATCAAACAAAAATAAACATTTTTGGCAGTTTGATTCAGAGTTCATTTGCATGCAGTTGTCTTCCATCACAAAATTAATTAATGTATTATTTCCTCCTCTCAGGATGTCTCTCCCCTTTGTTAGAATGCTTTTATGAGGTGTACCTTCAGGACCACATGAGACAGCGAGGAGAAAGAGATAATTCTAAGAGTCAATATGATTTAACTTAAGTTCTTAAGGGGAAAGCCAATGACAATATATTGACATTCTGGCATTTTAAAGAATGGAATATTGGATAGACATGAACTGATTTCTGAAATAAAAGATGAGAAAACCAAGGAGAAGCGTAAAGTAATTGCTAAAGGACCTTGTTACTGTTGACTTCATCTAATGCCCAGCAGGCATCCATTTATACTCATATCACATGACTGGTGAAAAATATCTGATGGCTAGGAATGACGCCTCTATTTGAGAGAAAAATACACCTCTGTAATGAATGTTCAGTACAGGAACATAAGGGAACTTGAGATATCTTCTGGTTTCCCTCTGATTTGGTCTCAGATTTTATTACTCTGTGCCTCAGTGGTTATAGGCTGAAATGTTCCAGTGACCAGATGGAAGCAGAATTCCTTTTCTGCTCCAGTTAGAAGAAGAAAAACTAAAAAAAAAAAATCAACAAAACAATCAGGCAACACATACATATGTGTTGCAAGGCATTCTGCTAGATACTCTGAATTCTGCCACAGAATAATAATGCATGACACTGGTCCTAGGAATCCTATATTTTTAGGAAACCAAAGCATTTATAGGAGTCCATTAATGCCTGTACTGCACGATATCAATTTTAACTGTACCAGTGTGCTTTTAGGTACTCAAGTTATTTATTAACACCATTTGAAACTCTACATTATTCTATTCTATGAATGAAATGCCTGAATGAATGATTTTGGTTGTCTCCAATGTTTTGTTTTTATTTCTAGGCAACCTGTTCCAACTTCTCCACTCACTTGGCTTCTCTTTTTTTTCCCCAAACTCCTTCCTAAACATGAATATCTTCTATACTCTGGAATCTCTTATCTTTCTGCCCCTAGATCTCTCCATGTGAATACCATATGGACAAATTTAGCAATTTCAAGGTGGAAATCATGATCTTCTGCATAAACCCACTCCCTGCCCCATAGTTGGTATCTTAGTAAACATGATGAACGTTCATTCATTTTCCCAATTGAAAAATATGCTCATTATCCCTGACTCCTCATGCCTTCCTTCAGAAACCCTGGCTACTGATACGTTGTCAGAATTCTATCTCCCTTCTCAGGCAACTTGGGTTCAAGTCATCATTTTTAGCTTAAATTAATGGAAATGCTATCTGACAGACCCCTTGATGATTTTTCTGCACAGCAATTAGGAGCAATTTCTCTAAAACAGACATTTGACAAATTTACTCTCCCACTTAAATTCATTCAAAGACAGTAATTCTTTCATAAAAGAATGATCTATAATATCATGACTTGCATAGTTATCTATGATCTGTGCCCTCCTTCATCTCCTCTTACCTTTCACTCTAAGATTGCACTAATATACTATGAAATCTCCATTCTCTGGCTCAGCAAGAGCCTCTGCATAAACTATTCCCTCTCCTTATGTCTCTTTCCTCCTTTCTCTCTTCCATTTGACTAATTCCTATTCATCAATTTAGCATGGGTTTGTGATTATTTCCTGGAAGAAGCTTTCTCCATCCAAAGACTGGCTTGCATGTCCATCCTGCATGTTCCCACGGTAACTTGTTCTTACCTACTCAAGGACTTATTAGAGTACATAGGACTGGTTAAATAATTTGCCAGGGCCCAGTACAAAAATGAAAGGCCCCTAGCTCAAAAGTAATTAAGAATTTCAAGATGGTGACAACATAGCATTTAACCAAATAAAAAGCTCTTCTAAGTACAGGGTACTTTGTGATTGCACAGGTCATACATTCATGGAATAACCTGAGAGTACCTTTCATTGCCTTTACATGTTTCTAGTCTCCCTAATACATAAGCTTCTGGAAAGCAGAGTTGGGATCTTTGTCTTACGCCCCATTATCTCTTCAGCAATTAGAATTCCCTTGCCCATAATAACTGCTCCAAAAATATCTGTTGATTCAGTCTTCTGGTTCTGAGAAAGGAAGTCTCCATGTGGCCATCACTTTTGTGCTAATACCTATAGAATGAGAGGAGTAGGCCAGATGTTGTCATTGGACACTGCCATGGCTAGGATTTATGTTAAGCTGCTCTTAATTCTTAACCACTCCCAAAGTCATTCAGGACAGTTGCTAAGAGTATGCTTTATAATATCTTATTATTCTTGGAGTTCCTGCTGTGACACAGTGGGATCTGTGGTGTCTTGGAAGTGCTGGGATGCAGGTTTGATACCCAGCCCAGCACAGTGGGTTAAAGATCCACTGAAACTGCAGTTGTGGCTTAGGCTGTGTGACTGAGGCTCAGATCTGATCTCTGGACTGGGAACTCCACGTGCTGCAGGGCAGCCAAAGAAACAAAACAAACAAAAGGCCATGATGCATAAAATCTCACTATTTTTAATAATATTTAATACTATAAATATATTATAGTATTAAATAAGTATAGTATTACATTTATGTATCATATATAAATTTACATAAATATAAATACAAATCATTATTGTAATCCTTCCTAGTATATCAGTGGAACATGGGTTTTGTTATATCACCTAGGAAGTTTCAATAGTTTCAAGTACTGCAGTGCTTTTGTGGACTGTGTCTAAACATTCAAGAAGCACTAGATTCAGCCTTATACAGATAATTTAAATGTTTCTTTCGTATTTTGCCCATTTTTGTTCCTTCCCTAACTTATCTGTTAACCTAAATAACTTAATCCTCAAGGATCAGTATCATTTATGTCAATGACTCCTTATAAGTCCTCTTGGGATTTTCAATTCACCCTGCCTTACTCACATTCTCTTGTGCTGGCACAAATACCTGCCCAAACTGCACTTTGTCGGTGAGGGGAAAATTATGCAAATATTGAATGGAGAACAAGGCTGTGAAATATAAATTTCTAAGCAGCTCAAGTACCCATCTCTCTCTCTGTCTCAGCTTCTGAGCTTTAGGTTCTTCATCCGCAGTGATTTATTAGGATTCTAACAACTTCCATGGTTCTTGTGAGCTTTCTGCTTCCATCACCTGCTTCTCAGACTAGAAAAGCCAAGGCCTTGGGGGAAAAGTGAAATTCAGATACATGGAAAGAAAGGAGGGGGGACACTGAGCAAGGTCTGGCCAAAATAAGCACCCCACACACAGGGGCGGTGGATGAGCCAGTCCTACTGACCCAGCCCTGGTACCACAAACCTGTCTGCAGGGCTTAGCGCACTAAACTCTGTTCCAAGAGCTTCTGACAGATAAATTATTTGGTCATCCCAATGATCTTAGTCTTATCCTCCTTTTACCCATTTGGGAAATTAAATTGCCTAGCTGGTTAGTGATGGAGCCAGGATTTGAAATCACTCAGTTTGACCTCTTGCTTGTCCTGGGCCTACATGATGAGGAAATCCCTAAAAACCACATCCTGAGGGATGTGGTCTTATTACTACTGGATTGTTTCTAAAAAACAAAGCAAAGTAGATAATCTTCTCTTTGAGACATCTTTAGGGAACAAGAGTTGCACCTCAGAAATGACAATGCACATAAACATCTAATTTCTACAAAATCATTCTGAATAGGAAAGGAGGTATTAAATGAAAACAGATGAGAGGAGCATCTTGTTAGTTCTTTTCCTGGGCCTGGTATTCCTGCGTGTGATTACATCCGTTTTCTGCCTTTTATTTTTCTTGCAGAAGAATTTTTCACAGACCTTGTTCTGCATATTCATCATCTTTGATATTCCTTTTGATGGCTCTTTAAAAAAATCTTTGTCTCTCTCAGCAGATTGAATAAAATTACATTACTCTTAAATTCTCCATTATATTATCACTCTATAAGAAACAATGTTTGGCTGTCTAATGCCGGATTGCCACATCGTGGAAAGATCATCCACAATGAACTGTGGGCCCTTCACAGCTGGGTTTACACCATGAAAATTGTCTTCTTTGTGTAATTTATTTTTTCCCATGCAAGATTAGTATGCCACCCCTTATTGAGTATAATTCTCTACAGCTATTGTATTTCCAATTTAACCTAACTTGGGTTTAGATCTGTTCTTGTCATTTGAGGAGGTGTATAATGAGTAAAAAGTCACTTGTCATTTTCCTGACGCCTTTTGGGGTAAGTTTACTGTAATTCTGAAGAGACATGAGAAAGAAAAACTTTATTCTGCTTTCCTGAAAACTGCCCAGTTGTCTAACATAAAAATACGTCTGGTTTAAGAAAATAGAAATAAAAACATAAAAAGAGGGAACTAATCAAACTTAACAGCTTTTGCACAGCAAAGGAAAAAAAAAAAACTGCAAATGATGCAAACGTCAAAGGCTTAATCTCCAAAATATGCAAACAACTCATACAATTCAACAACAAAAACCAAAAAAAAACAATTGAAAAATGGACAGGAGACCTAGACATTTCTTCACAGAAGACATATGGATGGCCAGTAGGCACATGAAAAGATGCTCAATATCACAAATTATTAGAAAAATGCACATCAAAACAATGAGATACCACCTCACACTGGTCAGAATGGCCATTAAGTCTACAAATAACAAATGCTAGAGAGGGTCTAGAGAAAAGGGAACCCTTCTAAACTGTTGGTAGGAGTGTAAATTGGTACAACCACTATGGAAAACAGTATGGTGGTACTTCAGAAAACTAAATATAGAACTGCTACATAACTCAGCAATCCAACTCTTGGGCATATATCCAGACAATACTTTCCTTGAAAAAGACACGCACACCCACCCGTTCATTGCAGCACTATTCACAGTAGCCTAGACATGGAAACAACCTAAATTTCCATTGACAGATGAATGGATTAAGATGATGTGGTACAATTTATGTACACCTATAATTGAAATAAAATCCATTAAGAAAAAAAAACAACAAAAAAAATAAAAGTGCTTAGAAAACAAACAAACAAAAAAAGATGATGTGGTACATATACACAATGCAACACTATTCAGCCAGAAAAATGAACAAAATAATGCCATGTGCAGCAACATAGAAGTAACTAGAAATTTATCATACTAAGTGAAGCTGTAAAGAGAAGGACAAATACATGTATCACTTATATGTGGAATCTAAAATATGGCACAGATGAACCTATTAGAAAACAGAAACATACAGAGAACAGGCTTGCGATTGCCAAGGGAGAGGGGTGGGATGGACAGGAGTTTAGGGTAGTAGGTGCAAATTTACATTGAGAATGGATACAAAATAAGGTCCTACTGTGTATCACCGAGAAGTGTATTCAGTTTCTTGAGAAAGAACATGATGGACAATAATATAAAAAGAATGTGTGTGTATATGTGTGTGTGCATATATATGGTTGAGTCACTTTGCTGTACAGCAGAAACTAGCACAGTATTGCAAATCAATGTACAATTTAACTTAAAAAAATGCCGTGTTTGCTGAAAAATGTCACTGCAACACTATCTAGGACTAAGGATGATGATGTAGTCTTCAGTGTGCAAGTATAAATTCTTTGTTCAGGTTAATTTACTTAATCTTCACAACAAATTTATGAAGTAGGCATAATTATCCTCACTTCGAAGATGAGGAGACTAAGTCTTAGAGGTTATAATTTGGTGTTATCTTGCTTTTGACATGTGTACAGCTGTTATCTGAACCAGGTCTGACTTCATCCAGCTGGATTAAACAATGGCCACTCCCCAGATAATCAAGACTATAAAAACACATACATCCATGTAATAATTCTAATGCCACTGCAATGTTAATGCGATGTTCATCAATGTTCATCAATGTTAATATGATGTTGAAAACATTGTAGAGATTGTTGATCCAGTGTAATAGTGATTCAGTTACTGTCAAAAATTTAGAGATAACATGTGTCCCATATATTCTTTCACTTATTTTGCACTTTCTCTATATATATAGTTTCAGTTTATAAATGAAAACTCTGTTTATGGATTAAAATAAAATAGGTAGAGTGGTTAGTTCTCCTTGAACTATCTCTATATCTACGTTTTGGAAAAAAAACTTACTTAAATCTAAACCTTGTTCTTTATAAATCTGCAATTCACATATGCCCTTTGAGAGATATATATATATATATATATATATATATATATATACACACACAAACACACACATATATATATGCACATACATACACACACATATATTTATATATTTTTAAATCAGGAAACCCAACTCAACGTCTACTTGCATATTTGTTCCAGATACTTTATCAATTTTTTCATTTTTAAAAATTTTTTCTCAGCACAACCCTGAAAAATAGACAAATGGCTACTAAAAAAGAAGGTTTAGAGGAAGAAGTATAATTTTGTCAAAATTCAGAATCAAATGTAGTGTACATATTGATAATACTATAAGTGCATAAAAAGTTTATTATAGCAAAGAATTACATGAAGTCAAAGCCATGATATTAAAGAAATTTTGTTTAATTATTAGAACTACTGGATAAAAGAAATAATTCTGCAGCCATAAAAAAATACCTTATACACTTGCTTTGCTTTAAACTTGTTATCTTTTAATTAAGACTTTCATCTCCAAATTAATTCTCATTCAGCATTTTGAGTACTTTAAATTATTAATGGAAGGGGGAAATAAAGATTCAAAAGAACTCTGAATACCAGAAGCTTCATAAAAAAATACATGTACATGTGTCTATATGCATATCTATATCTATATCTGTACACGTCACTTCAACTTTCTGTTCTGAAATTTTAGGAGTAAGAATTAAAATACATCAATTTTCACCCACCATTTCTCAGCAGACAAATTGGATGAACCACTACAAAGATTATGCAGCTGGAGAGATTCAAATATGAGCGAAGCTTAAGGAACTAATCATATGTAATTTCGCTTAGTGGAAACAGAAAAGTCATGGGTAACTATTGCCATATTTGAAGGATATCTTCAAAGATGGAAAATAATGGTTTACCATGTGGCAAAAGACAATAGGGGTCAAAGGGAACATTCAAATATAAAAACTTCGTTTTTATATATTATAGAACTAATAAAAAATAAAGTGGATTAACACAGCATTCCAGTCTGGGTCAAGTTTTCTAAATTTCAAAAGCAGTTATTTCTATAAATAAACATCCAATCTTATTTTTAGTAATCAGACGTTTATATATATATTATATATATATAAATAACTTTTCAATTTTGTCTGTTATACTAAAATATTTTTAACATATGTTAAAGTTAGAAATTTCAAAGTTAGAAATTTATGGTTGATAAAAACTCAGCCATCTCTTTTCTACTTTGTTTTAGTGATACAGAAATATTCACAGTAATTAGCATAAAAGGCTTCACCCCTCTTACTTTACTTTAAAACTGAATGGGTACTAGATGGTTTGCAATGGGTTTAGCTAACAGTTTGTAAACTAAGGATCACAGTGGGTCACTGAATCAATTCAGTACAGAATTCCTCTCTCACAGGTACAAGGTTGGCCTTAGGTTCAATCTCATTTATTCTCTCTTTTTAATGTTCTGGAAAGTGGCGGTAAATCCAACATTTTGTTACTTTCATATTACATTTGAAATGCATGTAGGTTAGGATTTATTCCAGAAAAAAAAAATTAAGTTACCTGAAGAAGTATTGAAAGGTAATGATAGGGATCTAAATGTGAAAATCAGTTTAAATGATTTCCCCAAAAGATGGCAGCAAAACTTGTAACATAATATGGGATTTGTAACCAGCTACTTCCTAGATCCTTTAAGTCTTATTGGTCATGTTGCACATATACATTACTCAGCTTGGGTCAATCTGTTCTGTCCACCTGAAAATCTAACATGCTCAAAAAAAAAAAAAAATGATCAGCACCATTTACATAAAACTGGCTACAAGTGGCATCCAAAACCAGTAAAAGAATAAATGGCAAAAACCACACTGTGTCAGAAGATTAAGTATGGCACATTTAACTGTTATATATTATACTATGATGATTATTATCATGATGCTAATGACTAGTTTTTATTCACAGCATTTCTACCCTTGTCAAGTTTATCCTCCCTCTTACATCTAAGCTGTATAGCCTCAAAAAATTGAGGAGATAGAGTAGTATTAAATAGAACGGCTACAAGTTTTCTCAAACAAAGAGGTCCTGCTTCTCTGGAGAAATGCTTAAAGGTCAGTGGTTTAATGGAAATATTCTTACTTTGTGCCTACATATCCAAGTACATTCAAACTTTTGGTGGGAGGCAGTAGCATTTCTTTTTCACTTAAGGGGTGCCTCCCTGAGATTTGGAACTCCCATAGTGCCAGAAAAACCCAGTGGTGAGCTAGACAAATGAAGATGTGCTGTTACACATCATCTCATCTAGCAGAGAGTGCAGGCAATTAAAAAAAAGGTAACAATAGGAATGATGACAGTTCTACAGCGCACTGGGAAAACCTATAGCAATTTGGTCTAGTGAAGCCAAAAATCAAGGAAAGCCTTTCTGAAGAAATTATGAGGAAACAGAAAACAAAAGGACTCACTGGCTCTCCAAATGAGATCCAGGTGATGCTTGAAACTGTTTTGCTTTTGACAAATTTAATCAGTTAGGTGTGTTTCATAACCCACTTATCATCTAATTAACCAATCTCTGAGCTTTCAGTAATAGCTGAAAGATTTCCATACTCCCTAGAACCCCTTCTCTTTCTCTGATGCATATTGGAATTAGACGTTCCATAGCAACTGCAAGACGATTGTGCAAATGTTAGGTCTAATTTAAGAAAGAAAAAAAAAAAGTTACTCATAGGAGCTCAGGGTATTAACTGGATCAGCGAGACTCAATATTGGGGTAATGATATACTCTAAAGTTCCTAATAAGATTTTGGACTTCTGTCACTGTGCCACTCCTACTTTAACTCAGGAGATGATCTGGGGTTGGGCTCAGAACTGCGCCCTTTTTACCAGGGTCCAGAGTTATTCTGATGCAGGTGTTCCAAACTCACACCTTGAAAAACACTAAGAGGATATGCTAAATACAGAGGTGCCAGATATAGCTCTTGTTGGGATAATTTGTTCTTTTCTCGTTTTCTTCTCTCTTTCATCAAAGTCCTATTACAGCCATAGGAATTGGGAAGAGGTTCCTCTGTGCATCTCCTAAACTCTGTTCAAATTTAAGAAATAAGAAACAAGAGAAATCACAGTACTTCCCAAGCTTGGATACACAGTACAATCGCCTGGGGAGCTTTAACAATGTACTGATACTCAGACTCAGTCCCTCTAGACAGATTGGGCTGGGTAAATCCCTAGCAGTATTTTCAGTTCCCATGGGGTTTTGAATATTCATGAGGGGAGGGGAAGGGCACAAATTACAAGCAAAAGGGAAGAGAAACTATTTAGCATTTATTGTTATAGCTCCTTTGCTAGAATCTTTCATATCTATATACCCATATATAGAGATACATCTATATGTATATATTTATATATACATATATTTTTAATATTTACATAATTTATCAATATTGATAATAAGTCTCAAGATTGATCAAAGACCTAAAGGGAGAGTCAGGATTACAACTGTCAGCTGCTTAGTTCAATGTCCATGATTATTTTTAATTTTGGGCTTTTTTGTTTGCATGTTTATGTTTATGGCCACACTCAGCATATGGAAATTCCTGGGCCAGGGATTTAATCCCAGCTGTAGTTGGGACCTGTGCTGCAGGTGCTACAAGACCAGATCCTCTGACTCACTGAGCCAGGCTGGGGACTGAACCTACAGCTCTGCAGCAACCCAATCCAGTGCAGTCGGATTCCTAACACACTGTGCCACAGCGGGAACTCCTACTTTCTTTTGCCTTTTTATCCCTGATATGAATCATTTTTTGTTTAACCCGTAATTTGCTAACAACCCTAGATCACTTCCCCAATGCTAAGATACATTTTTGCATGATGGCATGGACTTCCATGCCAAAAAAGTCTAAAGTTCAGTTCTGGAGGTGTTTTATAATTTTCTGTTGCATAGTGCTTGGCATGTACTCAACAATGTCAGATTTTTAAGTAGCTAGGAGTTCTCATGTGGCACAGTTGGTTAAGGATCCAGTGTTGTCACTCTAGTGGCTTGGGTTGCTACTGTGGCATGGGTTCGATCCCTGGCCTGGGAACTGCCATATGCCAGACTTTCTAGCGTTGTCTTTATAAGTATATGGATATTTGCTGTATTTTGAACTCTGTGGCAATTTGAAAACGTGACAAAAAGAAAACTTAAAGTGTTGACACTAAAAATGGTAAAATCAAAGCAAAAATGGCATTATTATGTAGGGCATATGACGTATATTCTGCATCTCTGGTATACATTCCTTTGAGGTCTGCTAATTCAAGAGTAGACACAAGAATATACTTTGTGGAACTGTACCATTGAAGCTAAACATGAGATTTAGTCTGTGAAAATCTAAAGAGTTAAAGTGATTGCTATAACATATTTTCTTGCCCTCTGAAGGTAAATTTCTGCCCACTGAAGTTTTGATAAGAATACAGCTTGCTGGAGAAAACTTAGTCGAGAAAACTAGATGCCAAAAAAACTGGTAAGATACCATCGTCTTCAATATTACTGCAACATTCCACTCAGACCCTTTGCAAAGACTGGTATTTGTCTGTCTGTGGCCTGTCTCAGAGAGTGCAGGTACCTGGCCTATATTACTCACTCCCTTATCCTCAGGGCCTAGGGCAGCACTTATCACAAAACACATGCTCTACACACATTTATCAAAAGAATAAAGGAAAACACACGAGAACGCCTTATCCTTGATGTTAAAATTAGTTTTTTTTTTTCTAAAACTGCTTCCTCAAATGGCCCAGAAGAATACTATATGGAGCCAAATATTCTTTGGAAGCTTAATATAATTTTTAAATTTAATCTATAATATTATGTGCATACATAGAGTAAAATTACACCACAGTTTGAGCTATTTTTTTGTATGCCAAGTCCCCTTACATAATGTAAGTTTAAATTTTTTGGACATTTGACTTTCATAAACATTTTAAGAGACATATCAGATAATAAGGAAGGGCAGACCTGTTCCTGAGGTTCTACAAAAAAGCTGATAAAAATTTTTCTTGAAATACCAGCAATACATATCATACTGAATTAAATAAGTGTTATGAGATGCGTGATCCACAAGACTGTTAAGCCAGATTCCTGACTTACCAACATGTGCATATGTGCACTTACAGAATGCTCCAAAGGGTTCTGACCAGAAAGTAAAAACTGATAAAGGGACAGTCTTTAAGGAGAACATGTGCTTGATGCCAAAAAGAACTGAGATTTTTCTCAGGCAATTCTATTTGAGCTACTGAGTAGAAAAAAAAAAAAAAATTCTGATAAGATACCTGAAATTCATTTGCAAAGCCTACTCCTCATCTCTTACAGCTGCATATCTCCTCTTCCTTCTTACTCCCCCACTTCTATTAATGGCATCAAAAACTAAGTGTGACATTTTGATGTCATATCAGACCCATTTCTCTCCAAGCTTGCTGGAATCTAACACTCTTCTTTGTTTCCTGATTGACATCTGGATTCACTGCCTGATTCACACCTTTCTGACCTGCCCTAATTCAAACTTGTTAGTCACCCAGACCCAGGACATCATCCTAGCTTTTGTAGAAGATAATCTGATTGCATCCCACCTTTATAAGTTTTCAATGTTTTCCCTCCTAAACATGTCAGTACTTTCCACCTACCGTGATTTCAATGTTAGACACCCTGCTCCTGGAGTACATCACCTTTCTCTATATGACGAACTCCTAGGCTTTACAAGAGCCACTCCACACACCACGCCTTCTAGGAAGTCACTCTAGTTTCACAATGAATCATTCATTCCATTCTTATGCCCCTTGACTCAAGAGTGTCTGGGTTGACATCATGACTTTATCACCTATAACCCAAACATCCTTGTGAAAGTACTTCAACTCTCAGTTTCCCCCAAGAACCTACCTCATAAAATTTTGAGAATTATATGAGTTAAGACAAGGGAAATACTTAGGGCAGTGCCTGGAAGTTTAATAAATGAAAGTAGGTATTTAATAAATAAATAATCTATACACTTTTTCACAGTATACTGCCCTCTAATTTTCACCCATGCTAGGCTATAAGCTAACATTAGAAAAGGCAGTGTCTTTTTCTTATGTTTAATATCCCAAACTGTATCTAGTATAATTCAATTTTCAACATTCATTTAATGCCTATTAAACATGTAATTTGTTGCTACCCCTGGATTTATGAGGAAATAAATGTAATTGCCTCAGTCCTCAAGTAGTTTGTATTTTAGGACATAAACTATACAGAGAACATTAGGAATTATGCTGTTTTCAAAACCAAATGGCAAATGAGTTCTACAGACCCAAGACGAGGTGTAATGTCAATCAAGTCAGGCACAATCCCTGAGGATAGAAGTAACTGGGAAATATTCCAGGAAAAAGAGGACTTGGAAGCAGTAATAAAATGATGCTATATATTAAAGAAGGCATTTTAGATGAGGAGCACTGGGTAGGATGGCAGGGAGATGGATGATCATGGTAAGATTAACAGGGATTACGCAGAAGGTTTTTTATAGGATCTTACTAAAAAGACATGGTTGTAAACCAGGATATTTAGAGTCAGGTACAGTAAATGAATGAAACAGGTCAGGTCTAGGCAACAAAAATGTGGCGGTTCTGGTGAACTAGAGGGCAAACTTTCTGAGTAAAGGAGGCAGCATCCCGTAGGTAGCGTGTAACTGTTGTCCCCTACAGGATGGGTAGCAATGTTGCTGGAACATGCATTTAAAAATGAGATCTCTTCTGATTTTTGAATAGGACAATTTTTAACACTTTAAAAACACTGTATAGATCAAATAAATTACGCTGGCTGAAGACTGCTGTCTCTGGCTGCCAATTTCTAACTTCTGGAAAAGTTTGAAGTGGCCATGTTTAGGTCTAATTGCCAGAGTAGATATTTCTAATTCATATGTTAGTAGGGAGCCATTGAAGGTAACAAGTTCAGAAATATTTTAAGCAGATTCCTCTAGAATACTGTTTGTAAAATGGCTTATTGAAAAAAAAAAAAAGTTGAGAAGCAAATGTCCAGTTTAGAAATTATTGTAATCTGGGTTCAACTATTAAAACCCAAACCAAGGTGGTAATTGTGAAACTGTAAAGGGGGAATGAGATCTAAGGTTCAAAGCAAATCACTTGAGCTCCTAATTTTAGCTGATTCAGATAAGTTTTTGTTTTCTGCCTAAGTTATGCTAATGGATCCCATTTCTCTTATTTCTCTTTTAATCAAGACATTTACATAAGTGAGCTCATTTAAAGGAAGCCATGTCTCACCAAAAGAACCTTACTATTTTGTGTAATAATTATAGCACAAAAGGAAAGTTTAATCTGATTATATGTAATAGGATAAACAGGACATTTTCAACAATAAGTAGTCCTGACTCTTTCTTATATGTCCTCAAATACAATCACACACAATTTTTAGAAGAAGGCATCTTTGTACTCATGCTTTTGTCTAAGAGTATAAATAAGTAGCTATCATTTCCAGCCTAAGGACAGAACATCACACTGCAAAATGTATGAGGTGTTATAAGGGACCTCTTGGCTGAAGATTTTGCATGCTGTTACAAAGACATCCAGGAAAGACAAATCTGTGCTTACTGTTCAGTGATAAAGCGTAATTACCTGGCTTTTCCTCTCCAGGGTGTTAAATTAAAAAGCAATGGTTAATCTATGGCCCATGTTAGTCTGTTTATGTATTAATAACACAATGATTATGGGTAATTCTCTTTCTTATGAAATTAAAAGCTTTCACAGAACATCATTCGACTCAGCAACGATTTGCATTACTCCCAATACAGAGAGAAAACCATTATGGATGTGTGCCAAGGCACTTTGGATTGCTGGCTCATTCTCTGAGCTTTAGAGAGGGGTATTATTTTTAATTTTAAAGTCCTTTCATTCAACTCCCACGCACCAATACCTGTCTTGAGCTTTCTGAAATGAATCCTGCAGCCAGCAAAATCAACTAGCCATCCCCATTCCTCATCATGCACCGGTTTTATCACCCCCCACAACAGTATTGCTAAGAATGAATAAAACAGAAACTCAGGTGTGGGAAGAAAGGGGTTATGTTGGCCTAACTGGCCTTGCTCATTTGCAAATGAGCTGGTTATGTTGGTCTCAGGTAGTAATTCAGGTTTTCCAGAGTATTCTTCCTAAACTAGCCTCATAAACTCTCATGTAAGAAAATCTCTCCTTCAAAGGATGTTTGAAGTTGCGATTCCCACTCTGTCACTCATTTCCTCCTCCATATTTTGCTGATGACTTCATATCTTCCAGGTCTCTGGTGATTCTAATGAGTTTTTAACCTATAGCTTAATGGCAGAGACTGAGACCAATTAAAAAAAAAAAAGAGTCAAGTAAGTAGTCCCTTTTTACGAGAAAAATGAAAAATGGTGAACTAAAAGAATAGTTGAATAATATAATGTTCTTAGTGAATGACTTATTTGCATTAATGCTTAGCTCAGGAATATTTTTCAAAGTACACGTGGTATCACCATGTTTTAGGATTTTACTCCACTGCATTTTTAGTCTGTTTCACTTACTGACTTTTCTCTTGTCCAAAATGATATCTGTTAAAATGCTTTATTAACCAGAACATCGAAATTTATTATGTGAGGGTGATTAAAAAAAATCTTGAAATACAGAACAATAGTCTGAAGTGTTGAATCATCAAAGTATGCATACTTTTATCGATATAACACCTAAAACCCTCCGGGTGCTTGAATTTGAAGCTTTAAACTTTTCTTAAGGCCCTTGGAGAATCATTTAAGGTCTATTGCTTCTTGCTCCCCACTGACACCCTGTTGTAGCCCAATCCCTCTTCATCCCCAAGCACTATGTAATATGCATAATGCATACAGAATTTGCACTTTATCTCCCTTGTTAAAAATAAGCTTGGTAGTCAGCCCAGACTAGATGCCTGGAAGCATCCGATACATTTTTCCTAACAGCATCCGTGTCCTGGCAGTAGTCTCTTCTCATTCCCTGTACTTACCTCACATCCATTCAGAGACCTACTCAAATCTTGTCATGTCACCAACCATCAGCTGGTCTAATGGCCTGTATCTCTATTTCAGGCTGCTCATGAGACTTCCAAATTCATATTTTCTGTTTCCTCTTGGGTATGATCATTTAGTACTTATCTGATGACTCGGACTCACAGGACATAAAATTGAGTCCCTTATACCCTCTTCACCTTAAAGCTCTATCTTAGAGAGTACCGGTTTTGTAGTACAACAGCAATACATTTTTTAATCATAAACACCTGCTCTTTTGGTAGTTTACACTGTGCCAAGTACTCACCTAAGCTTCATACATATACTACTTCACTTAATCCTTTAAGCTGCATATGAGAAAATATATTAATAACCTCATTTTATAGTGACAACTGAGGAATAAATGTTAAACAACATTTTTGAGCCCACATTACTGTTAGACAGTCTTGTCAGTATTTAAACCCAGGTAGTTTGATTCTAGAGACACTATTTAAACACATGAATTTTTTATCTGCAGTCAGGAAAACCTAGGTTTAACCCCAGTTTCTGCTATTTATTAATGGGTTACTTTGACCTGTATATCCTTGAATTTCAGTTTCTTTATATGGGGATTAGATGAGCACATTTCCTCACAGGGTTGATGGGAAGAAAGCCCTTCCCACTTTACCACAGACTTTCCCAGTTTTAGCTCTGAACGTCTCATATTCTAAGAACCTCCAAAGTCTTGAACAAATCTAGCAGTCACTCAGCTTTTACATATAGGTAGTGGTTAATGATTTGTTTTTCCGAATCAGTCCATTTTCCTAACATTCTGTTTATGTTACTTTTCTAAAAAGCTCCTCCACCAGTTCCCTTCATCCCCACAGTTACTCTATAGGAAGAATAACTTCAAAGTGTTAACCACCACTTAGTACTGTGTGTCAGGCACTATTCACTTAGATGTTGTCTTTATTTACATATGAGATAGGAAGCTTCAAAGAACTGAAGTGTCTCTTCCAAGGCTACACATCTACTAAGTGGTAAGGCAGGGATTGAAATGTGTTTCTATTTGACTCTAACCAGACTCTATGCTTTTAAACAAGCCTCCACGGTTCTTTGAGCTAATCTCTGTTGTTAAGATATTTACTGACTACCTAAGCAATATAGCATGGAATTTTAGGTCCCAACCTACATTTCCAACTTTTTTTTTATTTCCAGTAGTAATAAATTCAACTTCACCATTTGATTAAAAACCTGTTTTTTTTTTTTTTTTGGTTTGTTTGTTTAAGGTAAACAGAACATGACAAAGTATATATATCAAGAAACATTTATGTGAAATTTAGGAAAGCTTGCACGAATAAAGTCTAAAATCTTTAGAATGACTCTAATGACCATTCGATTACACTTAATTGCAATGCAATCTTTTCAAATGTACAGTATGTTTAATTCCTTTTTTTTCTTTTTTAGGGCCACCCCTGTGGCATATGGAAGTCCCATATCCTAGCATAGGAGATCGAATCAGAGCTACAGCTGAAGCCTATGCCACAGCCACAGCATACTGGTTCTGAGCCAACTGTATCCATGACCTATGCCTCAGCTTGTGGCAATATCAGATCCTTAACCTACTGAGGGAGGCCAGGGATCGAACCCACATCCTCATGGACACTATGTAGGTGTCTTAACCCTCTAAGCCACAATGGGAACTCCAAGTATCCTTAATTCCTAATAGAATACTTATTTTACCCTAATACTGATGAATAAATTAGGACATTTTCAAGTCTTTATGACTTTTCCTATGCAGTGTCTTTTGATTGGTTTGTCTGTTCTGCCACTTTAAGCTGCTCACATCCTTCAAGAAGGCAGACAAGATGAATGAAAAGTAGTCACTCTCCTATATCTTTGTATTTCCGTGTCTCATACTATGCAAGGTATGTAGGAAACCCCCTGTAAACATTTCTTGAATTCAGTTAAATGAGTTCTCTATCAATGACAGCACTGGACTAAATCATACAACTCTTTAATTCCTAGAGTGTTGAGTTTCCCCATTATACCAACTTGCTTCCAAGTCCTCTGTCAGAGTGGAAAAAAGTCGGTTAAGTTCTCTATGCCTCAATTTCTTGAAAACCATCATTCCTGGAGTTTCTTCGTGGAATAAGGGCATTTAAATAGAGAAAGCAATGAGATCTTAACACATACTTATAATTTTTCAGTTCTTTGACCTTGCTTCCTAATATCTCACTGAGTCAAGAAAAGTATGCAACACGTAAAATTCCCGTGACCACAAAAAGTTAAAGAACATATATTTCAGTCATTTTTAAATCAATTATGTCTATAAATTATACTAACGTAATTTCAATCACTGCTTAAATATTTGTAATATTGGATTCTATTCTATTGATAGTCTCTAAATCTCATGCAAGGCAATAAAATCCTTTATTACCAAAATTTTTAGTAGCTAAGTTATTTGCTAGATAGATTTAATTTCATTTTTTTCTCTTCTGATTTCTTTATTGAGGCAATTGTATTATCAAAATAAAAAAAAAAAAAAAAAAAACAGAAGTAGTACAGGGACCAAGCAAATATAACAATATACATCCAGAAAGCACAGGTCTTTGAATATACATCAGCATTATGAAAATAAGTACATTTTAAATGCATTCAGATTAATGAAAATATTTACACAGACTTTTGGAATTGGTAACAGTTTCCCTTATTGTTTACTATCTCTTATATAGCATCACCACTAGATTTGTCCAGGCTAAATTCTACAGTGACAGCGAAAAAGACAAAGGCCAAACCTTGTTAGGGATCTATACTTTCTACTGCTCATCCTGAACACTGACTAAGCACAAAGGGTATCACCATTCCTCTCAGCATCCTCAACTGAGTCATCAAAATCCATTCCTAGAAAGAATCTGATACCAATTATCCATACTGTATTATTAATTTATACTATACTACTATTCTAGAGAATATTTGGTCCTTGAGTTCCACCCCTAATATAAGAAATACCTGGGAGTTCCCTTCATGGCACAGTGGAAATGAAACTGACCAGTATCCATTGGGATGTAGTTTTGATTCCCAGACTTGCTCATCGGGATCTGGTGCTGCTGTGAGCTGTGGTATAATTCATAGATGCGGCTCTGATCCCACGTTGTGGTGGCTGTGGTGTAAGCTGGGAGCTGTAGTTCCGATTCAGATTCAACCCCTAGCCTGGGAACTTCCATATGCTTTGGGTGTGGCCCTAAAAAAGCCCCCCACTACTGCAAAAAAAAAAAAAAAACGTACTTAAGGGAGTTGAGAATTCAGAAAAGTTGTGTTAAGTTTCTAGATGTACTCCCACAATTCTCTCTCAGGGCTAGGGAAAGTTAGTTGTGTCAGCACTGCTATTGCAAATGTAGGTTCTTTATGTCCTTTGGTCGAGAAGTATTTATTCAGTGTCTGCCATGTGTCAGGTACTTCATTGTATCTGTGGATATAGAAATGAATCAAGTGTACAGTCTAGTTACGGTGATAAACACAGAACACGTGATCATTATGCAATGCAGGCAATGTTATAAGACAGGCTGGTGTGCAATGCCCTACAAGTGGGAAATAGTCTGATTCACTCAACAACAGGTATTTATTAAGATCCAAAGTGATAAGAATTATTCTAGGTGCTAAATTTGTGTACTAATTTTTTTTAATTAGAAAAAGCTAACATTTGCCAGACATTTTTTATTTTTATATTCACAGCAATCTTTGTGTTGCTTCAGTCAGCAGATTTGAAATATTGAAGTGCCATCTAATTGCTATGTTAGTAAGACAACTCTCAGAACTCCAGTGTTAAGGAAAAGGGGAGGTTAAAGAAAAAGGCTTATTTTTTGACATGTTTCTGCTGATGTTTTCCATAATCAACAATCATTCCCACTCAAAATAAAATGTTTATGTAAAATATATATTAGCCCTAGTTTCTGTAATGTCTTATTTTATTGATGATATCATAGGAACAACAATAAAACATGGATCTCTTCAGAATGCCAGAAGGAATTCATTCTCACAGGCTACTTTTCACAGGGATCAAATAACTAGCGGTAGGTGTTAGGTTCTGCCTCTAGGAGTAGCAGGACCTTTGGGCAGGGTGGGAGATAATAAATTCACCCATGGCTGGTATCAGAACACATATGCATACACATTTTTTTAAAACTTTTGAAATCATTGAAGATGCAATTTCTGGACTACTTTTCTGAAGTTTCAAATAGTCCTTTCAGTGATATTTTCAACTTCCTAAAGTGGTTGGTTTGTTTGTTTTTTGCTTTTTAGGACTGCACTTGCAGCGTATGGAAGTTCCCAGGCTAGGGGTGGAATCAGAGTCGCAGCTGCCGGCCTACACCACAGCCACAGCAATGCAGGATCCTGAACCCACTGAGTGAAGCCAGGGATCATACCCACATCCTCATGGGTACTAGTCAGGTTCATTACTGCTGAGACACAGTGGGAACTCCTAAAGTGCGTGTTCTAGTATCTTATCATCATAGTCTTAATAATCTTCTGTCCCTTCAAAATTCTTATGTCCAAGTCCTAACTCCCAACACCTTAGCATGTGATTAGAGTCTTTAAAAAGGTAATTATGGTAAAATAAAGTCTTTGAGGTGGATCCTAATACACTCTGACTTGTGTCCTTATAAGAGGAGAAAATGTGGACACAGAGAGAGAAAGCAGGGGTGCAAGTGCACGAGAAAAGACCATGTGAGGACCCAGTGAGAAGGGGTTGTCGACATGCTGAGGGGAAAGGTGTCAGAAGAAACCAAAGCTGCTGACACCTTGACCTTTAGACTTCAAACCTCCAAAATTGTGAGAAAATAAGTTTCTCTTGTCTGAGCCACCCAGTCTGTGATATTTTGTTAGGGCAGCATTAGTAAGCTCACACATCATCTTAACACATAACTTTTAAGATAAAATGGGATCCCTTTTGGATAATGTGCTCTAGAACAAATTTTTCCCATTCTAACTCATCCCAGCTCTGGTCTGCTTACAAGCTGGCAGAGATACATTGTTTTGACCTCTTCAGAAAGTACTCATGATACTTTAAAAAGCACTAATTACTAAGAAAGTACCCATGGTACTTTAAAAAGTACTAGTTACTAAGGAAGTACCAATTTCTTAAAATTTTTATTTAAGCCCAAGAATGAAGCTTCTTTGTTTGGTTTAAGACTTCACTGCTTGGTGAAATGTACTGGCATGGAAAAAAGTATCAAGACATTAATAAATTTATTAGTTGTCCATCAAGGTCATCAGACCCTTTCCTGAGAGTGAATTGATGGAACAAGGCCTGAAGGAAAGCAGTAGAAAGTCCACACAGCCATCATTTTAAGTGGTGGATGGGGTAATAGGCCCAAAACGACAAGAGGAAGAGGTGGGTAAAGGCTAGAAGGTAAACTGCGGCAACCTGACAATTTTCAATATGACCGGCATTGTTTTTGCATAAATAACATTTCTAAACTTCAAATCAAATACTACTTTTCTCACACTATTATCAGAATCCTCTTCAATCTGTTGAATATTTTCCTATTCTTTACTCCTCTCAGTAGAGGTCAGTTTTTTGGTTTTTCGTTTGTTTGTTTTTTGTCTTTTTTGCCTTTTTTATGTAGAGCCGCACCCACGGCATATGGAGGTTCCCAGGCTAGGGGTCTAACAGGAGCTGTAGCCGCCGGCCTTCGCCACAGCCACAGCAACACGGGATCTGAGCCGTGTCTGCAACCTACACCACAGCTCGCGGCAACGCCGGATCCTTAACCCACTGAGCAAGGCCAGGGATCGAACCCGCAACCTCATGGTTCTTAGTGGGATTTCTTAACCACTGAGCCACGAAGGGAACTCCTGTTTGTTTGTTTTTAAAGTTCCCTTTCTACATTGTCTATTAAATGTAATTAGGGGTATGGATGATGGTTTTGATTGGGAAAACCTATAATGTATCCGTCAGAAAACTCTAAACATTATTCTTACCAAATACCTTCAATGATAGCAAAGAACAGCTATCCTCTGATCACCACTGTAAACTAGAGAATTCCAGTGGGCCTCTGAGCGTTGAAATATAAAATATTTTAGGATCAGTTTTCTTCCTCACAATTGCATCATCTGTTGTTTTAACCAAAAGGGTAAAAATAATCTAGCTTTAAAACAGCCAGAGAGAGAATCATTATGAACATTGCAAAAAGATCTGTATTATAGAGTGCTTACCCTTCCTAGAATAAAGCTTAACTGGGAATTATTTGAAGTCATAGGTTCAGATACAGAAGGGTAAAGAAAATACAGTTAAAATATTTTCAGCTCAGACTTACAACCACAAATACAGGCTATGGAGTAAACAGAATTAATCTGAAAGTCACCTTTGAATATAGAAAATTCATTAAGTTTAGTTTAGCAAAGTTAACAGTGACTATCTATTCTATGTCACTAAATTCCCATCTATTATGTATCAATAAGTGATCAACCAAGTTAGGAAAAATCATTTTCTCCGTTATATTGTTTTTTTATCATTCAATTTCTTATCATATAAATTCCAAGAATAACCTAGAAAAATATATTTTACCCCAATATTTATGCCTAGCTGATCTGTCTTTACCAGGATGATCTGAGAATTATTAACCTTTTATCCCTTGTCTTTAAGGAAATTACCTTGTCAATTACCAAAATTTTACCATCTCTTAATTCTATGATTTGATGTTCAATGACAAACTATCCTTAAGTTTCCTGAAGTTTTAAGGTAAAATTCCTCTTAATGTACATATTAAACTTACATAGTAATACAAAATCCGCAATGGCTCTTAGAGACATTCACAGGCTCCCTTTCTCTCAGGCACTAAAGTCCTACTCACTGTATTCAGATCCCCTTAGATCTTTCCATCCCCTGGGGGTATACTGTGCAATTCACATTTCCTCTGTTAAAGCATTCATTCTCCCATTCGCAATCACTCAAAGCTTAATGTGACTTCAAACCAACTTTACCTATCTCAAAGGCATTTACATTATAATGGAAAATTTATCTTAAACACAAACACAAACACACACACACACACACACACACATTTACTTCTGGAGGAAAAATTGACTCTAATTAGTTCCTTTGCATTCGTATATAAGGTTGCTTACCACACCCACGCAAAAAGTTAGGACTGCCAAATTCACTCAAAAACCAAAAGCATATGGATGGTGTCTTATTTTCAATTTATTATAATTAATGTGAAAATTAATTTTTCCTACTTGTGACCATTAATTTTAAATGTGATGCCAGTTGGAACTCAGAAGATTTGTAAACAGAAAACTTAAGATTCCAGGAATCACATAGGTTGGTTATTACCCTAAAATAGCATATTTTTTTATTTAATAAAATGTTATTTAAAATTCTACAGACCAGTTATTGTTTACATAATGTATGGTTGTAACAAATAAAGAAGGCGTTATTTTTAGCACTAAGACTTGGCTATGTTATCCTGGCCAAGCTATCATATGGGCCTCACTTTTATATCTCATTGCTCTCCCTTATAATAATTTGTACCTACCTCATGTGATATAATTAAGATGAAGTGAGATAATGTATGTAAACCTCATAAGAGTCACTTGCCCTAGGAAGTGGTAAGTGCTAACTTACTATTGGACATGCTCAAAGTATTGTAACATACAGCTACATTAGACATACTGTCCTAATCTCATTTGGACATATAAAAATAAATCCTATTAACATTCCTTTAAAATATTTTTATTAATTTTTTTAAAAGTCTTTTTAAGCATCTAATAAGACAAGAAGTAATGAGTCCCGAAAAGATGCTGAATCTAATCCAGCTTTTAATTGATTCTGAGTCTTCTGGAAGTCCAAAGATCACTTTGCAAAATGGCCAAGTCATTCTTAATTTGTGTATATTTTAAAATATACTTTTAATTTGGTGACAAAGCTATTAGTGAAATAAACATATTTTATCCAAGTGAACATTTTCAATACTTTTACAAAGTTCATTTGAGAAAATGGTAGGGCTAATGTGCAGAGTATGAGTATAATATAGCATAAAAAATGCTTTATCTTTTAAACAGACATGTTAATGCCAGACCAGGTTCAAATTGAATAAAACTCAATTTTTACACAGCAAGCCTTTTGTGAGCAGTTATTAGTTAAAATGAATTCTTTTATTACTCTAGTAATTTGCCAGATTGCTAGAATAAAGCCATCCAAACAACATTTAAGGTTAATAGACTGAGATGTCACAATATAAAGAATGTATTTCAAATAAACTTATATTATGAAACACTGGCTGAAAATATTTTGCCATGATTACAAAGATAATTTTTGGTTTTATTCCTTGTTTGATGATCAAATTACCAATTAATTGATCCTAACCAGCCATATGCTATGTCTTTTCTCATCTATAGCTTATGATGTTAAGAGATTTAGTGTCCAGACTAATGTTTGGTGCTTAGAATTCAGTGATGGTGATCTCCTCTCTGATTTGCCAGCTTTAATACTGAGCAGTGATAGGTGTCAGTAGAGTGACACAGCTAATTTCCACTGTCATTCCCTTAACCTAGTACCCTTCTTTGTTGGACTGTAAGTGCAACTACAAAATTATGATATCACCAAAGATTAAAATAAAGAATACAGGAGATAAAGTTTACAATAAAAGCTGCTCAACCCTCAATGTGAATGACTACACTAAATATACAACCTTTGTTTTTTGGATCTAAGAAAACTCATTATTTTTGGATGCACTAAATGTAGTATGAAGAATTGTTCTTATCTGACATCTGCTAGATGAATAGATGGTTCCATCAATAAATGCTACTGCTTATGACCACTAGTACTCAAAACACAATGTGCTCTGAGTAAGTAACATTCCCTAAGCTTCAGTGCTAAGTGGTCTGTGTGTTTAAAGTTCATCTTGAAGTAGCTTGTTTCTTTAGGCAGTTTATCTCTGTTGAGTATTAATTCAGGTTTTATAACATCATAATAAAAGGTAAAATGGATTTTTATTTGGCAATTCCTCTTTAATCCGAATGTTCTTATTTATGCACACTTTTCTTTCTTCAAAGAAACTCCTAAATTGTACCTTCAGGCTTTACTCAAGTTGCCATAAGCAGAGACCGTTAGAAACTCAAGACCTGGCAGGGATCTGCATTTTAAGCAGGGATCAGAGTTGGAATAGAGGAAAGTGAAAATTACTTTCAGTCAGGCAAACTAGGACAGGGCCCAAATATTAGGCCCAAATATTCTGCCCAGAATATTAGCAGAGAATGAAATGCAGATTTCCTTTTCCAAATAAGTTTAAGATTGGAAATACGCATGGATAATGTGATAGCTTCAGATGTGTATGGAAAAAATAAGGTATTGCATTTGAGGTTTTATTCACTTTATTTTACTTTTGACTCAGGGAAGCAGCTAAAAGTCTCAATAAGCTTAAACAAAAGAAACGCTAATCACAAAATACCTTTTGATTGTAATTTTTGTTTTATACTAATTGACTAATTTTTGTTTTATACTAATTGACTTTCAGGCATTCTTTAACTAACAGAATCAGCCATGTTAATGATACTGGACTAACATAACACACATTTGTTTCTGAAATCACACTCTTCTTTATAATGGCGACCAGAGTGGACAAGTTGATTATTTTAGGGATTTTATTCTTGTTGGATTTACAATCAACAAAGCTGGCAAATGTCCTTAGTTGCCCCATTTATAAGAAAGCCGCCTAGTTCAGAGCAGTACTGAATCAAGAACTGGTTTTTACTTCAAAGGCAATGGATGCTCAAATACTTCACTGAAAATGTAGAATGTTTACTTCCATTATAAAGCTACAGGGACTATTTGTTTGATAGTTAAAGTCAAGGAACTTGAACTCAGGTAGACCCCAGCAGCTTTCCTCTGAAGATGGGGATCTGGGTTAGAATCACAGATGATCCCTCAAAGAATGCTGGTCAGACACAGATATCTTTGGGGTAGGACACAGTAATAAAAAGTTCACAAAGTTCTCCATAACCTCAGAAAAACCAACTGACACTTTTTAACACTTCCAAGATCACTCTCTCACCAGAGAACAGTGTTTCTGCATTCAGCACAGAGCTATAAAGGGGATTAGAGAAGCACTCCTTAAAATGTTCAACAGCCTTAGCAGCAAAATTGTAGTGTTGAAGTCCTATAATTTGGAGAACAGGTATTTTTATGCCAGGCAAGCTTTATATTTTATTTCACTTTTGAGAGTCACAGACGCTAGTGTTTTAATGAAAATTTCTTTTGCAAAAGCGACCAGCCCTCCAGGGAAATGACTCTTGTTTTAGTGCTAGAACTCCAGTATGAATATGATGATTGGAGAGAAATACTCCCCTTTAAAGTAATGAAAGTGGGTTTCAGGAAGGATCAGGAGGAAAATAAACTCTTTCAGCAACAAAGTTCTAAGTTGCAATTTAAGGTGATCAGCTAAGAGAAACTTGCCTGAAAGGATGGCACTCTGCATGTTTTTGTCATTTATGAAAGCTAAAAAATCTGCTCAAGCCAAAGAATTTTGTCGGCTTGCAATCTTTATACAGCATGCTGTGCTCAGTTATGTTCAGCGACTAAAAGCGATAACGTTTTGATTCTACACTGATATGTCCAGCTCTGCAAATGAACATAAGCCACTTTATGAGACAGTCTGAAATCCTTCTTGTGTCTACTAGTCTTGATGAGCCCCTTAGCAAAATAAATTAGCAATTTTGAAGCTTTCTCCCCTATACTTTCCTACTGCCAAGACTTTCTAAATAAACCCTCTATATTTTCTCCCCCAGCATGATTCACAGGTGGGGTTGCAATTCAGAGTTGCTTGTGTTTAATTTGGGTTCAGGTGTTTAGGTGCTCATGCAGTTTTCAGCAATATCTTCTCATTTGTACTTGCCTGACCTGATTTGATTTCATTTTTATTTTCTGAAAGCTCAGAGGTAGGACATAAACGTCAATAAAAATTAATTTCTGTCCAGCATCAACCCCAAAGGACCCTCTCTATCTTAATAACCCAGAAAGAAAGTCTTCTCAGCAACTAATTTGTAACTATTAACTACATGGTTATATTTTTCTGGCCTACCTCCTTTTTAAATTTGGGCTACTGATAAAGTTGAATTTTAGGGGATGGGTAATAGTGTACTTGATAGACAGCTCTTAGTTTCATTTTTATTATTATTATTATTTTTTTTTCCACTAGAGCATCTCAAATTAATCAGTAATGTTGAATTGGTTGATCAGTGGTAGAGGTCTTATGTTTTCTAAACATCAGATGCCACAGTTAGTCTGCTCATGCCACCTTGGCTTGCCAGTGTATCTCTATGTGTTTTAAATGGAAAGAGCGGTTAAAGCTGATTCAATCTAGGGCCGCTCTTCTGAAATTGTCGATAAAGGAGTCAGATACTAAATGTCACCTTGGTTTAAAATTGAGGACAGCTACTCTCTCTAAAGGAAATGCAGATCAAAATTATTGTCCCAGGTTATGGGACAGATATATATATAATTCAGCTCTCTTTTGGCATGTGTGTACACTAATTATAAGTAAAATTATATAGTCTATTACTAATACTGAAAATGCTCATCTAAATTTCAAAATATGTAAAAGTTTTACAACAGGACACACTAATGACTAATGTTGAAACAAAAATAGAATTGCTATGCTTCTTCTGAGACACAAGGTGCAAGTATCATCTAGCCTCTTTGGGCAACCATAAAAGTTTTGCTGACAGTGAAGAAGATGTAGGGGTTGGGGGTAAGTAGAGCAGTATATGCTAATACTGTTACCTCTGCCAGGGCTATGCACACAAAATGAATACTGTGGCCAAGGCTCAAGTGTTGGAAAGAATTTAGGTCTTAGAAATTATCAAAGCTTGTAAATCACAAGTCCAGCTATGCACTTTGGTGAAGGGGTTTGGTCAGGAAGGAGGGACACATGGCACACCTCTGGAGCTTTTAAAGAGAAGCAAGTAACAAACATCTCTGGCAGTAAGCTAACAAATTACCAATGACTAATTTTCTCTCCTTTTCTTCCCTAGGCCATAGGCTGATTAGGATATACATATATATTTTTAAATTGGTCTATTCTTTCTCCTTGTTTGACTGCCATTAGTGATAGCTTGACTGATATTTCTCAGATACAAGATTATATGGTTATGTTCAGCCTAGTATAGGCATTAAGAATTTCTTCAAAGAAGGATGCCTTTCCTCCCTGTCTTATTCCAAACTCTATAAAGTCTCTTTTGCCGGAGTCTCAGATTCCATCTAGGAATGATCCTGCATGGCTGCCTGTAGCACTTTCAGTGTTTGGGAAGATGTTATTTGTGGCCTCAGGTACTCAATAACATTTATTTGAAGAGTTTTTTCAGTCCCTATGGTGTGGGATGAGAGTTGGGTTCAAAACCACTTCTGTGGAAAAGACTGTCCAAAGTGTCATAATTATGTTGTATCTTTGGTAGTAGTGGTGTGAAAGGGTCAGAAATAAGAAAACGAGCATCTCCTTGGATATTCAAAAATTAGTCTGTGCACAACTTGCCATCTAGCATGGCAAAGGAACAGTGGACTATGGTAAGAACTGATGAAATATTTTACAACCTGTCCATTTGTTCTGCAGAAAGCTAATTCAACAGCTTGTCTACCCTCTTTGGAAGGAAGTTGGGGGAAGGACAATAAAGAGAAAAACAACAGCAACAAAAACCCCAAGAGGTTAATCTTGTCAGTAACTGAAAAGTAAGTATTTCTATTATATTGGAAATTCTAAAAATAAGTACTGGGTATTTTCCTGGAGTTCTAAAAAAGTTAAAGCAGATTTAATGAAAGTTCAAAGTGAGTTAATAAAAAATATAAACTTATTTTTTCTAAGATTTTCTTGAGTCTTCATGAGTAAGCGTGTCAGTCATAAACGATATTTGCTGAATATTACCTCAGATACTACTATCATCTCTAGTATTAAGCCTAGTGATACAATAGTGTATATGTGTAATTGGAAGAGGTGAGTAGTTTTAAAGTGCATTTAAGAGCAACACTTTCAACAGCTGACTGATTTCAATGCAATCTTGTTTCTTACTCTGTTTCCTGACACGTTATTCAGTAACTTTTTGCTTTAGTTTTATTTTCTTGAAAAGTCATCTAATCTTATCAGTTACTCCTCGTGTCAAGAGCAAGAAAGAGTTGCAATGTAGTAGGAAACTATGGGTTAGTAAACATGTAATAGGGTTCTAACTCAGGAACTAGATAATTTTAAGGTATTAGATCAGGCACTTTGCTTCTGTGGGCTCCGTTTGCTCATTCATAAAAGGTGAGACAAGGACTATGCCAGCATTTGAGCATTTACAAACATATGCCCAATGATATAAAGGACTAGGTGATTTTGCATGGGAGGAGAAGGGAAAGGACTAGGCCAAACAGAAATTAATAAAAGACAAATTCTTTGATATTTTTACATAAGATTTGCACTCATTTCCACAATATGTTGATGTATAAAAATAAAGTTTCAGCCTCTATAAACAAAGAACTGCAATCTGTCTTAGATATTTTTTTTTCAATGCAGATATATTTTTTTTCAATGCAATGCTGAACAAGTAAATTTTAGAAAATTGTGCTGGATGAAAGAAAGTTTTACTGTTACAGAAGAACAAATCTGACTCCATATCTGGTCTATTCCTTTAGCTATAACCCTTATCTCTGTTGCCTGTCTTTAGTCACATTGACACTGCACCTTTGTACAAGGATGTTGCCTATAGCCTGAAATATACAGGGCAGCCCATTCTCAAGGCTCTGACTTTTAAGGTGTAACATTCACACATAGGTTAAAAAAAAAAAAGTTGCAGAACTGAGAATAACATGTCTTGTAGGAGTTTCACAGGAACATCGTGACCTGACCTACATGGACAGTTCCAAGAACAAAGGACTTCTATAACAACCATACCCTCTCCCCTTTTAGTGTAAAAGCCTGAATTCTCATTAGGGTAAGATGGTTCTTTGGGGCCTAGCAGTATGAGCTTGGACTTGGTGGCATCACCAAGATCAGGGGCAATGTTTAGACAAATTCTCTACTCTGCTTTATGTTAGTTTTCCTGGAAACTTGGTGTACATAAACACATGGATACAAGTGGCAGCAGCACATTTTAAAAAACTGCTTTGTAAACTGAAGAGAGATGACCTAAATATAGGGAGAAAATATTTGGTATGACATTTTCAGAACTACTCTTCTGGCAGTTTTAAGGAACCATCTCTTAGAGCAATAAGGTCTAAGACTCAGAATGCCTCTAATCATCTATCCTGTACCTCTTACTACTCCTTTTACTGAATAGTTCACTCAAAGACTCCTTTTGCAGTACAGAGATAGCCAACTATGTTCTCCCTTGTTTCATCATTACTAATTCAATTAATTACATGTAAATGGTTAGTGTTCTCTAACTTATCCATGATTTCTTCACCCAGCTCTCAAGCTTCATTTCCATTGCTCTTTTCATTGTCACCATTTTGGCTTCAAGATGTTGATTTTGCTGTGGCTGGCTCTATACAATACTGACTAAATGAGCCATTTCGTATCATGAAGTACAAATTTGTTGATTCAAAGTCATAAATACATATTATATGTTCCTTCCTTCTCCCATATGGAAAGTAATAAGTCAATGGTGAGTTGGAAGACTCTTTTCAATACATTTGTCCCGTGTGGTAATGCATACCTATGAAGTTACAATTTTAGCTGTCACATGAAGATCATCATTGAAAGATAATCAAGTAGATACTCTTTTGACACATTCTCTCTAGTGAGGATACATTGGTTGCTAAGGCATTGAGGGTGTAGACTGGCTACTGCCCCAGATAAGTACCAAACACTTGTTAGATTACATATACATGTTAGATAACATATACATGTCTTAAGTTATTCTAAGAGTGACAAATCTATTAAATTCTTAGCTTCTGCCCTGCTATCACCAAGATAAAGAATGAGATCAACATCTGACTGCCATTTGATCTTTCAGGTAGAGCTCTGAAGCATATTAGCACGCACTGTTATTTGTACTGTTTGAAAAGACCATTTTTTTCTTTTAAGCTTTGCTGCCCCTATTCATTCCAAACCTATTCAATCATGTATATGGCACTGGACTGCACCTAATATTTACCTGTTATACTTCACAAGCAAAGAGGATACTGAAACTGACTATAAATCAATCTTCAAAGGGTGTGTTTCTTGTTAAAGGGTTCATTGTTTATCAAACATGTTTTTCCTTGTGCTTTTATTCTAAAATTCACATAACTGCTTTTAAGATATGATCAAGTAATCATTTAATGCCATTATTGCTCTTATTTTCTTCTTAAAATCTCTTATCTTTAAATAGATTGCTGTTACATAGCAGTAATTTATTCATTTTGATAGAGTTACTGCTATTGGTTCTTGTCAGCAAGATTGTAAAAAGCCCCTGGAACAAGACCAAATTAGCCACAGTGCTTTAAGACATTAGATTTTCTTAATTTTTCAATAAGTTGCATCTCTCATTGACTTTTAGCTAATTTATAAAAATTATTGTTTTTAATTTGGATCAATATATGCCACTTAAAAATACATTTTCCATTTAAATTTACAATTTAGAGATAATTCTTTCAGACAGAATTGTTGGTCTTTTCTAATGCCAGAGAACTTTGTTCTTTAGGAAGAGTAAATAAGCACAATCATTCGTTAAAAGTAAATTCCCTAGCAAAATTATAATGAAAGCTACTGAACTGATTTGGGCTTATCAAGTTTTCTTGTTGCAAACAAATTGTGAAAAAAAAAATCACTGATACGGTGCAAAATACCCTGTTTCCCCCCAAATATGAATAGCCATACACTAAATCAACCACATCTTTAATCCAGGCCATCAAACAATAACCAAGCCAGAATTTCAGGTCAGATCAGTCACAGGTCCCTATAAACCAGTGCAGGTCAGATCAGTCACAGGTCCCTATAAACCAGTGTCCTAAAGAATCTGCTCCTGTGGTTTTGCTTGCATAAAAATTTTTCTACTCTTTAGGTCCATTGTCACCTGACAAAGAGATGGACAGCATCTTTTCATATGTTTCTTGGCTGTATTTTTAATTGAACCTGTATAACAGTGACAATGCCAGATCCTTAACCTACTGAGTCCCCAGGGAACTCCTATTGGCTGTTTTCTATATGAGCTACTATTAATATTTCCTTTCTCTATTGGGTTATTTTTATCTTTAAAAAAATCAATCTATGGGACTTTAATGAACGTTAGTTGGAAGAAGGAAAAAATGGTAGTAAACATACATGTTGCAGAGATTCAAATTTGCTTAATTTGGGGGGATTCTTAATACCTATAACTGATTAAGTAACATTCTTCAGGATCAGCTTTAAAAAATGTCCCAACTAGGGAGTTCCCGTCGTGGTGCAATGGTTAATGAATCCAACTAGGAACTATGAGGTTGCAGGTTCGATACCTGGCCTCGCTCAGTGGGTTAAGGATCCGGCGTTGCTATGAGCTGTGGTGTTGGTTGCATATGCAGCTCAGATCCCACGTTGCTGTAGTTGTGGTGTAGGCCGGCGGCTATAGCTCTGATTAGACCCCTAGCCTGGGAACCTCCACATGCCATGGTTGTGACCATAAAAGGACAAAAAGACAAAAAAAAAAATCCCAACTAAATTGAGGTATTTATTCATAAGCAGCAAAAACCTCAACGCTGATTAAATAGAGTGGGAATTCTATATATGTTTCTATCTTGCGTATGAAAGGTGGCCTTGACTTTTATGTTAAAGCTTTTTGTTTCTTAAAAGTATTATTTAAAACTACTATTAAATAGCTTATAGGAAGTTGAATCAATAAAAACTGATATGATAGTTTAATTCTTCTATAGAGGAAACTATTTTCCCTATAATTTTATTTCCTGAACTTAATGTCTTTCTTCAAATTATCACCTCCAGGCCATTCCAGCAAGTGTCCTAAAATATAAATGAACACTACAAGCAAAATTTTAAAAAATTACATATTCTCACACTCTCCACTGAAAATTCACCAAAAGTGTCAACAGCAATCAGGCTAAGTGACACAGCTAGTTTGTCTTACTTTATAATGCTTTCCATTATGGATGATTCTGTTTCCCAGAAAGGCAAAAAGGAAGAAAAAGTCAAATGATTCCTGGAAAGAGTCAATATTGATAGGACCTTTACTAGATAAGAAAAAATGAATAAACTTGTACCTTTATGACTTGCTATTTCAGAAACTGACCTAAATATGTTTCACGAAAAGTATTTTTTATAAACTTATAATAGCACAAATCATAACTCTTCCCTTACATAATTAACCCGCGTACTCATACTAACAGAAAAGAAACTATAAGAGTAACTCACTTGCCTTAAATTTTGTAATGAAAGCCACTCATCTTTATTTGGAAAATAATGTGTTCTAATTAAATCACTTTGGAAGCTTAGATTTAGTATACTTTCTTAGCACCAGATAGTTCAAGGTAAAAGTGGGCAAGTAAAAAATATGTGAGCTGAATTTTTCAGTATGCAAAGAGATACAGAATTTAGAAGATCAAAGGTCAGAATGAAAAAACTAATTTTGCCATAATGTTCTCATAGTGCTATATCCCTTCAATATTTATCTCGTGTGCTCTGTGCCAAATCCAGTAATTATTATGTAGACAGTATCTAAAATTGATAAGACACTCTATAGGAAGTGAATTTTAACCAAATTCACACCCTAAAAATCTAAGGCTGATACTCTTTGCTCTAGTGCCTATCGTAGAAACTGAACACTATATGTATACATATATACATATTTTTTTTTAAACTATACCTTATTAAATGTACCAACCTGGAGGTAATGAAAACACAGATATTTAATCCTTAAATATACAAGAAAGACAATAAGAAAACTAAAGGAAGAAGTAAATGTAAATTAAGTAGGATATGAAGGATGAGGAACAGTGAGATGGAAAGAAAATTTCTGGCTGAAAAATAGTCATAGTGTTCAGGCTATTAAATGTTCCAAGTGCAGTCAACATTTCTTCTAACCGTTTTTTAGTTAAGACAGACAGACTGTTTCTCCGTAAATACCCAGAAAGTCAGGGGAGATATTAATGACTGCCATGGACTCAATGAAGATGAGCATTAAAATTGAACTCTTCCTTAAGGAGTTAAAAGCTGAAGTAGAAGCAAAGATGAGGGGATTTTGCTATCTGTTGTAGTGCCGAGATTATAGTGTCTGAGATAATCCTGGGCAAAGGGTCTCTTCACCTTTATTGGTGTGAGTTAGTTAGAATTGTAGGTAAACCAATGTTTAGGTAAGAATGAATAAGCTTAAAATCTAATGAGAGATTTGAGGTAGATTTCTATATTCTCTAAGTTCTTAATATATGAGTTATATATATGGTTCTGTTATAATGACATTTGGTAACACCAAAATATAGCAGGTGCTCTAATAAAAAAAAATATTTTAACAATATATACACTTGAGTGAGAAATTATAATGAAGTATATCACTAATGGGCTTCTTAAATGGTGTACCACTTCTGATGGAAAAGTAATCCAATTTCAGGTCAAAGACCAACAAACTCTTAGATATTCAAGGAATCAAAACATTGAAAACTCAAATACATATGTTTATAACCAAGGTCCAAACTGAACATTCTTTCCTGGATTTTTGCTTGTTTGTTTTCATTTAACTTATTGCAAAACAGAAGAGTGGGGAGGAGAGGAAAAATGATAAGGACTCTAGTTTCATTTAGACTAAATACTTTTACTTGTTTTCTTCAGTTATTTTGAATTTGCAAAAAAAAAAATCTGGCATTAAAAATCATGCACTTATACCTTTCGCATTTGGAAGTACACTTTTTTAAAATTAAAAGTTAAATGAAAATATAAAAACAAAATTTTAAACCGATTATATTTCTAGGAAATGTAGGTCAATAACTCAGAGCTGTAGAAACTATTCCCCACACTTTCCCTCCACCTTGACATTTCATGTCTCTGGTCATCAGTTATAGACAACTAAATTTAGTTTAAGGAAAATATAATTATGAAAGAAACATGACACATGTATTTCAAAATTCATTCCTAATTTAAAATATATGATTGGAAATTCTTAAACTTTATGGGTTGCCCTTTTATTTGTGTTTGTACCCATCAGTGAAAGTTGACACTCTGCTAGAAATAAGTCCTAATTCCATGATATTCCATTTTGTGTCTTTTTTTTCCATGGGATTACATTTAGTGTTTTATTCACAAGCTACAAATCAACCGAATAAACTTACGTTTCTTCATAGTGTGGGGATGTATTAATAAATTCTTAAGATTAATATTTGGAGTTATGAAAGTGGCTATCTGAAGACTAAAACTAGAAAAGGTCAAAAACTGTTAAATATAGGAAAAAGGATTAAGGGATGGTGTTGGCCAGAAGACTTCTTATTTCATACAATTCAGTACTGGTCTTTGCTGTTACTGATGTTTTATCATTCAGTAGATTACTTTTATAATCCTTCTAAAGTAATGGTACTTCATATTTAGGAACAAAAATATATCTAAAGTATACATACAATTTTATAAAAGCTACAGTTTTGCTTATTTCTGGACTATGGATTTAAGTGTGATTTGTTTTATTTTGGCTTTTGCCTATTTTTATTTTTTCAAAATAAAACGTAAAATATGTTTATAAGTAAGTTGCCTCAAAAAAAACTAAGCTTCTTCAAATATGAATGAATTGCCATGTCATTGCATCAATGATTACTCAAGTAGTAATCAATTCATTGTAAAATGCTGACTGATCAGAAATGAGAATGGAAGACATTCCAGAAGCATCATTAAGAGAAAATGTTCAAAAAATTTAAAATGTGATTAAACTTGCAAAAAGCAACAATAAAAGGATTTTGAGCTTTATTAGCCATAATGGGGATTTTTTTTAATAAGTCTTTTGCTTTTCAGGGCTGCATCTGCAACATATGGAAGTTCCTAAGCCAGGTATCGAATCAAAGCTGCAGCTGCTGGCTTTTGCCACAGCCACAGCCAAGCTAGATCCGAGTCCAGTATGCAACCTACACCTCAGCTCTAGGCAATGCCTGAATCCTTAACCCACTGAGCAAGGTGAGGGATCATCAAATCTGCACCTTCATGGACAGTAGTTGGGTTTCTTACCACTGCGCCACAACAGGAACTCCTAAATAAGTCTTTTGAATACAGATAAGAATATAGTCTCTTTGTGTGGGATGATACAGCAAATGATTTAGGATGGTTTTTCTTCATGAAATAGTTATTTTACTCTTTAGTGATTTAGTCTAGGGGCATGTATGATAAGGCAGAAATAACTAAGGCTTTGGCATAAGTCTATTTGGTTTTGAATTCTAACTACTCTACTTTCTAGGTATTTGGCATTGATTAACTTTAAAAAGCTAATCTAGTTCTTTTTAATCTATAGTATCTTTTTTCATTTATAATGAGAAGGTAATAATTCCTACTTTGCAACTTGCATGTATGACAAGAAAGGAGTATATACATGTAAAATGCCTAACAAATAATCAATAAAACTAAGTTATTACTTTTTTTATATAGACTGAGTTTATCATTATAAAAATGTATAAAATTTATAAACTATAAATTACCTGAAATAAGTATGACTTGCATACAAGTCATTAAAAATCATGTCAGAAAAATAAGTTATATGAAAATATACTCATGTTTTGTTGTGGTATAAAAATGGACAAAATATATGAATAGTATGATCCATTATCATTTTAAGAAATACATATAATTGAAAATATAACTAAAAATATTAATTGTAATTATCTCTGGGTAAGAGGTGATTTTTGTTTTAAATTTTTCTTATCTTGGTCTTACATGTTATAAACAAATTACTTTCATAACCAGATGCATAATACATGATTTTGTTTAAATAAAAAAATCAGGGTCCTACACAGCAATCCCATTCTTGGGTCTATACCCAGCCAAAACTTTCCTTGAAAAAGACACATGCACACGCATGTTCATTGCAGCAGTATTCACAATAGCCAAGACATAGAAACAACAAAAGTGTCCATCAACAGATGAATGAAGAAGATGTGGTATATATACACAATGGGATACTACTCAGCCATAAAAAAGAACAAACTAATGCCATTTGCAGCAACATGTATGGAACTAGAGATTTTCATTCTAAGTGAAGTAAGTCAGAAGGAGAAAGACAAATACCATATCACATATCTGGAATCTAATATACAGCACAAATGAACTTTCCACAGAAAATACACTCATGGACTTGGAGAACAGACTTGTGGTTACCAAGGCGGGGGGAAGGGGAGGGAGTGGGATGGACAGCGAATTTGGGGTTAATAGATGCAAACTATTGCCTTTGGAATGGATATGCAAGGAGATCCTGCTGTATAGCACTGGGAACTATATCTAGTCACTTATGATGGAGCATGATAATGTGAAAAAGAATGTTTATATGTATGTGTGCCTGGGTCAACTTGCTGTACAGTAGAAAACTGACAGAATACTGTAAACCAACTATGATAGAAAATATAAAAATCATTTAAAAGCCAAAAAGAAAAAATCAGGTCCTAAAATATCAAGTTACCTGTACTATACATTCTAGAGAGCACGGTAGTTGGTTAACTTGAAAATACCACTCATTATTCTCGAGGTTACAGTGAATTGGGGTAATATGTGAGGCCAAATACCATAATCCATTTCAAAGATCATTAGAACAGTAAGCTTAGAGATTACTCCTTTGTAACATCAGTCTTTAGTAATATTAACAAAAACACGTTATGAAATAAAATTTTGCAGCACTTCAGAGGATATTGGAATTAAGAGCAGTAACAAAGTGAGGCTTATGAAAAATAAATCCCACCAGTCAAATTCAATAGATTTTTCCCTCCAAATGCAGTAACAGAATTAGTTGATTACAAGAACTCATTTAAATACAGTCTGGAATGGGATAAATTACGACATTTGCTCAGATAATTGATTTAGAGTTGAAGTGGGTGCAATGCTCTGCCCAACAGATTGAAGATAGAAAGTAATAATAAATAAAAATATTTTGAAGAATGAGGAGTTATTTGGTAAAAGTAGAATGTATTGCAAATTATAAGATTTTACACCTGTATTTATGATCTGGAATTGGATAACAAGCAGTACATTTATAAAAAGCACAGTTTATACTAATTTGATAAGCCTACAGTGGACACAGAGGAAAAGCCACTAATAGATATTTTAATTCTCTAAGTTGAATATAGGCTGAGATGTATTGTTTGAAGAGAATGATGAGGAAAGAAATCTAAAGGAAAATGTCTTAGCTATTGTTCAGAGAAAAGCAATAGCTGGCAACAGCAAGTACCACAAAGACCACAGATGCATGTATCTAAAAATCCTCATTTTAGCCCCATGAGGTGAGTTTTATGCTCTATTTTATATATGAGGACCCTGAAGAACAAAGAAGTTAAATAATTGGCCAGAGGTCATACAGCAGGAAGCAGAGGCAAAATCTAGTCTACCTGGAATTCTTTCCTCCAATTCCATTTCTATAGTCCTTTGCACTGTGCTGCAATAACTGGACACAGGTTTGCAATGTGACTCACTAGTTATACCTTTCCAGTATAACTGAGGAGGTATCCTGACTGAGACAACATAACTTAAGGAAATTGACATTGAATTTGTCTAACAATCCTGGTAATTCCACCTACAAGATATGCGATCTTGGTTAAGCCACTTAATTAAAATCTGATCTCAGTTTCCATATCCGTATAAGAAAAAGAATGGAATTATTTCCACTGTTCTTTCCAGGCCTAATATACAATTCTCATCTTGAGGCAATTGCTTTGTGTATCTTTAAGCAAGTTTTAAAATGTGAGTCATGGGGAAGAGCTAGAAAAGATCTGAGTTGATTTTGACATTATAATGTGGGTTGGACAAGAGAAGTGTTGTTCATAGAGACATATTACCTGGCACAAAAGCTACCCAGTTGTCATAACAAGAGAGGCTTGAAGGTGAGGAAAACCACTTTGTTGTTTTTGTTCACCTTTTTCTATTTTAAACTTCTACTCTGATTTTCCCCTGGAAAACAATACTAGAAGAAGAGAAAAGGCCATATTCTAGAGAAGAGTGGTATTTTTTCAAGAAATATTATACAGCTTGTGAAGGTGAGATAACTGTGAAAAAAAATCTAAGGGAAGAGAAATTTGCAAAAAAAGATGTACAGAGAAAGGAGGAAGATCCTGTAAAAATAAATGTCACCTAAGTTGCCCAGTATCTCTCTACATGGTAGTTGAACAAGGAAAAGATCTCACTCTTTTAAAGAACTGGGACATGAGGCAACTGGGACAATGGGCTGAACCTCCTCCACTGGTCCCAGGAGAGGAGTGCCAGTCCCCTGGGTGTGACCTTACCCTCAACTGTGAGCTTGGCTTGAATCAGAAGACTTCACAAGCTCCTAAAAAAGGATGACAGTGCCCAGGGAATGATTTCTTTCTCTATTTTCCTTTTTGTTATAAGCAAGTAGAAACCCAAGACTCTAAAGAAAAAAGACAAAATCCAAGTTCAGAGACCTGTTCGTATTGCCCCAAAGTCAAGGAAAACTGTAGACTGACTCACCCTGGGAATAAATCAGAGAGATTCACAAACATTTCTGGAAAACGACTTTGGCATCCAACTTTTATTCAGAAGTTAATTGGACAATATCAGTGAAACATCAGCGAAGTAAATTCTACACTCCTGATGCCCTGCCAGCACTATTAAAAGACAGTTTTTTGATAATTTTAAACTCACATTTGAAATATTGTAGAATATCATTTATACTTCACTTTGGTCTGCAAAGACTCTTGATCCCATAGGCCGTTGAAAAGCAACTATCTTGATTCACTCTATCTGCTCTTACATTGCAATGCTTGGCTCAGTGAAAGGCTTCCTTATACCTATTCCTTTAAATCATCAGCTCTCTTCCTATCTGTCCGAATTTGCTGGGAGGTGGGGGTAGGGGGTTGTTTTAGGAATGTCATGTCTGCCAGCAGGTGGCCAGACATTAGACCAGTCTCTCAATCAGCAAGTTCCAATCTGCCAGCTAGGGTCTCTAAGCGTCAGTTCTGCTTATTAGAGCAGCTGAGCCCCAAACTGGGTTTTCTGTGCACTTCAGGCAGACGCTTACCAAGGTGAGCCAGCCAAAGGGAGTCTGCCTAATAGGAGATAGTTAAGATGACTCAGCTGGATCTGTTTTTTTCTATGTTTTTCAAGGGCTTGCCGACAGCTCCCCTGATAGCTTGGCCACATCACTTCATTGAGGCCTCAACCAGACCTATGGACTATCTCGATACGATACTGCATACAAAAATGCTTATTCCATGCTATTCTTAGAGCTTAACAGCTTTGAGTTCAGAACGTTTTAGTAATTGTCAACATCCTGGTTTAAGTATTATTAGTTTTGAAGGAGAGTCTTAGTAAGAGACTTTGCAGAACATCACATCTGACCAGGAAAAGGCAATTAAAGTTCAGTATAGAGACCTGGAATCACAAATCCTACATCATCACAGAGTTTGATGGTTCATTCATGGCAGTGCAGCTCAGGATGTATTCCGCCACTGATCAGGCCTAATTCCAAAGAAGTCTGATGGACAGACCAGCTCAAGGAGGAAAATCTACTTTTTGTAAAGGGCTTGGTGCAGACCGGCCTGTGCCAACCCATAAAATGATAATATAAATTGTAGGGTTATTTTACTAGGTTCGGACATTTTCTTAAAATGGATTTATATTTTCAAAGTATTCTTCAAGCACACAGTATTTTCTCCATTTTCTCTTCCTATTCTGTTCATGCTTGGGTGCTACTATAGGTGCGGTAAAATGACTGGGGAAATAGAACCCATTTTTATAGAAAATCATCATTAGAAATTCCTTACACGGTATCCAATCGAGCAAAGAACTGAGTGGGTTCAAGTCATGTTTTTCATTGAATAAGAGGATAAGGTCTGGGTCAAGGTGTGCACTGAATGAAGGTATTTTTATTTAATTGAGTTTTGAAGTCTATGTGCCTCCCTCCTTCCTCCACCCAGCAGACACAAACCAAAACTGTCTCGGGGAGCTGTGGGCGGGCCTTTGAAAAACATGTGAAGAGCAATTTCCAGCTGAGCCAATTTTTGTCAAACATCATGTGGCTTGGCGAGTTTTGGCTTTACTAGTAGAATCCAAAGCCGGAGGAACCCAGCCTCGGGCTCAGACGCCATGCTGTGAGAAAAAGCGGATCAGGGAGTCTGGGCTCCAGATGGGAGAGGCTTTTAATTGGCTGAGTGTGAACCAGGGTCTGGGCACAGAATGTCAGACACATCCTTGCTGGCAACATCATTACCAATTCTAACTGCACGAGGAATACTGAGAAGCTGCCAAGGGGAAACTCTGAGACGTCTGTAGGTTTGAATCATATCTGAACACCAGAGAGGAGAAGGGGAAAGTGCTTTCCTTGCTAAAATAGCTGAAAGTGCTGCTTTAACTCATTTAATGTCATAATACAGTGTTCACATTTTAAGGCTACCCTTTCTTGCATTTCTTTTCCAAATTAGCTATTTCCAACCGTTTTTGTCCTTCCATCCCCAACTGCCCATTATGCACATTAAAAATTAAATTTTATAGATACCACTTGTGGCCCAAAAAGTCTGATATTACACAGTATCACAAAATACAGGATCTATAAGTCAGAAGAAACTTCTATTTCATTAGATGTAAAAGCTTACCTCCTTCAACGTGAGTTAGGTGATTTTTAGATTCAGAAGTCACCTTATGCTTGTACTGTATGATCTGAGCTGAGGTTCAAACACCTCCCTGAGTATTAAGCTTGACACCCTTCACTGTACAAAAAGTTTTATTTGAGAAAAACTGGCAGGTCTTCCCAAGTATAAGGGCTCCTATTTGACATGTAAATTCTCCTTGAGGAGGTCGAGTATTAAACCTCTAACCTAATAGCCTGTAAGGAATTAGGCAATAGCTTGAACACAAGAGCTACATAAAGGGTAGGCACCCCAAAAGAGGACATGGGGAGGGGGGAAAAAAAGCAAACAGAAGATTATGGCACTGACTTAAAGAGGTGGTTTCCCCAAACAAAACTGATTAGCCTAAGGGGGTCTCCTTTATTTTAATAATACTGAATATTTTAGGTATTTATGTATATAAGGTTTTTAAACAAGAGAATCTCCTTCAAAATCAGCCAGATAAATTTTTCCAAATTCAGTCTCTGGGTGCTGGCTCAGAATATCCAGGGAGGGTATTCAGGCCTGCTTGAGCATTCTGCAAAGCTTCTGGGAGGCTCAGAGGCACATTCGTGGTTAGGAAGAGAGGTTCTTAGGTGCTGCCAGATGGCTACCTATACCCTTCTCAGCTCTCCTCTATTATTCCCATTCAACTTGTCTCCTCCTTAGACATGTACATGTAAGACTTCAGGTGGAAAACTATATCCACTCATTGCTCCTTTCTGTTCCTTTTTACTTTTCCATACCGGCTGACCTAATTGCCTATTTCCCCCTGAAGCCTGGAGGAAGGCTGTGTGAAAGCCTTTCTTCCTAGCCAAGCCTAAACCTCTTTCCTCTGAGAGGTTGCATCACATCCTGTTTCCAGCCTCTCAAGACAGACTGTCTTGGTTGGAAGTTAGGCTCCACCTCTTACCAATGATAAGACCTTAGACAAAATACCTGTTCTTTATCTTAGTTTCCTCAGCTATGAGGTGGAGACCTCAAGCTCAGAAGGCGTTATTACATGCAAAGCATTTACTCAGGTATCTAACACACTATTACTTTTTTCACTTTTCTTCAATCTAGATTTTGAGTCTTCTTCCACTGCAATGTCGACACCCTTGTTGAGTCTTTCTACCACTCCAGTTTCTGTAACATTCCATCCTGCCACATATCCAAACTTTCACTATTTATTCACAAAGTTTTTGAGGGAGAAGTGTTCTCTACCTCTATTCACCCATTTGATTGCTCAAATCTCATCAGCTACTTAGGTGTTACCGACTCTGTCTTATCACCTGAGTTTCAGGCTCAAATATTCTTATTACAGGAAATGATTATCTTTTTTCGTAACTCCACTCCTATTCTGTGTATCAGTAAAAGTAAACTATAATATTGGGGAATTAGTATCAAAATTACAACTTATAAAAAATTTTGTTGTTTAGAAGTTACCCAGTGCTTAAAATAAACCACTTTATTAAAATGTTTTTTTTCCCCATATAGGAGAGACACAGCTTCTACTTTATTTAGCATAGTGTCAAGTCCATTACATGAAGCTAAAATTAAAAGGAGCAAATTTTCATTTTATTCATCAAAATACTGGTTCTACTGACCTTTTCTCTTTCTGTAGGATGTACTATTTTTGGACAAATGTTTAAGCATCATCAACTGAGGCTTAAATTTAGTTCAGGTAGCTTACCCCTATAACTAGTTTCTGCTTGTAGAGTCAAGCCACAAAGATGTCAGCGAGAAACACACACACACTAAGATCTTATATAGAAAATGATAGTGAGTGGGTTGGCAGAAGTTAAAAAGGAAAGGAGAAAGCTACCATAGTGTTTTCCTCAGAAATTTTAAGAGAGAACAGCCATTATTGCAGGACAGACAATATTACAGCCATTGAAACAGATATACAAGGTCACCTTAACATGTCTTCAGGTTACAGGTTTGCAAGACTTTATTATAACCTGAATTATAATTAAAGCAACTAAAAAAAAAACTATCATAAAGTGGATTGAGGTGCAATGAAGTAGAGAAAAAGTCAAAGTCAGAGATCTTCGTATCACTGACATACTATTCAAAAAAGCAAATGCTTCAGCTGTTGGCCTTAGCATATTTCATCTTCCAGTTCTAACAGCAAGGCTATACCTAACAGGAAGATAGATGTTGGGAACTGTAGCCAAGGACTTTATTCTGATACTTTTGGAAAGATTGTTCTATTAGGCCATGTTTGCCTACAGTGATTAGATGCTCTATTATTTTAGCTCCACTTATTCAGGTTCTAAAAGTCTGATTTTGATTTCACTTTTCTTATTTCCCTGCATTGTATTTCTTACTGTGAGTTTATGCTTGATTTATGGTCATCTCCCTGTCAAGGTCTGCCCACAGACATATCATACTGGCCCTACAGACTTTCTTAACATTTAACATACAATATGAATACTGAGATCTACTGTGTTAGCCTTGGTTCTTAGTTCAGGCCTTTAGCTCTCTCACCTGGACTCCAGTTGGTAGCCTAGCTTTCTATCTTTTGTCTGTGGTCTTAAGCACGCCAACTAGTCATTCACACTGTTTTCAGAATGACCTTCAAATGCAAATCTTGTTATTTTATTCACTTGTTTAAAATATTTTAATATTTCCCCCCCTACCCAAAGAATAAAGTTTAAATTACTCGGGTGGATCAGGAAGTGCCCTGAGCCCACCCATTGCTTACCTTTTCAGTTACATCTCTCGTACCATCATAGTTATCTCAAATACATTATGCTATTTTATAACTGCATGCTCCATACAGTTCCTAGTGTTGAAATAGTCTTCTTCTCCTCTCTGCTTGCCTAAAAACAAGTGTTCTGGTCTTGGCATGATAGTTAAGGCCACTGTGAAGCATTCCTTTTATGCTGAACTCCACATCATTCTCTTCTCCAGGTCTCTGTTGTATATGCTTCATAATAGAACCTATCTTTAATTGCATTTATTACTTTATGTATCTATCTTCGTTTATTTTATTACAACTTCACTGAGTCAAATGACCATGTCTTACGCATTTTTGTGGTCCCAGTACCAGTCCAATATTTTCCCTAAGGTCGGCACTCATTACTCAGTACTTGTTGACTGACTTAAATAATTTAGGATGTTGGCAATCAGATCTTAAAATGGGGAAAAAAATAACCTTTAGTAAGTGCTAACTATAAGCCAAAGGCAACACTGAAGCCCTCTTAATTAACTGATGAATTAATCTCTAGCTTATCTGGGAGGAGAATAAAGAGAAGGCAATAAATACAGTGAATAAAAATTCTACTATAATTAACTTTGGAAATCTAGTAAACTAAAACACTAACAAGAATAGCAATAAATTTAATTAAATGAACACAATTTAAGCTATATAAATTTTTCAGATTCATGATTCTATGTTTGGCAGATAGATTTTTCATAACACCAGAATCCTTTTTTATACAAAAGATATTTAAAACATTCTATTAAAAACAGGGAAAGAAGAGGAAAAGAAGATATTTAAGGAAAACAGTTAAAAGGCAATTTCCATTGTCAATATGCTTTATCCTGGCAATTATTTTTAATGAGATCATGATTTTATTTTTAAAATGACATTTACTTATATTTTGGTTTCTGGGTATTTGTGTTTTATGTTGAGTTTCAGTTTCTTTCTTTTTAATATATCTCTTAAGGGCCCTTCTGCCTATCTCCTCTGCATTGTGAAATGCTCTTGAGAGCTGTTTGGATGATAACAAGTGCTGCAAACTGCAGGTGAATGGGTCTTAGAATTGCACAAACAGCAAAGGAAAGCATTTTATAATAACAAAGATAGAGACTGGGGAGTCCTTATGAATATGTTATTAAGCACCTGCACTCCAGTTCCTAAACTGGAGCTTTTTGGAAAAAAAGGGCGGGTGGATGCTAACTTTTGGCCAGAATTGATGTTTGTAGAGAGACTGTTAATTTTACCACTAAATTACCTTGAATTACCACAATTGAAATATGCTCCTTTCCCTCAATACCTGTTTGAGTATTGAAAGCCTCACCATACAATGAATCCTACTCTAGCCACATACCTTGCTAGGTAGAAAGGGTTTGACTGTCAGAGCATCAAGAATCATTCTCTATACTAGGTATTATTTTTTATTTAAGAAATGAAGGTGATCCTTTGAAAGGCGAAACCTATAACCCACAGGTATATTGATGAACAGGTGTAGCAATGAAATGTAGGTAGCTTGAGAGGTGAATGGGCAAAATAATCAGAAGGCAGAGTGGAGAGACTAATGGGGGGGGGACACAATGGGGGCACTTGTCCAATCTTTCAAACCTCAGAGGTCTGAGTAAGAGATGAGAAGTTTTGTGAATGGGATCCATTCAATACTTTCCAATTAGAAGAGGGAGTTCCAAGCAAATAAAGGCAAGGATTCAGGTAGAATCAGAACAAAATTACTTTTTTTTCCTTTTTAATGAATTGACTGTTGCAAAGCTTGAGGAATGTAATTTAAAGAAAGCATTTAGTGAGAGCCCACCAAAGTCTCTCAAAGGAACGTTAAAGTAAAATGTGATCATTGTTGCTATGTTATTAATCCTATTCATTTTCACATCGCAGAGTTAGTCAGTGAGGTACAGTTTCTCTTTTCCTTCTGTGGAGTTTGACTTACTGGATTTTGAGCAAATATGGATAAGATATTTAGAAACCTTCATCTCTCATAGCACAGTTATAGAAAGCTAGCAGAAGCAGCATGTCAGCTGAATCTAAGCTCAGCCGCTGTGAAGGCCAGCATGGCACTAAAAACAAGAGCTGTTTGAAAAGAAAGAATGTTAACTTTCAGCCAAAATTGAGAAATTGTTTGTTTTAAATTAAACTACACTATGTAATAGAAAGAGATGGAGCTATCTACAGGCTCTTACCCTAAGTCAGAGATGGAGGGGGACAGGGCACCTGGGTGTGTGATGCTGAAGACACAGGGAACTCTCCTTACTAAGCCTCTCTAGGGGTACATTGTTTCTGGAATAGAGGCTGAATTAAAGAGCAGAACCCTGGAAACCCTGACTTAATCGGTGTGCATTGCCCAGGCCGAGAACAAAATTGTTGTCCACCTTCCATAATGGCTCAATTGGGGCTGCAATATGTGCTAGTGACAAGGGCAGTGAAGAAACTGATGGGTGCTCTTGGGGTTGAATTTTATCTCTCAAAGAGTTATCTTGAATCAACCCCCTGTACCAGGGGATGTGACCTTATTTAGGAATAGGGTCTTTACCGATATACTCAAATTAAGATGAGGTCATTAGAGAAAGGCCCTAATCCAATATGCCAGTGTCCTTATAAGAGGGAAATGTGGGCAGAGACACACAGAGATGAGATCATGTGAAGACGTAAGACACAGAAGAAAGATGGCCATATGAACATCAAGGCAGAGACTGACCTTATTCTGCCACAAAACCAAGAATGTTGGGGTTCCCAGAAGCTGGAAGGAAGGATGATACCCTAAAGGTTTTGGAGGAATACAGCCACATCAGCACCTTGATCTTCGGTTGTAGCCTCTAGACTGAGACAATTAGTTTCTTCTGGGTCAAGGCATCCAGTTTGTGGTACTTTGTTATGGAAGTCCTAGGAAACTAACTGCAGATGCCAGTGACATCACAGGAACAGCAGCCACTCACTACAGTTGCAGCCATAGAGATCAGCAGAGGAACCTCTCAGAACTTCCCAGGAATCTTTCCATCATTTCTTCTGAGAGGGTTGACAGGAGTTCAGATATCTACCTTCTTTAAAGGTGACTCCTTTTAAGAATTCCCATGACACCAGATGTCTCCTAATTCCCAGGAGAAATGACCTCAAGAAGGAGAGACAACATTCTAATAGTGACTTACGAGACACAAAATAATAGAAGCAGTTTGGAACGCGAATTTAAGATTACCTTGGGACTCTCAGTGAATGCTTCTTCTGAATCTTACCAAAAGGCCAGGCTTCACCTAGCTAGGGAAGAAAGCATGTTCTCCTAGATGGGCAGTTTTTTTTTTTTTTTTTCTTTTCTGTACTTGGATGTTGCCAGTATCCCACCTTGACTTACTAAAGGCATCATGCTTATTGGGACACAGAGCTTTTTAAAAGTCAGAGAAACCCTTTTCAGGATATTATGTGAATACATCTTAAAATACAAAATGTGTTTCTCAGCTTTACTGGCTGAAGGGGGAAATACATGTTATAAGTCTGGAAGACCCCTGGTTTGGTTTAATTTACCCCATCATGTTATATCTAAGAAAACCAAAGGCTGTGGGCTTATACAATATCTAGACTTATACAATTTTAAACACGAATGTCCCCGTGCTTTCTCACATTCATATTACAATGTATCATTTGCAAATCATGTTAAAGCTCTTCTGGCTGGAGCTACTGTTGCTCTAGTTATTGACACTGGCTCATATTAGGTCATCTTGAGAAGTAAGCTTTCTTCAGTACTTCACTGAAACATCTTAGACAGAAGCACTTATCTTAAAAATCTCATTTATTTTTGTTTCTCATAGGAGATCCACTGCTTTCAGTCATCATGGAGAGTTCCCTGTCTTCTCATTATATCTTAATTTTCAACACATTATTAGTCAGTTGATTCTTTAGGCTAGTTTTAAAATCCAATTAGCAGAATTGCTATAAAGTCTTTTTCACCAGCTGATCCTCTTGCAAAGTTATAGACCATCTCCAAGAAGGAAATCTTATGCTGTATATAATATTATCCACAGATCAATACTACGTATTATAAAGTTTCAGGAACTATAAAGTTATACTATGTGCATATGGGAACATTACAGATTTCTATATTAGTGCTGGGAACAGGTATTTAAACTGGTAATAGTAAAAGAAAAAAATGTTACATGATGCTAAATCAAGTCCAAATCTCTCACAACTGCCAAATTTTTATTTCTGGCTCTCCTAGACTCCTAATAGAGACATACTTTCCACATACATAAAAATGAAAATGTTTTCATCAGGTGAAATCAAAACTTATTTTATAATACACACAGCACAGTTTCTGCACACAGTTCAACAGGTTATACACTGCACAATTCCAGGATACACTATTCTCACAGTGAAAATGTTTTAGTTTCTGTTCGAGATCTCACAACCCATAATTAAGCAGGACACACTGGCCTGAAATATACATCTGAGCAAAATGAAAATAAAACTCAGATGAATCTTCCCTTTTTCAAACTGACATGATTTTATGACACTCAAGTTAATAAGCTATATCATATTCTAAGGTTAAAGTCAAGTTTTATTAGAGAAAATCATGCCTAGCTAGAACAAGTAGATGTCACAGTTTTTCTTACCCGTCTAATATTTTTTATTCCTCAACAAGTGTCTCTTTCATATAAATTTACTAAAGGGATAGAGCTGTAAAAATATCTATTGAAAAATATTGACATTTTCCCTCCCTTATGCTCAATCTTATTCAAATTGCATGAAATTAGGAAATACCTGTATTTGTAAAGTAAAAAAAGAAATATATATGTGTACATACATATATGTAAAAGCCAAGAGGGCCTGTTTTTTTTTTTCTCCCTCCAGTTTAAAACCAACCACAACATTCAATTTTTATTACACATCCTTCACACAGACAAATGCACACTCACACATGCTAAATTGAAATATAAATGAACATCTCTTTTCTACCTCAAACTCTCTGAGTGGCAATAACACAAAAACTCAAATATTGTGACCTGATTAAAAAATGCAACAAAAGCCCTCAAAATCTGAGAGGCATATTAAAATAACCCTAATAATTTTAGATGGTATCCAGAGATAAAAATAAACTTATTTAAAATGTGTTTTTTTTCTGCTGTTATTTCTTTCTCCAAGTGCTAATCAGTTTGATGCTCTCCTAGGAGGCTGGCAGCATTTATCTCGTGTTGCTGAACCTTTCATTAAACAAAACCTCTGGTATAGAAAAACCTAATCATACCTAAATCCAAAATAAATGAGTAAATAAAAATATATAGATCCATGCCTACAAGAAGACATTTTTTCATCATCGCATCTCAAAGACAAATACCTGAATACTATTTTGTAGCAATGAATGTAACACTTCAGCAAGAAGCATGGACTCTAAAGAGAGCTACAAATGGGTTTCCATTCTGCTTCTAGTCTATATCACTGGTGTGACACTTAGCAAACGATTTAACCTACCTAGACCTCAGTCTTCCTCATCTGAGAAAAGTAAGACACTTTCTTCACTTTTAAGTTTATCTAATGTACATAATAGAATGAAAATTTTCTGGGCATTTTTAGTACTATTATAAAATTTTGATCAGTAAAGAATGTTTATCAGTTACTAAAAATATTATAGCAAGGAAAGAGCTTCTCCTTAGAGAATAACTTATTTACTCACATGCCTGAACTCCGAGCCCATCTTGTTCACCCTCCCTGAAATACATTTTCTGACTGACTTCAAAAATTATGTGTGTTTTCCTTCTCAAAGTATATCTCAAGATTAATTTCCTTTGTGGGGTCTCTCCAGATTAAACACTGTATGAGTCAAGTCACATGTGAAGAAAAATCTTTTGAAATTCACAAGTCAATTTTGGAAGTAGGGAATTCACAACAAGAAAGCAAAAGAGTCAAAGTAATGGGCTCATGAATACTTGAAAGCAGGGATTGTAGCTTCTGAAAACAATTATTGTTTCATTAATTGATATCAAGTCGATCTAATGCCATTTCCTCTTTGGAGATATAACTACACTGGTGCATCTTGGAGATGACCTTTTGTTATATCTTTATTTTAGTGAGATATCCAATAAAGTTTCCCATGAAATCTTCATCGGAAAGTTGGTAACTGTTAAAAAGTGGCCAAGAGTCTGGAATAAGGACAATGGGGCATCCTGCAGAGGTTCACTTCGCAGCTTATAATTCCTTGTAAACAGTATAATATACTAATTAGAGAATATAGAGAGTATCCTAGTCAAATTTGCAAACACTAGGGCAATAGCTAGTGCACTGAAGATCAGTTATGTATATTTTTAAATCCCAAAAGAAGTAAAATCCAAACATAAGATTAACATAAATATCAAGTTTCATACTTAAGAAATGCAACACAAATGTGAGGTCAGTACCTTCAAGGCATGCCAAAAAACCGACACGAATGATACCCCTCCTTCGCAAGTATCAGTGACCCCAGCTCTATCATAGTTGGCTTAAAAGCACTGAAAATAATTTTGCTGAGTATCCTTCCTGTTGAAACCCAGAGGCCAAAAGTTTGTGAAAGTGGCGATAAATGTCTTTCCCAAGAAGGAAAGCTTCCTCCTGTTCTTCCTTCCCGTAGCGAGTCAGATTAGAATATTGCAAAAGATCTTACTAACCGCTTAAGAGGAAGCAAAAGAGAACTGGAGAGAAGATAAAGGACACAGAAATCGGAGCCTTGCAATCGATTACTACAAGTTGATGTGGGATCAAAGAAATACTCCATCCTAAATATGGAAACCACTCGCTGCACAAAAGGTCTTTAGCCACATCAAACTGAGTGTTAAAACTGGCATAAAAACAAACTTCCACAAGTTGGGTGAAAATATTTCATCCACTCTAATGTTTTGTAGTGGAAAAAAGGTTTTTGAAGCCCACATAAGAGAACATTGAAAATGCTCAGGTAACAGTAACTGTAAAATTGTTAGTAAACTCTACGCAACTATGGTTACAACTCTGTTAGAATATGCTCTTAAGAGAAATTTTATAAAAGTGTTTTAAAAGCAAGTATTCTGTAACCTTCAGCAGATTATGTTTGGGTGGTAGGCAAGGAGAGGTACTTTGCTTTGCTTTGAGATACTTTCTAAAGTCTACTTTATAATTAAATAACAATGTAACATTAGTTACATTATTTGTATGTACTGTACTTTACTTGCATTATCTCATTTAATTCATGCTGTGAGATCATAAAATAGTTACTCTAATTATCTATTTTTATAGACAGGGACACTGAGATGCATGAAACTAGATTAATAACATTTAGGAGTTCCCATTGTGGCTCAGCGGGTTAAGAACCCAACTAGTAGCCATGAGGACACAATTTTGATCCCTGGCCTCACTCAGTGGCTTAAGGATCTGGCATTACCGTGAGCTGTGGTTTAGCTGTGGTGTGGTTCAGATTCCACAGTGCTGTAACTATAGAGTGGGCTGGCATCTGCAGTTCCAATTTGACCCCTAGCTTGGGAACTTCCATACGCTGCAGGAGCAGCCCCAAAAATGAATAAATACTCAATATTAAATATCCAGTAATGAACCTTCAGTTAAAAATTTGATAGTTTACTTGAAGTGCAAACTCTTAAATCACCCTATAATATAAACAGATGCCCAGCCTAGTCTGTTTACAAGTCAAAATGTCTTACTGTGCCATAGTTAATTTATAACCAATAGCTTAATGAACTTACGTCCTACATTTCATATTCTGAGATAGCTAAATACCTATTCCCAAAGTACTGATACATCTGCAGTGTGACCTTAGACAAGTTATATAAGAATCTTAGACTGTAACATGTACCATGTAGAGATATGATAACTAGAAATACTATACATAAAAGGCCTATATCAATCACTGTTACTCCTGTTGATGTTTGGGAAAAGTTATCCCCCTAACTATTGTTTTCTAACCAAAATTTCCTGTTTATAACGTTCCTATATTGTAGAACATGGGTATGAGATTAATTTGAAATGCAACTTGTTGCCCTGGACAAGCACTCACTCATCAGTCCTGAGGTGGTACCAACTCTGAACACAGCTCAGGGCCCTATATCCAGGCTGTAATAGGAAGAACACTCTAGTCCCATCCCTCTCACTCTAGTTATTGTCTGATATTATTCTGCTATGCTGGAATTTAGCACTTATAAACTTGGTTGAAACACGGGTTTCACTCTTCATTATGAGCAGGGAAGACACACTGGGTTTCCATGCTAGAAGTATGTTGGCTTTTCCCCAAAGAAGATGGCCTTGGGCTATAGACGTACAAACAGAAGAAAATATCCAGGGCTTTTTTGAATGGCCTGGCCTCTAGGAATGAAATAAGTTCTGAAATTGTGTCTGCCTTGATCTAACAACTTGTTATCTCACAGAAAGAGATATTTATTGCTGCTAAGGGGCTTCTTTTATGAATAATTCCAACACAGACATGAATTCCCAAACCCTTACACTAAAATCTTCAGGCTTAACTTTATTGTCTAACTAAACCTGTAACCACCAATGTCAAGGATAGAAATATTTTGAGAAAATAAGTTTAGAAAAAATTAATTTTACAAGAAAAAAAATAAATTGGCCCTTTATAAGTTCTCCAAATGTTCCAAAGAATTTTTTTTTTATTCCCTTGTTTTACGTTTGGGAAGTGGTTGAAATGACCATGAAAACCTTGATTTCAATTCATTCTTGATATGAAAAACTAAGCCTTTTAAAATTTACCCAGATTTTCTAATATATATGTACATAAAAAAATTATCAAAGGAATCCTACTGTCCTAGATTTATGTTAGTTAACCTTACTGACATAAAGAGGTTAACTTAAGCAATTAACTCTAGAAATGAAAACAACAAATCCATTGTGTTACCAGACGTGGCTGAGGCCTGAATTGACACAAAGAAAGGACACTATTCAAAGTAGACTGGAGGTAAATGCCTTTGTTTTTTTTTTCCACATTTCAGGGCTGCACTCATGGCATACGGAGGTTCCCAGGGTAGGGGTCGAACAGGAGCTACACCACAGCCACAGCAAGGCAGGATCCAAGCCGCATCTGCAACCTACACCACAGCTCATGGCAACGCCGGATTCTTAACCCACTGAGAGAGGCCAGGGATAGAACCTGCAACCTCATGGTTCCTAGTCGGATTCATTTCCCCCAAGCCACTACGGGAACTCCAATGCCTATGTTTATAGTTACCAAATGTGAATCTAAGTATAGGAGTATTCCTATAACTTAAAATGACAGCTTTTATCAAGATGAGTAGATGAAAACAAGCCAGGATCTTGATTGATGGGACATAAACATATGATTTACCAGTGTTTTAAATAGGGCAATTTTATTTGGACCAGTGAGGTGATGAGAGTAGAAATACTATAAAAAACTGAATTGAGCCTGATTTGTGGAATGTATAAAGAAATCTTGGCTAATACAACAGGGCACAAGTTGTCATTAACTGATATTATAAACCCTGTAGGAGGCGTGGTGTTACATGTGTTAAATGATACTGGAGGTTGGAGCACATGTTAATGATGACAATGCTTAAGATGTCTGGGAAATCTGGGAAATGTGTCACTATTTGAATCAGAATGTCCGTGAGGTGGTAACTTGTTGCCATAAATGTATGAAGTGAAGCTAATGTGTTAATACTCATGGCATAAAACTAAATTCAAAGGAGACTAAGTGCTGGTAAATTAACATGAGGACTCAGGATTACAATGCTTTTTTTTAACCGATTCTGCTATACGTCTGTTATATTTCTCAGAAGATATGCACTGTAATTTACCTATTTCCTGATGTATCATGGAACCCTTACAGGCGTAATAATTTGGGGAAGTCTTCACTAGGTTATTTTTTTCTAGTGTCCTTCTTATGCCACCTGGAAGATGGCCATCTCTGCTTGTGATGATGATTAGGCTTCTATTTTCTAGAAGGATGCTTTGATTAAAATAAGTTCAGTTGACATAAGGCATCTCTGAATGTAAGCAATTTCTTATCCTTAATACTGAAGCTGTATATTAATTCCCAATCCAAATCTTTATATAGTTGCTGCCCTCTAAAAGGGTAAAAGAGGCCCCATCTCTTTGTCCCTGGAGTATGCTGGTGGTCCTTTCCTCAAGTCCTTCAATCATCAATAATCATTTTATACTACATCCATTAACTATAAAGAAAAGCAAAGAGAAAAACCTACCACATACTTCTCTAAAAGCACCATACATGTTTTATTTTACTACTTGGTCACAATACTGTGAGTAAAGCAATGAATGTATCTGTGAGATACTTATCTCAGATCTCTCTATTTTCTAAGCAGTGAAATGTTTTTAAGTTTATTTTATGATAGTACCCAGAATAAGAATAGTTTCATTAAACATGGTTTTGTTTTCATGTATTTTCTTTGCAGTTAGTGATAAAATAAAAATTAGTTTATGGAGTTTAAAAATAGTCTTTAGGTGACTAGGAAGCATTTTCAAATTTTTAGGTGAATTCTGTGATTAAAATTTTATAGTATATATTGCTATGACTCACATTGTTATTTAGTATAATCATTAACATTATCCATCGATTACTGAAATATTTAAACTTTTTAAATGTATGCAATAACATTTACTTTGTAATCCTTTCTACAAAAAGAAATTACTTTTTTTTGGCATTTTTAAATGGAATAATAAGGTCCTACGTCAGAGGAAAGAGTTAATAAGGTAAAAACTGCACTTACAAGTTCCATTCTCCAGAAATTACATTAATACAGTGATTCGATTTCAATATCCTAGACTTAGTTTCAATACCCTAGACTTAGTTTTAATTTGTAGCATTTAAAATATTTTAGGTTTAAGGTAACTAAAAATATTCAACTGAATAACAGCTGGAGGTATTAAAAACATGCTTCTAGACTAATTTTCTTTACCGCAAGTTTACCTAAGATCAACGGAATCTTAGAATACATTGAATATCAAGGTAAATGTGCTGTGTATGAAGAGTTTAATCAACTACAGCAAGTTACACAGACTCTTTCCAAGAACTTGGAGATCATGAATGACTGGTGTGTTAATTAGAAGGCAATTTCATGAAGCAGAAAATATAACAAGTAGATAAATAACTAAAAACTGTATCATAGAAAGGGTTCCCTGTGTTTGTACCCAACCTACTCCAAAGTACTTTCACTGTCAATTACTCTTGCACAAACTGTTTGGAAGGGGGAAGTACATTACTTCAAAGTTCATCTCAAAAATAAGAGAAAAGTGATTTGAGTGTCTGTTAGCAAGGATCAAAGTACATTTACACAGGTTTGAAAGTTGATAAAACATGAAAACTACTGCATTCTCAACTTTTTTTCTTAAAAAGCAGTGTCATGTCTAATTTAAATTGTTTCAGATTAACTTATTTGGGGACTTGGTTATCTTTCTTCCAGTATTTCCAAAATTCACAGTAAAGAGTAATTTTTGTAACTGATTAAGATGGGCTTCATATCTGTGAAAAGATAAACAGATTATGACTTTGCTCCAATATACATTAAGCTCAGTTAAAAAAAAAAAAAAAAGATCTGGTATTTGATCTGTTTTTTTTGTATACAATAAGAGAATAATAGTTTTTATTAGTTCTTGTATTTACCTAAGTATTTACAAATCAATACTCATTTTAAATTTAATGGCATCCATAAATGTCTTTATGTAGGAAGTGTAATTTTTGTGCTGTGGTTACAAAGGCATTTTTAAGTACATAGGGAATTCTTAAAGGGCAGAGGAGTATTTAAAGGTTGTTATTTACATAAATGTAAAAGCCCCTCAGTGTAAGCCCCCAAAGTGAAAAACTTTTGTAGGAAACTTAGAGCATTGTCTTAACTGTAAAGGACTAGCATACCAACGAAGCGGTTTTTCTGCTAAGCATTAGACATTTGAACACTGTCCTGCAAAAGTTTAAACACCTCATAGTGTTCTTTTGGGCACCACTACCCAGATCCCCATTTAGTTTACATTTCTTCCTGGCCTTGGCCTGGTGTCTAAATTCTCTCAGACTAGTGTTTCTCACAGGGAGCTCGGGATTAGCATGACCTAGGTTACCTTTTAAAAGTTATCTGTTCAGACAACATTCCAAACCAAGTCAACTCAGATTTGGGGCTATGTGTGTGATGGTGGTGGGGCTGAGAGGGTCATGCGCTGATATTTTTCAAAAATATCCAAGATGATTCTAACATATAGCCAAGGTTTAAAATCACTCCCCTAGACAATCTTTTTTTTTTTTTTTTTTTGGCAATTTATCTTGTTCAAGTTGTATTCTCCATAGAACCCATAACATGCTTCATTTTCTCATTTTCAATCATGTGTGCCTATCTGTATTCATCAGGGTAATCATCTTGTCCATATTCTGAGTCTATATGAGGATCAAGCCTGACTTATTAGATCTAGCAGCAGATTCCTCTAACTATTTCCTTTGGACTACTGCCGTACCCTGGTAACTTGCCTCTTTTTGTTTTTACCCTATCCAACCCTTCCGCCGCAGCAGTCAGGGAAATACTAGTATGAAAATAATATCAAGCCACTTCCTTTATTGAAAATTCTCCAAAGGACTTACCACTAAGATCTTAATGCATGCACTCCATACAAATGATACTTGAGTGACTGGCTAACATCGTCCCTGGAAAAATATCACTCTGTATAAAATCACCCTATTTTCTTCATAGCACCCCCCCCCCAAGAAATATGTCTTATTGTTTTTCAAATCTCAACATGGAAAGTCAGCACCATGAAATCAGGTAACTAACTTGTCCATTTCATTCACCCTGAACCTTAACACCCAGGACTGTGCATGCACACAATAGATAATTTAACTGATAAATTTCCAAAAGGGAAGAACAAATCATTTGGAATTCAGAGTTCCCCCAGCCAGGCAACAACTGTCCTGCCACAGCCCCTCCAGCAGGCTCTGAACCATTTCAACCCTAGTTACCTCTTGGTCACTGGAGAAAATATATACAGTTTCTTACGTCTCATTTTTCATCCATGAGTGCCCAATAAGTAATTCATAAGCCACATCCCTAGAGTCTTCCCAAGAATCTCTTTTCCTGGAGCCTGTCCCCAGGCTCTTACATTTTTGACTTAAGATTTGTATGGCAGTGAGTAAAGTCCCCAGACAGATTACTTTGCATTAGTGTGGATAATTCAGAGTTAACAAGGCAGTATTATCTTCCCAGGTAAGCAAGTCACTTCCTTTAAGCAGTTAAAAAGGCTATTACAGATTTGGAACTGCATGGATTCTTGTAGTCAGCAGGCGATAATTTGAGAAATATTTCAGAAGAATGTATTGATGACTGGATGACTTGGAAACATTTACGTATCTCTTAAAATATCCATGTAGTACAACCATATTTAGAACATAGTTTAAGAACTTTGTCCAGTCTATCAGCGATAATTACTTTGGAATTTGCAAAAGTGAATTGGCTTCAGGATATAATCCCCTCCACATGTGTTTCACAAATAACCCTGTTAACATAGTTTACATGGATTCCTCTAAAGATATGGAATTAAACCAGCAATTCCTCTTTTTACTGGCATTTAGTAAGACTTCTTTTAATCCAATAATTATGAGCAAGTTAGAGAAGACAAAACCATCAGTAACTGCAACCTGCAAATGACTGTATTAGAATTAGTTATCTAACTTTAATTATAGCAATTATATCCCTTGAAAGACTAATATGAAATAATAGCAATTATCTCTTGAAAGACTAATATGAAATAGCCACTTTTTTGATCTTCATGTAAGAACTTGAAACTGATCTCATATTAGACCATTCATGTTCTACTGGACTTCCTTTCGCCTTCTAGTTATTCAGTTTTAGAATGGGACTTAATATGAAGTAATATGTCTTGACAGGTGTTATGTTCAATATTCCAGGAGTCTGGATTTAGGAATTTAGGAATTTGGAAGCTAGGTGTTTGATTTTTTAAGACTAAAAAAGTTTACTCCAGAATATCTCATTTTCAGGATGAGATGCAGATCTGCATTAGGAGCCCTACATTTATTCTCTTTATAACACAGAATAATCATACTTAACTCTGCTATCCCCTTATAATAGAAGGGGGATGGAGAAGAGGGTGGGTTAAACTATCTCTTACTTCACTGTAATGCAGAGGTGGCACTAGGATCGTTCCTCACACTGGCTTATTTTAAACTTCTTGTTTTTGAAGTGATTATAGTGGAGAAAATACAAAAGGAATTACTTCAACAGTTTTAAAATATGACATTATCACAATGCCATAGATTTCTTAAAAGGGTGAATATAAACAAGGACGAAAGCTATGAGAAAAGATGCGACCATATGTCTCTTTAATGATGGCAGGTACTTACAAACCCATAAAATAAATGTAAACGTTCTAATTTAAACACTTCAGCTGAAAATGAAAAAAAAATCTTGAAGCCAAGAACAAATGAACCAGAAACCAATCACCAAAACACAAATCTTATTTCAAATATCTATAAAAAATGAAAAAAAAAAGTTGGCCCTAAATATATTTCACAAAGAGGAATTCCAAAAAGTTCCAAGGAGAAAAATTTTGAATTTACTGCACACTGACAATAATTTAATAGCATTTGCATTTAATTTACAACCATTTATATAGCATTTATTCTGTTTTGGTATTAGAAGTAATCTAGAGATGTGATTTAAAGTATAGGATAAAAGGCGAGTAGGTGGCATGCAAATACTACACCGTTTTACCTGAGAGTTTTAACATTCAGACTTTGGAATCTGAGGGTGTTCCTAGAACCAGTCCCCTCTCAGATACCAAGGAATCACTGTATTGCAATGTTACTACTCAGCCTTGCTAAGAATATAGATAAAATTTTGTTCACAACAGTACTGAAGAGGTTTACCCGGTAAAAAACTTTCTGAAGGGCAACAATTCAGCTCTATGTATTAAAGAGCCTTAAAAATGTTTATTTTTGAATCCAGTTCTTGTTAGGATTTTAGTCTAAATACATAGATATTTGAAAAATTAATATTCCTGAGGTGTGTCATAATAAAAATTTGAACCAAAAAATCAGTATCTAGAAGTAACTGGCTAATTAGTTCCTATTCTCGCCATGGAGTAGAATCCATAGGGTAAAATCCATAGTGTGGAATTTCAAATCATCAGTTCCAAATTTACTTGTTGATTGATTCTTTTCCAAATTTACCTGTTGATTGATTCTTCACATTACTAAAGAGCCAAAGAAATGTAAATATAGCATATATCATGAGTTTTAAAAGAGACAATAGCTATATACATGTAACTAAATATATTTATGAAAAATTATATACATGTAACTAGATATTCAAAGGAAAGAGACAAGGTAAATATACAAAATGGTATAGTTGTATGATATTTAGATTTATCGTGATTTTCTTTTCCATACTGATGACCAGAAAAAAAATTTGCTCTTCAACACAGTATATTCAACACAATATATTCCCTCTAAAACTCCCTGATAATTGATTATCTCCCCTTTACCTTCCGTGCATCCCTTTTATTGGAATTTTCAGGATTATTAATATCTCTATAAATGTCTAGAGTTTGAATCAGTATATGGATATTGAAAAGAGTTTTAGGAGTTCCCGTTGTGGCACAGTGGTTAACGAATCTGACTAAGAACCGTGAGGTTGCGGATTCGATCCCTGGCCTTGCTCAGTGGGTTAAGGATCCGGCGTTGCCGTGAGCTGTGGAGTAGGTCGCAGACGCGGCTCAGATCCCGCTTTGCTGTGGCTGTGGCGAAGGCCAGCGGCTACAGCTCCTGTTAGGCCCCTAGCCTGGGAACCTCCATATGCCGTGGGTGCGGCCCTAGATAAGGCAAAAAGACCAAAATAAATAAATAGATAAATAGTTTTAGCCAATATTATCAAACACTGGCTATTTAAGCATATTTCCTTTTCCTAACAACCCAATCACTCAGCTCTCCCCAAAACAAGGGTCCTTGACTTTTGAGTTCAAACTAAATGATTTGACTATCACCCGCCAAGCAAAAAATGCTAGAATGAAAGTCCAATTTCACAGAGGCACTCATCCAGAACTTATAAAATTTCAGCTTATTTAAATTAAGCATGTTGGAACAAGGTAAGCAACACCAGTATTAATATATTATTTGATAATTATGTTTCACTGTAATATTTTATATGTATACGCATATATTCACGTCTATCTACCCATATTCACTTCCAGATGTATATACACAATACTCATCCCTCAGTGTACACAGGAAATGCAAGATTTTTGCCTTTTACAATAATTTTTTAAACATTTTCTAGCTTCATTTTTAATAAAAGCCGTTAACACAAGTTGTGTTAACCTTCACCTTAATTAAATGATAAATAAAAAGCAGTAATAGAAGAAAATATCCACTTATGTTTAAAAAAAGAGCTTTTCATAGCTTTTGTTAATCAGTTTACAACATAAGCCACTTCAAGTCTTTAGCCATTTAATACAACATTTCAGAAGACCCAGAGACACATTTTTGAGTAGGGTTCCTTTATCAGCAATATCAGCTGGGAACCTGCGAGAGCTCCACAGTCAGCAGACTTACCCCCGATACTGAGTCAGAATTTGCACTTTACAAGATGTCCCCAAGAGCATCAATACACTTTCAAGTTTGAGAAATACTAAATGAGAGGACATATTAACAATGAGAATAAAACAAAGATCATTAGAAAGTTTTGGTGTATTTATTAAGGCACAATCTTTCTTGTATTAATTCTCATTTTTTTCCCCTTCAACAGTTCTTCATAGCTTACTAACCTTACATGTTTTTGCTTTAGTGTTTTCCAAGTCACTGTAAATAAATACCACAAAAATAATACATAAATGCAAAAAAACTTGGAGAAAAAAATATCAAGAGTGACAAATTATACTGAGGTGGTTTTAACCTTCTCTAAAGTCAGAAAATGGACAAAACGAGTATAGTCACATTTAAAGATTATGCAAATTCAACGACTAGTTTCTGCAGATCATGTATAAGCCCCTTAAGTGTGTCATTAACCTACATATGTCCCTTGGGAATATCCATACATAGACAAGAGCACAATTTCTCCTTTTTACCTTTACTTTTTACCAATATGAGTATTAAATTTATAACAACTCAGTATGTTTTGCATTCATTTCAGACTAAAGGGAAAATTAAAAAAACACCACACTACTTTGTATAATACACCTTACTAATTCATACTCTCAGTCCTTATAGTTTATTACCAAATATAGAGTACAGAAATCTGAATGTTTAAAGATGATCAAACTGTCTTTTTAATGAAATTTTGTAAATTCATCACAAGTCCATTTAAACTTCACTTATCAAATATATTGAATTATAAAAATGTTAAAAAAATAAAAACAAACAGGTAATCACAAAAAAGTCTTAAATTCACAAATTCCACAAAGAGTTTTTAACAAGTGTCTTTGCTAATACCTTCATTTATTGTGTGCTTGTTATAAGTTAGGTATTCTACTAGTCAAAGACATATAAAAATGGAGAAAAAAGGCTCTACTTTTGAGAAATGTAAAGCCTGGTAGAGAGAAATGCATTATCATGGTTAACATTTGTTTTTATTTAATTTATTCTTTTAATTTTAGTTGTGTGTGATAGTAAAAAAAAAAGTAGCCTTTGAAACATTTAAAAAGTATTTAAGTACCCACTAGACAATGAATTTTAAATGAGTTAAGATAGTAATTTTGTCCTTGAACTTTCGATCTAGATAATAAAAGGTGATTTTCATGAAACAAACGTTCAAAGGAACAGGATTTAAATCAAACTATCTGCTGTAATAGGACAAATACTGAGAGTTAAATATGTTGATAAAAAGCCAGAGATAATAAAAAGCCAGGAATAAGACTCTGAAAATGAAATGCAAGCTAGACAAGGTAGTGGCATCACTCTGAAAAATGAATATTAAACTCCTGAAGTGTTTCCACAGACTCTTGGGCCACATAAAGCCATTATTAAAGAAGAGACTGAGTTGAAAAGACAGTATGAAAGGATGGAAAGCAGTGCACAAGATTAGAAAGAGTACAGCAAGTTCTAAACTCTTACAGAATTAAAATCTTGATGAAAGGGCAAAACTTGTATTGCAGAATAGCAAAAAGAGAATATGAAACATAACCTTGAGATGCTCTATCAGAATGCAGAGGGAAAAGGAAAATATGAAGAATAAATTACATAGTTATGAGAGACAGTTATGAGCAAATGAGTGACAGTTATGAGCGACAGGAATAGGAGATCCAATTTATGGATGACTTCATGAAATGATAATGGACAATGAAAAATGAAAAATATTCAAAAATAGAAAAGTTAACAAACTTGAAAAATCTGCTATTACAAGAGTAAAATATACAGTCATTGAACAGAGAACCAGTCTTAAACATAGCATGAGAACTATTAAAAATAATAGCATGAGAACTATTAAAAATAGAAGAAAAAAACAAGCAAATTAGCAAGGAATAGAAAAATAATGAACGAACTTCTATAATATTTTAAAGACATCAGTAGGTAAAATCTTCAGATTTCTGAAGAGCAGACATCATGTGACTAAAGGACTTTAGAGAAAGCCATGTTTCAATTAAAAGCAATGGAAATATACTTCGATATGAAAGAAATAAGAAATCAGACCATGCTTGTACTTAAACCAAGAAAATGAAAACTATGTAAATTAAGAGTTTGAGAATGGAGCTCTACTACTGAGCAGTAGTATGCTCTGCCATCACTTAAACATTAAAATAATCCTAAATATCTATTATAAATACAAAGATCAATGTTAAGAATTGGGAGAAAACAAAGTAAAAATATTTAAAAATAATTATTCCTAATTATGTTAATAAACACTAGAAATGGATTATGAAAGGAGTGAAGAAAATGTTCTAAAGTCTTGTTTCAAATAGAAGACTCTCTAGAGTTTATTTTGATTCTGACAAAGAAATATAAATATAATTTTAAGGGCTTAATCTCTAAAATATACAAACAGCTTATACAACTCAACAGCAAAAAAAAACCAATTTAAAAAAAGGCAAAAGGCCTGAATAGACATGTCACCAAAGAAGATATACAGATGGCCAACAAGCACATGAAAAAAATGCTCAACATTACTGATTCTTAGAGAAATGCAAATCAAAACTACTATGAGGTACCACCTCACACCTGTCAGAAAGGCCATCATTAGTACGTCCACAAATAACAAAGGCTAGAGAGGGTATGGAGAAAAGGAAAGCCTCCTGCACTGTGGGTGGGAATGTAAATTGGTACAGCCACCATGGAAAACAGTACCTCAGAAAACTAAATATAGAACTACCATATGATCCAGCAATCCCACTGCTAGGCATATATCCAGACAAAACTTTTCCCTGAATAAGACACATGCACCCGCATGTTCATTGCAGCACTATTCACAATAGCCAAGACATGGAAATAAGAAAGATAAATACCATGTGGTATCACTTATATCTGGAGTCTAATATATGGCGCAAATAAATACTTCCACAGAAAAGAAACTTATGGACTTGGAGAACAGACTAATGGCTGCCAAGGGGGAAGGAGTGGAATGGACTGGTAATCTAGGGTTAATAGATGCAAACTGTTAATGGACAAGCAATGAGAACATGCTCTATAGCACTGGGAACTATTATGATGGAAGATAATATGACAAAAAGAATGTATATATGTACGTGTGACTGGGTCACCTTGCTGTACAGTAGAAAATTGAAAGAACACTGTAAGCCAGCTATAAGGGAAAAAATAAAAGTCATTTAAAAATAAAAGGCAGATACTTGAAATGTTAAAAAAAAAGAAAAACAGGAGTAAATACAAGTTGAGTTTTAAACAGAACACTTTTCTGAAAAGATATTCTTTATATTGAACTGGCAATATTGAACTGGCAATATTGATGAAGGAAACTTTGAAGAGAGGTCACTGAACAATTTGGTAACACACATAAAAATTTAATCCTGTTTGACATGGTAATTATTGGGATTGTTGAAAAAATATAAATTAACACAAAGTATACACACTGTGATGTTCATTATCAAATAATTGGACAGAAAAATCCAAAAGGCATACCTCATTTTATTGCACCTCACTTTGTTATGCTTCCCAGATTTTTTTTTTAACCACACAAACTAACGTTTTGCAGCAACCTGCATCTAGTTAAGTGCAGTGGCATTCTTTCAACAGCATTTGCCTACTGTGGATCTCTGTATCACATTTTGGGACTATGTGATCTTTTCGCTTTCCTAGTAATATATGCTATGGTGATCTACCAATCATCTTTGAAGTTACCACTCTATTTTGGGGCACCAAGAACTGTGCCCCCACAAGACAGCAAATTTACTCAATAAATGCTATGTATGTTCTGACTGCTCCATCACTGGTCATTCCCCATTTCTTCCCCTCTGGTCCAGCTTCCCTACCCCCTGAGATAGTATATGGAAAGTAGGCCAGTTAATAACTCTAAAATGGCCTCTTTAAGTGTTCAAATGAAAGGAAGGATTCTATGTCTCCCACTTTAAATCAAATGCTAGGAATGAGGAAGCTTAGTAAGGGAGGCATGTCAAAAAACCAAGATTGCTTTTGGCCTATGCGTTAGCCATGTCATGAATCCAAGGGAAAAGGTGTCCAAAGAAATTGGGAGTTCCCTTAGTGGCTCAGTGGTTAACAAACCCAACTAAGAATCATGAGGTTGCGGGTTCGATCTCTTGCCTTGCTCAGTGGGTTAAGGATCCGGCGTTGCTGTGAGCTGTGTGGTGTAGGTTGCAGACGCGGCTCAGATCCCGCATTGCTGTGGCTGTGGCGAAGGCCGGCAGCTACAGCTCCTGTTAGGCCCCTAGCCTGGGAACCTCCATATGCCACGGGTGCGGCTCTACATAAAAGGCAAAAAGACAAAAAAAAGAAATTAGAAGTGCATCTCCAGTGAACACATTAATAAGTAGAATAGCCTTATTGCTGTTTCTGTGGTCTGGATAGAAGATAAAACAGCCACAACATTCCCTTAAGCCAAAGCCTGATACAGAGAAAGGCTCTAACTTGCTTCAATTCTATGAAGACAAGTGCAAAAGCTGCACAAGAAAAATAGATGAAACAGTCTTCCAAGAGGAAGAAGATGCTATCTAGGACTTTCATAGCTAGAGAGGTCTGTGCATGGTTTCAAAGGACAGGCCAACTGTCTTGTTAGGGGCTAGTACAGTTGGTGACCAAGTTGAAGGCAGTGCTAGTTTACCAATCTCAATTTTAGAGCCCATAAGAATTATGCTAAATATGTTTTATCTGTGCTCTATAAATGGAACACAGAAACCTGGATGACAGTACATCTGTTTACAACGTGTATTTCTGAATATTTTAACACCACTGCTGAATACCTACTGCTCAGAATAAAAGATTCCTTTAAAACATTACTGTTCATAGATGATACACCTTACCATGAAAGATCTCCAATGAAGATGTACAATGAGACTTTTTTTTTTTGTCTTTTGTCATTTTAGGGCCACACCCACAGCATGTGGAGGTTGCCAGGCTAGAGGTCTAATCAGAGCTACAGCTGCCAGACTACACCACAGCCAGAGCAACACAGGATCCAAGCCATGTCTGCAACCAACACCACAGCTCACGGCAACGCTGGATCCTTAGCCCTCTGAGCGAGGCCAGAGATCCAGCTCGCAACCTCATGGCTCCTAATTGGATTCGTTTCCGCTGAGCCACGATGGGAACTCCGAGACTCAATGTTTTCATGCTTGCTAACATAACATCCATTCTGCAGCCCATGGATCAAAGAGTAATTTCAACCTTTAAGAAATAGAGTTATAGCTGTCATAGGTAGCGATTCTTCTGATGGATTTGAGCACAGTAAAATTGAAGACCCTCTGGAAAGGTTTACTATTCTAGATGCTATAAAAACATGCATGATTCATGGGAAGAGGTCAAAATATCAACATTAATGGGAATTTAGAGACAGTTGAAACTGGCTCTCATGGATGACTGCAGGGTTCAAGACTTCAGTGGCAGAAGTTAACTGCAGATGTAGTAGAGATAGCAAGAGAACTAGAATTAGAGGTGGGACCTGAAAAATGTGACTAAATTGTTGCAATACCATGGCAAAACTTGAAACAGATAAGGAGTTGCTTCTTATGGATAAGCAAAGTTTCTGGGAGTGGAATCTAGTCCTGGTGAGATGCTATGAAAATTGTGAAAATGTGAAAATGACAACAAAAGACTTAGGCGACAACAAAAGATTTAGACTATTACATAAATTTATTTGATAAAGCAGAGGTAGCAGAGTTTGAGAAGACTGACTACAATTTTGAAAGGTCTCCTGTGGGTAAAATGCTACCAAATGGCATTACATGCTACAAGGAAACTGCTTGCAAAAAGGCAGAGTCAATTGATGTGACAAAGTTGATTTTAATCTTGAGAAACGGATACAGCCACCCCAACCTTCAACAATCATCACCATGATTGGTCAACTGCCATCAACACTGAGGTACAAATCTGCACCAATCACCAAGAAGATCAGTTTGCTGAAGCCTCAGATAAAGGCATTTTCTTTTTAGCCATAAAGTGCTTCTCATCTAAAGGTATGTACATCTTTTAGACATAATGCTACCACACACTTAATAGACTACAACAAAAAGAATAAAGCTAACTCTTTATGCACTAAGAAACCAAAAAATCTGTGTGACTTGCTTTGTGCTATTTGCTTATCGTCGTGGTATGAAACCAAACCCACAGTATCTTCCAGGTATGCCTATTCATACAGTCTTGTTTTTTTAAGTGGAAGGTCAAAAAAAACGTAAGTATTTATATCCAACTTAGAGAGGCCATTGGAAAAGTAATATAAGTAAATTGAACAAAGTTATGTATTCTTGTCTAACTACAATTACTTTTTAACAGGATAATGCGTACCTGTTGGATGTTGAACTTTTTCTCAAACTTTTGGAATCAGATTGGAAACAGTCACCCTTATTCCCGATGGACACTGATTTTCATGCAGCCTTTGGTTTTTATCATTGAAAATGCTGAAAACCCATCTTCACAGATACGATGCCATCAAAAGAAAAGCAGTAGGATTGAATATTGGAATTATGAACCACCTCAAGATACCAGTTTGCACTATGGAGGTCTACCATGCTTTCCTGGAGAATTTAAAATAGCCCAGATTATCCCCATGAGTTCCCTTGGTGTTCCAGGGTTCCTTGTCTCACATACTGGGAATCAAAAGTTCTGAGAAATATTTTCATAGCACTTCCTTCACGTTTAAAGCACTTAAACCAAGGCATTTTCTAAAATAATTTTGTTTTAATGCTCATTCAGTGAGGCTGAGCCTGTTTTCCCCATTTCTTTCCTCCCATACTTAACCTTTTTTCAGTAAGCTGTATTTTGCCCATCTTTGAATTTTATAAATTTAACCAACACTGATATAAGAGTATCCCATTAACTGAAACCCATGTTTCAGGGGAGAAAAAACAGAAATTATTTAATAGAAAGGCAGCAAGTCTCAAACCCTTCACAAAAGAAAGGGATGGAGATATGCAAGAGATGAACTTCATTTTCTAGAATTTTTATACACGCTGTTCATATGATGGTTACCAATTTTGTGGATTTTGTTAACTCAATATTAAAATGATAGACAACTTTATACATGAATATATATATAAAATAAGTCTGTATAGGTGTGTCTTTTCATCTTTTTCACATGTATAAAATGAGAGCTGTGTTAACTTAAAGATGCAGGAAGGACATCCATATGGAGAGAAGGATATTGGTTCTAAACAAGTCTTGACGAGAAACCTCAGGTGTGTCTGTTTGTATGTCATTAGGCATATATGCTAGAAGTTGAAGATGAGAGGCTACTTTCTGTCCTAACTACATTTTTTTTCCTTTAAAGTACCTTTCTCTAGAAGGGGTAATGGGGCATTTATAGGGGGACATATTTCAGGACAAATAAGAGACTATATCAAGAAGTTCTAAGGCTAAATGCCCTAGAGAGGTTATAAACTTTGTAGGAAAATCAAATAGAAGAAAAATAAAACAAAAGACAACCCAGAAAGTAAAACATTTATCTCCAGTTCACTTAAATTTAACCATAATAATTTTAGGGTTTTTTGTTTGTTTCCTTATCTGTTCTTAAGGAAACAACTAAAGGACTAACAGGCTGCAGTATGGCATAGTCTGATACACTTATAGTTTAAGAAACATAGTGTTTTTTGTAATTTTGGAAAAGTAATTTTATTTCTTAGAATTTATCTAAAGAAATAATCAGTTGCAAAAGAGGTTAATTATAGCATCACGCCTAACAATTAAGGTTTTTAAAAAAATCTGTGTTTAATATCAATGTTTAATATTAAGGATAAATAAGATAATGGCACCAAAGGATAGACTAACTACATTTAAGCAAAATTATCTCAGTTATAAAGAAGTGAATAGATATAAATGTTAAGAAATGAGTATTATCAATAGTTACTATTCCTGGGTATTAGTACTATAGGCAGTTTCTTCATACTTGTGAGATTTTTCTATCACTAGCACATATTGCTTTACAATAAGAAAAAGGTTTCTGGAGTTCCCATTCTGGCACAGCAGAAATGAATCCAACCAGGAACTATAAGGTTGTGGGTTCGATTCGTGGCCTTGCTCAGTGGGTTAAGGATCTGGCGTTGCTGTGAGCTGTGGTGTAGGTCACAGACGGGGCTCAGATCTGGTGTTGCTGTGGCTGTGGCATAGGCAGCAGCTCCGATTAGACCCCTAGCCCAGAAACCTCCATATGCCGCTGGTGTGGCCCTAAAAAGACAAAAGACCAAAAAAAGTAAAAAAAAAAAAAAAAAAAAAAGAAAGAAAAAGAAAAGAAAGATTTAATTTAGCATTATGCAGTGAATTGTGTTCCCTCCAAAATTAATGTTGAAGCACTAACTCCAACTTGACTGTATTTGGAGATATGGCCCTTAAGGAGGTGATTAAAGTTAAAACGAATCACAAGTGTGGGGTCCTAACACAAGAGAACTGGTGTCTTTTTAAGAAGAGAAGAAACCTCAGAATCCGCCTTCTTCATGCACACAGAGTATACAACCATATAGGGCCATAGAAAGGCGGCAGATGTAAGGACTCATGCGAGGACTCAGCGAGATGGAGACCATCTGCAAGCCAGGAAAAGAGGCCTCATCAGAAACATTAACCCAAATGGCACCTTGATCTTGAACTTCCAGCCTCAAATTCCGAGAAAATAAGAACTCTGTTGAAGCCACTGAGTCTGTGGTATTTTGTTATGTCAGCTTGAGCAGACGAATACAATTTAACCAAAATGTTTATTACCATGTATAAACATGGAAAATGTTATAATCAACTAAAAAAAATTATTAGCACATAAGAGGGTGCATGTTTATTACCACAACCCAGTTTAGTATGGGAACATAACTAGCTAATGAAAAATAGTTAATGGAAAATAGTTACTGTATCAGTTTTATGTTCTTTGTTTTAAAATACTATTTATGTTTTATCAATGCAGTATTTTAAGAAATAGGTGCCCAGGAGATAACTAATACTATTTAAAACTGGCTGCAAACTCTAATCCTGTTAGATTATACAATAAGCTCCCTGGGAAAGCTCTTTAGTAACTAAAGATGTGATTCCTGCCTAAGAAAATGAAGCCAAGGATGTCAATTTACACCAGAAATTGGGAAAGTCTTCATAGTTGTTTTCCCCCAAGGATAAAAAATATTTAGTGTAATACCTAAGAAGTTGATTAGAAAATTGTGTCTAGTAATTAAATCACCATGATAAATATATTTAAAACCGTTTAAAAGCTATCCAAATTTAAAAATACAAGCACTAAGAGCAAAATTATGATCTTCTGAATATTTTACATTTTTTCATTAATTTAGTCAATCACATTTTCACTTACAGTTATTTTCTTTTTAACTTTTAGTCATTATCTCAAACTTGCTCTGTTTAATTAATACAAGCCTAATTGAGGCCAGCCTGACCAATCCTGGGTTCCAAAGCACTTGGAACCTTCCGTCATCAGGTGGTGTAATACAAATAGAGAGCTGGCACATACATCGGAATATTATTCAGCCATTAAAACAAAAACAAACAAACAAACAAAAACCCGGAAAACCTACCATTTGCAACAATAGGAATGAACTTTGAAGGCCTTAATGCTGAGTGAAATAAGTCGAAAAGTAACAAACACTGTAAGATCTCACATGTGGAATCCAACAACAACCAATCAACCAAATACCACAAAACTCATAAAACCTGATCAGATTTGCGGTTACCGAGGTAACCGCATGGGGGAGGGGAACTGAGGAAGGTAGTTAAAAAGGTACAAATTTCCAGTTATAAGAAAAGTATAGGGATATAATATACAATATGGTGCTATAGTTACCACTGTAAAATACAAAGGAAAGTTAAGAGCATTAAATTCTATGAGTTCTCATCACAAGGAAAATTTTTTTTCTTTTTGTCTATGTTATGACACATGTTAACTAAACCTATCATGGTAAAATTCACAACATATGTAAATCAAACCCTCATGACCATGACCGCATCTTTTAACCCACTGCACTGGGCAGGGATCAAAGTCACACCTCCGCAATGACCCAAGCCACTGCAGTTGGGTTCTTAACCCACTACGCCCCAGCAGGAACTCCTATAATGTACATTTTAAACTTATATAGTGATGTGTATCAACTATTTCTCATTAAAACTGGGAAAAATTGAAAGCAAAACAGAGACCAGGTAAAATTCTGAGAGGTCAAAAAAAATCACATAATATCATAAAACATATCCTAGGAGCTCCTCAAAGTTGAGATAAGGATAAATTGGGGCTTTCAGCAGAGTTGCCATTTCACCCAGAAAAAAAACTTTTACTCACGTTTTCCAGCACACCCATCTAAGCTGTTCAGTTCCAAAGGGAGCAAAAGCCACCTGTGGTAGGACATCTTCTTTGGAGGGAATTTATAAATAATGATTCTTTCCCCCTCTCACTGCAGTGTGGTTTTCAGACCACCACCAGCAGCACCGCTCAGGAACTTATAGCAAACTCCATCTCATAAGCCCTCCCCTTGATTTAAATAATCAGGCACTCTGGGGGTGGTCCCAGCTTTCAAGGGGGTTTAACATGCTCTCCAGGTGATTCTAATGAGGACTGAAGATTGACAAGCACTCAATTCCTTAAATGAATTTTTAGGGAGCCAAATATCTCTTGCAAAGGAAAAATCTGCCCCATGACTTTTTTCCTTCTCCTTTCCTACATCATTCTCTTGGTCCTTTAGTTACTTCCTATCATGGATTCCTTTCCTATGATTATAAGTACAAAATTAAAGTATAAATAATTAGCTAGATCTGTATTTCCCCAAAGATATTCAAATAAGGAGAGAAAAGAAGTCAAAAATGAAAAGGAATAGGAAAGTATGATTTTTCAGGTAGCTTCGACTTGGCCAAATTATCATGAAACAAAAAAACAAAAGCCCAAGTAATCAGCAGATTTTGGTGAAAGTGATTACATACATGCCTACTGATAAAATACAAAAGATATTTTTGTGTATCCCGGGTTATGTGAAATTTCTGGCGATTCTCTACTGACAGAGATAGTACTTCTCTATAACAAGGTACCGTCTTTAAATGGGTGCAGGTGCATTTTCAGGACTAGTGTTTTATTACAGCTAATGTTCTCAGCACTGAAAGTCGTCTGAAGTGGTTAGCTCCGAAGAACCTGAGCAGAAAACAGAAGTTGGTTTCCAGAGGACTTCATTTAAAACTCATCTTCCAAGCAGGAATGATGGCAGTCTTTCAGTTTCTCTTCAAGAGTTTTCAAGAGCAGAGATGCTTCTCTCCATCAGAAAATGACGAGAAGCAAATCAAAACTAATGCACAATAGGACAGAGAAAAGTGCCTTTACAAAGACCCACTTCGATGCTTACAAGGGGCTTCAATCATGACACAGAAAATCTTTTTGGCTCTGTGTGAATATCTTTCCATCATTCTTTTTTCTCCCTCCCATATCGGAAAAGTCATTATCCCTCACTTACTATTTTTTTTTTAAATCACAAAGCAACTACCATGACAACAGGAAGCCTTATAGCCTTATGCACATGCCATGTTTGATCCTCCTTTCCAACCTATTCCAGTTGTTTGAACCTTGAAAAGAGAGAGGAAAGGAAAGAAAACAAACCCCTTGAATATAGTTTGATTAATTATTTACCTCTTTACACAAGTCTTACACAAAAGGAGAGAACAGAACAATTTTTATTATTCTTAGTTGGACTTTACCTAAGAGAATATAATGGACAGAAATTCCATGAGAGATAAGCTGTAGAAATAATAAAGCTTTAAGGCAAAAAGCCTTGGTAGGACAGTAAATGGCACCTGCACACACATACAAACAGAAACCCATTAGCATTAGGCTCAGAGAGAGAAATGACCGCAAGGATCTGGGGGATTCCCGCCTTCATCGTCCAAAATCTGGCTAGACTTTGAAGGAAAGCTAAACAAGCAAAGTTTAATGAGCTATAGCATTAAACGAAGTGCATGAGTCACCATTTTTATTTTAAGACAGAGCTTGCACAAGCACTTTCATTCTAAAACCTGTGGATTTTGTCTGCAACCACTTCTGAACCAAGCAGGAAAAAACAATTGCATTTAATTGCTGAAGTTATTGTGTAGATTCATGTAAAAGGATCTATGTCCCTTAAACCTCCTCAAATGATTTCACATTTTTCTCTTAAGTCTTATACATATTGTCAGACTTGATGAATAGACTCTTCATTTTCTTTCCCTCAGGAGTTGTTGTATTTTCTGCCTTGTCCTTAATTTTATAGCTTTATCCTCTTCTATCATTCTTTCCTGCAGGTTACAAAATATAAGCAGCTGAACCACAAGATTCTGAGAGCAGTCTGTTTATATAAAGGTGGGAGTTCAATGAATGGACCAGTGAGCCTGACACTGAACCCATGGCCTTGGGAGCCAGAGAATTGAGAAAACATAGTTTTCATATTTTCCCCTACTTCAACACACAGAGGGACAAGAAGATTAAACAGGGATTCCATGCTCTGGGTGAAAACATGCCCTATTTTTCTCTTCCATGGCAATTTTCATCGAATCAAAAGAAGCTAATTTGTGAAACTTCTGTGGGGCCCACACTGGCACATTTTCAGAAATCATTTGCATGGCTGGTTATTCTATTCACAAAAATCAAGAGGAGACAAAGACCCAGCAGCCAGGAAACAGTGGGAGAGAAGAACTTGGAGACAATATAACTTTTTGATCTCCTTGAGACGCATACCCCAGTGTATTAATGAAACTAGTTGTAAATAATCCAATGAATGTCAAAGTAATTATCCTCAGGGTATAAGGAGACTCAAATTAAGAGTGTGCATTGTGGCAACAACATGTTTCAGAGATTTCTACATATTAAAAAGTCATTACATATTCTTTACATGCATGTTGGCTTTCAATGTCTTGTCATGTAGGTCTATTTTGTTGTTTTGTTTTCAAAATTACTTCTTAGTATTTATACTCTAAATGGTAGTGCTTTTCCAGGCAGATCTTTTTATGCTTGAACCTTTTCTTTTTTTCTTATCTTGTAATATTGTATCTCTTTAATCTTCATCAAACTGACATACCCAACTTGGAATTTCATTTTATTTTCCACTTAAAACATGGTATTTTCTGTATAAGTGGTAAAGGGATTTTTTTTTTCTTATATCATGAATCTGGATTATGGCATATTTGAATTCGGTGATTTTTCCAGTTGTTCAGAAATGAGGCTAAATTAAACTACTGCTCCTTATTGAATAAATAACTGCCATTTTGCTTTCACTGGAAACTAATCATGGTCCTTCCATCAGCTGACTTGGTCCACCAACAGGAACAATCAAGCTGAGGTCATGGACTTCCAAGGAGAATGCTTGCTCCATGATATCTGATTTTACCTAAAAACTTATCAAAATGCCTATTATATGACCAAATTAATAGTTATACCTACAATTACCAGGGTCATGGTATTTGCCAAGGTACCACTGTACTAAAGTGTATGTATGTAATACTGTATTAATTCTCCCCCCCAAATCCTAAGAGCTAGAAATTATCCACATTTTATAAATGAAGGAAAAAAAATGATAGACTGTATAGGTGAGACATTACAACCATGTACAATCCAAGAAAGCCAGACAGCTATATATATGTAGGTAAAGGTGAGATTCAAACCCAGAAGATCTTATTCCAGAGCCCATGTTTTAACCATTTTGTTTTTGTTGGGTAATTCAATCTCACATGAGGTGAGTTAGACCTGACATGGAATACAGAGTCTTTAGTCATTTAAACTTTATGAGCTGAAGAACAGTCCTGGGTGTTGGCCTGCTCCACTTTGCAAACCATCTCTGCACTACTTTGGAATGGAATGCTAACTGAAATTGCCGCCATCTCTTGAGGTTAAGAGACTGTCTTTCAAAGCTTTCTGTGAAAATTAGCTTATGTTTTCTTATGAGGTAAAAGAGAAATAAAGTCAACAGAGATTTGTTCCTGAGATTCTACAATTCTTATCAGGCAGAGGGCAGTGCCTTAAAGAAAGGGTGCACACAGGGTTTTGGTTTAGACCAAAGGAGAGATTTAGGGCAGATGTGGAACTTGGCATTTTAACACTGGAGATTATGTCCCAGTTGGAATACAACAGAAGGTGGCTTTGGATGAGAAGGATGATGAAATTAGAAACAGCTGAAATTAGAAACAGCTCTGGAGAACCATGAAGATCACTGTTACCTTTTACACTCAATCCTGAAGATGATGATGTTAAACAACCTAGGGTACAAGGCAGGTATTTCTTCCTAACTCTGCAGTAGGCACTTTTTACCAGGGACCTTTCGACTGGAATTTCATTTTGCACTTGCTATACCACTATCTTTCAGCCTCTCAATTCTCACCATATATCTTTTTTTTTTTTGCACCCGCAGCATGTGCAGGCTAGGGGTCCAATCGGAGTTACAGCCGCTGGCCTACACGACAACCACAGCAACACGGGATACAAGCCGTGTCTTCAACCTATACAACAGCTCACGGCAACGCTAGATCCTTAACCCACTGAGCAAGGCCAGGGATCGAACCTGCAACCTCATGGTTCCTAGTCAGATTCGTTAACCACTGAGCCACAACGGGAACTCCCTCACATATATCTTAAAGTGGACCCTCTATAAATGGAATTATTGAGGCTATTAAGGCAAGTTGGAAGCTTGAAAATTACCTAGTCCTACTCCTTTAATGGATAAAGAAGCTAATGCTAAGAAAGGTTAAATGGTGAGTAGTACCAAGTCACCCAGAGACTTACCAGCAATATGCTGGACCAAATCTAATTCCTCTCTATTAATAACCACTTACAGACAAATCGCATGACATGTTAAACTATGCAATGAGAATCAGGAGGGAAAGAAAAATAGCTCAGTCCTTAAATATTAAACTGAATCAGTGATGATTTCTGACTAGTTCTAACATTTCCCCTTTCTCAATTTCAGAATTTTGTTTTACTTTCCAGAAAAGCTAGTTAACTTTTTTTCTCCCACAACAGCTCTGTTCATGTTGACGTGTGCTCCCTTTCATGTTTGGCTTCTATGCATTTTGTTAACGCACCTCTCATTCAATTTTACTAACATGATGGATCCTCTTATGCTGATTCCAGATCCTCATGACTCAAAAATCTGACAAGTAATTTTGCATAAGCATCACTATTCTCACTTCTACAGTGGTCACCTCAGTTAGAATTGGACACTGCATTACTTCAACGCTGAGACTCAAAACCACTTTTTATATCTGACAAATAGCATGCTCCCCATGAGTATTTAATAATTGGGAATTAATTTTGATCTATTCAAGGTCATAGCCATTTCACTAATACCCACTAATACTGGCTACAAACCCAGCATCATAACTGACAGTCATAGCTATAAATATAGAGGTCTCTTTTTTTATTGCCAGAAATGCATTTTGTCTTTCTCTGAACATGTTTTCTTTCAAAGTGGTTGTAAAGCGTTAGTATTATGCTATCATTTCAAGAACCATCCCCCTACCCCAGGCTTTTGAAAATGGAATGTGAATTCCAGCAGAAAGCACAGTTAGGTGTAACTTCCTGATGATCTATCCTTAAAGAGTTGAAAGAGGTCAGTAAGGAAGAGTGAACCTGGGACAGCCACTGATATGTATCCGAGTGTGGAAATGAGTTGTGTATTAATAGGGTAGACACTTTATCTTAGAGCTTTCCAGTCCTCACAGATTATAATTGCAAACATAGCCTTCAGCTCCTCCAGCTGGTTGTTAATAGCTAAGTGAAGACCGACATACAGTTCACTCTTGCTTAATTATAAACAGATTAAAATAATGAGTAATGAATGGATTAAGGGACTTCTAGTCTTATTATAATATCCTAAAGTGCTTGGTTAAAAATAAAACATTATCCCCTTAAAGCCCTCAAAGCCCCACATATAACCTGTTTCTTGTAAAAATTTTTCTTATACTAATAATAACCAGATTTTCTAAGAGTTACTAGCTGACTGGAGGAGTTAACGACTTTTAGAGCAAGTAAGAAGTAACTCCTCCCAGCTGGCCATTAATCCTTAAAAACCTTACCTGTCATAATCATCTACCTAATTAGCCAACAAACTAGTTACACATAGTACAAGGCAAGTGTCTAACTTCTCCCAAAGTGCCAGGGCCTAATTGGAAAATGATGATGTTCTTAAAATTTTACATGAACATAATTGATTTTTACATGTGTTAAATCCACCTATGTCAGTTGCTTTGTTAATCTGTTTCTCCAGTGGGAATTCTAATCTTGCATGAAACACTTATTCCTGAGTAAAAGAGAAATCTAACCAATTTAGAAAATGAACTAAAAAAAGCTGGATTGGTAACAGCGTCATAAACAAGTTGAAAATATACACATGGCTTGGAAGAAAGCTGCCTATTATTAGGGCTTGTTTTTTAAGGCATTGATTTTATCCCCTGTTGCTTTGGACTGATTGTTTTTGTCTCCCCCACATTCTTATGTTGATGCCCTGATCTCCAGTGTGATGGTTTTAGGAGATAAGCCTTTGTAAACAAGTAGACCTTGAGGCCAAAGCCATGATGAATGCTATTGGTGCCCATATCAGAAGAGACAAGAGGTAGATGCTTTCTCTCCACAATGTGAAGATAGGATAAAAAGATAGTCTTCCACAAACCAGGAGATCCTCACCAAGCACAGAAACTGCCAGCACCCTGACCTTGGACTTCTCCGCTTCCACCATGAGAAATACATTTCTGTTGTTTAAGACATCCACTTTGTTATAACTTTTTATAGGAGTCGGAACTAAGACACCTGTTCATTTTAATTTGTTCATATTTCTCCTCTACAATCAATATACTTGCACAGTTTTGTGTTGAAGGATACATAAGATTGTACATTTGCACAAGAATAAAAGATTTAATAAAATTTCAGTGTTCTCAAAGTGTAGTTTCCTGAACATATCATCAGCCTCACCTGGAATTTGCTGTAAATGCAAATTCCCCAGCTTTATTTCAACGAATTAGTCACTCTGGTTAGGGTCCAGCACTGGTGTTGTAACAAGATCCCCATTTGATTATGACATATGCTAAAGTTTGAAATTCACTTTTTGGAGGGTTTAATTTTTTTTTTTTTGTCTTTTTGCCTTATCTAGGGCCGCACCCGCGGCATATGGAGGTTCCCAGGCTAGGGGTCTAATCGGAGCTGTAGCCTCTGGCCTATGCCAAAGCCACAGCAATGCGGGATCCGAGCCACGTCTGCAACCTACACCACAGCTCACGGCAACGTCGGATCCTTAACCCACTGAGCAAGGCCAGGGATCGAACCCGCAACCTGTCGGATTCGTTAATCACTGAGCCATAACGGGAACTCCGGATTTACAATCTTTTTAATATGACTGTACAACATACACATGGTCCTCATAGATTTAATGCTAGAAAAAATGATTCTGTGTTTCTCCACCTAGGATTCTCATACACTTGAGGTACAAAGAGTAGGGGTAAAGTAACTAGGAAAATTGTGTTGGAATCGTCTCCATCAGATTGGGCTCCTATACCCCCTGACCATACTCATCCACTCTTTTTTTTAACCCCTAGATATTCTTAAGTGAGAAAGTTCAAGAAGGTCTGTCAGTTATTTCTACTTGTCAAGGCTGGCCTTACTGCTCTAAGGGAGCCCTCAGTTCTCCTATCTCCGCAGATTACCCTCAGTCTTCCTTTGCCAGAAGACATCTTTGGTGCAAAGGCCTTGAAGAACAGCTACTGAAATATGAATGCTAACTGGGTAATGATAGGATTAAATGAGAGTAAATTAGGAAATAGTAAAAGTTTTCCTCAATTGAGTTTTTATTTAATTTAGAATATGAGGGAGTTCCCACTGTGGCTCAGCAGATTAAGAACCTGACTTGTATCCCTGAGGAAGCAGGTTTGATCCCTGGCCTGGCTCAGTGGGTTAAGCATCCTGCATGGCCGGGAGCTGTGCTGTAGGTTGCAGATGTGACTCAGATTCTACATTGCTGTGGCTGTGGCATAGGCCAGTAGCTATAGCTCTGATTCGACCCCTAGCCTGGGAACTTCCATATACCATGGGTGTGACTCTAAAATGATAAAAAAATTTTAAAAAATATTTTTAAAAATATTAAATACCATCAGTTGTTGTAAAATTAGATGATTTCTTCTCCCAAGTGTTTAATTTTCTTTATAAGACTATGGGGAGAGCACAATTTAGGGTTTATTCTATTTAATTTTTTATGTCATGATCTGATGTATTTAAAGGTAGACATTCCTTTATTTGTGCCACTGTTTCTTCTTTTATTTTTTTAAAATTTAATTTGTCCATGAAATCTAACATTCTGAGAAACACATCATTAAACACACATTGCCCTAGACTTATTTAGTCTGTCAGTAGGTAGCAATCACAGAGACAGATGCTATAAGAATAAGGGCAAGATCAAGTGTATTTTGTCACAAGGAAAGTCAAGGAATTTGTCTTCGATGTACCCCAAACGAGGAAGACCATTTGTCATTACAAAGTAAGAAAGGATCAGAAGACAAGGTGACTACAAAAGATCATTTATAGAATGAGAGAGCATGGCACAAGTTCATGATGCTCAAGATCTGGCATCTCTTTTAGGTTTCTTGGTATTATACTTAATGTTTTGTCTCAGCTAACTCCCCAAAACATGATCTTCTCGGGTTATTAGTCACAGCATGTTTAATTGCAACATTTTTAAGTTTTGTTTTGGGCAAAAGTCTTGGAAGAAATCTCTAGAAGAAAAAGTACTTTTCAGGGTACATGGAATACAAAGGCAAGATTATGAGTGTGCACTCAAGTAGAAACAGAGAATATTGAAAAACACAACAAAGTAAGTGGAAATAGCTTGAGCTCTGCTGCTTTAAATCGAGAGAGAAAAATAAAAACCCAGGTACCAGTGTTTATGTCCAGAATTCAGCCTTTTGCTATTCTCGGAAATGTATTGAAAGGCACAGTAGTCGAAAACTACAAAAAACAAGATGTGATGGGTGACGTTATTTCCATTTTAGCATATGTCTTCTTGTTCCAAGAATTTATAGCACTCCCACCACACTTTGGCTGACATGGTAATTAAAATCATATTTTTAAAATCAAATGAGAATCTTTGCTCATAAGGATGAAAGAACTGTTCCAAGGAGATAGCTAGGGGGGTAAAACATGATTTTTTCTTCAGTAGAGCTACATTTTTTACAATGTAGAACTCAGAGAAAATACTGTCCCTTCAAATGCTACCTCACATAAACACTTTGATATTAATTCACCCAGCTTCTGCCACCAGGTAGTAACACTTCATAGATCTCATATAGAAAATGTTCTTGAAGAGTTCACAATGTGGTGCAGTGGAAAAGAATCTGACTAGTATCCATGAGGATGTGGGTTCGATCCCTGGCCTCAGCTCAGTGGGTTAAGGATCCAGCATTGCCATGAGCTGTGGTGTAGGTTGCAGATGTGGCTCAGATCCCACGTTGCTGTGGTCGTGACATCGGCTGGCAGCTGTAGCTCCAATTCGACTCCTAGCTTGGGAACTTCCATATGCCACAGGTGTGGCCCTTAAAAAAGAAAAAAGAAAAGAGAAAATATTCTTGACATACAAGGATCTTCCCAGGAAAGTCCAAGGAAGAGATCTGACCCTCACTGCTACCCTGACTTGCCTTTCACTCTAGACAAGAGCCAAGGAGGCTCAGGTTCATTCATAAAAATCTCTCAATGGCTGAAGCTCTAACCTACCCAACTCAGTTACACCCCTAGGCCACCTTCTCTTTTCTAATTCTCCTACTCTTTAAAAATGAACCTGATTCTAAATAAAAATGTTCAGAAGGGAGTCATAGTTTGGTTTGTGTTAGTTTTATAACACTTTAAGGATAACCTTAAATATCTATGCTCTGCTAAAAACACAGGACGTGTAGGAGGAGTTTTTCCCCATCACTGTTGTAGGGGAAAGATGTAAAATACATTGCAATGAACCAAAAAAAGATTACTGCATCTTCTGACTAGCACAAACTTATGGGTTATCTCAGTCTTTCATTGTCTTTTATTATCTATTTCACAGCTCTATAAATTGTAGAAAATTAATAATTAATGCCGTGTATTCCTCTCCATATACTTTCCCATCAGCTCTGTGGGATGCAATTGATTTTTGGCCCACAGATAGGCTTTTTTTGCATATATCTATAAGTCCAATTCAGAAATTCTTATTTGCCTATATATTCGTGGTTGAGTTTTCCTTGAACCAATTGTAACACCTCACTGGTTCTTTCATTAACTGATGATTTAAATGAAATCTTTGTCATATGTTCATTGTTTATCACTGAGACAGTTGGGATTATACACTCCTTTTTACTAAATGCCAGCTAACACAGAAATCATAGTCTCAAGAATTGAAAAAGTGTCTGTACGGAATTAACGGTCCAAACTTTAAATATAGATAGGATATTCGAAAAGTAATAAATCTAAAAAAGACTAATTGCTCTTCTCCTTAATTAGACAATTCCCCATTTGAATACCCTAAAAACTCTCTGCTAAAAGCTATGCAAATATTTCTATTAACATAGAATCTAGATATGAATTTATCAACATATTTATCGTTTTCCTATTTTTTGCCTCATTTACAATCTAAGGCTTGCTATACTAATTTCAAAATTCTTAGTTCTTCGTAATAAAGGCAGTAATGTTATTTATCATTGTTCTTTATTTCCATAGTGTTGTTTACTAAAAAAAACAAGAACACTGTAAAGGAAAAATATGAAGATGGGAAATTAACATATTTTCTTTCCAATTCTGCAAAGTTGAATCTAACCTAGCTAAATCATTTCGGCAAGAGCCAGTCCACACATCCTTACTAATTAATAGCAACAGACGTTAGAGTCAACCATGCAACACTTCATGTCCCGCAGAATTTTCATTCCTATACTATTGTTTGGTGTATATTTACCCCATGGCCCCACATAGGCTAATGTTCCCCAAGAGTAGAAGAAATAGCATCCTTTTTGTAACTTGTACAACACCAAACATAGTAAATGATCAATAATACTTGGTTTTTGATTGGTAATATCAGTATTGGTACAATAATGATGGCTTCATAAAATGAGCATGTTTGCCCTTTGGGAATCAGAAAGATAGAGTTTTGAACCCAGCATGTACTAGCTGAGTAACTCAAGCAAGTAATTCAATCCTCTTTAAGTAGTACCTATTTTGGAAAGCACTATGAAGATTACATGAAATTCAATACATGAAGTTCCTGATTAAATGAGATGTTATATATGAACTGCCTGGTAAAGGATAGAATCTAATCAACTATAACTAGTAATAGATAAAGATTCCATTTCCTTGCAGCTTACTATATTCCAGATACCATTCACGTTAAAGTTATTATTATATATTATATATTTTATTATCATCATTATCATTATTTATGGTGCTATAAGGAATCTAACTGTGCTATTTCTCCCATGGGTTACTGTACACAGTTCTTGTTACCTATGAAATCAAGAGTGGAATTCAAAGTGTTCAGAAAAGTTTAACTCGAGTGAAAAGTGAAGTGGAGGACCAGTTGGGAATGCTATATGACAATAGACTAGAAAGATTGAAAACTGACAAAAAGGCTTTGGAGGAGCAGAGGCTAAAAGGTGACATGGTTGACATCTATTTAATCACACATGATGTCGATATAATGAACATGAATTTGTTCATTAAATCCTGAACTACCAGGATAAGGGGCAAATTTGACAGGTGGGCAAGGTAATTTCAAAATGAATAAAGAAAATCTAACTTCAAATGCTGGATGGAGAAGCTATTAAATATGTTATGCCAAGATATGGTGAGGTAGGAAATAGCAGAACAAAAAATGTTCGGTCAAATTTACAAAAAGTGAAGCAAGAAACGACTTTAAAAAAGGTAAAAATGGGTTTAGGAAGACAGAGACTTCCATAATCTCACTAGGCTATTAATTGCAACAAAATGTTTGAGTATTTTGACTACTGGAAATTACTTTTATGACTTAATTGTTTTCTTAAATACAATTTCCAATGAACCAAAATTTCAGCCTATTAATAAAGCATACATGAAAGATTAAATATATGCAAATTTATGTATTCTGTTTGTATAGACAAAGCATAAAGCATTTTACTAAATAGTTATATGAAATGATAAGTATGCTGAACACAAATTATTTGTAGTAGAGTTAGAAATGCGATCACTTTAGGAAACTGAACAGAATTAGGAAAATTGGGAATTATAATGTCTTCATTCTGTATTTGTGTTGTTATTTCTGTTTTGTTTTGGCTTTAATATTATTCACCATCTTTCAGAATAGTTACAGCTTTAGTAAGTTTGCTGTTATTAATATTTTAGCACAGATAGGAGGTGATTAGATTGTATGATTTGATTCACTTGCATCCATTTTCCATGCTTGAGATCAAAGATAATCTTTGAGTTTTTAACCTTATAAAAGGAGTTTTGGATCTAGGCACGTTGACACTATCTCAGAGGCTCTGAGGATTCTAAAGATTCTGAAGGGCCAGGCAATCTCCTGATATGATTCTGAAATATTTGCTCTTGATAGTCCCATCTCCAGTGGACTCTCCATCTTCCAGACACAGTGTATCTGCTCTCTTCACTCCATTGCCTGCAGCTCACAGATAGGCACAGAGAAGAGAGCTGACAGGACTGGTTGGTGCCTCACAGGTGAAGTGGAAACTGGCTGTATTTACTCAGGACTCTGTGGTTAGTCACAGTCATTTCCTATTCTGGAACACGAAAATGCTGACTGCATTTTCCACCACGGCATGTACAATATGTCTCAAGACCACTTTATGGTATGACCATGAACTTCAAAATGCAATGGGGCAGAAAATGCAAATGCATATTATTTTGTCTCCTATATATTTGGAATTTTTCTATTACTCACTCCAGCAGCCTTTGAGACTAGAAATGACCACTCCCTCCTCAGCATTTTGTGTGTTTATTTGTGTGTGCCTGTGTATACTATAGAAAAGCAATACATAGATAGAAACTATAATTAGAAAAACAATACATAGGAACTATATTTAGATCGACAGCCACAACATCATTTATAGGAAGAAATTCTTTCACCGTTTAATGATTTGGTAGTAAATTATCTAGCACAAGTCCCACAATGTGTAGAATAGCTAAAACTGGCTACAAGTGGGTGGGCACATGTGAAGACTCCATGACTTTTACCTCTCCTTGTACCTCAGTATTCCAGAATCTCAGAGTGCTTGTTGCTATTTGACCATTTGTATTATATCATTTAACCTGAGAAATAAACCTGTGTTACAGTCATTATTCTCATTTTACTAAAGAGGAAATTGAGGTTCCTTGAGGCTATGTAACAGGCTTAAGGCCAAATCATTTAACCCGGGCTTGTATTTGCATGGATTAATTCCTTAACTGCCCGGACCTCATATGTCAAATAAGGTGATTGGATTAGTTCATTTCTATTAATTCTTCTGACTCTAAAATTCCATGACTCCATGAAATACTTGTCTATTGTGTGTAAATCTCCGAGCCAGAGCTAGTTTTCTTGTATTTCTGCTTCAGATTATTTCCCTTCCAAAGGACTTTTATATAAGACGTACTGGCCCTCTAGTATGACATATTCAAATATGCTTTTACATATATGTATACATACATATAGTAAAAAATTAAAAACTTAAAAAACTTTAAAAATATCTGTTAGCATATTACATGACATTATTAGGTACTTTCCCTTCATCATCCAATTTAATTCTAGAAACAGTCTACTTGGTAGGTATCCTTCTCACATTACAAATGAGGAAACTGATCCTCGGGGAGGTTAAACAAATATATATTTCAATTCATTTTTCTTCTCTTAACCATTACAGATGGGTTTGAATTAGCAAGAACAGTGACAAGACTACAAGTAATATATTCCTGGAGAGTTTAATCTCCATTTCACTGTGTCATAGATTGCTTCCTCAGATATTCAAGTCATTTTATTTCACATCAGTAGAATATTAATTTAGGTAGTAGGTATTTTGCATGGGGGAGATGGAGTGAGGAGCAATTAAAATGTGCCCTTTTGAATAGCAAGGCACTGTAGAAAGGCAGGCAAGAATGAGGAAACTGGTCATGGGGATAAGGGTGGGATGTGGAGAACATGAGAGAACAAATCCAGGAAAGAAAATGTGACTCTGATGGTAAAAAGGGAAGGAGGTGGCTTTAAAAAGAATTTCTGCCTACTTCTCAATTTTTCCCGGAACTCAGTTTCCAAGACTCCTTAGGAAAAGCCGTGTGGGCTACCTAGGTCTTCTTCTGCAGCCAGTAGTGGCTGAGCTCTGAACTCTATGTTTAAAGGCTCTTTATTTTTGAGATAAGGTAATATAAATAGTTGCAAAGGGATTAAAACAAGTTTGTAAAACAGTTCAACTGGGCATTATGCCAAGGATATAATGACGGCAGTACTGTTAAAGCCTACTTTTATGCTGAACAAATTTGAAGAAATGATATTAAATGTGTTTCCCTGCTATTTACTTAGATGCTACCGTTCTTCATTCAGGTAATTCACTTTTTCTGTTGGTCTTTCTACATAATGAATAGCAGCTTCTGTGGAGAGCACCGAAACCAGTGCACAAATAAAGAGAGGAGCACTCTAGCTGCTCCTGAGAGTCAGGCTGGCCTTTTCCTCTCCTCAAAGGTTTGGTCAACAAGGGCGGCATTAAAAATCAGAAAACAAGATAGAAAGTGGCATTGGGCCGAGAGAGTTTGAAAGAAGAGTATATCATTTAGAAAATTAAAATAAATTCTTTAAACTTCCTTTCTTGTGAAATATAAATAGCACTAGTTGGCTTTATTCAGAATTCAGGGAATCTCTTGGTAGTCACACAAACACAGATAAAAGATACCTAAATACATTTTCCAAAATTCTCCAGGGGAGCTTGAAAAACTATCCTTGCTAGCTAAGGAAATATGTTACTTTCAATGGAATGATGAAGAAGATGATAATGATGATGATTATGGTTCTTTATCTTAAACCTTAGAGTATAACGCAATCTTTTATTTTTCCTTTCTGAGTAACCATTTCCACATCTTTCACTCTCATAACCTTTTCCGCTGGAAATCAGTCCTTGAGTCATGTTATAATAAGAAAACACATCACGGTTGGGAATATTATTTAAATTACCACCTCACTGAAGGTGGCCAGAAATATGTAAGTTTCTGTTTGTGTTTTGATATTTACAGGCTAAACTGTTCTGCTGGAAAAATGCTGCAGTGAGTTATATAACTATTACCACCCCTAATGGGTTAGTAATAATCAAAGTGTACTTGGCAGACATGATTAGGAACTGCTTATAATGTCATCGGTGAAGATTGACTTTTTGAAGTATATCTTTTAGAATTGTCTTCGAATTTTCAAGAGGATAAAATATCACCCCTGTCCACTTAAACAGTAATGGATTTTACCTCAGAATCATTATTTATAATTAATAAAACTTTGCCCCACTTTCTTTTTATGTACAAAATGACATTATCCTTTACCCATTTAGGCCCCATTATCTCACACTATCCTTTAATCCCTTTTTATCGTTGTAAAGTTCAGTTGCTTCAGTTTATAGCTACATTTTTTTTTTTTTTGCGTGTCCTACTTTCGTCTTTTTTTTTTTGGTAACATAATGTCCTAAATATTCATCTCTGAACTGGAGTAACAAGAACCAATAAAAATTAAAAAAAGAAGAAAAAAGAAGAAGAATAAAAGAATTATAGTGTTTTAGACACTGATCGTACAGGGTTTGAGCAAAACTCACCATTGTATGATAGTTAGAGAACAAAATTACTAAAAACAAACATAACATATGTTCATGAACATTGAGCATATGGTCAACGAGAAATGTGTGATCTAGGTAAAGTAATTGCACTGTCAGCTTTTCACAGATGCTTCTTTTTCTCCCATTTCAATTCAGATCAACATTTTATTGTATGTCTACTCTATATAAGGCACTATGTTAGAAATCCTTTCAGCAGAGAACTGGGAGATGCTTTCTTCCAAGAGAGAAAAAGCAAACAGGGCAGATGTAGGAAGAGGTAAGAGCAGACTTCCAGCAGTGAGTGGTCTCTCCTGAACAATCATAGATTCAGAGAATATTAAACCTGAGGAGAAATGCAGGGACTCTAGCTCACTTGTTCATTCACCCATTTATATAACTAACAGATATTTAGTGGGCACTATTTATGTGTCAGGATTTATATAAGGCAAAGGGTGGTGTGGTAGCACTTGATTGTGCAATCAGTCCTGTAAATACAGAAAAACGAGAGATTTCATTTACCTCCACTTGCACGTCAGCACTCTTCTGCTATTAGGTGCACTTAGTTGAGCATATTTTCTTTAAAGTAGGCAGTTCTGTGACTTGAGATATTACAGGAATAGAAGGTCAGGGAGAAAGGAATTCACTTCTGGGCTTTCAGGGAAGAGTCAATGAAAATAGAAGAATTCTTCAGCACTATACAATATCCAAAGATTTTACAGTCAAAAGATGTGAATCTGATTTCCTTTATCACATGGAAATTTTACCTAACTGAATATTTTGAATCACTGGAGTGATATGCCAAAAATTTTCCTAATACACCCAGATCTACTCCTAACAGAACTAGACTTACTGCTTATGTTCTCATTATTTTTCTAGTTTCTAAACCTGGGAACTTTGTCTACGGTAATATCTTTATGGTTTTACCTAGTTGTAATCGGCATTTTATGACGCACACTAAGTCTTCTAGTAGACCTAAGAAAATATTCCCTTATATATATGCAAATAGCATAAGTTAAATACTGGATGTTATATATCAAAAATACTGGAATTAATCTTTTGACAATTATATCTGCTATTTAAATGAGCAGCTATTCAATCACTAATAAAATATCAATTACCAAAAGATGTGAATTACAAAGAAATGGATTAAATATCTTTAAATTATCTTCAATGTTATTTTTCTGAGACTATATTAGACAAATATTTACTCTTTTAACATGTCATTCATGGACTTGTTAAAAAAATCAGTCTCTTGAAAATTAGATACTAGGACACTCCAATATACAGTTAGTACAGTTACTATGATACAATTTATTCAGCTCTAGTTATTTTTTTTGAGTGATCACATTTGTTAGTGCTTAAAAGTTGTGCATAATTTTACATCTAAAAAATTACCCAATATATCTATCTGTCTGTCTATATAGCTATCTACTTACCTATCTACCTATCTGTCTTTCTTACAGTAGGAAATACAAAATGTATATCTATAGTATAGATAGATACTGAAAATTAAAGCAAAGAGCAAAACAATGACAAATTTCATTTTCTGCCTTTACTTTCCCAAGGTGGAAATAACTATATATTCTGGTGCTGGAAAGAACACCTGAAGAAAAATATGGGCTAGACATTTAATATTTATGTGGCAATGAAATTAAACCTATACATAGCATGCGTGTATACTTTTAAAATTAATTTACTCAGACACATGATAAAGTTCACATTATGTATACTGTGAAGTAGATATTTTATTGAAAAATCATTTGAACATGTTTAGGTCCTAGCCCCAGCTCTGTGCCACTAGCTATGTAATTTTTAGTAAATTATGTAATCTAAGCTTTTAATCAAGAGGATATCAAGTCAAAAATAAATTTTTCATATAAAACAGTGGTTTAAGAACTTCTACCTTTGATTACCTTCAAAAGTTAATATATGACCATGCTAGAATGTAGTTTGATTTGTAGAGATAATAATAGGACATTTGTTTTTCTGATGCCTAACAATCGAACACCAGATTGTTCAAGTTGTCACTCTCCTTCTTCCTGAACTTAAACAATAGGAATGTGGAAATTATATACTAATTTATTTTATTTCCAGTCTCTTAAATATGATATGGTAATTTATAAATCCCTGTACTAATGTGGTGCTCACTTCAAGTGATTGTTTACACCACTTTGAACATTGTTACTTGTAGGAATCAATGTTTTCTTAATTCCAGCCCAGTTTCTTTTATGGATGCTGCAATAGCTATGATTTTCCTTAAGGCTTAGGTGTCATTGGAGACATATATGCAGACAGTCAAGTTTCTGATGGGTGGATAGATATAGGAGTGGTAACTCCTCTGCAGATCAAGTAAATGAGGAGTTCCCTGGCAAAGCAGAGTCTTCTAGTGCTCATCCATTTCCAATTTCCTTCTTCTTCTTAGGTTCAGAGAAAAACAACACTTAGCCCATTTGATTTTAAGCAGAAACATGATTAGCCTAGCAAATGACAAACATTACTTCTGGCTGAAACTCCTAAGATCCGATGTACTAGTTCCACAGTCCCTTTTCTTCTACACTGATCACCTTGGAATCCTTGTGGTATGATGATAATACCATGAAAGGAGATGCTACTTAGCAGAACACATTCTGAGAGCCATCAAACTTCATATCATCAAGTAATAATAAAGCTTCTGAGTTTATCTGTTGCAGAGGGTATATCTGTTGCAGCATCTAGTTAGTTATACACCCTGACTAATGCATCTGTGACCATCTGTGAGAAATATGTGATAGCGTAGGAATAGAAAACAGTCCTCACGTATAGCTGCACATCACAATATTGGCTCTGGAAAAGAAATTATAAAGGTGATTTCTTCCATGCATCAAATGTGTTTCAAAATTACAAATCCCTACAGGAGGTGTAGAGGAGCTAAATAAGCCAATAAGACAAAGGTGATTTGATCCCAGAGATGACAGGAATAAGATAGGTCAGAATGTTATGATGTCTAAAATAAGTAAAAACACATTTTCTTTCATATTCAGTGTGTCTTTAGTAAAGATGGACCAGAAATTAGATTTCTTCATTTTATAGTTTAATCTGTTCTTGGAACTGACTGAGCGCAAGGTCCATATATGATGATAACCATAATGCTTCCCTTTGGGTAAAGGGGAGATACATGTTCTGCCTGTGTGCAGACAGTATACCAAGATCATCAGCTTTGACTGTACAGAATGCTGGATTCATCTGAACATCTGCATTCCGAGAAGAGAGAGATAAGGAAATTTTGATCTAGCTATAAAGACGTATGGAAGATGAAGTTTCATATGTCAGGTATAGTCAATGTAATTCACAGATTTTTAATGTTTAATTTAGGTACCAGATTAATGTTTGAAGATGACTGAGATGTAATTTTAATCTCTGGAAATGGGGTTAGCTAGAATTTGCCTTCCACATGTCAATGAAAGAATTCTAAGTAGGCTGATACCTCTCAACTCTGTCTTCACCATGTTATGTTTTTGTGGAAGAAGAAACTAAAGTGACTTAAGTACGGAACATGTAATGGCAACCTTTAATTCAACATAAAGCTTTTCTCCTAAAGTAAAAGCACAAAATAGAAGGTTCCAATATCAGTTACTGGATCCTCAACTATGTCTGAGTCCCTGTATAACAGTGATATAGATAAATGAGAAGTGCAGAATGATTCGAAGCCTAAGGACCAGACTTACTCCTTAGTTATCATTCCAATAGAGATGCCTAGCATGGTTTTAAGTGAGAGTCAAAGTTAAACAGAATATGAAAATGTGATTTTTATGTATTGATCTTACATCTTACAACCTTTCTAAATTCACTTATAAGTTCTAGTACCTTTTTTAAATCATTTCTTTGATGATTTTCTACTTAGGATAAATATCGTGCTGACTAAAAGTAGAGAGAGTTTTTCTTTCTTTCAAGCCTGTCTGCTTTTGCTTTTGTTTTACTGCCTTATTGGACAGTCTAGGACATTCACCATGATGTTGAATATTATGAAGAGAGCATTCATTCTTGTCTTGTTCCTGATTTCACAGGAAGAGAACTCAATCTTTAGCCATTAAGAATGATGTTAGTTGTAGCATTTTTTGAAATGTCTTTCATTATTTTGAAAAAATTCACTTTGATTTCTAGATATCTGAGAGTTTTTTTTTTCCAGTCATTAATACACGTTCACTTTTATCAAATACCTTTTCTACATCTATTTAAAGGATAACATAACTTTTCTTCTTTAGCCTTTTGGAATGGTGAATTATAATGATTGATTCTGAATATTGAAACAACCTTATATTCCCAGTATCAAAACCAATTGGTCATGATTTATTATCATTTTAAGTTGAATTCAACTTTCTAATATATTGTTGATTTTTTTTATCATATCTTTATGTATGAGGGATGATGGCAAGTTCTGGAGAGGAGGCAAAGCAACTGGAACACACATTTCTAATAGGAATGAAACATGATACCATTGCTTTGGAATATGGATAGATTTTTTCTTAAAATTGATACATTTGCTTAAATAACCAAGAAATCTCACTTCTAGAAATTTAACCAAGAGAAAGGCAAACTTCTACTAAAATAAAACTGTTCTTAAATTTGTATAGTAGTTTTACACATAATTACCCCAAATTGGGAACCATCCAAATATCTTCCAACTGGTGAATAGATAAACAGCGTATGATACACCCATACAATGGAATATGTAAAAGGAATGATCTTTTCATTCACACAGCATAGATCAATCTCAAAAGCATTATGCTGTGTGAAATAAATCAGATATAAAACGCTATACCCTACATGAATCTACATAAAATGTTATATTGGGAAAGGTAAAATAATAAGCACCAAAGACTAATTTGTCTCAGGGGCCAAGAAAAGGGGAAGAGGCTCACTACAAATGGGAAAAAGGGAACTGTCCAAGAGTGATGCATATGTTCTAAGTCTTGAATGAGTTGATGTTGCATCATCCTGTTACATTTGTAACATTATGTAATGTCATACATAATGATGTTACATTTGTCAAAACTCATAGAGCAGTACATTAAAAATATGAATTGTATTCTATATGAATTACATTTTAATAAACTTAACAACAAAACTATTATTTTTCCAGATGATGTGAAATACTATACTTGGGTACATATTCTGAAAATGTTACTCATAATTAGACTACTGATTTCAAATAAAAATATAATAGCCTTTCTTATTAAAACCTTTGCAGTGAGTTTATTTAAAACTACTATTATAACCACTCCCATGAGCATAGTTTGAAGAAAAGTTTTCGAATGTTTATAAACAAATAGAATTTTGTCCTAAATCTGAGCCATTTTTACATTATTTTTCCATAAATAGTAGGAAATACCTGAACTCTGAGGAAGAAATAGGCTTCCCTCTTCTCTGCCAAATCTTCAATACAGCACATCTGTCTCCACAAGATTCATGTGACAGGTCCACATTTATAACTCTCCAAAGAAAGATAAAACTAGTATTTTTTTGTTGTTTGTAACAAAACCGGGATTTGAGCTATGTACCATCTGAAATCATTTTACAAAAACCTTGGAATTGCTGAGCTTTAATTTGTCAGCTCTCTTAACACTCATGTGATGATTTCTAACCTGGGATGATTTTGTGAGCTCTTCTATTATATATTTCTGCTCTAGTTTCATAAACTGAATTTTTTTAAAATCAGGACCTGTAGTTGTCTTATAGTCACCATATATTGACAATGAAATGAGATGATTAGAAACAGTGACTATATGATTAGAAACTATGATGATCATTACTATTAAAGTAATACCTGGAATTCAACACTTTAAATTATGGCTCCTAATTTTATTATTATTTTTTAGTAAAATTTAATTTAAGACTCCTGGATAATAACTGATGAAGAAAACTAGATGTTTTATGGGGGGGGAGGCTTTCTAGTTTTCTAACTAGGACTCCCCTAAGACCCCACAGCCTCGTTACAAAAGGATAAAATGATTCAGTACCACACTTAGTATCCTATCTGCAGATGGTGAGACTTTACTAAATGTTAATCATTAAAAATAATATTTCATTATTATAAAATGATAATAACAACAGCAAGAATGGTCCATATACAACTCTTCCAGAAAGGTAAGGGCAGGAGCTTCGTGGCTGCTGTCATGACAATATCATCAATCCAGGTAAGGCAGTGATTGCAAACCAGAGGTTCAGGCTTTAAAACAGGGGGAGGGGGAAGATAAATGGATAAAATCATACTTTGGATTAATAGGAAACACACCAGTTTTACCCTAGGTTTTCTCTTTGGTTGGTTTGGAATAGAAAATGTTTTTTTAGCGATCTCTGTTTGTTTTGGCTGAAAAGAGCTGCTTGTACTTTCCATTTTCATGTGGTGGGAAGAGGGGAATGGGGTAAGAGTAGCTCATGGTGTGGAATTGCTAACATGAGCAAGGCCAAGGAAATATGTGCCAGTTGTGCAATTAGGTGGCCTTATAATTTTTGAAATAATATTTTCAAGGTTGTGCAGCCTCCCTCTGATCTGCCTCAAATAGGTACATTCTACTTGGAGGTGACTAAAAAGGACTCCAAATGCCCTTCATTTTTCCATTTTATTGATGACTTAACCAGTGTTGATGTGCTACATTATAGCTTCAGGTACACCATAGTTTTTGAAGTTAAATGGATAAGATCCATTAAAGAATTCAAGTTAGAAATAAAGAAATAGCTAAAGCCTAGAACTTTTCCACATTAAAAAAGAAAAAATCCCCTACTGCTACTTCAGATTCATTTTTCAGGTGTTAAGAGCTTGGACACACACAGTTTGAATCATTACCTCACTATTATTGATGCATTGTTTGTCTGTGGAGACAAACCCTGCATTTATCTTCATGTATGTTTTATCATGAAAAGTTATCAGTGAAAGACTCCAGTGGAGATTCAGTTATTTAATTAAATGTATTCTGTTAATAAACAGAATCAAGCCTACAACATATATGCTTTGATTTTATTTGCATTTAAGGTTTTTAAAATTACTTCCCCCAAAGAACTAATTTCCTATGTATAATTCTTCTGATCTTAGATACATTTTAAGCAGTTGTTTCAAGCTGTGTTCTATATTCTGAGAATTTTGGAAAGCCTTCCCAGAGGCTGGTGTGGGGTGAAATGTGGTTAGGAGGCAAGTGATGAGGGGTCCTCATTTCCATCCAGTATGAATAAGAGTCACCAAGATTATATCAAATTTCTATAATGGGAATCATCCTTAAAAAGTAAAAAAATGTTCCTTAACTAAAAAGAAATTATTTTGGAAGCAGATTCGCCAGTTGTACCATCTTAAAATCTCCTTCATTAACTGACTTTAATAAAGAAAAACTATTTTACAAACCATAATAATAAATTCTTTAGAAGCAATGCATTTCATACTTTATTCATTGTATTTTAAAATTATTTAGAAAAAATTAAGGAAACTAATTTTATTGGCATTATAATATATCAAAGATAAAAAGAATAGATAAATTGATCTGACAGAAAACTTAAAAGGTATCAGTGAATTTTCCAAGACCTTGCCATTGGTATAAAATGGTTAATCAGTGAACTTCTATTATTTAAAAGTAATACTTTATTTTTTTATATTTATCCTTTATTGAGAATAAATTTTCACTGAAGTTATTCTTATGAGTTTTGGTTAAAAGCATTCAAATATCACAAGCAATGAAGTGTGTTAAAGGAATACTTCTAAGAAAAAGACCAAAATGAGAAATACCTCCCCAAAGACATTTAGAAAATTATGAAAATGTATTAAATTACATATATATAATACAGTATTTCTCTGTATTATATGATGCTTTAGATGGAAGTTGGTTTTTGTTGGTTAGTGTTTGTTCCAGTCCTTCAGACTGTTCATATCTGCTTTATAGCATTCATTAAACTAACCCTTCTTCAAATTGGGGTGGGGGTGGTGACACAGTTTATTTATGTCCTAAAGATAAAGTCTTAGGAGAAAAAAAACATATAAATGTTCTTTAGTTATAAAAAGAAAAAAAATTTTTGAAATGCAATATATTTACAAACTAACAAAAATAAACAAATAAATACTGAAAAATTGTTTCCAACTTTATCAGAGTTCTATTTATACTACTATATATCATTGAAACTATATACACACACAGACCCCAAGAACTTATTTAAAAATAGTACATAAGGACTTTAAAACTTTTTCTTAACACTTTCTCCATGATAAACGTCATGCAAAAGCACAGTTCATAAAACATAATTTTAATTTTTCTTGTATTATTAGATTATCAATCCCAAATCAACCTTCAGTAATGTTTCATATTTAAAATTGTTCCTCTATCCTTAATTTGGTACATTGTCAAAAAAAAGACAAATTCCAAATTAGCACTGTGGTTGCAACATCTTTCTTCACTCCATGGGTAATTTTTAGAATGACTTGCAACCAGTATGGCATGGAAACCAGTGAGAACTGATGTACAGAATAGATGTAGACTCTGAAATACTGCAATAACCACAACATGCTAGTCAAAAAGCAGTCCTGCCCACTTCTATTAAGTTTTCAAATGTTAATGGTTAATCCACTAGTTACATTAGGTTCCAAAAAGGTTGAATTCACTAACAAAAGATTATTCAGCTGGTCAGTGAATTATAACTAAAGCACCACATTTCTATTTTCCAGTCTTTTCCTGAAGAAGTACATGAATTCCCATGAGACAAAATAACAATAATTGTATATACTCAGCTACTGCATTTTGTTAAAGCAGTTTTCCATGACAATTACCTCAATCTTCTATTTATTGTGTATTTTTTCCTGATATCATTGACAAATTTCAAAACTTAAAAAAAATCCAGCTCCTCACAACTTTTTTTTATCATTAGTATTCATTTTCCCTATATTGTACAGAAGGCTTGAAATCATAAATGTAACAAAATAAATGTTCCTGTTAATAAGTACTCAACACAAGAAGAACACAGCAGATAGAATGAACTAAGGGAAATTAAAAAGGAAAATAAATACTGGGCACAGCCATTGATCTCAAATCAGCACTTTTGACATTTAAACCTCAGAATCTTCTTAGTGGTTATTGAAATAAAAATTTATGAATCTACATTTCCCTTACCTTAAAAAGAAAGTACAGAGGGTCAGTGGTACAATGGAGGAACCACTCATGTATCTTGATTTTTCTTCATCTATATTTTACAATGAAAAACAACCAGTGAAAGACTCCAGTAGAGAGTCATTTATTTAATCCAAATGAACCATTGGCTGTATATTATTGTTTGACCTGACCACAGATATTTATATATTGCACTGTGGCTACATTATGGCTAATATTAGTAGATTGAATGAACCCCATTTCCTGACCACTAATAGGTTTCCTAATTCTTTGGTAAAGTTTGTGCTCAAAAACGTAAAATAAATATAATTTGTTCTTAGTTATTAAAACCTGGCTACTTCCTGCCCATTTCCATGGAGCTTATGCTACAACACACAGATCAGGACTGTATGGGTCTCACACACAGTGAAAAAAATAATGTGGTCACATTCCACTTAGACAAATGTAGATCTATCATACTATTTCATCAAAGTAGGTGGGAAATAAAGTGTTCAAGAGAAATGTATCATTAATTATTCTAGCGTTCAATAAAATATTTTAACATTTTTATGATGATATGCTCAGAGATAGAAATCCATTGACCAATACGAAAAAATTAAATAATATTTCACAAAAAGTTTACCTGCCTTTCATTTTAGATACAGATCAGTTGCCTTATTAAAAAGGCTAAATTCCATTTGAGTTGGCAACCCTGCTGCTTACAGCAAGTTATCCTTTTCTTTTATTGTTATATTGCACACACTGTCAATAGCTGATTCTTTTTCCTTTGTTCATAGTCAAGTATCTTTTTTTGCCCATTAAAATAGCTTCATACTGCATGCTTTATGAAATCTTAAAATACTTATTTTAAATTACAACTTTTCTTTTTTAAAAGAGTGATATGCTCTTCTTTCTAAAAGACCATCTGCTTTCAAATGACAATAGGTTTTGTAATTCTAAGGGAAAACACAGTTATTACACTTTAACACATTTTTACCAGAATAAAGGATAACACTCAAGTACTATTTAAATACACTGAATATTTTTTTGTATACTACCTAAAGGTCAAACTGTCATTACTGTAATAAAAGTTTCTGTAACAGATTTCTCTGGTCTTGAGTTTTAAGGTTAAGTTGTAAAAGCACAGGTCTTTAAGAAAGTATCGTCAGAGAAGTTTGTAATTCCAATTGTTGAGATATATGTACACTTAACCTATTTTGCTCTGTACTATTAGAGATATTGAGAGTCATTTCTTCTAATAAACCTCAAATTCTTTACTTATATTTATTTTAATATATTCCCTCAATTATAATTATATCAGAATTTGAGTCAGCTCTTTGAAAGTTAAATTTATTTTTCTAACTTATTCTATTTAATTTTAATTTTTATTTATTCTTAGAGAGGGTCTTTTTAATCCCTACTGATTTCAATTAACTTGAAATATGATTAAAAGTGAACTAAAGGTTGATTAAGTAGCTTTATTATAAGGTATAGAACTACTAGTGGGAGGTAAAAATTGGCAAAACAATATAATGAAAAAAATCCTAAAAACACCTTGACAGCAAGCATGTGGTGAACAGTATTAGAATTAAGAGATTTAAAATTGAGAGAGAAGAAATGGAGTAGGGAGGGGAGATAAAGAAGGCCATAATAATTTTTAAAAAGATTTTACACTTCAGTAGTGCATCAATACAAAGGAAAACACCAAGACAGGGTTCATATTTAGCACAAGAACCATCAGTATGAATAAGAAGATTATAATGAGATGAATACAAATAGAAAAACAGACAAAGATAAAAGAGAATAAAAGAGTAAGACAAGAAATGGAAACAAGTTAATAATAAAACAGTAGATATTTGGTAAACAATAATACGGACACTACCCATTTAAAAATCACTAAAGAGTTCTTTAGGTCTAATTTTTAGATCATCTAATCATCACACTTTTTAATATAGTCCCATCCTCGGAATTGATGGTCTGAAAGAAAATAAATAACTCCCCATATCTTGACTGCTGGCATAGCACTCATGAATACATTTTAACATTGACTAGTTTAAGTCTCCATGAAAGGTGATGGGCTGAACCCATGAGATACTAATAAAAATGTTTTCCCTTTGCATCTCTGTATCTCTGAAGTCAGGAAAACAGGAGACCATCAATTCCAATTGAAACTGGGAGCAGCTTATTATTATATCAAGACAAATGCTTCACATTTTGTAAAACCTAAACTCCTCCTATGAATCACCTGATTACAAATCTCAAATTAAATAAAACATCAGGTAAAGCTTTTTTTGTGTTTTTTTTTTCTTTTCTGTCAAACTTGATTAAAATCTGTCCGGATTGAAAGACAGTAGTCTTTGCCAAAATCTACCCTATTTAGTTCTTTGACTGTGAATTTCTCTGAATGAATGTACCTATTCCAAACAGGAACAACCAAAAAATCAACATCTTACTTCTTTAAAACTGTAGATTAATTCATTTTTTAACAATTGAAGATTTATAGTAGGTAATACATTACATATGCAGGGTGTAAGTAATAAGAGGCTTAAGAAATAGTCTATAATTCTCAAGAAAGTCAAAGTACCTTTTATATACCTTTCCTGCAAGTCCAAATATATTTTAATAAAACATATAATAAAGTATATAATTTGTATTCTATTGTATGACACTACCAGCAATTTTGAGTCCTCTGAACAGTCAAGTGAATGGTATTTAAAATGGACCTTGGGAAATGATATGTCAAAAATTCAAAGTCAGGTTTTTTTCAAGACTTATGGTATATCTCATATTTGGTAAAGTACATATGAATGCATTGTGCAATATATTTTATTGAAACCAGGAAATACCCTCTTTAAGGTCCCAATAGTATTTCTATTGCACACTTGCACACTGGTAAAAAGAGTGGAGTTGTAGAGTACTGCTTTGAGCAAAAGCCTGACAATGGGACCTTGGGTTAAATATAATTAACTATTTATAGATTTTTCAAAAGATTGTATGGTTACTTTCTAGGTTATTGAAAATTAAAAGGAAAGATAACTGATATACAGTGTTTTCTGAAGCGTTGAATATAAGTTGAAAACAGACTGAAAGAACATTTATTTGGCAGGCATAATGGGATCTAATTGCTTTTGGCACAGATAACCACCTCTTATATTGGGAAGTCTTTCTGGAAGTTAAGCAAAAGGAATAAGGGAATATCATTTGTACTTTTATATTATTTTTTTCCTATTTGTCATACCCTCCCATTTCTCATAGTATCACAGAAAAAAAGGCGGCACATATGTATTAAGTAAATAGATCACTTGTCTTTATAGAAAAATATTACATAGTGTGTGTGTGTGTGTGTGTGTGTACACACACATGAACATGTGTACATGTACACATACACAGCAGTCTTTGAGGTAAGATAGAAGATATTGTCAAAGTTAGTTTTGGGATACACCTCCATGTTTCACTTAAAATATTGAAATATAATTAGATTTATTATTTCATATTCCATTTTTTAATGTTTTTTGTTATTATTTTGATAAATGATGAGACAAAATAAATATAGAAGGGGTGTAGAACTACATGACTGGGTGGCATACATACAAATTGAAAATAACAGAAAAAGAGAGTGCAAGTCAAGGGTACCTAAATTTCAGTCACAGTTCTGAGATTTATTAACTATGAGCCCTCAAGCCAGTTGCTTTACCTTACTGAACTACAGGTAGTTTTTAGTTTTTCATCTGGAGATTATATAGGCTGAATCTATTTCAGCTCCTAGCATCCACAAGTGACCAGTAAATCTGTATATCACTATGAAGAAACAGAGAATTAAAGGAGCAAAATCCATCTTGAGGCAAAATTTTAAAAGAACCTGGCAGTCTAAATCCTCATCACAAAGGATGTGGCTCATGGTGGGTTGCCCAAGTCCATTTCAGAGCACATCCTAGACAGCCAATCTGATCACTGTGATTCCTTGAGCCTAGAATTAATCCATACCTGATTTATTGTCAGTTTTATTTTTGAGGAATAGCAAATTCTCTCACTCTGTCAAATGCTTATCAAGCCTAGAAAGTTTGAAACAGAACAAAGTTATTATACATTTATATTCCTATTCATCAGTGGAAGAAATAATTAAAGATAATCAGAAAATAGTTGAGGTGTAATGCAAACTCAATTATTCAATTTTAATCAGAGTACAGAAATTCCACATTCACATCTGCAAGAATCCACTTACCTCAAAGGTCAACTCTTTCCAAACACACACCCATCACCACAGTAAAGCAGCATTAATATCCTGTTGAATTTATAAACTGCCTTTTGGTTTAGCATTGTCAGAATGTGTCTGACCTGTTTTGCTTTAATAGGGATGCTGTTAGAGTTGGGCTCTTTGTAACTAGTATTGGTGTGGATTTTTCTTTCTCTTTCTTTCTTTTTTTTATAACCTCAGTTTCAACCTGAACCTACTGATGGCATTTTTTTTTTTTAAACTTGGATGACATGTGAAAAGGTTCCAGTGGGAATGCAGAGTCATCACTACTCCATTTGGCTGAAATCCTGACAGTTGGCAAATATAACAGAGATGGCTATATTACAAGTTTCTCCACTTGCAAGTATTTTCCCTTGCATTTGTAGCTATAAAACATATTCAAATATTTTCTCTCACTGACACCAAAGTGTAGGGCCTTACACAATAACTAACCCTGGGAGGATTGGTGAGTGTGTATGTATTAAGTGATAATACATTTCTCAAGGTCTACATTTACTTTCCCTTTTGAAATGCTACATTCAATTATTCATTTGTGAACTTACTAATGGAATATAAAAAAAAAACTAGGTGACAATAGTAAGGGAAAGTGTGTACAAAAATTTTCTAAATGGTATACTCTCCCTGAGTCAAGGAGTCTTTTCCTTATAAGCAATGGTGTTAAAATATCAAGTCACAACGGATATAATTATGTCACTCGTGAATGCTATAAAGTAATTATTCAAATAAACTGACAAAGTTTGACTTTGAAATTAATATATGTATATATAGTTATACATATGTATTATATAAAATGCCTACCTACACAATCACTGTGTTAAGTTCTGACAGACAAAAAAATATATATATATATATACACACATGTATATGTATATATGTGCTGCTGACTGTGTACAGAACAATGTATGGGATATACAAAGAGTGCAAAACATCCCTGTCCTTAAGTACCCTAACAATATAATGAGGGACTTACACTATTTATTACAACTCAAGATATACAAAGTTCAAACTTAATAGACTTAATCTTCAGCTAATTTCTATTTTCAAGATCAAATAACATGGGGATATCTCATGATTTTAAGGTCTTAATTTTAATCTTTTTTAAAAGTATTTTTTAATGGAATAGTTAAGAATAGAAAAGATCCTTTTATTTTAAACTTCTTAGCTGTGTGGCTTCAATACGTATAGTTCAAAGAGATACCTCATGTTTCAGAAAACATTTTGTTGTAATTCATTTTTGATAACAAAATTATCAGGCTTTCATTGAACTGACTTATCTTCTGATTTAATACAATTGGAAAGGTATGTCATAACCTATGGTATATTCTTGGCAAAATTTTGACTCTAAGTCTAGTCAGCAGGAAACAAATAGAAAAATTTGGATTGCGTGACTTTCTACAGGAAAATGTCAGTGCCAAAAGAGACAAAATAAAAGCTGGAAAACATTCTGAATTAATAAAAACTGAAGAGCCATGACAACCACATGCAATGCATTTTCCTTGGTTGGAACTTGGATTAGGCAAAAAATAACTACAATTGATGTTTTGAGGACAGCTGGAGAAACTTAAATATGAACTGGACATTAAATCAAAGTCAAGGAGGAGATAGCTCAAGTTGGCAGAGGACTAAGATGTCTCGCTCACCTTCTCCCACAAACACATCAAAAAAACACATTTACATGTAAAACAACTCGCACAGAACATCTACTGAGTGCTGGCAGAAGAAAAACCTACAAAAAGGGCAAGAAACTCCTGACATAACTTGGTAGAACAAAAAAAAAAAAGAGAGAGAGAGAGAGAGAGAAAGGAATCAGGATGGCACTAGCATTCCTGAGAGGGAGCTGTGAAGGAGAAAAGGAACCCATACGCTGGGAAGCCACCTAACCAACCAGGAGATCAACTGAGATGGAGGGACTTCAAAGTCACTGAGAAAAGTGCAGCAGCTGGACTGAGCAGGGCAAAGTAGAGTGGGTGCCTCATAGATCATCTGCACCACTGCCCTGGACACCACAGCCTAAGACACTTGGGTGGGGCTGGGAGCTGAGTCTTAGGCTCCAGAAGTCAGTCCTAGGAGAAGACTGGGGTTGGCTGTGTGGGGACAGTCTGAGGGCCTAAGGAGTAGTGTGCCATGGGTGGAGGAGCAGTGTGCTCTGGGCTGGGGAATGGAATGCCATGGCAGAAGGAACCAGGGAGAAGGTCTGGGCCCACAGGAGAAGCAAGGCACCATTGTTGAGGAGAGCAAGAGGAGGAGGGGCAGCCAGCCATAGGAATCTCCCTGAGCACAGGTTCTAAGAGGGTAAGGCAGCTCTGGTGCAGGCTATGGGTAGCAAGAAGTCACTTGTTTGGGCTACGGGAAACTAGGTGCTATTTGTGGGTGGCCGGGCACCCCTTGTGTGGGCTTGGGGCAGGGGGTCTAAGTGCAACATGGTGCCTCTTGAGTGATCTACAAGTGGTAGTGACAGATTGTGGTGGTCTTCTCGGAGGCCAGATGGAGGTGTGGCGTGCCACCACTGGGGGCCTGTGAGTGGGCTGCACCTGTGGCCCCAGTCACCTCATGATTTGGAAAAAAAAAGAAAAAGAGGGCACTGCAACCAGTCAGCACACATGTTGCTCCCATGCCCCTGGGAACACACCTGCCATGCAGATGCCACTGCCAAATGCTCCAGGGGGCACCCAGATAATTGATCACTGTCCTTTCCCAAGACCCTATAATTAGGAGCAGTTGGTGCAGCACCTCCTGTGTGGGCTAAGTTGGGTGGGGTGCTTCCTGCATGACCTGCAGGTGGAAGGGGCAAACCACTGCAGTTATCACCGACTCCAGATGTGGGCATGGCCCACCACACCTGGGAATCTCTGAACAAGAACCACTTACAGCCCCAAAAACTTTAGTCCAACACAGAGAAGGACATTGAGATGGAACACCACCTGTTGTTGCTCTTGCTCCCCTGGGAGCACAGCTGCTGTCACTGACAAATGCTCTGGGCACTGCCCAGATACTTGATCATTGTCCCTTCCCAGGAACCTACAACCAGGAGCAGCTGGTGCAGCACCTCCTGTATGGGCTAAGTGAGACAGGGTGCTTCTTGCGTGGTCTACAGGTAGCAGGGGCAAACCACTGACTCCAGAGGTGAGCGTGGCCTGGTACCACAAGGGGTCCCTGAACAGGTACAACTTGCAGCTCCAATCACCTCAGAGGAGGGCATTGCAATTGAACACTATCTGTTGTTGCTCTCACTCCCCAGGGAACTCACACACCCTGCTGCTGCTACTGCCAAATGCTCTGGGCACCTTGTCAATCTGCATAAGGTTCATTACCACTTCCCAGGGCCCTGCAACTAGGAGAAGCCAGAGGCAGCTTCTTGCAGGTCCTTTCTTGTTAAGAGACCAGCAACCAGGCACTGACTACTAGCCCTACCCATTGCCTCCTTCTCCCTGGAAACACACTCAGCACCCTGGGGATAACAGCCTGCTCACACCAAAGTAAGAGACAACAAACATTCAAACTCCCATGCCAAAAATAAATAGTAATCCCCCACAAAATACAAATGGGTGTTTTTGCATAGAAGTAGTCCCCTAAAACTACAGTCTGGCTTCTCTAAACTCACAGAAAAAGAAAAACATAAGAAAGACGAAGAAGCTCAGAAACTATTCCCACTTAAAGGAACAGGAAAATTCACCTGAAGTAGCAAACAATTAAACAGACCTCTGCAGTCTGATAGACATTGAGTTCAAAAGGAATATAGTGAAAATACTGAAGCAATTAAGGCTGAGCACCAACGAATTAAGAGCAGAGATAAAACTTAATGCAGATTCCTTTAGAAAGGAACTAGAAAAATTATAAAATTCATTTGCAGAGACACAAACTGAGCTAAAGGCACTAAAGAGCAAAATGAATAATGCAGAGGAATGAATTAGTGACCTGGAAGACAGAATAATGGAAATCACCCAATCAGGACAGCAAACAGAAGTAAAAATGAAAAAAACACAAAAGCAATATAAGAGATCTATGGGATAATGTAGAGTGGGCCAATCCACACATACTAGGAATTCCAGAAGGGGAAGAAAAAGAAAAGGGGATTGAAAATATATTTGAAGAAAACTTTCCAAATCTAGAGGAAACTGATATCAAGATACAGGAAGCACAGAGGGCCCCAAACAAGTTGAACCCAAATAGGCCCACACCAAAACATATTAAAATAAAAATGGCAAAAGTTAAATGTGAAGAGAGGATTCCAAAGGCATCAAGAGTAAAACTAAGTGTTAATTATAAGGGAACACCCATAAGGCTATCAGCTGATTTCTCTACAGAAAGACTGTAGGCCAGAAGGCAGTGGCAAGCTATATTTGAAGTTCTGAAAGGAAAAAAACTGCAGCCTAGAATACTCTATCCAGCAAGAATATCGTTTAAAATAGAAGGGGAAATAAAGAATTTATCCAAAAAACAAAAGCTAAAAGAGTACAGCAATACTAAGCCCATTCTAAAAGAAATACTGAAAGGGATTCTCTAAATAAAAAAGAAGTAAGAAGAAATGGAATGGAGGAAACCACAATAGGAAAGCAATCACTTAAATAAGCCAGCATATAGACCTAAAAGAGGAAAAACAAAAACTACTCTAAAAGTGATGATAATAAACACAAGAAACACCAAAAGGATACTCATGAAGATGTTAAAAAAGGACTAGAAAAATCATAGAATGTGGGGAAGGAAAGTAATTCAGATTAATTTTTCTTTTTCTTTTCTTTTAATAATGTGTTTGAGCCTATATGTTTATCAGACTAAAGCAAGCAGATACAGGAAGGGGTCAACATACTTAAAAAACAGGGCAACCATGAGTCAAAATTAAACATTACATTCACAAAAACTAAAAAGAAAAGTACTTGAGCACAAAATAAATGGAAATCATCCAACCAAAAAAAGAAAGGAGAAACAGAATAAACTGGAAAACAAGGTTTAAAATGGCAATAAATACACATCTATCAATAATTACCTTAAATGTCAATGGTCTGAATGCTCCAATTAAAAGACAGAGTGGAGGATTGGACAAAAAAGCAAAAACCTACAATCTGCTGTCTACAAGAGACTCACCTTAGGGCAAAGGACACATATAGATTGAAAGTGAGGGTATGGGAAAAGATATTTCATGCCAATGGACAAGAAAAGAATGCCGCAGTTGCAATACTCGTATCAGAAAAAATAGACTTTAAAATGAAGGCCATAAAGAAAGACGAAGAACACTATTTACTGATAAAAGGATCCATTCAAGAAGAGACTATTACAATTGTCAATATATATATGCCCCTTATAGAAGAGCATCCAGATACCTACAACAAATACTAACAGACATAAAAGGAGAAACTGATAGGAAAACAGTCATAAATAGGAGAACTTAACACCCCACTGACATCAACGGACAGATCCTCTAGACAGAAAATCAATAAGGCAACAGAGATCCTAAATGACACAATAGAAAATTTAGACTTAACTGACATTTTCAGGACATTACATCCAAAAAAAATCATAATATACATTCTTCTCAAGTGCACATGGAACATTCTCAAGGACTGATCACATACTGGGGCACAAAACTAACCTTAACACATTTAAGAATATAGAAATTACTTCAGGTATCTTCTCTGACCACAATGGCATGAAAGTAGAAATCAATCACAGGAAAAGAAATGAGAAAAAAGTAAATACATGGAGAATAAACAACATGCTACTAAAAAATCAGTGGGTCAAAGAGGAAATCAAGAAGGAAATTAAAAATTACCTCGAGACAAATGATAATGAAGACACAACCACCTAAAATCTATAGGATACCACAAAAGCAATGTTCAGAGGGAAATTCATAGCAATATAGGCATTTCTTAAAAAAGAAGAAAAATCTCAAATTGACAACTTAACTCATCACCTAAATTAATTAGAAAAAAAGAACAAATGAAACTTAAAATCAGCAGAAGGAAGGAAATCATAAAGATCAGAGAGGAAATCAATAAAATAGAGATTCAAAAAGCAGTAGAAAAAAATCAATAAAACCAAGAGGTGATTCTTGAAAACGTGAACAAAATTCACAAACTTCTGGGCAGACTCACCAAGAAGAGGAGAGAAAAAGCCAAATAAACAAAATAAGAAATGAAAAATGAGAAATCACAACAGATACTTCAGAAATACAAAAAACCACAAGGGAATACTATGAACAACTGTATGCCAACAAATCTGACAACAGAGAAGAAATGGACAACTTTTAGAAACTTACAGCCTGCCAAAACTAAATCATGAAGAAACAGATTGGAGTTCCTGTAGTGGCGCAGCAGAAATGAATTCAGATTCAGGAACCACGAGGTTGCAGTTTCAGTCCCTGGTCTTTCTCACTGGGTTAAGGATCTAGCACTGCCATGAGCTGTGCTGTACGTCACAGACGTGGGTCTGGTGTTGCTGTGCTTGGGGCATAAGCCGGTGGCTACAGCTCCGATTAGACCTCTATCCTGGGAACCTCCCTATGCTGCCTGTACAGCCCTAAAACAAAGAAACAAACAAATAAACAAATTACACTCCCTACAAATAAAAGTCCAGGACCAGATGGCTTCACAAGAGAATTCTACCAAACATACGAAAAGGAAATTATACCCATCCTCCTTAAACTTCTCCAAAAGTTTGAAGAAGGAACACTCCCAAAGACATTCTATGATGCCACCATCACCCTAATACCAAAACCAGACGAAGATACCAAGAAAAAAGAAAACTGTAGGCCAATATCTCTGATGAATATAGACATAAAAATTCTCAACAAAATTTTAGCCAACTGAATCCGACAACATAAAAAGGATCATACACCACAACAGAGGGATTCATCCCAGGTTCACTAAGTTGGTTCAATGTACACTAATTAATCAATGTTATACACCACATTAACAAAAGAAAAGTAAAAACCCATATGATCATCTCAATAGATGCAGAAAAAGCATTTGACAAAGTCCAACATCCATTCATGATCAAAACTCTTACCAAAGTGGGTACAGAAGGAACATACATTAATATAATAAAAGCCATTTATGACAAACCCACAGCAAATATAATACTCAGCAAAGTAGCAGGATATAAGCTTAACCTTCAGAAATCAATCACATTTCTGTATACTTTTGAATGCAGGTAGAACCTGTGACTATGATGAAATATCACTCCCAGGATTATATTGTATCATATGGCAAAAAGAAAATTATTGGAGTATCCTTAAACCAATCACATGAGGCGTTTCAAAGCAGAAGCTTTTTCTATCTGGTTGCAGAGGAGGAAGACAGGGATTGGGAACATAAATCATGAGGGAGTCTCAAAATACTATTGCTTGCTTTGAAAATGGATGGGATCTTCTGCCAAGACATGTAAATGCCCCTAGCTGTTAAGAGCTGAAACTGAAGGTCATCAAGAACTTGTGGCCCCAGTCCTAAAACCACAAGAAATTAAATTCAGCCCATAGCTTAAATGGGCTTGAAAGCAGATTCTTTCTCAGACCCTCCAGACAAGAGCCCAGCCCTATGAACACCTTAATCTCAGCTTTGTAAAACTTTAAGCAGAGAACCCATTTGATCCTAATTAGACTTCTGATGTGCAGAACAGTGAGATAAATGGGTGTTTTAGCATGCTCAATCTGTGATAATTAGTTATATAACCACAGAGAACTAATAAAAGTTTCCTCATACTCTACTCAGTTATGCTCAACAATGTATTTTTAGAGTGAATATGTGTTTTGTTTGTGTATGTGAGGAAAAAAAGATGGAGAATAAAATTATTTTTTCCAGATTCTGTTTGTCTGTGCACACACATAGAGTTGATATACATGTGTACGCAAATGTTAACCCATATACACTTTTTTGTCTTTTTGTCTTTTTAGGGCCGTACCTAGGAACCCTAGGAGGTTCCCAGGTTAAGGGTCTAATCAGAGCTGTAGCCCCTGGCCTACATCTCAGCCACAGAAAGGTTAGATCTGAGCCATGTCTGTAACCCACACAATAGTTCACGGCAACACCAGATCCTTGACCCGCTGAGCGAGGCCAGGGATCGCACCCGACCTCATGGTTCATGGTTGGATTCATTTCTGCTGTGCCATGATGGGAATTCCTCATACCTTTTATAATTATTAGTATAGTAACATATACACATTTATCAACACATTATTTCTAGCTGGATAAAGATATTTAAAATATCAGTTATTACGATATCTGTTCCATTTTAAGCATATTTATCTTGTCATGCTCAACATCTATCACAGGACCTATTACATAGTAGTAGGCACTCAATTAAAATTTGTGATATATAAATTTAATAGCCAAATATATATGTACAGGTTGACATCATATATATATATATATATATATACACACACACACACACATACATATATACATACATACACCCACATATATATTATATATGGATGGAATATGTACAGGATGTCAACATGAACGTTACATGAGCTAGGCATGTATGAAAGCCTGGCCTCTGCTAAGGGGATAAAGTTAATGGAATCTATTCAATGTTTCAGAACCTCATTTACCTCATCTAAGAGGCTGTATCTCATGGTACAGTGTTCAACTCTAGCTCTGTCACTTATTGCTTTAAGACCTCTGGTAAGTAACTTCCCTTGTGCTTTATTTTTGTCATCTATAAAAGAGAACCAGATTAGTATCGTACGCGGGCCACCCTTAGCTCATAGGGTGCCTTCATGCAATTTAGAAGTGGCTCCCATTCAAAGATCGTTAATTTCCACATGTAGGAAAATATAGACACTTATGCTGTCTGCATTATTTATGTCACCTCAATGCCTTGCACAAACTAAACAATCTGTATATGTATCCTGCTCAGGGTTGTTGTCAGGATCAAGGGAAATAAACCATATAAGGTTCTTAGCACAACCTCTATTCAGTATTAATCATCCATTTTGTGTCTTTAATCACCATCATCATCTTTCTCATAAACATCTCTTTTTAATCTGGACCTAGTATCATTTTACCAGGATAGAAGACTAACTTAGCATAGGCAAAAGCCCTGGCACGTAGCCAGGCTTGGGGAAAACAGTTGAAGAGCCATGCTTAATAAACACCTTGAACACAGTAGTTCTTCTGTAAATAGCTACTGATTGATTAAACCCTAATTTTCTTACAGAAAAACACACTTGTATATTATGAGAAGTCTAGTTTGGTAACAAATTTCTTTTCACCATTTAAGTGAAAATATATAGCATACCATTGATTTTAAAAATTGGATTGCCTACTATACATAAATTTGGAAGTAAAATGTAACAAATTTCCCAAAGGTCCATGTGGAGAATGAAGCAATACTTTTAACTGTCAAATTACTTCCGTTTTATCGCCTAACTCAATGATCAATTCAGAATCAACAATTATAACAATCTAATATAGATTAAAGCAACATAATGTATAACACTACTAACATGCATGCTATGACTGGTAAATACTGGTTATGCATTACAATGCTTTTCCTCAGAAAATAGTGGTAATTAGGTCATCAATCCAAGTTTACGTTCTATGTTGCTAGAAGGCAGCATTGCAAAGATGGCCACCAACTGCACCACTAAATGAATGTCCAAGCTCATCAGGAAGAAGGATTAGGCCAATCTATTTTTAAAATTTTGGAGCAACCCATAATCCATAAATATTTGAACAAGTAATCTGTAATAATTATCTACTTATATTTTATTGAAAAAATGTTTTTTTTTTTTATTTCTATAAGAACAGGGACCTGCTATACAGCACAGGGAACTCTACCCAATATATCAGAGAATCCATATGGGAAAAAGAGTCTGACAAAGAATGGATTGTGTATATGTATAACTGAATTACTTTGTTTATAGCAGAATTTATCACTACATTGTAAATCAACTATACTTCAATAAAACTTTAAAAAATGAAAAAAAGAAAGAATAGCATTACATGGTCAATTTAGGTATAGGAGGGTTAGAACTACTACTGTAGGAATGGGCCCTCTATTCCATCATAAACTGGTGGCTTCATTTTGTATCTCTTAATATAGCTTATAATTTCAGTACTCTGTAAGTTCATATACATCTTCAAGGAAAAGGGAGAGTTTTTATTTTTTTACTGTTTTTTTTTATTTTTCACATTTTAGGGCCACACCTGTGGCATATGGAAGTTCCCAGGCTAGGTGTTGAATTAGAGCTATAGCTGCTGGCCTACGCCACAGCCACAGCAATGCCAGATCCGAGCCACACATGCGACCTACATCACAGCTCACAGCCATATTCTTAATCCACTGAGCGAGGCCAGGGATCCACATCCTCATGAACACTAGTCAGGTTCATAACCCACTAGGCCACAACACGAACTCACAAGAGTTCTTAAATTGTTGCATTATTCTTTATACTTATATAAAATAAATAGAATGTTAATTGATATATAGTAGGATGCTATATTAATCTGCTAGTGCTGCCATAACAACATACCATAGACTAAGTGGCTTAAACAGCAGAAATTCATTTCCTCTCAATTCTGAAGCTAAAAGTTTATGATCCAGATGTTGGCAGGCATAGTTTCCTCCAAGGTCTTGCATTGCTGAGTTTCAACCTCCCACTGGGTCTTTATATGGTTGTCTCTCTCTCTAGTGTACCTTAGTGTGTCCAAATGTCCCCTTGTAAGGACACCAGTCAGATTGGATTAAGACCCCTCTAATGAACTCATTTTAACTTAATCATCTCTTTTAAGGAACTAGCATCAAGTACAGTCACATTCTGAGATGGTGCAGTTTAGGGCTTCAGCCTACAAATATTGAGGGGGTATAATTCAGCCCCATAACAGGTGTTACAGTAGAAAGTTAGGAAATAAAATTTTTCGATTTCCATTTTAGCCTTGTTAATCATTAGCTATGAGATTCTTGACCAAGCAATCCATTTATGCTTTAGATTTTTTTTTTAATGGCCACAGTACCTGACTTATTTTTCTCAAAAAAAAGTTATAATGTCAAAAGATATTTAATGATCTAATGTATATGTCCTTAAATTGTCAAAGTACTATACAAGTATAAGTCCTTTCTATAATTCTTATTTGTGAAAGATTGAAATTATCAGTCTTATGGCTGTATGCGGAATTCTAAGATGAGTATTTTTTATTAATAATTATTTTACCTTGGCAGCTCCATTAGAGGTGTTGAGAAATATTTCTTTGTTTGTTTACTTCCCTGCTGTTCAATACCAAGAAAGATCTGTGCAAGCTGAAAGATTCTCCCCTCTTGTATCAAATCCTTGGTTGACCAAGGAATGAGTTGGTCAAACTCTTTCCTCCCACAGCATCATTTTTCAGTTAAAAAAAAAAAGAATAAAAAAAATAAATCCTGAAAGATGAGTGGACAGCAATAGGTCACATTTACTGAATTGGTATCCTTGCACCTAAGCCTTGTTTTTAGCCATCTTCTCATGAACTTTACTTTTTGTGAGCAATTTCTCCCATCCTGAAAATTTAAAAAAGCTAATGTTACAAATATTTTAATTTAAAATATTCAACCCAAAGTCAAATATTCTGCATGAACCTAAACAGAACCAATAATATAGCAATAAGTAGAAGGACGATATTTTTTGTCCTACTGAGAATTCCATAGGCAAATTATAGTAGGGTTTTATATCCTGCTTTCAGAGAAAGATAATGGAAGATATAGGGGGAGGGTGAGAGAAAAAAGACATTGTCATTAAAATAAGTTCTTAGAACAAAACATCCTTCAGTGCTTCATTTAGCAAAATACATCATTTTAGAAGCACTTCTGAGTGAAAGTCAAATGCAAATTTTATACACAGACTATAAAAAATAAAACATCCTCTGGGAAGAAATTTTCTCACCCATGAAAGGTAAGAAGTCTTCAGCCCCAACCCCCCAAATCTAGATTAGTTGTGGATAAAATGATGGTGTGAATCATTTCTGAGAAGATTCCTCGATCAGCCTTCAGCTTTGTTCCTATAGAGCCCTGCCAGACCATTTGTTTACTGTACCTCATCCCATAAGCCAAGGAGATTTTATCAGAGTTGTCTCTAGCATTCAGTAATTTGATTTCATTACCTGTATTTTACATCATTTCAAAGTTTTCATTCTCTCTAGTTTCAGTCCAGACTGAGGGACATGAGTCCCTTTTTATTCTATGACCTGTGAACTGGGATCAGAAAACCAGAAAACAGTGACTTCTTGAAGAAGAGTGAGGCCTTTTGTAATGCCGGTCTTGCTCCACTCCTGTGAATTGTAGTGCACTTGGTGGTATCACCTATGCCTCCCATTAAACTTGCTTAAAACTGCAGAGCAGGCTTTCAGAGACCCGTTAGCCCACTGTGGGGCAGGATGAAGGGAAATGTCACCCTCCCATCCCATCGCCACTGTGCCAGGGAAATGAACCAACATTAGACAAGCCCTTTCAATTCACAATTACACTCTTCCTCACCTTCCTGTCCCCACTTCATAGCACTTCCTAAGTGGAAGTCTCTTTATTGCTAAAGAAGGGTCAATGTTTCTGGCCTCTACATTGCAAAAGAGGGAAGCCTCAGGATAAAATGAAGAGCAAAACAAAAAGAATTGAAAGAGACATAAACTGCCCTCGTGGGTCTCATATGCTCTCTCTTTAATCTGTACGATCATTTCAGCTTCTCTACCTAACGAAAAGCTTAGCTTTGTGGCACTCATATATTAGCTCAATGCAAAGTGACCTCTAAATCACCATTACTTAGAAACAAGGACCATATTTCCATTCATTTCATTGTTCCTATAGTCGACTTTCAGTGCCCTATTCTGCTATTTATTTTTAAAGGGCAATATCTGTTTGCTAATAACCTCCCATATGAATTTTATTTTATTTCTCTGACCTATGTTAAAGAAAGAAGTTTAGAAGGAAACTGTGAAAGGATTTCTACTTTACATCCTAGGGGAAAGGTCAGTGTATGAATATAAGAGGTTCATTAATATCCTCCTATCTCAATGAAGCTTAAAATCTCACAACGATGAACATGCAGTCAAAGCAATGGTCAATTCATGCAGAGGCACATCTAACCCTAATGACTTACAGATATTTTCATTTTTCACAGATGCCTCTATTCCTATTACCCGGGAGACATGGTGTGTTTACTGCATTATTCAATTAGAAATGATTACCTCCAAAGTTGATGTGATATAACTCTGTTGGGATAAGATCTATGTTTTTCAATAAAGTGGCCTAGGGGTTCCTTTTAGGAGTTGGATCCTTCCTTACCTGAGTATTTATAAAAGGAACGGCAACATGAAAAAAAATGCAAACTCTACTTTCACCAACAGCAACCAAATTAGAGGGTATAGAAGGACTATAAACTCAATTTCCTCATTTCTTAAAATGAGATAACAGCTGTATTTCAGGACTGCAGTTTCGACTCACATGTTTTTTAGCCATATATTTTAACTTTAGTCAATTAGTCAACATGATGTTTTTGGAACAGTTCCTAGGAAAAGCCACCTGTCCCAAAATAATCTCTATACCATATTTGTCTTAATATTTGACTGTAATATACCTAATTAATAAAAAATGTTAATAACTTCACTTGAATTAATGTATATAGTCAATTAATCCTATTCCTAGGCACAACCTTAGAGAACAAAACCAGTTTTCAATAAGAGTGCACAATTAGGGTCCTCTCTCAGAAGACCCTCAGGGTAAAGTGCTTGCTCAGTGCTCTGGGCAAATGGAATACAGGGGAGTGGGTGTTGGGTGGAAGAGGCACTATTCTAAGCGCTTTACTGAGAGGTAGGTACTATCATGCCCATTGCACAGATAAAGTAATGGAGACCTGGAATGACTAACTTAGTTGCCCAAGAGCAAAAATACTCCTTTGGAGGAACTGGTTTGGTGCCAAGCAGCTGGGACTCAGAACCTCTGATTGTGCAATATGTCTGCCACCGCCAAGTGGTAGATAAAGAAAAGAAATGAGAGTGAGGAGACACTGTGGCACAAGCCATTCACTGCCTAATATCACTGCTTCCCTTTGTCTTTATTAGCAGAACAACAAAGTACATTTTGGAAAGCCCTCTTCATGATCGGTTCTGGTAAAGGAAATCTAAGCAGAAACCTACTGTGTTTGCTTTCTATAAAAGTTATTATTTTCCTCACAGATAGACACAGCTAGCAACTGCTATTTCCATTTTCTCTTTCCCTTCTTTCTGGCTGAAATGGAATTCTCTACTGGAGAACGTGGAAAAAGCCCTACTGGGGCTAAAAGACTGACAGCTCCATGCTAAAAACAGCAGACCAGAAAGGTAGAGGAAGCCTGGTGTCATCCTGGAGCTGCCATTTCAATCCTGGATTGTCCACTTTTGCAACCTTTTATATGAGAAAAGTAAACCCTTATTTGGTTGAGCAACTGTTTCTATTCCTTGCAGAATGCAATCCTAACACATAAGGAGATTTGTAAAAATAGAAGAAAGAACCCAGTTTTTGTAGAGAAATCCATCTTGCCTGAGTCAGGCACCATATGGCAGAGGGTGCACACACAGCTCTATGCCACATTCTTCCGCTGTGCCTGGTTATGCCACTCCCTGATGTCTTGGTGTCTGGACACAGACTCACCTCTAGAGTACAGCAGATGTGGTTTAGTTCTGACACTACAATAGGGTTTGGCAAACCACAGCCTCCAAGACAAATACAGGCTGTGACCTGTTTTTGTACAGAGTGTAGGCTGAGAATATTTGTTTTTCCGTTTTAAGTGTTTTACACACAAAGAAGAAGAATATGCGACAGAGTTCACATAAGCTCAGGAAACCTAAAATATTTACTATATGGTCTTTGACAGAAAAAGTTTGCTGATCCCTGCAGAAGGACAGGACAGAGTAGAGCCAATAGGAAAATTATCACAACAACTATCCAGGTTGCAAATCTTAGCCTCAAATAACACCATTTTGATACTCCCTAGCTAGTCAAGGAGTCATTATATCCATAACACTGCCTAGTAAAACTCTCATAAAGGATCTTCTGAAAGGCAGGGGTGGGGGGGAGTAGTAGAAGGCAACAAGGAAGAAGGAGAAAGAGCAGAAGAAAATACCTTCTTGACTTCTTAATAGAAAGAATCTAGTTTTAAGTATGTAAACATCAGATTGCCACAAAATACCATACATCTGCTGAAGCTGGTTGTTGGAAAGCAAGTATCATTAAGCACTCAACAGAAAATCCTAGAAGGAAGTATATATCGAATACCTCAGAATAAAAGTGCCTTTTAGGAAGACTTCCCCATCACAGGTGGTACCAAGTTTTCATTCCACAAATAACATCTCCACTATTCACTTTAATTCTCACCATCGGTAACGCTAGACGAACAACTTGATTGAAAGCACTGAGTAGGAAGATGGTGATTTTCCTGATTTTTGATTCTCATTCTCTCACAGGATCCAAAGATGGTTAGCCATTTAGATACTTGGCAAATTTCTTCAAGTAATATAGAGAAATAAAGGCTTTCATTTGTAATATAAGTTCAAAGAACCACGTCTCAAAGTCAAGCGCAAGAATATAAATTATTAAATTTCTCTAATTTCATATTTCAGAAAACTCAGCCCAAGCTTTAGTCAGCTTAGTGGTCAGTCAACACCAGGCAAGCGGGGATTTATTGGCCTGCACTTCTGTTAGAGAAAACTATCTTCCACCTCATGAATATTAGAAAATATCCCTACAACCTGGACCTAAACAAATACAAAAGAGGAAGAAAATATGTGCCTGCCATTAACCTCTCAGATTCCCAAATATCAAAATTTCATTTCACTTCCATTTTCTTTGTTTTTCTGTCTGCATATTTACCTTTTAAAGCATTTCAGTCATCAACCTCTCACAAATAAGGCTTTTCCTCTTCCTTGATAATATCCATTTTTTTTTTGGTTAGAATTTTGTCATTATAGAGCTTTCACAATGTCATAATAAATTCTTTGCCATATTGGTCTGCTTATCATTTTAAAGGCTAAGTGGATTTAGGGAAAATGAGTGTATTGCATCAGCGGTTTTCATCTAATATTTTGTAGATACAACATACTTTGTCTTCAAATCAAAGATGAAAACAGTTCTGTTCATACACTGAGCACAAAATTACCCTTAAGAGGCAGTCTTCAAGGTTTTTGATTTCTAGTATTTATCTTTCACATTGAATATATACATTCATATAATTATAAAAGTATATCTATTTTTATGCAATTATTTTACGTAGATCAATGATGACTGCATATGAATGTTATAAAACAACACATTACAAAGCACTATGATTAGGGAAAATGGTAATTGTGAACATCTGGCTTGAGAAATTTAAATTTGAAAGAGTCTGACATTTTCATAAAGCTTTTTTACTATGCCTGTCCAGATTTCAGTTGGTACTGACTGAAACCACTTATCTGAAATAGGCTAATAAAATGTAGATCCAAAAATGTTGTCCAGATTAAACACTTAGATTAAAAAAAAAAGTATTTTCTCTATTTGTTATTAGTTACATCGATACATTTTTTTTTAGTGTTGCTCTTGAGGATCTTTAGCAATTTTAATGTCCAAGAGTAGAATAAGAATGGCCAAAATGAGAAAACATTTTAAAATTAAACTCACCAAATTTCACTGAGGGAAATAACTATAGTCTTTAAAAAACTGCCAAAAATATCTTGAGAAGTTATGAATTTCATCTTAAAAACTAAATAAACAAAAAATCTATCTCTATTTTGATTAATGCACATGTAATTTCTAGTTTGAAGTCTCAGTCTGACAAATCCCCTAATCTCTATAAACTGAAGGACTTACTTTTCCCCCATCGCAAACTCAAGATGGTGTCTACCTTCTGGGCTACATGGATATTCAAAATATTTAAAAACATTGTGGTGGAGACACTGACCTTTCATAGAAGATGTTCAATCAGTCAGGGCAGATCCTGGCAGGCAAATACAAGTCTAGTCCACCGGTGTGGTCTTGCTGGTATCGACCATTTTTCTATAGGCACGGGGTGGGCACAGGGGTGGGGGGTTGGAGTGAAACTTGTCATCCACCCACTCCGGTGTTCACTTCAAGGTCACTTTCCTCCCTGAATTATGGTTTTGACCACAAAGGTCCTTGCTTCTCCTCTGTTCCACAAATCCTCTCCAGTCTGATTCTCCTACTGAGCTCCCTCCTGAGTACAAAGGGAACATCTTTCTTTTCTGTTCTTCAACAGCTTGAAGAGAACTCTTGCCTAAACAAGCTAGCCAGTGGCTTCTTCTCAATTGCTTTTGCCCTGTGCCTGGTACGCAGTTCCAGGGCATTTTCCCTTCAACCTGTCTTTCCACAAATGGATTCCACAAATTTATCCCATGTCTCTCTCATGTTTCCCAACAGGAATTTGCTGGGAGGATCAGGGCAGAAATGCAAGACTTCAAAACTCCAAAATCTAACTTAACTTGTGATTCTGATTATGCTATGGTAACCTTTCCTTGTGCCTAACAAGGACAGAACTCCCCTACAGCACTTAAATAGAGGAAGGCTAAGACTTAAATAAAGTCCCATTGTTTATATCTATGAAGTATAATCCAATTACTTGTATATTTCATGGCCAGAGCATTTTGTTATTGTTGTCTTTACATGTTACTGTGCCATCTGCATCCATATGCATAATTTTGATATTGTTTCTTATTTTCCATTTTTAAACAACTTTGTTAAGATATAATCCACACGCCAAACAATTCACCCATTTAATATGTACAGTTCAATGTATTTAAATATATTAAGAGAGTCATGCAATCATCATTACAATCTAATTTTAGAACATTTTCATCACCTCTGAAATTACCTTAAACTCATTAGCAGTTATCTTTCATTCCCCTCTATTCCACTGGCAACTGGTGACCACTAATCTACTTTCTGTCTCTTTAAATTTGCTTATTTGGCATATTTCATATGAATGGAATCATAGATTATGTGGTCTTTTGTGGCTGGCTTCTTTTCCTTAGCATGTTTTTAAGATTTATCCATGTAGCATACATAAGTACTTCATTCTTTTTTTATTGTTAAATTATATTCTTTTGTATGGATTTATCAAATTTTATTTCTCCATTAGAGTTTTTGCATAACTAGAACCTTATCTATGTTACAGGAGTCTAGTCCAAGGTTTTCAGAATTAAATTGGTGAAATTGGTGAACATTAAAAATGTCCTAACAACTGCAACCTCTACCTATGGAAAAAGTGATCCGTTCAAATATATAAAAAGCAATTAATGAAAATACTCCAGTACCCATATGTTGAGAAATTTTAAAAACACTAGCAAACATAAAGAAAATGAATACACATTGCCTCTGCTTTCTATCACTGAGATTTTCATCAAAACATATTTACGCCATCAATAAGATTTGTGGTAGATAAAAGTAGAAAATGGAACCAAAAAATGTTATCTCTACAATATCAAGCAATAGGATGATAGATTTTTCTTTTTTCAAGTTGGTTTCACGGAACTATGTAGTTGCTTTGAGGATGATATTGATAAACTGACCATACCTGTTTGCAGGGGAATCAAAGACATATTAGAAGTGCCAGAAATATCAATATTTAGGGAACTCTGCCTACTCTTTATGATAGTGGTTATTTAAACAAAAGTGTGGCAGATTTAGCTGTAGTCCTGTTATTATTTACAATTTTGATGTAATAGCATTTTTCACAAGGGCAGAATGGCCTCCAAGTTAGATAACAATGTTACAATTATAATTAGGATTCACATATATCAAGAGCTTCTTAATCTGATAGTATAAATTCAAAGATTTTTACTGCATGGATGGACAAAAACAATCTCTATCTTTCAGGTTTGAAAGAAAACATGCACAACTTTAGATATCAATAGAAATAATTTGGGAACTAAAGTTCATTATTCTTTCTATGTGCTCCTCTGTCTCAAAATGTGTGAGACAGGAGTTCCCGTCACAGCGCAGTGGAAACAAATCCCACTAGGAACCATGAGGTTGCAGGTTTGATCCCTGGCCTCACTCAGTGGGTTAAGGACCCAGCATTACCGCCAGCTGTGGTGTAGGTCGCAGACGGAGTTCGGATCTGGAGTTGCTGTTGCTGTGACTCAGATTAGACCCTTAGCCTGGGAACCTCCATATGCCACGGGTGCAGCCCTAAAAAGACAAAAAAAAAAAAAAGGTGTGAGATAAATTGTTAGAGATAATCTCATTCCCTTTTATTGCTGTTTTAAAGGTTTTTTTTCGCTTTTTCTTATCTTTTTTTTCTAGAGGTAACATTCTCTTGAAGTAACTGTTTTCTAGGAGTAACACAACAACATTGAAATAATTAATCTTGTGTTTTCTTACTTTCATAAGTTAATTTACACTACAAAACTGCATTTTATGCTCTTGCTCACATATTAAAGGAAACACAAAGAAAAGATTTTAAATTCCTTAGGCTATTTGGAAAAAATAAAATAAAAATAAACTGAAAGAGCAGTCATCCGTGAAAACAACTGACATTTAGTTTCATAAGGTAAATCCAAATGGCAGGAGAACCCTTCTACTCACAGGTATCTAAAGACTCGTCTGAATCATCAGGGCAGTCAGGGTCCCCATCACACAGCCAGCTCTGGGAGACACAAGTCACGTGATCGTGGCAAAGAAATTCACCAGGATCACACGACTGCTGATCTGAAAGTGAAAATGTTCCAAAATAAAATATGAATGATCTGAACATGAATGCAAGAGCAGTACAAAGATGAAGTGTGAGAAAACAATGCATAAAAGATACATGAATGTGATCCACATTGTCTGTTCAGCAACAAAGCAAAAACAATTATTTTTCTTGATTTTATCCACTCAGCTCAAGCCCATAATTTTGAGACTTCACTTTGTCCTGGTCTCACATAATCTATCCTGAAAAGAGTTAAGAATTCTGTTTGTATTTAGGACCACAGGCTTTTTCATGTCAGATAAAGCAGAGAGATATCCCAACTAGCAGGTTTCATAGAAGATGTTGATCCAAAGCAGAAGTCTTGAGCAGAAAATAATTCAGTTCCCTCCTCTGGTCCAAAAGGGAGAAAATCTTTTAATACTGTTTACTTAAATTACTGACAATGTACTTAAGTGCCATCTCTTAGTATGTGGTTCTTAATCCTGATGCTGGAGCTTCATGTCTCCATATCTCTTAGATAGCCAACATCATAATATTTTTTCTCCTTTTAACTACAGCTTTCTGATCAACAGCTTCTCCTATTGGACAGCGAGAGTGATAGTAAAATTCCAGAAAGCATTGCTCTAACTTAGGTTTCTACACTTGACTGTATCCAAAAAGTCCATTATTTTCCTTCCATTGCTTCAGAATACTTAGGATCTCTTGCCTTTCCTCAGTCCTAGTAAACCCATCAAAACTTTTTTTGAAGTATTCTTACTTATGCACGATCAATCCATTCAATAAAATATTTCTTTTTTTAAAGTATTTTAACAAGTCTGAAATAGAAGTGTATCTTATAACCAATGACCTCTGAGTATGAAGGGATGTAGAAATATTAGCTATTTGATATCACTTATTCTTTGTTATGCATATACAGGAATGACCCAAGATAAAAGGAATCCATCAGTATGTCAATATATATGGATACAAATTTTAGGTGATATGAATGCATTATACCATAGTTTAAATTGCTTTTCCCCCTACCAATATACAAATAATGGCATATCTTTCACTTACTGGTTTGATAAAATATGGTATGACCTTCCTTTCTCTCTCTCAACCTCTTCCCCAACCCCAAAATAACTTTCAAGAGATATACTTTATAAACACATCCAACTACGAAAACACACATCTTGAATGTACAATTTACTTTTCCTACTCTCAAATCATATTCCCTTAAAATTCACATATTTTATCTTCTTAACTTTTTTTAATAAATTAACCGTCAGTACCACCCTTATAACCATTGCTATTGTAATTGTTATTGCTTTTTATATTAGGTTGCTAGTGGGTACTCTGGATTCAGCCTTAGAGTTGGTGCTATTAGACTGAAAGATGCAGAGGTTTCCATCTTTGTCACGAAAGATTCAGTGGACTACTTGCACCGATATATTTAAGAGGGGGGAAATAGTACATTGTATACAAAAAGTTGCCAAGTAAATGATATGCATAAGTGTTAAAAGGAGAGGTCACAGGTAGAGATGGATGGAGACAAATATAAAGAAAATTTGGGGGATACAAACGTTACTTAAAGGTGGGTAGGATATGAATAAATGGAGAATGAATATAGGACATTCCAGACAAGGCACAGAGTAATAAAAACTGCTAAGGCAGTAACTATTAAAATGAATTTGAGAAAATTTATTTATTTATTTATTTATTTATTTATTTATTTATTTATTTATTTTGCTTTTTATGGCCACACCTGTGGCATATGGAAATTCCCAGGCTAGGGATGAAACTAGTGCTGCAGCTATAGGCCTGTACCACACCCACAGCAATGCCAGATTCAAGCTGCATCTGCAACCTATACTACAGCGTTCAGCAATGACGGATCCTTAACCCACTGAGTGAGGTCAGGCATCAAACCCACATCCTCATCGCCACCAGTCAGGTTCTTAACCCGCTGAGCCACAACAGGAGCTCCCAGAGATAAATATTTTCTTCTAAAATTGAAATGACATTCAGGTTTTAAGATCTAAGTTTTTCCACCATACATTTTGTGTGACATTTATAAGCATTTTCCAATGCTAGAGGGCAGGCAGTTAAATTTTGTTTTAGGCAGTCCTGTAATTTTTGTAGTTAATGCAGGGAAAGAGCACATGATAAAATTCAAAATATTTTTGCTTATAGATAAGGACCATGTGATTTTTCTCCAAAATGGGAGAGTTCTGAGAATGAAAGAAGATATCAATAACTGCACTGTGCAACAAGTATAAATCAAATACATACCAGAAAAATCAGAAAGTCTGTTAAATATACCTATAGCTACTCTGCATTTGATCTATGATTTTGAGATTCTAGGCTTTCTCTTCCTTCATTACCCCAAACTATAACAAATTGCTACAAGGAAAGGGGGAAAGATGGTGCCTTGCTAAGTGCCATTGTATAGGGACTAAATTAGTAAATAATCGATAAATACTAGTTGAAGTATAAAGAAATAAAAAGTGCCATTCAGAACAATTTATGGTGCTGGGAAACAAGTGTTTCAGAAACATAGATCAGGGTCAGTAAGGAAGGACCTTGATTACCTACCATAGGAAGCATTCTGTAGATAATCTGAGGCCAAGCAAAAGTACTTAAGAAATGGCATTTATGATAAAATATGCTAAAGAGTTATCTATCAGGAGACTATTGCATTTGTGTAGAAAAATTCAAGATGATTGGGGTAGATGGTGGAGATTAAAAGGGAGAAACAGTTCTAAATTATGTAACACAGGATTTCATTCAAACTAAATGTTTGAAAAGTTGAAATATGTCTCCCGGTAGATAGCCTCAGGGATTGATTACATGGTGTCTAAAAAAACAACATAAGACATAGAGATGGCAAAAAAAGAAGATACTGCATGTGCGTGTGTAAATACATGTAAGCCTGGTTGTGGGGGCAGTGAAATAATAATAATAGCAATAAGTAGTATTTTTATAGTGCTCTGCAGCCAAAAAAGCATTCTATCCCGATACATTCATTTGTTCATTCACTTATTTACTTAACAAATATCACTGAGCTTCTACTAGGTTCCAGGTATCAAGGATACAATAGTGAGAAAAACAAAGTAGAATTCCCTGTCATCGTGGACTTATATTACGGTGGAAGATAGAAACAAAAACAAAATAAATGAGTTAACTGCAATGTATATTAGAAGACAGACCCTACAGAGAAAAAATAAAATAGAGATGAGGATAAAGAGTTGGAGACAGGGAGGATGAACATACAATTTTAGATAAGGTGGTCAGAGAATATGTTCACAGGGAATGTGACATTTGAATGAACACTTATAGAAGGTAAGAGTGACATTCATTTCATTCATTTGAACAAAAGATCATGCACTAAAGGTCATGCTTTGAGAACCTGTGGCAAGACGGAGCCCAGAAAATGTAAGGAACACTGAGGAGGCCTGAGTAGCTAGAGAAAAAGAAAAAGTAGAAAGAATTGAGGTCAGGGAATCAGGGAATACGGGGTTGATGGTAGCAAATGAAGGCTCTGAGTTTTACTAAAACCAAGATGGGAACCCACTGGAATGTTCTGAGTGGAGAGACTTAATCTAACTTTCTTTTGTAAAGGATCACTCTGGCTACTGTGATGAAAATAGACTGCAGTGAAGTGAAGGAAGAAACAGGGAGGTCAGCTAGGATGTTACTGCAATAATGCAGGTGAAAGGGGATGGTTGTGTGGATAAATGTGTTGGTAAAATGGAATTTCAAGGCAGTATTTCATGAGGAAACTGAAGTCAAATATATTTTCACCATCTCATTAAATGTCAAAATCTTAAATTCAGATCTCTGACCGCAAATGTGTGATTTTCAACTTTTTTTTTGAAATATACCAAGGATGAGGTTCTTGGGAGACATCCAAGAATCAATATGCAATAGGCATTGACACATAGAAGTCTGAAATTCAGGAGAGCGACCAAAACTGAAAACACTGAAAATAACTGGAGACAATGAAAAACATAGGAATAGACTTGGGTGAAATGAGAGTGATGTGGGGGAAGGAAATGAGACAGAAAGAGAGGCAGGGACAGACAGAGATTGGAGAGAAAGGAAATGAAAAAGAGTAGATCAGGCAAGGGGACAGAGGAGACCTACTTTAACTAGAGATACAAGAGAAGAATGGCAAAGGGAAAGAAGACTTACTAAAATCATGGAACATTTTTGGAATGAATTGAAGAAGGGGGTCACCAGTGACAAAGTTCAAGTGCAATGAATTCTAAAACAATGGAGCAGACATGTAGGCTGGGGAAAATTTGCCACTGAAGGAAGAGAGACTGGAGGGAAGCTCCAGAAAGCTAGGAAAGTGAAGTAGTTTCCAAGAACTCATGTGACTGGAATAAAAATCTAAACAATTGTAGGAGCACTTGCCCTGAGGAAGAAAGGATAGAAAAATGAAATAGATACACTATTAACTGGTAGGGGAAAAGGTTAAGGTATTCTTACTTGGTTGTGTTTTCTCAAAGAACTCAACAATATTACCTTTTGAAATTTGAAGAGGGTAGAACTGGATAGAGCAGTAAAGGTTTAGAATAAGAGTAGAGAATCGGAAAGGAGTCAACTAGAAATTATTTCTAATAGCAATGGGAATCCAGCTAAGGTTGAAAAGTATATATCTGACGACTGAGTATGCTGTCCACTTGGTTTTGTATGAATGTTCAATTGTTCACATGCATTGAGCCATAGATACAGAATAATTCCTTGGGAAAATTCCAAAAGAAAGTCCCTTGGGAAAATATGTAAATGACCCATCCTCAATACACAGCCACACATATATTCTGTTATAGGGATTTATACACAAAACCATCATGATTCAAAACAACATTTTTTTTTTAAGGGATAAGTTATACTTAAGGGGATTTACTTAATGAGCCTATGTGATCAGCTTGCTAAGCAAGCTCCAACTTTTGCTAAGCAATTCCAACAAGTGACTTTGCATCGTTACAAGTTTGGCAACAGTTTTATATTATCCCTCTAGGAAACAGCAGTTAAGCAGAGCTTGCTAAAAAACACCTATTTAGTTTTCAACTAGATATTCCACTTCAAGGTCGGTTTTTAAAAGCACTTATTATAGGATTCAAATGAATGGATTTTCAGTACTTTAAGTTGATTATTTAAAAATATATACACTGGATCGAGTTCCTTGAATCAGAAGCTCAATATGTTAGATCTATGTGTATTTTCTATTTATCCCATTTAATGCTTCATGCTACGCTTCTGAGATAGCCAAACCAATCTTATTTTAAATGTCTTCCTATTGTATGAAATGTAATACTATACACTACAATTAAAACAAGAAGCTTATGAAAATATGCAGGCAGTTCCGCTTACCTCCCTAAGGAAGATCAAAGCTAGTACCATGTCCATCTCTTTATAGTAACAGACTCTTGGAATCAAAAGACATGAAAAGATTAGTACAACCATAGCCTATAGAGTTGACTGAGTTTAGATTCATCCTGGCATGAGAAAAGCTTAATATAATGATCCTGCTACACTTAAATGAAGACATCTGATTACTTATTTTAATAAAAATGTGTAATAATATTTTTGGAAGTTGGATATAGATGGTCTTGGGTAAAATATTTCATATAAATGAGTTGACACACCAGTTAATTTATACTTTCTCTCTCTTTTTATTTACTTATTTTTTTTAGGTCTGCACTGGCAGCATATGGAAGTTCCCAGGCTACGGGTCAAATCTCAGATCAGAGCTACAGCTGTCAACCTATGCCACAGCCACAGCAACACAGGATCTGAGCTGCTTCTGCCACCTACACTATAGCTCAAGGCAACGCTGGATCCCTGACCTACTGAGCAAGCCCAGGGATCAAACCTGCATCCTCATGGTTACTTAGCTGGATTTGTTCCCCTGTGCCACAATGGGGAACTCCTCTACTTTCTCATTTTAACATTATGACGAACTGCTTATTTTAGTCCTAACAAAAAACAGGAACTATCAAAGGCAAATACTAAAACGAATATCTGTCAATAGGGGTCTACAGAATTATTGTGTAGCTCCAGCTCCTCAAGTATTCACCATAACTAATTTATAATATTGTTATGGCATTTCACTTAAAAGTTGACTTGATATTTAAATACTAATAAGAATGTTATTTTACCAACAAGTTGTCTGTGGATGGAGTGTATAACGGGGCATTATATAGGGACATTTAAAGGACACATAAATGATGAAATATGTAACTAGTTACAAATTAAAGATAAAGAAGTAGTATCCATACAACAGCTAAGTCACTGATACTAAGTCTAGGTAAGTTAAAGAATAAATAGGTACAACATTTGCATAAGCTAAATATTAGCAGAATGATCTGAGTTAGTTTTCAGAACTTAGTCAACATTTAAAATATTTATTTATCTATATCTCATTGCTAACTTAAAGGATGGCTAATAATATACCATTCATAGTTATGGAAAGAGCAAGGTTATGTTTCTTTCTTCATATAATAGGCAATTAATTCATTACCCAGAGAACAAAATTTTTTAGAGACCTGCAGCATGTATTACTTATTCAACTTTGAATTTTGATAAAGCTCGTGTAAAATTAAAGAAATGATATTAGTTATCAAGTATCAGGAACCAGTTTAACTTTTTCCTTTGTATTCACCTGCTAGAAAAATATGTAAATATAAGTAAAGAATATATGCTCAAAATTCCATTTAAATTGTTTTTTCTAATACGGTTAAAGGACTTTTTCTGCAATGCTTTTTCTAACATCCTTTCACCATTCAACATGCATTTTTAGCTCTCCATACTGTCCTATTCACTTTCCCAAAAAAACATCATTTTATCTATTATTGTATTTATTGTACGTTTATTCATTTGATTAGAATGCCCTTTCCACTGTAACAAAATTCTAGTCCTGCCTGAGAGTCTGAAGACTTTTTAATTCCTTTAATTGAAACTTCCACAATGAACTTTTTCTTCCTTCACACTGACTCCATAACGTTCCACTCAAAACACCAAGAAGATCCTTCTGTATTTTGCTTTATGTATGGTAGCTACTTGATGATGAGTTCCTGGAGGGCAGAGGTTTCTGTTTTAGACTTCATACTTGCCCTAATAAGGTGATTTTAATGGAAAAAAATTCAAATTTTCTATAAAAATGTATGCATTATTTCTGGAAAGAGAAGGGGAAAAGAAGAACCAAGGCAATACCAGTGGTTTTTGTTTTATTATCAGAATGATAAATAGCTTTATTTAGTTAATCACTAAAATAAAGGTAAGTTTTCCCATGCTTAAAATAAAATACCCTGAATAGGAAAGATCACAGCATATAAAATTAAAGCATCCATGGAAACTAAAAATCAAACTTGAGAGC
>PVHT020000521.1:10122614-10155407 GCA_004024745.2 Catagonus wagneri | reverse complement strand
GGAAAGAGAAGGGGAAAAGAAGAACCAAGGCAATACCAGTGGTTTTTGTTTTATTATCAGAATGATAAATAGCTTTATTTAGTTAATCACTAAAATAAAGGTAAGTTTTCCCATGCTTAAAATAAAATACCCTGAATAGGAAAGATCACAGCATATAAAATTAAAGCATCCATGGAAACTAAAAATCAAACTTGAGAGCAATTCAGTGTTATCCTCCAGAGTATCATGAAGATGGTACTGGAAATTACACTTTTACAATAACTAGTTGTACAATGGCAACTCAGCCAAATACATCAGCAATAGTTTTTTAAAAAAGATAATTCTCTTAGGATTACCATTATTATAAGTGTAAAACAAAATGAAACACCATTTTAAGTCCATGCTTAATAAGAATACAAAAAAAAATATATTTGGATTATACACATTTGGGAAGATTGGTATAGGGAAGGTAGGTTGAAAGGGTCAAACCTGGTAGTTTCATTTTGGCAACAAGATATATCTCCTTCACAAATTTTATAGTTGATTGAAAAGTAAACCATATTGTATTAAATGAGGTTGTAATTCATGGCATCATTTATCTACATTGAATCTATCCTTAAAAATCTGCTCAGGCCTGAATTAGAAAGAAAATTAGTAACGAAAGCTATCCATAGTTAAGTGATAATGTGATTTTTAATTCATAATTCTTATTGTCCTGCTGAGTCACTATTGACAATTTAGAAACTTAATTACCTGTAGTGCAGACATATGTGCACACACACTCACACAATGTGTGTATATATTCCTATATTTTAAAATTAGCACACAACTCTACATGGAGTTCGGTTACCCCTGAAGCTAACACTGATGAAGCTAAAAAAATTCTTAAATAAGAACCCAGTCGTGGGCTGAATAATGGTACCTCAAAGATGTTCACATTCTAATTCCCAGAACTCTGAACATGTAACCTTGCTATGAACAGTGACATGTGACAGATGTGATTAAGACTCTTGAGGTGAGGAGAGTATCCTAGATTATCAAGGTGAACTCAAGGTCATAACAAGCAGTCTGATAAGGGGCAAATCAGAGGGGAGAGAAGCTGTGAGCACAGAAGCAGAAGCTAGAGTGATCTGAGGAAGCAGCCATGAGCCAAAAGTTGAAGGCGGCCTCTAGCAGCTGGAAAAGGCAAGGATATGGGTTCTTTAGAACCTCCAAATGAATTCAGTCCTGTGATATTATTTCAAACATCTGATCTCCAGAACTGTAAGATAATATGCTTGTGAGGCTTAAATCCACTAAATTTGTGGAGATTTGTCACAACAGTAGTAGGAAATTCATATCAGGCCCCAGTTCATCTCACAGTCCAGATACTACTTAGCAAATTAGTCTAATTTACTTAGTCTGAGTAATTTAGTAGGTAGAGGAATGGATAAAGAAGATTGGTATGTATATATATACAATGGAATATATTACTCAGCCATAAAAAAGAATGAAGTAATGCCATTTGCAGCAACATGGATGGATTTGGGACTATCATACTAGGTGACATCAGTCAGACAGTGAAAGACAAAAATCATATAGTATTTCTTATAGCTGGAATCTAAAAAAGGGATACAAATGAACTTATTTTCAGAACAGAAACAGACCCAAGACTTTGAAAAACTTATGGGTACCAAAGGGGATAGGTGGAGGAGGGAGGAAAGATGGACTGGGGACTTGGAACTGGCATATTTACACTGCGGTATATGGAATGACTGGCCAGTGGGGACCTGCTGTATAGCACAGAGAACTCTACCCAATATTCTGTGAAAATCTTTGTGGGAAAAGATCATGAATGAGGATGGATGTATGTACATGTATAACTCAATCACTTTGTTGTACAGCAGAAATTATCACAACATTTTAAATCAACTATAGTTCAATACAACTTTAAAAACATGGAAAAAAATAGTAGGAAGCAAACAAACTACCAGCTATTTTACCAACAATTTAAGTTTTTTTCTCCAAAATTGCTTTCTGTTAGTTTGAACACTACTTATTTAACACATCTTTTTTTCTTCTTGATGTCAAATAATGGTCAAAAGATATCTGCACAGGACTTGAGGAAGTACTAATGACTAGGAGAACATGACAGGATTTTACTTAAAAAAAGAAAACTCTATAAATGCTCAAATAAGTGACATCCCTGACTGGAACTTCATGAATTGGGAAGTGTGGGTATATGTGCGTGTGTGTGAATGTGTGTACAGGTATTTATGTTCCATTAGATGAGAAGTACAAAAATATGATATCTTTCTATTATGAGAACACTGTAATTAATTAATTGTGTACTTTCTATTGGGTTCCAAATTTGCAATCATTCTATGCCCTGTTAAGCACCAAGTGTTTTGATCCGCAAATGGCATTGTACTTATGAGAACATCTTGTGTAAAACCAAGACAAAATTGAAAATTTAAAGTACTTTATCCTCAGGAAGAAGCTTTGCTCATTTATCATTTCTATCATAATAAACAAATGAAAAGTATCTCTGTAAATATTTCAAATTCAATCTGACATTTAATTTTCAAGGAGAAATTTTTTTCCCTTGATCATTTAACACTAGATGGCTCCTTATTTGTTTGCTTTCCGTTTTTGTTTTTTTTTCCCCAGCAATGATATGGAAAATTGTAAAGCACTCATCATAGACTTGTTTGGAACTGCTTCTTTAACAAGGAAAAGGAAAAAATTACCATGAGTTAAAAACTTGGTTCTTTATTTAGCAAGAGACAAAAGATATTTTTCAGTGGAAGAAAACTGATGCATTCAACGTGGTTGACTCAAGTTTTTATCATTAGACTAATTCTTTGCAGGTCTGTGTCCTTTTCTGAAATTTCAATAGAAATGCTCGATTTACTTTTTCCCATCCCTTTCTCAAAAGCCCTTTGAAAAGAATCTGCAGAGTTCTTTCACATACTGCATTTTTAAGAAAGGAAACAATTTTGACAAGTCTCCTTAAATATAAAAGAATAAGCCTAAATTATTGACATTTCCCTGAAAGTTCTATTCTCTAAATCCTGTGTGATCCTCATCCAGTCTCCCAGGGGGTACCAAAATTCACATCTTTTTTCTCATCTCCAGGCTTAGTGAGATATGAAGCAGATGGTTAGGCTTTGGCTCTTTCAGGGATGATGCAACATCTTCTATTCCTTATGCTGTTTTTTAACTGTTAAGAGCTCTTCAAAGACTACATTTTTACTTATCTCAAGTCCTTATTTTGACTTTATGTAATTTTTTGAGTTTAAATATTTTTCAACCACAGTGTCTTGTTCTCTATTTAAAAAGACTTTAAACTTATTAATTTAATTATTTCTCACTTACTGTGACCCAAAAGAGGCACTGAGGACATAACGATGGCGGCAATGGAATTTTTACCCACGACTTGCTGAGAGGTAAAGAAAAATGTAAATATTTATAACAATGTGTAGTAAGTGCAAACACAAGTGTATCTAGAGTATTGAAGGAGCACTGAAAATGTAGCAGCTCCTGCTCTTGGCCAATTAGAGTCAGGGACTGAGATGAAGAGAGGACATAGAGAAGGCATTTTTTTAGCTGCCTACCCAGTAGCTACTTTTACCATTTTTGAAAATCTCACTTCCCGCTATAGAGACAGAGAAGGTCATATGCTTGCTTTTCCACTCTTTCTTATAACTAGGACACGGCCTTGTGCTCCATTGTTGACTAATGACAACTGAAGTACAGAGAGTATGCTTAGCATTGGAAATGCGGAGCAGCCACAGCCATCTTGGAAGCATAATGATAAATAAGACGGGGGTGGGGGGGGGCAAGACCAACAGAATAAAGATGGCAAAGTGGAAAGACATTCAGTAAGTACCTGCACTTTGAGTCATATTGTTTGGCTAACCTGAGGTGCCTCTGAACCCCATCCGGCTAATCTCTAGACATGTTGCTACTTTATGCAGTCATTCTCCTTAATTACTTAGCCATGTTGTATTGGTTAATTTCACCCCAATTAGAAATAACTGATACAGGTATGAGGCAAGCTTCCCAGAAAAGGGTATTTTTGTAATCATTTTGATAAAAGAATGTGAGATTGCCATGTTGACTAGATGGGGAATGGCATTCCAAACAAAAAGAAGATCACATAGGAAAAACAGTGAATATTAACAGAACACCAAGTGATTGCTGAAGTTTATTTTATGTGTCATAGACAGGCTGGAAAAATAGGCTGACTATTCACATTGTTTGGCTTGAATATAGTCAATATTTTAATATGCTCTTCAAGACTACTTAGTAAGACTTCTTACTCCGTTATTTTAAATTGCTAGATTTTGAAAAGACTTCTTTTGTGGGAGATAATATAGCAATACTATTAATGGTAATAGTTATTGAATGTTCGCAATGTACCATATTCTCAATTAAAACAATTTGTGTATTTCATTCAGTATTCACAAAAAATACTTTATTTGAATCTTGCAAATCAGATATGGGACTGTTTAGAAAGTTAAATGACTAATGTCAACCAAATAGAAAGAGGCATGATCTAGCATACACATAACTGACATAAAGCCTGCTGTCATAACTACTAAAGGAGTTTTTTTGTTTGTTTTTTTGCTTTTGTGGTTTTTACTTCAGGTTAGGAATTACCAGCATCTTGAGAGCAACAAGTTTTTCATTGGGAGTAAATTTAGCACCATCGACCTTTAGGCATTAAACACCAGCAGTGCCTTCGGTCACTGTAACAACCCGCCATGACATCCTACATCTAAATATATGTAGCAGTAAAAATGTTGGACTGAGGAAATCTACTTGGAAATCTTATAAACAGTTATTATTCACCCTGCTTTAAACTACTGAGATTGGCGACCTTATACTTCCAAAACAGGTCTCAATGCTTTCTTCTGAAATCTTTTCCACCTGCTGGATGTTATCCAAGATTCTATGTGCTTGATTCTCAGAGCTATAAAGGTAGCAATCATCCCTAGAAGAAGTGAAACTTTGCTCATCATTAATTTACAACATTGTGAATAAAAGATTAAAAGGAAGGTATTTATGGAAATGGGAGCAATCAAGAAGGTATACTGCAGATGAAAAGACTGAATGTTAACAAGGGAAGTTGGAAGCACTATAGGAACACGCTCTCTATCACACTGTCAAGAACTCCCTTTATGATACTGTCAAGAATTCTCCAGAAACCCAGGCATAGAGTAAATGAAATTTCCAGCTCCTTCGATTTTATATCCAGGATCAAACAAATAGCTGAAAGGTATGAACGTCTTCTAGAGGTAACAACAAAAAGGATGGTGAGATAGTAGTTTTCATAGATTGGTTCCCCTTGTGTAGACCAATCTAAGCCCCAAACTATCAAGTGAGAAGAAAGTCTTTATTAGTTAGTATGACAGAGGACAGAGATAGCTGGGTGGGCTTCTGTTATTTGGGCAATTGTAAAATGTGAATAAAATTTCAATGGGTTCCCTAAACATAACTATAAGTAACACAGATAATTAAGTACTTCTCTACAGAAGACACGTCATGAGAACTTAAATGATTCCTTGTGAAAGTAATTATTACCCTATCAAAGAAAAGGTCTAATGTAACATTTTAATGTTAATAGGAAATTAGAAAAGGTAGCCATAGGGCCTAAAGGAATATAAATGAAGTTTCACAATGTTTTCAGGAAGAGATATGTGTACACATTTTCTCACATTATACTAGCACTTGTTCTTTCTTTCCACAATTAAGGAATTACTGAGAAACAGTATACTTGAATCTAACAAAACATATATTAAGTCATGTTATCAGGTTATATTTTCTGTAGTTTAAGTTTTGGTGATATTTTAACTACATAGATTATATCTAATTAAAATATAAGAAAATAGAGGATAAAAAGAAAGGAAAAAGTCAAATCTTCTGAAATTCACCACTTGCAGATAAAAACCACTACTGAATTTTTAAATATTCCCGTGGACTTTTGTATATAGAAAAAATACATATAAATTGCTGGGATTTTTTTTAAAGTACTCAATATATTTCTCTGTACATTGCTTTTTTTACTCAAAGATATTTTTGATAAAGCTTCATATTAGTAATTCTAATTCTATTTGATAAATTTAATAAGAACACAACAGACAATTACATGAATTTTTGATTTTTTTTAAGTTTTAAAAATTGGAAACTCCCTTGATATCCAAGAACAGATAACACGTAAAATTAAAAATTGCAATAAACAAATCTATATATAATCTTTGGTTGCCTGTTTTTCTCAAAAACAACAATATAACTTTAATAAATAAAAGTGAGATTTTGCAAAAGAATTGATTTTTAGAGTTTTTGACACACTTAGACATATGGCCTTTCAACATGTCAAAATTTAATCTCCAAACTTACTTTTATCCCACATCCTAACTTACATTTGTTAGTATTTTTTTATTTCTCAGTCCAAGAGATTATATAATTTTAAATATTACTATTTCTATGGGCTTCAAATATTTTCTTTATACTGACCATTTTCAGAAACATGTTAATTTTAAGATGATGACAGAATTTGGAAAAACTTCATGAGGTATGAACATCCTGTTTCCTGCCATATAAATCATCTTGTGTGTTTGAGGAAATTTAAGTTTTAAGTAAGTGTGATCTCATTCTGAAGGCGTATTCTTAAGATGCAGTAGCCTTCCCAGAAGATAGTTCCAGAGCAGACTTGAGGAAGAATTAACTATATATTTAATATTGTTGACTTTGATAAATAATTCTCCTTACTTGCCCTTTTGATATTTGCAGGTGGCCAATTTTAAGGAAAGGACTTGTCACTTCACTTTCCAATGAAAAGTCCAATAGGATTTCCCAAAAAAAGGTATAAATTTTGCAATGAATAACATCCTTTGTCCGTGTTTCAAAAAAAAGGGGGCGAGAGGGACTCAAAATTCTTCCTCTTTCTAGGAAGTTCAAAAACAGAGGAAGTGGTTTGAGTCCCTGTACTGCATGTCCAGCCTCTGTCATAAGGCCATTGCAAAGTACTGGGTAATAAGCTTACACCATGTGCCTATGGTCATACAGGAAAAATGCTCCCTTAAGAATGTAGGAGAGTTAACAACAGAACACAACCACTTCCAACAGAGCGTGGAACATACATACAGCCAATATTCAGATATTATTTGGGTATCAACTTTCATAGAGAACTATGGGACTGTTTCTTTCATTTAATACCTTGAAATTTCTACTGCACCAAAATTAATATAAATTTTAATCTAATGCAGAGAATGGAGGCACAGCACATGCTGACATATCCTAGAGCTAGAATTCATTTTAATATTCATCATAATTTCTTTAAAAATACACATACACATGCACATGCTGTAAGTACTGATTAAAATATATTTATTTCATATACTTTATGTATATTTATGTATAATCTTGATATATGTCTTTATATATTTTTAAATGATGTGCTATAAAATATACATATCTTATATGTTTATGTGCCAAAGTAACATCAGAGTTATGTGTCACGTTCTAATCAGGAGAAAAAATTTCCATTTTCTTCAGTTACACATAACTCAATATGCCAAAAAATCTACCCATTTCAACCTTTTAATTTGTAGGACTTGAATCTTCAGTCTTCTAGTTTGCATATTTACATTTCTTTCCTCTCAGAGCTTGGTAAGTCAAGAAAATCAATCCTGAGGTCTTCTTAATATCATAATAAAAATTCATGTTTTTTCCCATTAAAATATGTCAAATCTGGATATTGTGAATTAAATTATCTCCTATTTGTTTGAGGGTTGGATAAGTTTATATTAAAAGTCTATTGGCTTTTCATCAAAGATCAATTTAGATGAGTACAGAAGTCGGTGTTCCATAGAAAAAAGGACTACAAGCATTATGGATGTGTTCAAGAAACACAATCCAAATAGGCAAGGCCCATAATGTATACCTTTTGAGAGATTATTAGCAGATGATTGAGGAGGTAAAAGTGTAAGCAAACATGAGAAAAAAAAAAATTTTAGGGATTTTGTGCTTTGGTATTACCTATGAATAAGTCCTGATTTCTATAAGATTGAAGTAGATATCTTCCACTATGATTAAATAACCTCTTTGAAGTATTATAAATGTTTAAGGTACTGTAAGATATATTTAGAAAAAAATTGAGATAAGAAAAAGTTAACATTTAGATAATATATACTCAAGAAAAAATATACAGGTACCTGCCATCTCATATTTCTGTTACATTTCTGAATTTCCCAAACTACATTGTATATTTAAAGAAGACAAAATGAATTTCAGTTCTTGCAGTTTAACTATAGGTATATTAACACAATATCTCATTGTGTTTTAATTATCTGCCTTAATTATTATTCATTATATACATTTATGCTCTTATTTCCCAAGGATATTTATCATTTCTTTGATCTGGAACTATAAACAGAGTTATATAAACATCATTATGTATCTTAGAAATTCTTCAATAAATGTTTTAATTAGTTATGGTGAAAGATTTAGTTTAAAAAACTTTACTAAGGGGAACATTTCTTTCTCTATACTTAAGTTGTAACTATGTTGTAATTCAGGATAAAAACTTCAAAAATTTTTAAATTTTAAACAAAATAAATTTTAATTCCTCCACGTTCAGGTAGATTACAGTAAATACTAGAGAGCTCAACCTAACTGTAAAATGTTACCCAATATAAGAAATAATACAGTAAGAAACTCAAGTGACAGATAGCAAATATTAGGAAAATGAGTATGTCTCCAAAGATTGGAGAAAAAACTGTATAATTAACATTCCCAAGAGATGAGACTCAGTATGCCTGCTAAAATCATGACATACTTGAAGAAGTTTCTATCTCCTACCTCTTTCTAAGTGGGTCCTTCAGCAGATGTTGGAAGGCTATTTTTACATACTCCTTTTTACTCTAGTCATAGCTGATTAGGCGCATGACAGAAGACAGACAATGAAGTATCTGATAAAAAAATTCTTCCCAGTAAGGAAGACAGTAAGTAATCTGAACGATTTAGTACTCTTTCCTGTGGTGGGAGGTAAGTGGTTTCTCAGAACAAGAGATTTTCAGAGTTAGTGATTGGAACAGAAATTATAAGATTTAAAAAAAAAGAAAAGATTTGTAACGAGTAGATTTGAGATAAAGGGTAAAAGCATGACTCAGTTTTTTGTAAGGTACAATACTTCAGTCCAATTATTAAACTTTGCTCCATTTCAGTTCCTTAGTTGGAAACTGGGAAAATAATAATAACAAGCATAAATTTTATTTCACATAATAAAATTTATGTGAAGATTAAATGGAATGCTATATGTAAAGCGTCTAATAGTGCCACCTAGCAAAAGTAGATAGTAAATATATGCTAGCTATTATTATTAATATAATACTAGACACAGTAAGATACTTTTGTCCTCCACCTGCTTCCTATTCTTCACATTGAAATGCTATTTAGACGTTCCTGTGTTCCCAAAAGTTTATCAATATAACTGTTCCTGGATACCTATAAGGCCTAGCTGCAAAAAGGAAATTTTGATTACCCTTCTTTCCAAATGCACTACTTGAGTTAACTCAACTAAGTAAAATCCTTTCTTGGTCTATAAAATGTAAAATGCAAATATGATAACAGTGAAAAAGATTTAAGGATGAGATTTACAGATAGAAACATTCCACTCCTGTTGTTTCTCTGACAAGGGGGAAAAAATATGTCCAGCAGCATTTTTTGTTCCTCTTCTGATTTCAAGATGGAAGTAGATTTGTGGATATTTAAAGTTTTTAAACATGCTGATATTTGAAGTAGACAAACTATAGTGGATTATTACAGTGAATGTTTTAGTATTGTAATGGATGATTTACAACTTTGAGATTTGCAGACTCTGAAATAAAAGAAATGTAAATTAGTGGGTGGAGGTTCTGAACACCTGGTATTTTCTTTCAGTTGTTTTATATGTCATATGTTCTCCACCGCCCCCAAAGAGATTTGGATCATATCCATGTACAGTTTTAAATCATCTTTTTTATTTAGTTGATGCTATTTTCAACAAAGTCTTAAATATATGAGAAAATTGTTTTTGATGCATGCATAATGGCCCTTTGTTATGTCTAAGCTAAATATTTAAGAATTCTACTCAGTTTGATTTCAAATACTTTCTATAGCTCCAAAGATTTAGAAGTGAGAAAGGAAAAGAGAGCATATAACTTTGAGAGTTTGGGGGACTGGGATAAATTTTTGGAAATGTGTTAAGCACTCCATCATAAAGAGAATGACACTACTGACAATGGAAGCAAAATACTGAGCAATCACATGCAAGAAAGACTAATAGTCAAAATTCTAAACCAAAATCTGCATCTTACTTAACTTCATAAGTATTTAATGTCATATTACATGCTTAATGGATAAACTGTAAGTGCTTCTTTTCTGATGAAATTTGTCTAATCTTGGAAATTTCCGCATGCTTAACCTGAGTGCTCATTGAAGAAAATAGAATAAAAATACTGGTTTTAGTACTAGGAATCAGTCCTAATAGACATTTAAAGTTTAGGTAGCCTACATTGTTTTTTGCCTCATTTCTGTAATTTCTTTTACCTTTTTCTTTCTTTCTTTTTTTTTTTTCTTTCCAGTGGCCTCACTTGCAGCATATGGAAGTTCCCAGGCTAGGGGTCACATTAGAGATGCAGCTGCTGGCCTACACCATAGCCACAGCACCCTATACCACAGCTCACTGCAAGGCCAGACCCTTAACCCACTGAGTGAGACCAGGGTTGGAAACCACATCCTCATGAATATTAGGTTCATAACTGTTGAGCCACAATGGAACTCCCGTTTCTGCAATTTCTAATCTTGCTACATTCCATCTTTCTCATTTACTCTCATGAAATAATATTCATTATTTGAGAGATTTAAAAGTAATTAAAATCTACTAAATCATATCTACACCCTGGAATAGACAAAGTAACATTCTTTTTCTAAGCATGTCACCCAACTCAGACCACATGCTAAGATTTGCATAAATATACACAGTACATACAGTATTTTTTCCTTAAAAATTTTGTCTATTTCAGTTACTTTCAATGACAAATAAAGCTAGTTGTGTTTCTCTTACCTTACTCCTACCAGTGTCTGAAATAGCTCCTTATTAGTGGAACAATCTATAATGTGAGTATAGATAACACCTGTACCAGTGATTCATTAGCTTAAAGGTAAAAAAAAATGTGAATTCAGTGGATTTTCACACTGATATAAAATTTATGTCAGGAGTTGAAAACATCCTACTCCACAAAACTTTGGTATAACTGAAAAGTAAAAAGGAAACCTGAATAAATTAGAGGTCAGGACACTGGGTTCCCAGCTAATCTTGATGCCTTCTCCTGAGCAAATGACACCAGGGTTTTGGTAATTACTTTCCTCCTCTAGAAAACCAAATATTAGGTAACTGCTTCTTTTTAGTGCTCTTGTATTTGAATACTGTGCTATGCAAACATATACACTCAATGAATGGATGTTAAATTTTTGACGTTTCTTTTGAAATTCTTCCTAGTGAAAAATTACTGGGTTTGCTTCATTTAAATGCATTAACTTCGTTATTGAATATCCTTATCTTGTTTTAGAGCAACCGACTTCTGTTTTATTTCACAACTTTAGTCTGTTATTTTATAATTTTTAAATATTCATTTGTACATTTCAAAACTGAAAAATGGTCATCGTTTTTATATTCAGAATAATCTGACAACATAAATTATATCTAAATAAAGTTGATTTAAAAAAAAAACTGATAAATTGAATTTAGTGGCTCAGCAGTAATGAACCTGAGTAGTACCCAGGTTGCAAGTTCATCCCTGGCCCCACTCTCTAGGTGGGTTGAGGATCTGGTGGTGTTGCAGTGAGCTGTGGTGTAGGTAACAGATGTGGCTTAGATCTGGTGTTGTGGCAGTGCCATAGGCCAGGAGCTGCAACACTGATTTGACCCGTAACCTGGGAACTTCCATATGCTATGGATATGGCCCTAAAAGAACAAACGAACAAAAAAAACTCATAAAACTGCCAAAGGTTCTTACCTCAATTTTAATCTATTTGGTGTAGACATATTTTGAAAAATTAGTTTTTACAATAAGGAGATACATCCTGTGGTGATTTCTTCAAAGCACACAATACCCAGCTAAAAAATACAGTAACTCATTTAATTTAGGAAACTTTTTATTATTTATATGTGATTGATCTTTTTTTTTTAGCACCATAACTAATTTCTGAGGTTTCCATCCACTTGTTTTTGTATAAACAACTTTATGTTCCCATTACTGTAAATTGTTTTATATTATTATAACATTTTATTACATAGGGAGACGGCTTTTCAGATAATATTTTCTAATTAGCAATCTAAATCTATTTTGACTCCTCAAAAGTAGCAGAGGAAACTTTTGAGAAGCAGTACACCAAACCACTTGCATCATGGAAGTCCACACTGCCTTAAAGTCAACAGTTAATAAAGTTGTTTGGGAATCACCAGCTTTAAAACTTTCTGGAATGTGGACTAAACAAAAGCAGTTCCTAGGTTCTGGTTAGGATCTCTGGAAGTAGGATCCTAAAGTCAGAATTTTATAAAGCTCCTCAGCTAGTCTTTAGAGTGATTACGTTTTGAGAAAATGGATATTTATTTAAAATGTGAAATTACAACACATTGCAAATTTTAAAAAGCTGACAAATCTGTAAAACAAAAGCTAATTTAATTTAAAACTAACACATTTTTTTAACTGACATAGCTCTGTAATATCTTTTCCTCTACATTTTTTTAACTATAGATACTTGAATCGTAACTTTAATTATATTTTCTATGGAGAGAACAAAGAGTTAATCCATTCTTTTTCTTCAGTATTTGATCAATCTTTTTTTGTTTTTGTTTTTGTTTTTGCTTTTGCTTTTGCTTTTTAGGGCCACAGGTGCAGCATATGGAAGTTCCTAGGTTAAGGGTTGAATTGGAGTTGCAGCTGCAGATATACACTGCAGCCACAGCAACTTGGGATCCAAGACATGGCTTATGGCAATGCTGGATTCTTAACCCACTGAGCGGGGCCAGGGATTAAACCTGCATCCTCATGGGTACTAGTCAGGTTCATTACTGCTGAGCCACAACAGGAACTCCATTGATCAACTTTTTATGATCATTATTAGCCTAGAAAAGTTTCTTTAGTTTTTATAACTCATAAAACTGCCAAATGTGTGTTTTTATAACTCATAAAACTGCCATTGAAAGTGTGATGGTTGTCAAATTTGGGGAAATTTCTTTATAGTTTTTCTCATATATGAGCTGTGAGATTTGGAAGAATTTCCCACAGACTCATTTCTTGTTTTTTGCCCACTTACCTACCTACTTTAGATGTCATTAAGCACATTCATATAGTGATGTGTCCATTGGTCCTGCAGCTATGGATCATGATGTTGGGTACATCAGCACAGTGAATAAGAGCCAATCATACCTGATAGTGGCTACAAATAACTACACATAAAAGTGACCAAATAACATAAATTATCTTACTAAACACAAATTAAACACATTATACACTCAGTTCCCTCAAATCAGACTCCAAAAATACCCACAATCATTCCAATACTGACTTACTCTCATTTCTATTTTCATCTTTTCAGTGATAGGAACCACAGGTCACCCATGCACTCAAACTTTGTTTCCTCAGTTTTAACTATATTCACTTGGAGTTAAAACAAAAGCTAGAACAAGAAAAAAAAAATCTCGGTAGCTAAAATTTAGCTTAAAATTCTATCATTTCTACAATGATGGAATAGGCTCAGAGCAATTTCTAAACTTTTGCTTCTCAAAAAACTCACACATCTAATGAATCATTAAATTGTAGTAATTTAATTGCCTACTTCCAAATTATCACTGGATCTCATTTCTTCCTACATTTCAGTTGGCACTTCCACAGTCTAAATTGGGAGCATCTCCTGCCTTGATCCCCACAGCAGCCTCCTCCTGCATTAAGTTTTGTTTCCCTTCAATTCATTCTCTAGAGTATACTCCATCTTTAGAATGTACATTTGTTTATTTTAAATCCTTGCTTAAATTATTCAAAAACTTAGAACTATGTTTTTTGTCCAACATCAGTAAACATAGTACAAAGGATCTCCAGGACTAAAGCCTTGTCAAAAATTTCCTCCTTTCTCCTGCCCACTCAGGGATCTAGCCCAAGCTGACTTCCTTCTGTCTTTCACTAAGACATGTATTTTCTTTCCTCAATGCCTTGATAGATTCTGAACCTTCTGCTTAGCCCACTATTCTCTTCTGACCCATTTCTTATACAGGATCTACTTAATGTCTCAAAAGTCAGATCTTCTGAGAGGTACGACTCCCATTCTTTTCAATGGGACTTGGTGTTTCCGTTGTCAAGATACTAATCACAGTTTACTCTCATACCTTGTTCAGTTGTCTTTCTCCCTAGATCACAAGCCTAGGTGACAGTAAGAGCAATATATTGCTCATCATTCTCTGACAAATATATAAATTCAATAAGTATTTATCGGACTAAGCAAAGAACCTGTATTAACTAGAAAAATTTTGAGTCAGACATATCAGGACATTATTAAAGCTTCAGAAAAGTTATTTAAATTTTCCACAAATCCATTTTCTCGGTGTATTATTATTAATTCAATGTTATCTCTTCATATTAACTTTGAAGTTTGTGTGTGTGTGTGTGTGTGTGTGTGTGTGTGCATTAACTTCGGCTAGCTGAAAATAGCGTCATTTACTTCATTGGTCAAACCACTCAACAGGTCATCCTAACTCTTCTCATTTTTTCTCCTATAACACTAATATTGGCCAATGGACACTCTGGTGGGAATAGCTTTTTGACCAGTAGGAAAGCACCATTCTAAATTAAATTGTGACAATCTTTTCTTATTCTCATATGCTTTTCTGTTCTTGACTAAGATTTGTTTTCTCTATATTATTTTTAAAAAGAACAACAGCCTCTGGGAGGGTGCTATTAGAATGACTACCACTCAAAACAAATAAAAATATCCTCCTACTCTGGCTCATTTCTTTTTTCCAAAAGAACTAATTCATTTTCACAATTATAGGGTTTTTTTTTTTTAAATAAAGTTCTGCCAGCTGAAATTGACACAGAAAATTGCCCACTTGGTGGGCAGTAACTATTCACTTACATACACATGCACACAATTTGAGTGAGCAAAACAAATGACATTAAAAAGGAAGTGAACAAATGGTAGTATATGAATTGAGGCAAGTAGACTGCAATATAATCTTTCACAAAAATACCTGTTTTCTCTTGTCCAAATTGTCTTTCTGTGAGCTTGAAAAGGTTGTGCTGTTTTGTTAAATTGAAATTACTGTGTTGACTATTTTGACAATGCAATCAAACAGTTCAGTCATTCTTTGACCACTAGCCTTCCTGGCAGAATCACAGTCACAGGGGCATTTTAATGCTGTGAAAAATAATTCCCAATGTAATTTCCAAAAATCTACTGGCTGTAAAAAATAATAGAGGTTCATGTTCTATTTCCACTACTAAGACTTGTTTTCTTGCCGTATCTCTATATAACCAAACCAAATGGTTTTATGGTAGATAGTATATGTGCAAATCATGTGCCAATCATTTATTCAAATTACATATTTTTCCATTTGTCTTATAAAAATAAATTGATCCAAGTATTTTCAAAAGAGGTTTATCTTTCATTTCACAACTGTGGGAAGAAATACTGCCTTTTTCCACATTATTTCAAAGTTCTCCCACAAACTGTATGCATTTAATTTTATTACAAATACTATTTTGAATATTGATTACATTTTGAATATAAGCAGTACCTCTCTCCCTAAAAGAAAAACAGGACATTCTGAAGAAAAAGCAAGATGCACATACTAAGATACCTAAAACAATTTTTTCACAAATTATGTTTATTATTTTTATGCAGTTCCAGTTAAGTCAAATAAAGAAGTTACACTAAGTAGATTAAATAATAATAATCTAATGAAGAATGTATTCCTCTATATTCAGTCATGCAACCTCAAGTATATAATTTTTCCTCTATAAAGGTATCTTTTTTTTTTTGATACAGGATAAAGGTTATTGAGTTGAATATTGTCTCTACCATTTAAATTTAGGAGGAAATAAAAGTTTGTCTGACAGACTTATTAGCTTTGTGTCTTTTCTTTGTCATAGTACTTTCATCATTAATGCAGGAACTGAGGAAACCATGAATGGGGGCCTTATGAGGAAGTGATTTCAATGCAATATGAATATTATAGTGAAAAATTCATTCTACACATTTCAGAGTATAACAGTGACCAAGTGAAAATACTATATTTATTAATTAATAAACATTTGTATAGCTTTCTTCACATCAAGTTCTGTCTTAGTTTCACACAAACCTTAATTATCTCAAGATAATAACAATTGAGTAAAAAGATTAAGTTAAATCAAAAATGGGAATCTAAGTTTCAAGTGCAAGTCATTAGACTAGCAAATTATATTATTATATTTCTAACACCTAACGCATAACAAGCATTCAAAAAATATTTAGTTGAAGGAATAAATGATTTTTTTAACATGTGTGTGTACAAAGGGCTAAGGGGCTAGAGAGGAGTTTCAAGAAAGAGAAAAGCAGAATATGGTAAGGAAAGCCTCAAAAGAGAAAATCCTTTATCTGAGTTTGAAAGATAGTTATAGATTTCTCAGGTGCAGAAGGAAATAATGAAAAGAGTCACGTTTACTACTTGAAGAGGATTATGAAAGTAAAGGGCATTTCAGGAAGAAGAAATCATTTAAATAAAAGGGCTATAGGTAAGTGCCCTTTTCTGCACAATTTCTCCAGCAAGTGTTCCAAAGTTACTTGATTATAGAGTGCCTGGTAGGGAGTTTCAAACTGGCTGGACAGCAATGGTATTACTTAAAGAGCTGTATTCAGATGTTTTGGAATTTACTTCATCCATAGAGGGAAAATATTGAATAAAGAAGATCTTAAGCAGTGCTTTAAAGAAGAAGCATCCCATTATGTGACAAAAGGAGAATTTCATCAGCAGTTTGGAGAGTGACTCAGAGATAGAAAACCTTGAAGTAGTAGGCAAACTAATTACCAAGGTGCTAAAACACCTTCAGCCATATAATGAAGAGGTCCTAAACTTGGATAATTAAAAAAAAAAAAAAGGAGAGATGGAAATAAAAATGGCAATTTCAGAGGTGAAATGGATGGCCTATATGGATCAGTATGAAAACGCTTCAGGAAATGGAGGTGCACCTGGGGCAACTGCTCCCCTGAGTGGATATGCTATTAAACAAAATAGAAAGACAAGAAAGTTTCATGGGGAGAATAATAAGTTCTGCTTTGAGAATGCGGTTGAAGGGAATAATGTGAGATTTAGGGGGGAATGTCCAAAACTGTTAGAAATGTGACTAAGACAAAGCTGGGAAGATGGGACCACCATCTTGGTTCAGAGTGTCCAGTTTCATGGAGGACTGGAAACAGCGGATGCTGCAAAGTTGGAAACAAAGCAACTGGCAAACTTTGAAATGACAAAGAACAAAAGAAATATCTTATTTACAGGATCCTGATGAGGTTAAGATTATAAAGCAAATGTAGAATGATAGTTCCAAAATGAAGGAGAAAACCACAGGTGAACAAAAACGTAAGAATTGAGCTTGGAGGGGGGTGTATGTGATTATTTGTTATGTTTGTTGTTTTTCAATGAAGGGAAACATGAGGAGACACTGTAAACTGAGGAAATAAAGGGTGTGTAAAGATTAGGAAATAGTTTATAGGAGAAGATCATGATGCAGTTAACAGATGAAAGCAAGTCCACAGAGAAAAACATAATTTATACAGGACCTTTTTTCTCAAAGACAAAAGGATGTCCAGATAAGAATTTAAGATATGGTTTAAAATGATGCTAGAGTGGGAGAGAATTGAAAAAAATCATATTTGATACATTATTTTCTCTGTAGGCTAAAGGTGAAATGAGGGTAGCAGGGCTTGAAAAGAGTAATAAAAAGACTGAAACATCTCTTGCTCAAAAAATTCTGGAAAGTGACAGTCATAAAATGTCATTAGAGGTCTCACTTTTTCATTCATTGATAGCATTTGTTCACCAATTTGAACTAATGTTTCTCTGAGAGAGTTCAGAAACTACAACTCTGACATATGTTTTGAACTATATTGTTGCCCGCTCGGGCTGACTCTTACAAAATATTTATTTCCTCCTCATTGTTTCCTCTTCCTCTAACACGGTTTTAAGAATTATTAAGTGTTGCCGATCATAGAACAAATTATCCTAATAGTAAATATATTATTATTTATATAATTCCTAGAAAAATGTTGGTATCAAGGGTTGATTCTGCTTGGCATGGACCTTTCAGTGCCAGAGGGTCTATGTTTAGATTTGGTCCATACATTTGCTTGCTCTGTGTCTTTAAGTTATCTTGTTTTCTCATTACTAGGAATTATAGGAAAAATATCTATTGGAAAGATCAACTGAGCTAAAGAGTGTATGTAAAATATAGAGGCTGATACATACAGATAAGCTATAAACACCTTGCAGATTTTTTTGGACAATACAAATTTTACTGGGACAAAAATATCATACCACTCTTCAGTGTTCATTGACGTCTCACCTTCTCCACCCCTATCTGTCCAAGAGGGGTCTGTCTGATATTCTCTGTTCCTGTCTTTTTTTTTTTTTCAACATGGAAATAGCGAGATATGAAGAACTGAAGAAACCAAGAATAGGGAAATTGATTACTTTAGGAAAGATGCTAGATGAAGGTCAGAACAAATTAAGAAGGTGAATGAAGGAGTGCAAATACTAAAAATCTGGGTATAAGACAATGGGGACGAGGAACAGGGAAGAGTTTTGAGTAATTGCCATTCGGTGGAAATTGTTGGAGAAAAGGATAGGATACTTAGTGCCACTTGTTCTGTTTTGTATAGTGAATTCTCTTCCACACCTTGCAAAGGATTCTAGCACAAATGAAATTTTTGTTTTAAGAAAGGTATTTCTTTGAATGATACACTAGAATACCACGATGTCATACTGTTGTCCTAATGAGGTCATAAAAATATTTTTCATCTGACTGCCTATATGACAGATCTAAGCGGTGTGCACATTAAGTGGGTAAAAAATGTCACAAACTTTGGACCAATATTTATAAATAAGATGAATTGGAGAAAAAAATGAATTACTAATTTCCCGAAGTTAGATGGCCTCTATTAATCTGAATTGTCATCTTTTTCTAAGTTCTTGATGAAAATACTTGTAAGACCCAGCGATGGAATAAACCTGGAGCCATTTTATCATTAGTAAGTCATATACATTAGTCTAAATGTGTTCCTCTATTTGCCTTTCAATTCCAAACCAGAATAAGACCTTCTCAAATATCTATCCATAAAATTCCCATGGATTCTCATAGTAATTCTTCATCCAAATGACAGAAACTTCACTCTGTGAAAGACATTCTGAAGTGGAGGGAGAGTGGCATTTAATGCATAATTGAAAAAAACTTGCCTATAAAGTCACAACGACAAAAGATATAAGTAAAGTGCTTGGTTAAGTGAAGCAGTATAGCAGATTTATTAAATGGGCATTAAAGTCTCTTTATTCAGTTCTATAAACAACTTTGTTTCTCTTCTTTTGCTGTTTTATTTTACTTAAATAAACTGATTTTAAAAATAAATTTAGTACAGTAATAAAGAGATATTAAGATGCTTTAAAAACAAAAGTGGAGTTCCCGTCATGGCTCAGTGGAAGCAAACCCATCTAGGATCCATGAGGATGGAGGTTTGATCCCTGGCCTCTATGTTAAGGATCCAGCATCCATAGCATGGCAGTGAGCTGTGGTATAGGTCACAGATGCAGCTTGGAAGCCATCAACTATAGCTCCAATTTGACTCATACCCTGGGAACTTCCATATACCATGGGTGCAGCCCTAAAAAGAAAAAATAATTGACCATAACATATGTATATGTACACATACGTGAACATGTGATCATTCCTAATTGATGTTATTTTCTAAATGATTCCATTCAGAGTATGAAATCATAAATATATGTCTCTAACAGATGAAAGTGTTAATTGCACAATAAGAAGTCAAAATAATGGCTAACTGGTTCAACATGGTGTCATGGTATTCTTTGGGATAAATATAACAAAATGGAACAAATCCTATGCATATGCTAACACATTTGCTTAATGAATGTCTATGTATTTGGGAAAAGAGCCCTCTATATTAATTAACCCACTGAGAAACTAGAATGCCTTGAGTATGAGGCATCATGAACTGAGATGTTTGTAAGTCAAAACATTACAGCCACTATTCTATGAAGTTGTACTGATACAATTTACCATTTATTAAGAAGGTTAAATGCAGCATTAAAAATTCATGTTTTAAAACATTTAAAAATGCTTATGTAGATTCATCAATTTTCATATATAAAATTATTTAGTTTTTCCATCATACAAACATGAAAATATGTGAAACGAGTATGATACATCTATGAGAAATACATTTTATAAATAAAATTGACTTCCTCTATTTGTTTTTTCTTTTTTCCAAAAACCTCATAGTGTTTTATTTTTTGAAATTCTTTCTCTAATCAGTAAGAATCAAGCAGCTGCTAAAGATGAAATGAGCATCACCAGCAGATATTAAAACTGTCACCTGATGGAAGCTGGGGATCACCACTAGGCCCCCAAGCAATAACCTGCGATATAATTTTGTAACTCATGTATCAATTAACTTTATATTACTGTCACATATGACACTAACAGCTAACAGTATTTCTTCATGCTGCTATCTTAATTGCAACATATGTGTGCTGAACATGAATATCTCAAGATCAAAATATGCCCTATAAAAACATCTAGGCTATTTGGTGAAATGTATTAGAAATCTATAAACCTAATGTTAGAAATATTTTACTTAGTATTATTATTTTTTTTGCCTTTTGTCATTTTAGGGCCTCAACCGCGGCATATGGAGGTTCCCAGGCTAGGGGTCTAATAGGAGCTGTAGCCGCCGGCCCAGGCCACAGCCACAGCAACGCGGGATCCCAGCTGCGTCTGCGACCTACACCACAGCTCACGGCAACATCGGATCCTTAACCCACTGAGCAAGGCCAGGGATCGAACCTGCAACCTCATGGTTCTTAGTTGGATTCGTTAACCACTGCACCACGACGGGAACTCCTATTTTATTTTTAAATAATCCTCAAAATTAATACAGATTTGCTCTTTATAGTATATAAAGTGATTTTCTAATTCGAACATTTAAAAATATATTTGTGTTTGGTGATTTTCTATAAAATAATTAAGTTACATATGTCAATTCAATACAATAATGACAAACAAGTACCGCCTAGGTTTTCAACAACTTATTTTAGGTTAGTGGTCAAGGATCTAGAGAAATACGATTTTACTTGAGGTTAATATTATTCATATTAGTTGTGATGCAGCGGTGGAAAAGGCAACCAACATTAGTATAATTTAGAATGTTTGGGGAATATCAGAAGGAAATAGCCTGTCAGGAAAAAGTAACAGAGGTGATGTTTGTTCTAAGGCTTATAAGAAATGGGAAAGAGAAACTCTTAAAAGGTGAATTGAAAAAAGTTGCCATTAAAGGGGAAGACATTAAAATTAACAGTGATGGATTGATTGCCATTTTTATCTTTAAAATAAATGTTTTAGACCAAATTAGAGAATTTTTCTTAATCTTCAACACCTGGGCAGATTTCCATTTTTCTGTAAACTCTCTGAAACAATACAGAGATTTTTAAGGTATGTAAAATTTGCAATTAAGATAAGAAAATCTTTCACTTTCATTATAACTTACAGGTACGCCTTACCTTAAAGTGACTTCAAGCACTGGTTCATTGTCTTTACCTTTCTACCATATATTATGTAATAATGTGGCTTTTGCAAACATGGATGATATAAGCCTGCTAGATTGAAATATCTTAAAAAAAGAGCATTTTCCTTCTTCGGTGTATCTGCCCAAGCATTTACTATTATGTTTTGAAAGTCACTGAATGCTTCTTGAATGTTGAATGATTTTTCTTGTAGTATGAGAATATCAGTCCTCACCAACATATTAAACTTAAATGTCCCTCAATCAAATGCAACTAAGAAATTAATTCTCTCACATCAAACTCTCAGAAAAGTGTTTGGAAAGGGTTTCGTAATTAATATGATTAAAACTAGATTACATATTGTCGTAAACACAGTCAAGGAAAACTGAAGCAAAGAGCACAACATAGAGAATGGTGATGGGTACTCTTTGACCCAATCAGGTTCCCATGGGTTTAGGAAAACAAAAAAGAATTGCTATTCAATCCACAATCACCCATCTCATACCACACGGGTTCACTAAACACACTTTTTGGGCACTGAATATACAGCAGATCTTAGGCTAGAACTGAGGAATATAGAAATGTAAAGTTATCAGTCTACAACCTCATAGTCTGGTGGCTACATAGACGGAAATCAACAAATCAAATAATTACCATTGTAGGTATGAACAAATGCAGTATCAACAAAGGAGAACCAAAATGACAACAAACAACACTTGGTCCACAGGGTCACTGCTGTTAATTTGGAAAACTCATAAAAGTCATGATGCTGTTGATTTATTTCCTAACACTCTTCCTATTTTTTCCCCCATATCTCAACTATTAGTTTAGTGATTATTTGATTCCTTTTTCTCATCATTCTACTGAAGTATGATACACCTAGATCTTTTGGCATTTGGGAAAACAAAATTAAGGAATAAGTGATAAGTGCACTATTTTATATATCTCCCCTTTATAATCAAAACATCTGGACACTTCTCGTGTACATAAGCAATGATACTTGTATAGAGGACATTTCTCCATATTTTGGTTGCATGCTTGAGCATGGCTCAATGACTTGATTGTGGAGCACTGGTACACAAATAGTTATCTTTTAGGAGGAATTGCACTTATTTGCTCTCTCACTGGAGAAAGGATTTCTCAAGGCAACCGGAATTTATTCAGTCCAGAAATCCATTCTCTTTCTAGAAAACAAGACATTACACAGTTGAGCTGGATTGCAAACTCTTCTAAAACATAGAGAACACAATTTTTAATTGAAGTTGGTGGGAAAATTGATTGTGAAACTTGAAATTCAGACTAGCATTTGTGCTTTCCATTCTCTGTTAGGAATATCATGATGCAGGTTCAAAAAAAGTGGAAGTCGAGTAATTTGATCAGTGATGTATTTCCAGGGAATTACTGAGCCAGATAATCTGAGATTTCTCAGTTTGGGCAAAGAAGGAACATCAACTGTTTTTGTTTGTATGTTTGTTTTTCTTTTTATTATGTTTATGTTGGTAGGTACAACATGAATTATACTGCAACAAAGGTATGTCAAGTCTTGAAGAAAATGTCAGTCTGTTCTTACTGGATTTAAAAGAGGTTCAAATTTTTATTTCCTATGTCTGAATCACTAAATCATATAAGAAAAATACTGTAAGAAAAATAAATGGTGAAGTATTACAGTTATCCATGTACCTTTTCATAATGGGGATACCAGTCAATAGGAAAAACATATTATTGATTATATCAAGTCAGAACTACCAGTTCTTTAATACATGTTAGCTTACTTTTCATATGTATAGATACATATACGTGCAGCATTGAGCATATTTAAAATACTGTGAATGCAGCCCAAATGCTGACACAAGAGGATTTTTGTCAGAGGTCATTCCAAATTAATTTAGACCATACAAAAAATGCCCCTACATTTAGATTCTCATGAGAATCTTCTTTCACAGCGGGCCACCATGAACAAGTAAACAAAGCTTATATATCCACCCATTCTGTCAGTCTGTGACGCCCTTAAATAGTGGTTCCTTTTCTTGACTATGTTTAGACACTTGAGGTACCAAAGACTGTATTTCAATTTTAGGAGTTACCGTCGCGGTGCAGCGGTTAACGAGTCCGACTAAGAACCATGAGGTTGTGGGTTTGATCCCTGGCCTCTCTTAGTGGGTTAAGGATCCTTTGTTGCCATGAGCTATGGTGTAGGTCGCAGACACGGCTTGGATCTGGCGTGGCTGTGGCGAAGGCCGACGGCTACAGCTCCTGTTAGACACCTAGCCTGGGAACCTCCATATGTTGCGGGTGCAGCCCTAGATAAGGCAAAAAGACAAAAAAATGAATTTTTAGTAAGACCTTTGGGAGTAAAGAAAATCTATGTTACATTCTGCTAGAAGGGAAATGAAGGTGGATGACACCCTACAGATACTAATGAAAAATAACTACACTGCTTAAACTGATTGGTAATTAGCTTAACTCGCTGAAAAATAAGTCACCATAGATTTATCCTAACATAAAGCACAGATCAATTGTTTACTTGCCATCCTTAACTAATGAAATGTATCTAAATGAAAGACATTAATAATTCAGTATTACAATAATATTCACACATATGCCTTCCCAGCACTGGTTATAGAAAAAAAATTAATAGCACTGAAATGAGTTTTTGTGCTTTCCAGAAAGAACTCTTCATTCTTGGATTGTGCCCACATCTTAGTTTAGACATCTCAGAAACAGTTGGTCAAAGATTTTTATTTAATTAATGAATAATTTTCATTAAAATTCATTTTTAAAATAATGAATAATTTTCATGCCCATACTAATTCATATAAAATATGAATTATTAAAGTGAACTTAAAAACTGAAACAACTGATCCTTAATATAGAAATTATATTTGAAAGGAAAAACACAAAAACTTTTGAGTTATATTTTAAAACAAATTTTATCCTCTGAATATTTATTGAGGATCTTCTTCAAGCCCAGTCTGTTTTTAGCCACTTGAAAAGTGATGAAAAAGCCAGAGATCTGAGGTCTCATGGGAAATAGGAAATATAAAATTAACATAATAAGTAAAGTCAAAAGCATGTTAGATGGTGGCAAGTTAAAAGTTTTCACATAAACCACAGGATTACCAAATTTATAAAAGTAAATGTGTTTTTCAGATAAATGGGAAACATTTTTTAATATGTACATCCCTATTGCATACTGAATGGGACATAAATGTATTAAAAACATATTTGTTGTGTATCTAAAATTCTCATTTAACTGGGCATCTGGTATTTTTATTTCCCAAATTCGGTAACCTTATGGTGGAAATTATAGAAAAAGAGAAAAAGAAGAGTAAGAATAAAAAGGGAACTGGACTGCAATATGGGACAAGGGGGCACAGGCTTTGTCAGGGGGTGGGAGTAGACTGGTAAAGTCAAAATTGATAAAGACTTGAAAGAGGTGATTTACTTAGTCAAAGGGATATTTAGGGGCAAGAATATTCTAAACAGAGAGATTCCTAGAGGAAAGGCCCCAGAGTAGAAATGTGACTGAGAAATTGTTTAGTCTATGCTTTAAATGAAAGATGATCCAGGACTTAATGAACACACACTCCTCAGCAAGCAATGAAATAACCATGAATTGTGGTTATACATAGTCACTGCTACAATCCAGGTATGGGTTGTCCCTACAGAATCATCTCTTATCCTGACCAGTATCTTCAATTCCTTATTTTTAAAGAAATGCTGATCCTAATGCTTCTAGGGACAAAAAGGTAGTACTTTATTCTCTTTTAGAGATATATTGGTTTTCTAAACAAAAGTAAAACATTTTTCTACCAGTTATGCAATATATTGCCTTAAAGTTAATACAAAATAGCTCGTTGTCTCTCAACAGAATCCAGGTTAATGGCGTTTTTGTTTCAAATGAGCATTCTCTTTAAAGGAGTCTTAAAAGTAGTACTAATTGGGCCAATGGTAAGTAATGATGTAATTGCATAATAAAAATTGGAAAAGTATTGAATGATACTCTTAAGAGTACCAGTTAACTTAAATATCAACTACGAAATTATACTAATTTATTTAATACTTGGAAATAGATAAAATGACTGCCTTACTTTAAAATGACATAAAGTTCTAAATGATACATAAATTATTCATATATCAGTAGATTCCCACTTGTTATATGAAGGAAGTATAGATCTAGGTTCACAGAATTGAGTATTAGATTGGAAAAATATACTTTCCTTATAAATGCATATTGGAAGAGCTCTTTAAGATTTCTGGAAAATGTTCCCTCCTCACTTATAATCACAGCTTCATTGCTATTAATGCTTTTCCATTATTTTGTTATTCCTTTGCTTGACCATAGGAGGAATAAAGATTTTATAGGACAGAGTGTTAAACATAGTTAAAATGTTAAACATAGTTAAAGCATAATTAAATAGCAACGAAGACTTCATGAGCCAATGAGTCTAGAATATGGTTACTTCTAGATATCACCATTTAGCCAAACCAATCTGATTTGGCTAACTGGTGATATCTAGAAGTAACCATATTCTGGAAGCGACCATAATTTCCTCATATAATAGGAGCAAAAGTGTTACCAGATGAAAATATTATATCATACAATAACTGAAATATATTAAGGCATGAGAACACAGTAATGTATATATGTCTTTGTGCAATAATTGATCTAAGTATGATTAATAATTTGAGTTTGAATATAGATATAGATATATATAGATATATATAGATTCATTTTTGACAGACCAAGAAAAGCAAAAAAACTTTAAACTAAGGAACTTGTTTCCCTTAAATAAGATCTGCAAATTGTCTATAGGCATCTGTGAACTGCAGTTTGGCACTTGCCATCAGCCTCTGCATGGAATAAAAAATGAGCCACTGCAGCCAGCCACTTGCAACACCTCCTGAATGGAGCTCAGGGTGGAAACCAGGAGTGAGGCACTGCGTGCTCTGGGAAATCTGGAAGAACAGGCCTTCAAATAGATATTTTTAGTAGAAGATATTATGTGCCCACTTCTTACATCTCCTCATATGTAGAAAAACACTAAAATCCTTCATGGTGATGTCTGCTCCTTGTGACTGGTAGTAACCTTAAGGAGATCAGCAACAAATGTTTTTAAAACGTGTGTATGCATTGTAAAATATGTGTATGCTGCATGCACCTCCCCCTTACCATTTTCCATATCCTGATATTCCTCTTTTTCCTCCTTGGGTGGTATTTCAGCCTGGTCTGTAGTTAAGGATAAAGAAAGTCACTGTCACCTGTAAATGACACAGTCACCTCCAAAGATGAGAGCCAATGAGTCCTGCAGGCTGTGAAAACTCAGGACACTGGCCTGGATAGTTGATGAGCATATAAAGGAATGGTTTCAGTGAGCCCAGGCCACTTTGGTTCCTGTCCCCTGCCCTTTCTTGCAAAAACTCCTATATATCCTAGCTCCTTCCTCACCACCTCAGAGCAGTTTCTCAGGGCTACGTGAGATAATGTCTCCTGGGTGTAAGTCCTAATTTTGCCCCCGATAAAACTTAACTCTCAACTTTCAGGGTATGCATTTTTTTAGTCAACACTTCCAATTACTATTTAGTATCTTAAGAGTTACTAAATGGATGACTTTCATTTTTTATGGGAGAAATTTACTGATCCTGGAGATCCTGCTTTCTGAAAGTCAACCTTAACTGCTGTTTTACCCTGCCTAACCCCCTTGAAATGGCTTATCATAGCTTAATCATGGTGAACTATAATTATCTACTCATGTGATTGTATTTCTTACTAGATTAATTTTAAAGTTCATACTATAATTTATGCAAAACTTAAGGAGTTTCTCTTTCCTGGAGAAAGAAGAGCTTAATAATTAAAAGCATTCTTACCTAGAGGTTTGCTGGACCATTTTTAAGCTCGGTGAACACTGGCAAATCATTTCACGTCTTTTTCTCTAGATTTCCTTAACCATAATGGTACTAACAGTAGTATCTGCCTTATATGTCAATTTTTGGATTGGATGCTTTATTGCAAATAAAGTGCTTTGGGGTGTTCTTGATACAAAAATAAGTTATAATTAATATTAGTTTTTGTTATTAGCTATTTATCTCATAATGTGTGCTAAAAAGTAAGTGTTTAATTAATTTTTGGAATTAACACCTGAAAGTATGGATAAAAGGATGAATGAAGACAATATGAAAGAGCAGTATTTTTAAATTTCAAATATTTTTAACTGGAAATTGTTGTCCATTTAATTCAATGCACATTTTATTTTAAAGATCTACCAAAAACACTTAGAAAAGTTGATGCACAACTAATTGTGGTCAATTATATAGATCTCATTTTGCAAGTGGGTTACAACAAATACTTGAAGTAAAATCCCAGAAATATTTCATATCAAAGGCAAATCATTTGAAAACTAACACCATGGCTTAACAGAGACAGTTATTTAAAATAATTATACAGCAACAACTATTAAAAATATTTAATCATTATTAAAATGAGAATCAGACATATAGCTTTTAATATTTTTGGTTTATTGGAATATATAGCCAAAAACCTCATAAAAAAGCTCAGTTCCTAATCACTTGGTTTGCACCGTTCTTTTTTTGGTTTAATGAATATTTTGCACATGATATTTTGGGTATATTTAGGAATGTGTTTGAAATATCTTTGATACTGACCTTTGTGGCAAAGCTTTAGCAGTTATATTCAGCCAGTACAATGCTCCAAAATGAAGCAAGCATTTAATACATTAGTAAAATAGGAGTTGGTTATATATAATCCATTATTATTAGAGAATGGTGCTGTCCTGAATCCCATTCATTTAAAGAGGTCACCCTATAATTCCAACGAAGCTTTTAGAAATTGTTTAACCAGATTGTACACAAGATAATGCCAAGGCTAATCACTGTATTTTAATTAAATGCATGATCACAAACTAAGTTGTGCCCTGAGTAAGAATATAACATCATGAAGGCCCAGATCATAATGTTCTACTTAATTACAAAACTTTTGTTTCAGAGACTAAAAATAACTCACAGATTAAAAAAAAACTATGCCAATCTCAATAATAAAGTTGTAAAAAATATTTTCTTTATAGATTACTACCATTTTTATAATTTGTTAATTAGAATGTATTTCAGAGATAATTCAGACAGCCTAACCCAGACATTATCCCTGATTTAACAGTTTAACAAGAAGGCAAGGTATATTCCATCTTGCAGTGCTCTACTGCACTGAGCCTTCTCATGGTTAGAAGTAGAAGATTTCCATATCCTTTTAATCACTGGCCTCCGTGCTGAGACAGTCAGTGGGAGTGGAGAGGCCACAGGCTATGTTGTATGTTCTCCACCTCATTTACTCGGCAAATGCTTTATCCAGGGAACAATAACATCAGTCAGCAGGGATGACAATTTAAACTTACCAATACAAATGGGGGTCCTAAGGCTTTCATTCACTCCCTCATTACAGATTGCCTTAGATCCTCTTTAATCACATCCTCCCTTCCCATTCACTTATGAGCAACAAAAAACTGGAACCAGGAAGAAAAGCTAATATTCTTCATTAGATTTGACTTCACTCTAAGAATCCATTAGGGGTATGGGTTAGAAGACTCAAAATCCTCTCTCCCCATGCCCCCTACCCTAACTCCTAACTAGCTCCCACTCATGCTTCAAGTCCAGCTTTAAATCGTGTCCTTTCAGAGAAGCAACCTCTGCTCACCCGTAGTTAGTTACTTTTCCCCATCTTCATATGCTTTTATAGGACTATAAGCCTATTTTGCTACTATAAAAACTGAGATTAAGAGTTCCCATTGTGGCTCAGTAGAAACAAACCCAACTAGTATCCATGAGGATATGGGTTTGATCCCTGGTCATGTACAGTGGGTTAAGGATCTGGCATTTCCATGAGCTACAGTGTAGGTCACAGATGCAGCTCGGATCTGGTATTGCTGTGGCTATGGTTTGGGCAGGCAGCTGCAGCTGCGATTCAACCACTGGCCTGGGAACTTGCATATGCCGCAAGTGTTCCTAAAAACAAACAAAAAACTGAAATAACTATAATTGTCTCTTTTATTAACCTACAAGTTCCATGACAGCAGTGTAAGTTTCTGTTTTTTCACTGACAATAATGCAGCACTTACAACAGTATTTGATATGTGTATGGTATTTACACAATGAACATTTTTCAGATAAATAAATGAATGAGCAAACTTATGTATATCCAATTTAAAAGCAGTATTGATTTTGCTTACCAAGTTGCAATGAATATAATAAAAATATACAAGACTCGAGCACTGAAACCTCTGTCTTAGAACATTTTTTATTCAATTTCATTAGTTCAAATATTATTGGAGAAAAGTCTCATTGTGTTAAACTGTTATAAAGTTATATAATTAAGATGTAACTTAACACTAATTGGAAATGCCATGATTCTGTAAGGTGCTAAATGATGATTAGAATTTAATGATTTGCTTGTTAGACCACTTTAATCATACTCTGAAGATATCATAATCTCAGAACATTTAGATTCCTTGACGATATAAAGGACTGACTTCTTATTCCAATGAGGCTGAAATATCCAGAATTTATTCATGTTTTCCCCACAACTACTTGGCACTTTCCCAACACTTAGAATTTTTGTCTTATCAAGAACTTGATCTTTCTTACTCCATTCAAATATTGTATCTTTCATCAGCATCATGATTAGGTAATCTTAATTAACTTGGCAAAAATTTCCCATAAATAATTCTTCACTGTTCTGGTCATCGTTTCTAGGAAAAGTGATAAAACCCCCGATGGATATTTTAGTAATCTTTCATGTTCAGATTTCTGTGTTTGTATTTTTTAAATAGAAAAACATGGCTGCATTTATCAATACAATATGGCATTCTCTTTTTTCTTACTCAATAATTTTAATAACCCAATTATATTACCTCAAAAACTGAAGGTGGACAGGATTAGGATTAAATAATAATGCAAAACTCTATGGAGGTAAGACTAAGAGACTTCATAGAAAAAAGTATGATGATCTTTGGAAATGTCAAAGAAGTTGCCAGTTCATTTAAACAAATGCATTAAACCAGACATTTTTCTATGTGAATAATTACTTTTGTCTTCAGGTGGATGACTATTTAGTTAAATAGTAGTAGTACAAAATTGTAGAGCCAATTAGAGGGTAATAAAGAGCTTCAGGCTAGACTTTAATACTAGATGGTAAATTTCTCAATTAGGCCATCAGCTCCCACCTGAGGTCATATGGAGGAGATAAAATCAAAGAAGACTCTAGTCTTTTTGGGCTCCTTGAAGGTAGATATATCTACCAAAGATAAGACTTTATAAGCAAAAAGTAGGTGATATCAGAGAAATGAAAAGAGTGTAAGAGAAAGACAGTGAGTATAATGATTAACATCAAAAGCAGTACTAAGGCAGCAAAAAGAACAAAAACATAAAACAAACATCATAAATATATTTTAAAAGATATAAAAGGGTTGGAAAACATAAAATAAAAGCAAGCTGTTATTTTTAAAGTACAAGGAATGTGAATATCACCATTAAAATTAAGAATTTAAGGTATAGATCTGAGTCAAGAGATAGATAGGTCCCAGACTGAGCAACTGGAATCTGTCCCCTGCGGATGGATATGTCAAGATAAAGATTATGGCAGGAGCCAGGAGGGGTTGTGTTTTGCTTGGATAAAAGATAGAGAACACATATTTCTCATTCTTGAGGTCAAGGGGACCACAGGAACTACACATTCCCAGAACGGTTTCTCAGGGGTTAGAGAAATAAGGAGAACCATACTATAATGTACCTTGTCAACTTCCCAGAGACCCTTGCGCTGGAATCCACCTTGGCTAAAAGATGCTCACACTCACAGGGGAGGCCCCAAGTTAGGCCAAATGTGGGCTCAAGGCCAGAGGAAGTGAAATGCTTGGCCAGAGGAAACCCCTAAAGACTGCTCCCTGCAAGTGATTTAAATCACCTCCAAAGCACGTCTCTCTCTTCTTCTCTTGCTCTTTGTCTCTGTCTCTGCTTCCCCCCTCCTCGCATGGGAGCCTGCCTATGCTTTCTCCAAACCTATCCTCTCTCTTCTCTCTTAATAAGCATTTTATTCGCCTCACTACCCTCAGTCTCCTTGCCAAATTCTTTCTCCAAAGGGTGAAGGATTGGGGGCCTACATCGGGTGGTTAGAGTTCAGTGCTCTAACCCCACAGGAACCTGAGAACAGGTTGAACAGCAGGTAAGATTAATCAGAAGGAAAAAATAATGAGCTGAAACAATAGGTCATGGATATTTCCTAGTAGATACCAAAAGGAGATTAAAAACAAGAGAGAAAATGGTTAAGGATTCAAAGACTAGGAAAAAAAGGTAAAATATAATTAAACAGCAAAAATTAAAAGAAATAATTAACAAAATCACAAGCTTTGCAAAAACAAATTTTGGCAAACCTGAACTAAGAAAGAGAGATGAGTAGGCCAAAAATACAGAAAGAAAAATATGAAATAGCTGCAGATATTGCACAAAATCTATTTTAGGAAATAGTATAACAAACTGTGCATTATTACATTAAAAATGTAGCTAAAACTGATAATTTCTAGGAAAATATCATACAATAAATTACAAAAGAAAAAACTGATAATGCAAATAAACTGTTAATTATAAAATAATTTGAAAAGACAAGACTCTACTCCAGATTTTTCACAAAGCCTCCACAATTTTATAGATATATTTTACCAGTATTTTTGAAATATGTTACACCTAGATTAAACTTATTCTTAAAAAAAAAAAGAATGTTTTTCCTTGAATCCAAACCATGTAGCGGTAGTACAAGAAAAATAGGATATATGAACAATTATAAAGATAGTAAGTATAACATTAATTACATTAATCCAACAGTAATTATAAATATGATTAAGCAGAATTTGCTTCCAGAGTTATTTTAATGTCAGAAAACCCATCAATACAATTATCTATATTAA
>PVHT020000521.1:10052945-10121614 GCA_004024745.2 Catagonus wagneri | reverse complement strand
ATTAACTAAAGTATAACACAATTACACTATCACCTGCACTGACACAAAATGTAGTTAAGTAAAATAACTTTGAATAACAATAAAATATTTTTGAAATATAAAACATTACATTCATGTTTTGTCTTAACTAATAAAATATTACTTATAAGATTTTATAGTAAATGTTATACGTAGGAAATAAAATTTTTAAATATTTCTTTGAAGGTTTGAGAATAAGATGATGCTTTCAGTCACGTGTTAACCCAAGATTCTAACTAACTTCACAAGACACAAAAAGGAAATAAGAGGCATAAACATGAAACAGAAAGAGATATAATTGGTTTTGGTTTTTGTTTGTTTCACATTTGCAAATTATATGATCGTTTACATAGAAACCTAAGGAAGCACATTCTAAAACTATTAAAGAGAACACAGCAAGTTTGTGAGACTATAAAATAAAATCACAACCCTAATAAATTACAATGGCTAATCAAATTTTCCATTTACTGTTACAATAAAATATATACCAGGAATAATCTAACAACAAATGCACAAGGTCACCATAAATAAACTTTGAAATAGTAAATGGAAAGATATACTTGTTCACATGACTAAACACTATGAAAGCATATATTCTCATCAAAGCAGTTTATGAACCCAACTCAATTTCCTAAAAATTCCCAGCAGAGTGCTTTGAAACTTAACAACAGTTTTAATTAAAAGAAAAATTTATAGAAGCGAATATGTCGAGAGATGGTTTAAACCAATTTTGAAAATGACAAAAACTGGTAATTTTTCCCATCAGATATTATATCATTGGCATTATTTTTTAAAAAGTAGGAGTTCCTGTTGCAGCTCAGCAGAAATGAACTCAACCAGACAAAACATGAATGTAATGTTTTATATTTCAAAAATATTTTATTGTTATTCAAAACTATTTTACTTACTTAACTACATTTTGTGTCAGTGCAGGTGGGTTCAATCCCTGACCCCTCTCAGCAGGTTAAGGATCTGGTGTTGCTGTGAGCTGTGGTGTAGGTTGCCAAGGCTTGATCCCACGTTGCTGTGGCTGTGGTGTAGGCCGGTGGCTACAGATCCAATTTACCCTCTAGCCTGGGAACTTCCCTATGTTCCAGGTGTGGCCCTAGAAAAAAAACAAAGACAAGAATAAATAAGTAAATTAAAATTTTAAAAGTATAGGACAGCTGCAGAAAATCATATATGCACAGGAACTAAATAGAAAGCCCTGAAACAGACTTGTATGAATAAGACAACTTGCTATGGAGACAGTATTAAAAAATCAGAATGGGTTACTTTGTAAATTAATAAAATGTTGGGTAAAAAATAACTCACTACTTGGAGAAGATTCTCTAATGCCATGTACAAGAAGCTCCAAATCCCACCTAAATGTGAAGGTAATAAAGGCTGAAGCACGAGGAGAATTCCTTTGTTATTCTAAGGGGAAATAATGTATATATCTGAGCACAATTAAGGGTTTTAATGTGGTGGTGTCAGGGACAAACTGGGAAAGCTATTTAAAACATTTTAAATTTAATAAGATGATTTATATTTATAACATTTTTAAGGACTTTCAAACTAGAAACAAAAATTTTATGTCAATATGGAATGAGCAAAATATATGAATACATGAAAAGAAAGCTAAAATATGTGTAAGGAATATAGAGACATAATCCACTTCACTAGTAATAAAATATGATATAGTAAAAATAAATATGAATCATTTGTGAGGACTAGGATAATAGAAACCCAAAATAAAGTGGATGGAATGTAAACTGGTAAAGAGGGAGTTGCCATCATGGCACAGTGGAAATGAATCTGACTGGGAACCATGAAGTTGTGAGTTCGATCCCTTGCCTCACTCAGTGGGTTAAGGATCCTGTATTGCCATGAGCTGTGGTATAGGTTGCAGATGCAGCTCAGAACCCATGTTGCTATGGCTGTGGTTTAGGCCGGCAGCTACAGCTCTGATTTGACCCCTAGCCTGGGAACTTCCATATGCTGTGGGTGCGGCCCTAAGAAAGCATAAATAAATACATAAATAATAAAACAATAAACTGGTAAAGCTATTATTAAGAGTATTTTTGCATACACCCCATGTTAAGCAATTCCAGCACTCACTAAGGCATCCCAGAGAAGTCTCTTAGACATACTGCAAGAGAGTAAAGGCAGGAGATTAAATATTCTAAGAAAAAGACATAAACCAGTTATGTCTTAGGCAAACCAAACACACCTTCTAGGCATATCATGTATATAAAGACATTTGTGATAACAGTATTTATGTCAGAATGTTGGCTTCAACTTCAGTGTCGATCACTAGGGGAATCTGTAAATGATATGTGATATGTGCATAGGCATAAAATGGAATATTATCCAGGAGAAAGACAGACAAAAGTATATATCTTTAAAATTAAATGCTGAATAAAAAACATGTAAGAAAGAGAATGAAACTTATAATAATACCATTTGGGTACATTAAAAATAAAAATACCCACATGAACAGTATGAATAATTTCAAGAAAATACATAAAAATAGATTAACAATTTGTGGTATGAAATGAATAATTACTGTAGAAATTAGAATGGATACCCATGCTGGGAGGGCAACCTGATTAAGATAGGAAAACAAAAGGAAACAAGAGAACACATTTAAACATCAAAAGGGTTTTGTGGAAGCAGATGGTGAAATCTATAAGGGTAAGGTCTTTTGCCAGTCACTTTTATTGATGTCCTCTAGATGTCTAAGGGAGAGCCTCACACATAGTAGGTGCTCAATAATTGTAATTGCATGAGGTTTATAATAAATTTTGTGTGCTAAAGATCTTATGAAAGATAAAATATATTTCATGGTTTTTACCACTTGTATTAATTTTTAATTCACTGTAATAAAAATAACTCACAAAAACATTTTTTTGGGGGGTCGAATCTACCGATTTGACTGCCAATCTTCATGTTAATGTCAACTGTTTTAATAATTCAGGCTTCTCATACTTTGCATGTAACGCTTAACTAAATTTCCTCATAAAAAAAGTTTTTCAGTGGATTCTTTTGGGCTTTTCTGTGGTATATAATCACTTTGTCTACAAATAATGAAATTTTGTCTCAATCCATCATGTCTCGTTGCTTTCTGGAATATTAATTATAATTATAGGGGTTTGGTTATTCATAAGCAAATTATCACTAATTGTTTTACATCTTAATTCTGCTATTAGCTTTGACTTAACATAGATCTTAAAAACTGGCCAAGGGAATATCGTATTCTCAAATTCTGAAGACTATTTTTTAATTAAAAACTAGTTCCATTTTTTTTTTCAATTTCATCCCTATTGCTTCATACTACCTTTCTGAGGAAATACTTGTTGGTAATATAAAATATAATAATCAATATAAAAATATTACCAAATGACAAAAGGAAATGGTTTATATAGAAAAATAAATTTCCCAGACTAAACTTATGGTTTAGGCTAAATAGGACTCTTTTTTTTTCCTTTTTGCCTTATCCAGGGCCGCATCCACGGCATATGGAGGTTCCCAGGCTAGGAGATGTAGATGCCGGCCTTCGCCACAGCCACAGCAACGCGGGATCCAAGCCACCTCCGCAACCTACACCACAGCTCATGGCGACGCCGGTTCCTTAACCCACTGAGCAAGGCCAGGTATTGAACCTGCAACCTCATGGTTCCTAGTCGGATTCGTTAACCACTGAGCCACGGCGGGAACTCCTAAATATGACTCTTAAACACTTAACATGAAAGAAATATAAGGTTTTATACACACACACACACACACACATACATATGCTCATACATGTATATATATAAAGATCTATATGTACTTACATATTAGTATACATTATATATGTATATTTCAGTATATTTACTTTTAGTTAATAGATACTGCAAAGTTCCTACTTTTTTATAGAATGTCTAAATTGATGATTCCATAGACACATCAAAATTTTATATTCTCCTCTTAATATTTTAAAATTTTATATGGGAAACACATACCATCTATGATTCTAAGAAATCAGAGCCAAATGAAGACTAAGAGTCTAGCTGTTCATGGAGTAAAGTGAAGGTTTTACATGCTTTGTAGAAGAAAATATTTGCTAACATCTTCCTCACGGTTGAACTGGGCACAACATGCATTTTCAAAAGCAAAACCATCAATAGCTCAAATAACTACTCTAAGCTTAGTTCCTAAGTGTATTTTGTGCCCAAAGTGGATGATTCACTCAATTTAGTTGAAAGGTCAAGTTAGTTTACTGAATTATTTTTCACTATTAAACCAGTTGCTGTCTTTGCAAGGATAAATTATCAGCCAAACTGACCCTTTGCCAGTAGAGGTCATTTTATCCTTCTATTTTGGACTCTGAATAGAAAATATTTTTTTCATTTTTTAAAGTTTTATTGAAGTATAGGTGATTTACAATGCTGTGATAATTTCTACTGTACAATAAATTGATTCAGCCATACATGTACACACATTCATTCTCTCAGATTATTTTCCCACATAATCACAGAATATTGGGCAGAGTTCTCTGTGCTTTACAGCATGTCCCCATTTTTAAAATGGCGTTGTACTTGGCAAAAAAAAACTGATCAGATCCTAGTAGATTTAAAGCCTGACACAGAGTAAAGAACACATTCCAAAATTCCTCTATGGTCTGGTGCTTTGTGAAACAGATAGTATTCTGGAATGATTTTATTGTTTAGTAGAATAAATATAGAAATACACATCATTGGTAATATTAAACATGTTGAATTAGCCTCAATTTGTTTTATTTAACTAAAATTCTCATTTCGCTTTTAATACATGATCAGTTTTCAAATATTATAGTACTGTATACTATAACATACACATAAAGACATACACACACACATATACACACATATTACGGATATGTGTGTGTTTTACCCTAGCATAAATTACTGTATGTACAGGTATGTAAAACTAGCCCTCAAAAATCTCATTCCTGGAAGAGTTTAATAGGCAAAGGAAAAATATTTTAAACAGAACACCACTGACAGTTACCCTCTTTCATATGTGTCCCTCTGGTCTCTAAGCATTCACCCAGAGTAATACAAATTTCCTGAAGCATGCAGTTATTCTTATTTGATGAGTCTGGAATTCTTTATTTTTTTCTCCTTAAAAATCAAAGGAATTCTACAGATGCTGACATTAAACGTACTGATGGGAAATAGGATCACATGTCAAAAAATATATATAACTCCTTTGGGCTCTGTAAGAAGCTGACAGCATTCCCATAAAATATTAATACTCACAATAAAATTTTCCCACAGAGTGAAAGGTTAGTGGAAAGAATCCGAGAGCCCTTGACAATGAATTTCGATTAACTGGTTGACTTTAACTCCTTAGTTCTAGTTACTTTCAGGCTTCATAGAGGTGGATAAAACAGCATGGAAGTCATTGGCATTCATTGATTTGGCGAATGTTTGAAAGGTAAAAAATGTGAAAGCCTTCTTCCCAAAGGAACATATTAATAATAAATTGGCAATATTACATTTGGCACGTATGGAGAAGGTGAAGGAGTATCTGTTCCACTAACTCCTGGCAAAGTGAAGAAATTGGTCACCCTGAGGATCACATTTCCCCTTGTGTGTACCACACCATCGCCCCTTTGCCCAAACACAGTTTGTGGATCTTTTCACAAGTGCTGTTTCCTATCCTGCTACACACTTAAATTAGCTGGTCCCAGGAATATTCATGTTAGGTTTTATTCTATAGTTATTCTTCTAAATAAGAAATTTAGAGAGCTGTGTGAAAATCTGCCAGTTTGAGAAATCAAAACACAGCTTGAAATGCAATGCATTAGCAATGCACAAATAAAATTAGATCTCCCAGGAAATGTTCATACCAAATAAAGCAGTGAAAACATCAGATGGGCATTTGAGTACCTTACTAAGATATCTTGAAAGGCAGTAAATTAGTTCTAAATTGGACAGGAGTGTGTTATCGTTTTAGTTTTCCAATAAAATCCCAAAGAGTAGACATAAGACATTAATATTCACCTAAGAAATTTTCACCACATCACAGTCAGTGCAGCTACTGCCAGACAGACACATGTTCCTGTAAATGGACTTTAAAATATGCTAGATTTTCTTGATTAACAATTCCCTTCGAAAAAGTGTTTTGTTTTATTTTCTTGTCTGTATGTTTGTTTTTATCTTGGGTAGATTTTTCTGAATTTGATAAAACGTGCAAAGTTCATTTTAAAGTTGTGGCCCTAAAACTCATTTTATCTGCAAATTCAGCACACTTGATTAGGTACAATTCTATCAAGTAGAGTAGGGATTCTCTCGGAATTCTCATTTCAGCTCCATCCAATGAGACAAGACTCAATAAATTAATCTTTTAAAACAGGATCCCTGGAAAAGGTAGGATAAACAAAGAGACCAACAGTGTGTTAGGATGCATTGATTTACATCAAATTCAACTTCCAAATCTAATAAAACCACGTAATTTTCTTTAGATGGGTTCTTATCACAAAAATTTGCCTTTTGTTCATTTATAAAATACCTATCTTTAACTGTTAAGGCTTGGGCAGTTATTGACATGGCATTCTTTGAAATGAATATTCTTCAAATGTATATTCCACATTTATTTGGTAGTTAAGGGGATTTTAGATTGATTTTTAATAGTAAAAATTAACACATGTATATGTAATAATTTTTAAATGTGTTGATATAAGTCACACAAAAAGGTAATATAATTTTGCAAAGAAAATAGGGATATAAGTCCTGACAGCATAAATTATTAAAATATAATACATAATTATCATAAAATACTAAAAAGCAACAAAACGGTTTTTAGTAAAGAAAGAGACAAACAGGTCAACAGAACAGAACAGAAGTGGGAGGAGGCTCAAGTACATATATGGAAATTTATTATATAATAAAGAGAATAGTTTAAGCTATTGAGAAAATAAAGATTGTTCCATAGAGTGCTATTTCAGCTAGGTAGCTAGTCATTAATTTAAAAAGAATGCCGTTGACTCATACAATAAATTATAAACAGGTCAAATATTTCAATAAAATATTAAAATTAAAAATATTAAAAGGAAACTGTAACATATTTTTTTAAGTTTTATAAGAGAGAAGAACATTCTACAATTTAAAACAAAGGTCTAATATAGAATAAATGATTAATACATCATTACCATATAGCTGAGGCTCCATATATATTTAATAACTGGATAGACCTATTATTTTAATTCCAATTTAGGCAGTATAGAGGTATTCTATTACGGAATGTATAAATAATGAAAATTAGAAAAAAGAGAAACAATAATTGTAGTCTGCTTCTTGTTAGAACCAAAAGCATTGAAAATATGCTATTTAGTACATCAAAGTTAATATCTGTGGTGACTGCTAGCTATCTCCCTAAAGAATAAATAATGTGGAAAAACAAACTCAGAAATTTAAAATACATAAATTCTATCAAGCTATTTCCTTTCTTCAGATCTTGGTATTAAGGTTTGTAAATGTTGAGGGAAGATCATACCTTCCATTACGGATGCCTGGATTATAACTACCTTGAAACAGTATGTTCTTAAAAATCTGACTTGCCATTACTACTTATCAAGACATAATAATTATGAAGGATTACACCATGAAATATACCTTAATTGTTAATACTGAATTTCAATTGTGCCTGCTCTGTTTATGTTAATGTTTTGTCAAGTTATACAGATGAGTATTTTGTATATATTCAAGTACTCTACAAAGAAGAGTACAGTTTCTTTGCTGTTAGTCAGAAATTTAAAGTGTACATGCATGTTGTGAAGTCTCAGTACAGTTACAAAGACCAAAAAGAGAAAAAAGTATATACCTTAAAGTTATGCATCAATGCAAATTATATGCATTCACCATTAGTTGCGTGTTAGTGGACTTCACGTTTAGGCTGAAGTTTTTTTTTGTTTGTTTTTTTCTTATTTGAAAAATCAATGTGCAGATATGCCCTTGTCAAATGCACTGATAAAAATTAATAATGAAGCTAATATAAAATGGCATCTCTACTCATGTAAATACACAAGTTTAATAGTGAACACAAGTAGAAGACAACGCTAAGAGGCATAAAGTATACCTTTCTGAGAAAACATTTTGAATATGTGTATATAAAAGTAAATGCACATCATATCTGGAATGGCTTGAGACAGGCATATATTCCAGTTCTCAAAGGCATCAAGGAGTAAATGTTTGCCAGAGTTAGGACAGCTACTATGATTATCCTAATTAAAAAACTTCCAGGTTATTTATAGGATAATACAGGGAAACTAAATTCATTATCCTGCAAAGTATGCAACAAACCATTAAACACTGCAATAAAATCAATTGGCACAAAGATAAACGTAATTATGTTACATTCATGTAAACCCTTCCATGAACTAATTTCTAAATATCAATCATGACTGATATTCATCATATAAACACCAAAGAAGCACTTATATTTTTAAATGCATCAACAAGTTTCTGCTATCTCACAAAGACATAAGACATTGTTATAACTGTAGCTGGTAATCTCTAATCATCCAAATCTCAGAGCTCAGTTTTGTGTAACAAAAGCAAAGGAAGAAAAGCAATTTCCATGTCATCAGAAAAGGGTATTTTACCATCTCTTTAGAATGTGATGATGTATTCCTAATTAACAACTGATTAGGCGGCATTTCAAAATTTTTCTAATACCACACATGAATAACTTGTAAGCAATCAAGGCATTAGATGAAAATTAAAAGCTCGCGTATCATAAAGTGTTGATGATCTACACCTGCTTTACACATCTGTTGAACTTCAGTTTGTGGGAAATATAAACTAATCTATTGTCCATCATTTTGGAATGTTAACTGAAATATTGTCTCTACTCTCAGTTTTAAAAAATATGGATGCTACAATATTATAAGTAGGAAAATTGAAAAAAGAGCCTAAAAGTGGAAAAATCTGAGAAAAAATAGAAATGGATTATATGTAAATAAAATGAATTATGAACAATGTTAAAATGTTATTTTCCACAGTTTTAAATCATATTATCTATACTGTTTTCTTTATTCAAATATGTCTCAGAATTTTTTTACTGATAGAGATAAAAAAGAGTTCAAAAATTGAGCCACAATCTTTGTAATTTCTGTGGAAGCAGACTTTCTCAAGAAGGATGTGTATAAATTTATATAAATATAAGTAATTACTTATATAAATATAAGTAATTTATATAAATATAAGTAATATGACAGATTAAGAATAAACCTATATTCTGATTTTGTAGAAGAAGAAAAGTTACCTAAGTTTTTGTTTTCTTTATTGCAAAGGCAAGTGTGGATGGAAGTACCAGGGAGAAAGTGGGTGATGACCAAATCCTCCGTCTTTTTGGAAGGTTTTTGTGAACATAGTAAATTATTTCTAAGTATGAGCCAAGCACTCACAGCTTCCAATGGCCACTCAAACATAGCTATCCATTAGGAATTTGAATGTTGATAGAAACAGATGTAACATTTTCTTTTATTTTTACTGTTTATGAACAAACTTGCCTTTTAAAGATAGTTAATCTTTGTCAAGCACTTTAATGAGACAAGATGTCCAAATCTGGGTAATAAAATTGAAGAGTGTTGACCTGCTGGAATAACAGAATTAGGAGAGTTTGGTACACTGAAGTTTAATCCTGGCTTAGGACTCTAACAGATGTGAATAGAAAGAAAGCCAAGGGCACAGGACAATGTGATCCCAAAAATGTTCAATAAAAATCTGCCAAACTCATGAATATTGTGTGAATGATGTTCAATGTATTAAAGGCAACTGAATTCATATCAGACAACTTATGATGTGGATCTGAAGCAATATTCCAAGAACAAACCTATGTACCACCTCCATATTTATCTTGAGACTGGCAGAGGTTTGGGGATCTACCCTGGCCAATGTATAGAGGGGTTTGAGGCAAAAATCACATCGATATTAAGAAGGAGGCAATTCTTCCATCCCCCTTCATCCAAACAAATGATGTCTGGATTTAAAAAATGCATTTATTTGTAATATTAGTTCTTGGAATTGAATAACTACTTCATTTAAGTATTTGTTGAGTAATGACTAAAGGAAAAGCAGAAAGAATTTTCATTCATAACAATTGATAAGATAAAGGATCTTCCTGTAATTACATTTATCTTGAAATTAAAAATTACTACAACTAGTCATACTTTATCACATACATTAAAACAGTTTAAATAAGATACCAATAACAAAAGCATGAAATACCTGAAGGTGCTATATAAATGCAAAGACAATTACGTTAAGTGCTTTCCTTTCTCATCCAAAAGAGAATTTGTTTAAACTATGTAAAAGCAAATACTATACATGAAAAATGTCTTCTAGTGATAAATGTTTTTCATTTTATGCAATCTTCGTGAATTACATTTTGGTGTGTTTACAAATATATACCAAAGCATCGTAGATATTGGCAAAAGAAAAGTACAGCCTATCCAAAAATCTTCCATTTATATAAAATGCAAAAGTTGCTGCTCAGAAATGAAGTAACTTTATTCTAGCAATTTTATAATCAAAGTATAGCCATTAGGGATCTCAAAGGTATCATAGCAACCAGCATTGATGCAACTTGGTATCCCCTGCTTACTTCTCCAGAATTACACGTCACTGGTCCTCTCTGAACCCTACACAAGAGAATGCCCTTTACCTACTAAGAAATATATTTAAAGCCTACTTAAGTGTACCTTAACCCTACTCCCTGTCCTAGAGGAAACCAAACCATTTCCTATTTTGTAGTATCTGTATTATATTTAAGACTATCATCTGAACATAGCTCTTCTGTACTCTGCTTAAGATCTTTGAATAAAAATCCAGATTATTTTCCATCCTTTTATTCCCTAGCCCAAAATCTGGCCCACAGAGATAAAGAAAATTGGTTCAATTTTGGGTCAAGGCATCATTTTGACATCTAATTGTGAAATGTAGTTAGAAATGACTTAAGTAGCTTACTTAATTCAAATCTTTCTAATTTTGCTTGTGCCTTTATCATTTCATGGCATCTTGTATTCAGGATAATCAGGAAAAAATGTGCATGATATTTTCACTGCCAGGATTTAGTAATTCAGATCCTTTGGGTAGCTTTTCTTAGCTGCCATTTACTCTCAGTCTCAAGTAGAAGTGACCTTTTTTTGTTTGTATCCACACTGAAATTTCTATGGATTTTCACCATATAAACTTCTAAACTTTGTAGCATATAGTTATTTATTTATCCATGTATTTTTTCTATACTGTAAATTCTTAAGGTTACAAGCCAATTCTCATTTGCATCTTCAGTGTTTAGTACTCTGCCTGGCACAAGAGATTAAATTCATGCTTTCGAATGAATGAATTCATGCTAATATCCATTCAGATACAGTAAGATAGATCCAAAAATAGATACAGAATCAAATGCAAATATAGAACCAGATAGAGCTATAGGTAGCAAAATTAAGGATAAATTATAAATCTCCTTTTCTTCCTCAGAGAGTTTACTAGTAGTATTTTAGTTATTTTTAATTTGGATGTTGGCTTAGTGTACTGTCCAATAATAGTAATACTAATAACACTAATAATAAATGCACACAACTTCCTAACAAAGGAAGATAATAAATCATGAACAAGTAAATATATCAGACATTGAAGTATATATTTTATATACTGTTAGCAACAGACTAGGCTACAGTTAGTTATCACTTTTTATAAATGAGCAATATGGTGCTCTAAGACATTAAGAAATTTCCACAAGATGATATAACTATAACAAATAAAGACAATTATTATTATCAAAACAGTAAGACAGAGCGAGAGAAGAAATCACCAAAGGGTGGTGATCAGAGGCAGACAAGGGAGTGTGCAGAAGAAGAGGAGGCAGAGGACGAGAGACTATCAGAAACAAACAAACAAAACCCAGATTAATTTCTAGAAGAGAAATCAGACATTCAAGAATACCTTCATTTTCTCCCTCTCTAGGGATAGTTTAATCTATTTTGTTGCAAATTAAGCCTCCCTCTTTTGCTTTTCAAACCTTTTCATAACCTTGAGCTTACTCTAAAAAGACAAAACAAAACCAAATAAAATCTTTCATATTTTTTCCCCTCAGATAATTGTTTTCCCTGTAAATACTCCTAATATCTATCAAGCCATGTTTCCTTCCACTTTTTTTTGTTGTTTTTGTTCACTCCAGTACTCTTTGCAATATGTTGCACTCTTTCCTGGGGTCAGATGGCAACTACAAACCTCAGTATCCCTCTCTTTCTGCTCATGTCTTTACTCCCTGAAAATATTCTGGGAGCTATCTGAAGGCATTGTGTCATGGCCTCAGCATTCTAGGGTCATGAGAAAGTCAGTACCTTCATATTCAAAATAAAGATCATAGGAAATAGAATTATCTTTCAGTTTTTCTCTTGAATGTGACAAATATAAATAACCTAGGAAAAGAAATACAAAAATTTTCCTCAAATAATTTACCCAGTCAGTTGATAAATTGTGTGTGTACAGGAAGTCTAGTAGCAGAAGATTTTAAAAGTGTATCTTGAGCATGGATATTACTCCTAAGAAATGATGGTAGAAAAGGGAAGTTGGCAGGTGTTTCACGTGAGATTCTTTTTTCTGTATGTCTTTCACTTACCATGTCCAGTACTTAACCATCCTTTTCATTTTAGCAAAGAACATAATGCTTCAAAATGTTAGAATTTATAACTAAATGCCAAGTAGGCTTCTGTTTCTTACTTACATGTTTTCTTAAAAGCAAACAAAAACCTGTTTCATTCATATATCATGTATGTCTTGAAATCAGCATTCTGACTCTAAAATAGCACTGTATTCCCATCTTTTAGTTCATCACTCAATTTATCCTGCATACCGATGCTTGCTGAGGGTTTATTCGTGAATCTCCGCGTGACTTTTGGGGTGGGAGATAAAACTTAAAAACAAATTGAGATGGTCTTTTGAAAATGAGATTAATTTCCTTGTTTGCATCACTGTCTCGAAAGTTAGCTATTTCTCCAGTAAAGCTATAGTCACTGTACCATGATGTTTTATATTCAGTACATGTCAAATTCTCACGTAATTATGCAATTTGATGGGATTATTCATCTTGGCTGTAAAAATTCAATGTAATTAAATTATTTAATTTTCAAGCTTTCTAAAAAGTCTGAGTTAGATTTTTTAAGATGGCAAGGAGAAGCAATTTACCTTTATTGTTCTTCTTACTACCGCTTACAAATCATCTATATTTCAAACCTGAGCCACTTTTCTCGTTAATGAAGTTAATGGCTTCATCATGCTGTGTAATTCACATTGTGCAATCTATATAATAAAGCAGAAGATGATATAGAATATTCTTGATGTTCATGAATATTAAATGTTGAAAAATAATTAGCTGGTAAAAATAGAAATATAAATAAAAACAACCAAACTCTAAGGAAAATGTTTGCATGGCAATAGATCAACTTAAGAAGCTTGCCAAGAGAAAGCCCTAGCAAATATTTTTACAGTAATAATGATTTTCCAGAGCATTTTAATAGGTATCTTCACATTTGGTCTTTAGAGTAACCTGATAGGATAAATATTATTAAAATTCTATAGGAAAAAAAAAACTTCAAAATAAATAAAGACTGCTAGGATCAGTCTATATGGTATATATGTTCTTGATATATTTTGTTTCTCTTTCTCTCATATTGGTCCCTATTTAAAATGTCACTTCCCTTACTGCCTAATTTCTCCCCCTTTTTTTCCTCTAGGTAAACAGATTTTATATTATGGTCTAAAAAAATAGCACTGTATATGGAAACTTTTAAAATAACATGCAAAAATTCCTAAAATGGATAAAATTTCTGAATAAGAAATGTCAGGAAGATAGTACGAGAACAAGAATTTGTGTATATATATATATATACACAAATTGGGTCACTATACTGTAAAGCAGAAATTACCACAACAGTGTAAATCAACAACACTTTAATAATAAAAAAAAGAAATGCCAAGTATTTTAATTAATTTTTGTTCTCATTCACACCCCTGAATGCAATTTTCATCAAAGTTCTGCCTTTGGCCCTCTTTGACTAGTTCATCTACCAGCAGGAGCTCAACTGCCTTCTCTTCACAAACGCCCCTTAAACCCTCTTCATTTTTTTTTTTTTTTTGCTTTTTTAGGACCACACCTGCGGCACATGGAGGTTCTCAGCAACACCAGATCCAAGCCATGTCTGCAACTTACACCACAGCTCATGGCAATGACATATCCTTAACCCACTGAGTGAGGCCAAGGATCAAACCCACAATCTCATGATTCCTAGTCAGATTTGTTTATGCTGTGCCACAACAGGAACTCCAGACCCGCACTTCTTAATCCTAATTCCTCTTTCATAAATCCTAGATTCACAGGGGTCCATCTGAAAATCTCTTAGAGCCACACCCTCAACACGCACCAAACAAAATAAATTAGTTTAACTCCCCCAGCACAGTATTTCCATATTTTGGCAGATGACCCGACCATTTTCATAGTCTCCAGGGCTGGAAAGCACTCTAGGCCAAGCAACAAAAACTTCTCTATTGTCTGACTAGTTCTTTCTGCCACTCCCTGTCCTACTGACACTTACATGGTTTTCACCTTCAAAAAGTATATATTGAAAAGTTGTTGTATAAGATGATAAGTAAGGGCCAAATTAGAGTTGCCTAACATTACTTCTTAAATGTTCAAATATATTAAACTCTTTCAGTGGGTAAACAAAATTACAGACTCCTAGTGTTGAACTAAATTATGTTTTCATAATTTTAAATATGTACAAACCTAGATATAAAATGCCTAGGTGGATAGCTATACAGTCATAAACCAAAACAAATTTGCAAATGAAAATAACTAAACTACAAAATAAAGAATTTAAAATGATACTAAATTAATATGTGAATTAATATGTTGCTGATATAAAACCTCATCTGGAGATAAGAGTATGAATTAACTACCATAACATATGCTCTCTTGAGTTTAAGTCTACCTCAACTTTTGTCCCTCTAATTTCTCTATAGAAACTCATCTGAATCTTCATTTGGATAATATGTATTACTGATACATTATCCCTACTGCTATAGTTTTCTCATTCAATTACAACATTTCTTTACTGGAGCTGGATGCTCATGCTGTCAAAGATATAAATCAAATTTCAACCACCAAAATCATATGGCAATAACTGGTTATAATATGGCTATAAGAATAACTTAGAATACATTTATCTTAATTTTAGATTACAACAAAAATGAAAACACACCACTGAAACATTCTCTTAAAGACTATATCCACTACCCCCTGCAGCACAAATATGGAGAAATACAGGCCCGTACTCCTGTAACAGCCCCTTCTACCTCTTATCACCACTGTAGTAAAACTGCAATAGATGGTTCTAGGTTGGCTGAATACACCTCCCTATTCTTGTGCTCTCTCCTGATAGTAAGCACTATCATTCTTTGCATCTTAAGTGTGGTGGCGAGCTTAATTTCTGTCTATTTGATTTGTTTCACCTGTCTTATGCTGATTAATGAATTAGAAGCTACTTTTAGTTCCAGTTTAAATATTTATGTATTTAAATATTCATATTTAAACTCCCATAGAACCAAATACAGTGTTTTTTTAATCACTTAGGTATTCAGTCATGAATTAATTTATTCAACAAAAATTTATTGAGCTCCTACAATATTCCAAGTAGCTATAGGCACTGAACTTTGTGGTGGAAAATTACACACTCTCTGCCCTCAGGAGTTTATGTTCTGGTAGGCAAACAATCATAAAGCCAATGTGACATACTTTTTGATGATGCTTAAGTGATGAGACAAAAAGAAAGGATGGTAAGGAGAGTACCAAAGTGGTTACCTTAGATAAGCGTGGTCGAGGAAGGTCTGGCTAAGAAGGGAGCATGTGAGCCAAAATCAACAGGATGTAGTTTCAGATATAAATTTTATTTATAACATCCATCTATCAATTATATCGTCCCAAAGATTAATACCTCTTGCAGTGCAGATAATTTATACTCTTTATTTTTGGGATAGATCAAACAATTCATATTTAGAAATCTATTACATCATCAAATCATCATATAAACAATGTGACTTGGGTACCACTTCTCCCCATCTAATGGATAATGAAACTGTGTCACAGAGAAGTATCCCCAGATATATCCAGAGGTATCAACAAGTGGCTGCTCTTTGTTGACCCGTCAATCAAATCTAAACTCATCCAACTTCAGATTACATTGTCTTCCCACATTATATCACCTTCCAGCACATGGAAAGGTCTACAGATGTTGGCAAGATGGTATTCCATACTTTGCAACAACTAATGAATTTGTTTTTGTTTTCATCTTTGTTTTTGTCTTTTTAGGGCCACACCTGCAGCCTATGGAACTTCCCTGGCTAGGGATCAAATTGAACCTGCAACTGCCAGCCTATACCACAGCCACAGCAACACCAGATCTGAGCCGCATCTGTGACCTACACCACAACTCATGGCAACAATGGATCCTTAGCCCACTGAGTAAAGCCAGGGACTGATCCATGTCCTCATGGATACTAGCTGGGTTCATTATCACTGAGATATGACCAAAGAATTTGTAAGAGAGGAAGTCCATGGCTATTGAGAGTCCAACACAGTATACTGCCTTAATCTAAAGTGCCAAAATAGTTGAGCCAATTTAGTATAAACTTATGATCTTAGTACCTTTCAGAACTTCCAAATGCAAACAGTTGCCAACAAAGAGGGAATTTCAATGCCATTAACAAGCAAGGGACTGTAAGTTATGGTATTTCAATGTTTTGGTTAAACAACTACACAAACAATGAAAAGGTTAGGTTGGGAGTAAGCAATCAAGTGTAAGAAACATCTGTCTGACCAGTCCCAAATAAAATTATGAGTCATGTAATTATTGTGAATGACTAAAGACGTTAGCAGGGCTCTTTGTGCTGAAGAACCAAATTGCATTTTAATTCGTTTAAAATAGGCTTTTAAGATTAAAACTGATAATTAAATCCTCAATTTCACAGAACAATAGAAACTACTTTTAATTTCCTAGGATTATAAATGTATATCTCGTTTATTACAAAATGTCTGCTTTGATAAAACCTGCTCATAATTATCACAACACCAATATTTATATTGCTGTCTCATTTAATTCCCTAGAGATCTGAGAAAATGCCCAAAGCAAGCTGGAAAGAGTCTGTAATGAGCACTCAACAACAGTTTTAAAATATTATTAAAATAAGGATGCATTGCTTTCTTCTTCCCAACCTCATTTGTTTTGTGTTAAGATCATGAGAGGAAAAAAAAAAAACTTATTAAAGAGGAGGAATGTGGTGACATATCATTAATATAGCACGTGTCAAAACATAGAGTATATTTCCTATATTTGCAGTATTTATAGGTCACCTCGTTTTTGCTAATAAAAATCTGCACCATTAAAATAATGTAGACATACTCATTTTATATATGAAACATTGCCTTTCCACCAGACTAAAGAAGCCCTAGGAACAGAGGCATAATCTTTCTGTGTCCAACATCTTACCTCTTGTTTGTTTGCTTTTTCTGCATTATGATTATGTGTCTCTTCCTTTCCAGCTCTGATTTTTTATTAATTATCATCAGAAATACGTCTTCCAAGGGATTTATGAAAGCACTTAACAGTACATATCAAGGCTGTATCATAAGTAGAAGTTTAGTCCAAAAAGGGCAGGGGAAGAAAGTGATGGGGACTACACTTTGAAGGCCTAGTAGGTGCTGTGCTAAGAATTTTACATATGAACTCCTCCTCTCAAACTGAATCCTATGAGACAGATATTTTCATCTCTCAGATGGTGTCCTGACACTGAGAGAGGTTAAATGAGTTTATCCAAGGTCATACTGGAAAGATACATTAGAACTGGGATGTGAACTCAGGTCTCAGAATTCAGTTTTACCTATACATGAAGTTATCTTCCAATAAAATATGTTCATCTGGATTTGACTAAACTCAAGTATTCTGGCACAGAGAATATAAATTTAAACTTTTCCCATTTTGGCTTCATCATTTATGACGATGAAAAATGATTCTTTACTTAATTCCATTGAGCAGGGTTGAAGAACAAACACAGGAGCACAGTTGCACAATCCACGTGGATTTTAGTGACCAATTAGGAAGCAGGCCATGGGTCATGTTTCCATTTATAGGGATAGCTCTGTCAAGACTTACAAGATATTTTTACTTTGAAGTATAAATAGAAATTCCTTCTCTCAATAATTATGTAGGATATTGTGCTTCTATTCCTTTAATGTCCACAAAGGAAAGTCCAAAATTGGGAAAAGAAAAAAAAAAGTCCCCCATTTCTGTATTGGTTATGTTTCCTTAGAATTTATAACTTCCTGACTATTTTCCAGTTAACATGGTCACACACAAAAAATATTTTTACTATAGCAGTAAAAATAATTTCCACATTTCATAGAATCTGAGATATATAAGTTAATAGCAATGTGAAGAGATCATAGTCTTCATATTCATTTACATATAGTGAAACTGATATATATATTATTCAAGAAAGTTAGAAAATGACAGGATAATAATTTCAGTGCCTGAGCCTTAAAATATGGAAGCAACCCAAGTGTCCATCAATGGGTTAATGAATAAAGAAGATGTGATATATATACACAGTAGAATATAATTTAGCCATGGGAAAAAGAAAGTCCTGCCATTTCTTAGATAATGAGTGGACTTTGAGGGCACTGTGCTAAGTGAAATAAGCTAAACAGAGAAAGACAAATATTGCATGGTATTACCTATATGTGGAATATATGTGGAATATGAAAAAAAGTCAAATTCATAGAAATAGAGTGCAGGACAGTAGTTGCCAAGGAATGCTGGGTGGGGAAATAGGGTGAGGTTTTTAAAAGGATAGAAACTTTCAGCTATAAGATGAACATGATCTGAAGAAATAATATAAAACAGTGATTATAGTTGATAAACCATATTGTATAACTGAAATCTGCTAAGAGAGTAGAATTTAAATATTTTTATCCAAAGCAAAAAAGTTAAATATGTGAGGGTTATGGACACGTTATTTAACTGATGGGGTAAGCTGAAAAAAAAATTTTTAGATAAGTACATGTATAAATATAAAACACTGCAATATTAGTACTATTTGATCCACAGTCTTTTTGCCAGGATAAAACTTCAAGGAGACTGTTAATGCCATAGGAGGAACAGAGAACAAGTTTTGACTTTTTCATACATTAGGATCTAACACAGTACTAGTTGGTATTTAATAGATGGGAAAGAGGTAAAAGATAAAGAGAGAAAAATCAAAAAGAAATGGAGAGAAAGAAGAAGAGCAGGGGGAGAAGATAGGAGGGGAAGAAGGAAGGAAGGACCTAAACTCAAGAGTTTTTGCCTGGGGTATCTGTGGAGTGGATGGATGCAGATGAAAAGAGATTTTTCCTGAATCCCTATTTTCATTAGGTTCCTTAGGACTCTTAGGTAAACATAAGTAGACTTAACATATCTACTAGTTATTGAGAAGGAATGTTACAGAAAACTTAAGGAAATGGATGTTCCTTAAAAGAAATAATTTAAGAATGTTTCAGATATTGAAGAAACAATGTATAAGAGAAAGCATCTGGCAAAGATAAAGTTTTAGGATCTAGTCCTAGCATTACTGAGCTCTAATTTCATTACTTCATTTTAAAATTTACACAACATCCTTGAAACTTGTTTTTTTGCTCTGCATGATAGGTCTAGATGGGGTGCCCCCAAGGGTTATCTTAAGTTTTTAAGAAAAATCTACCTTTAACTACACTGGCACAAAATTAATTTTTCTAAACATATCTTCTCTTATGGAAAAGAAGATAGTATCTATAGAAATGACTATTTCCCCTACAGTATATGTTTTCAAATTCATAAGTTATGAACTCAAGTAAAGCTTAAGATTTCATAATCTGTCAGAATCAGTCACTTTTTGAGAGCTTACAAATCAGAGGAAACTAGAGGGAAATGCCATTCCTCATTTACTACTGAGTTTTAAAGTGCTAGTATTTACATTTTTATCAACATTGTGCTTACAATGAGATTTATAATACATTGCCTCTAAATCATTTTACCATATGACTGATATAAGGATATCATGATAGAAAACTAAGCTTTTTTCTGGTACAATAGTCTTCTCACATTTCAGATAGGCATGAGCAGCACTTCATTTATTCCAAATTCAGAACTTAAGTTGTCTCCAACTGTATGTGCAAATTTGATAAAACGACTTAAGGAGAAATAGGACAGGTCTCACAAATTGAGGTTTAATTCTCTGTATGGAGAATAAGAAAGCAAGGCATATTTGGACAAGCCAATGAAATAAATAGCAGTTAATTTGGGAAATAGCTGAAATATTAACTTACAGATATTTTCTTACCATCATCCCCAAGTAGGCAGTGATTTAATATGGTCCTTCCCAGCCCTGTGAAGCATCATTTGCCAATATCTATTTCCACTGCCAAATCCTCAAGAGGTACTACAAGTCTACTTCAGATTATTGTGTGTTCAGTTCACCACAGTGACGAATGTCACAATAAAGTGACTTACACTATTTTTTTCGTTTTCCAGTGCACATAAGAAGTACTGTATTTATCGTGTGTAATAGCACTATGTCTAAAAAATGTGCATATGTTAATTAAAATACTTTACTGCTAAAAAGTGCTAAACATTATCTGAGCCTTCAGCCAGTTATAATCTTTCACAATAACAATATCAAAGATCACTGATCACAGACCACTGTAACAAACAGAATATTGACAAAGTTTCAGATATTGCAAGGAGAACAAAAAAATGACACAAAGACAGGGTACTAAAAATGCTATTGTAAAACTGCTCAACACAAGGTTCCCTAGACTTTCAGTCTGTAAGAAAAATGTTAATATCTGCAAAATGCAACAAATCAAAGCACCATAAACCAAGGTAACCCTTTATTCAAGTGCAACAAGTTCCTTCTTTATTTTATGCACAGAGGAAGAAGTTTTGGTAACTGTGGCATAAAAGTGGCTCGAGAAATCTTTGAGCATCATTAAATAAATCTCCAGTGGTAGTTACTCTAGTATGTACTACAAGAGAGCCCAGGTGAGAAGTCCTATTGAAAATCCCACTTTTGTAATTTTAACCATCTGTACTTGTGCCTTTTGATATGCATTTCAAATTTGAAGCTGCTATTTGTTTTCTGAGTTCAAAGCATCAAAATTCATATAGCACAACTCTCCAAAATTAGTATTCATGACGGCCTCTTGTTGCACCTTGGTTCCAGCTGTTCCAAATTTGGTGAAAATCCACCCTGTCATTTTTCTACAACCCAATAACAGACAACAGAAACCTAATGATTTATTCACTATGTTAGGGAGTAACATAGTTAGGCTACTGAATCCTGTTGGTAAACAGACTAGCATCAGGGAAGAAAATACTAACTTTGATCTGTTTCTGTTGTTGAATGAAAGTTTCGGAAATATGATTTCAATAAATTTAAAAGGGGTTTGTCAAGTCAAGCAAAGTAAAGACTTACACTGCATAATTTTTTTCTCATCTCTTAAAGCAGTTGGTGAGGATTATGACAACACAAGGCTAAATATGTATAAACTGATGAAATCGACAGCCACCTTTAGGTGTATATAAAAAGCAAAATGTCAGTAGAGTTACCATCTTTTGCTAACCGAGAGCTTCAGAACCATCTTTCAAAGTTATCACTGAAGGACAGAAATCTTTTACTTAGAAATGGCAGAAACTTACTAAAAACTTTAAATGAGAAAACTATATATTCAACATACAATCAAAGCTTAATTAACAGGAACCATCAACTGGATGTTGTTATACTCCTTTTAAAGAAAGCAAGAAAATAAGTAAGTTTGGTTGGAGATTTAATCAAATACAGATGAAGCAAAAGTCATTAAGTGTCTGGACCAAAACTTGTATTCACTCAATTTTCTACAGTAGCACTGTTTCATGGAATTGTCTGCAGTGATGGAAATGATCCATATCTGTACCATCATCTACAACAGCCACTAGTTGTGTGCAGGTATTGAGTAACTGTGGCCAGTGCAACTGAAAAACAATTTTCTCCCAGCTTTATTGAGATATTATTAACAAATAGTATTGTTACGTATTTAAAGTATATAATACTTTGATATGATTTATGCCTATATTATGAAATGATGACCATAATCAAGTTAAATTTTTCACTTCACACTGCCTTATATGTGTGTTCATGTGTGTGCATACCCACACTTTGAGCACTTTAGATCTAATCTCTTAGCAAATTTCAAGTATATAATGCAGTGTTAACTATAGTCATCATGCTGTGAATTATTCATCATATTACTGAAATTTTGTACTTTTGATTAGCATTTCTCTATTCCCCTCAGTCCTCAAACCCTGGCAAACATTTTCCTATTCTCTGGTTCTATGAGTTCAAAAAAAATTTTTTCGGTTCCACATATAAGGAAAACCCTATAGTACCTGTCTTTTCTCTCTGGCTTATTTTCCTTAGCACTGTGTCTCCAGGTTCATCCATGTTGGTGTAAATAGAAGAGTTTCCTTCTTTTTATGGCTGAATAATATTCCATTTTATACATAAAAAATATATATATATTTGTATATACGTATATATAAAATCACGATGTCTTTATACATTCACCTGCCAGTGGAATCATAGATAGCTTCCATAAATTGGCTATTGGAGATTATGTTGTAGTGAACACAGGAGGCAGATAGCTCTTCAAGATGGTGATACCATTTACTCTGTATACCTACACAGAAGTGAGAACTTTGCATGATATAGCAGTTCTATTTTTAATTTTTTGAGGAAACTATTGTTTTCCACAATGGTTGTACAAATGTACATCCCACCAACAGTGTACAAGAGTTCTCTTTTTTCCCTGTTCTCACCAAACATTTCCATCTTTTATCATTTGATAACTGACATCTTAACAGCTGTGATATTACATTTCATTGTGGTTTTGATTTCTACTTCCCTTACGATTAATGATTTTGAACATCTTTCATATACCTTCTGGTGATTTTTATTTATTTAGAAAAAAATCCACTGAAATTCTCATTTTTTAATTGGATTATTTATTTATTTTGCTATTGAGTAGAAATGGTTCATTGTATAGCTTGAATATTAACCACTCTACCAGATGTTTGGTTGGCAAATATTTTCTTCCATTCAGTAAGTTACCTTTACATTTTGTTGATTATTTCTATTGTTGTGCAGAATATTTTCTTTTAGTTTGATGTGGCACCATTTGTTTATGTTTCCTTTCATTGCCTGCCCTTCTGTGTCATATCCAAAAAATCATCGCCAAGACCAACGTGAAACAGAATTTCCCCTATGTTTTCTTCTAGGAGTTTTATGGTTACAGTTTTATGTTTAAGTCTTTAACCTATTTTGGGTTTATTTCTCTGTGTGATGTAAGATAAGGATCCAAGACTATCTTTTCCCTGCTTTTTTTTTTTTTTTTTTGCCACAGCTGTGACCCATACCAAAACTGTGGTAATGCCGGATCCATAACCCAGTGCACTGGGAAGGGGATCGATCCTGTTAACTGTAGAGATAACTCCAGATCCTTAGCCCCCTGCACCACAACCCCCTGTTGTGTATCCTTGATGCTTAGTTGACCATTCATGTATGGATTACTTCTGGAGTCTCTATTCTGTTCCATTCTCTGTGTCTGTATTTATGCCAGTACCATACTGCTTTTAGTTATAATTTGAAATAAGTGAGTGTGATGCCTCCAACTTTGTTCTTAAGATTGCTTTAGGTATTCAAGATATCATGTAGTTTCAAGCAAATTTTAGTTTAGTTTAATTTTTTTCTGTGAAAAATGGCATTGGAATATTGATAGGGATTTCACTGAATCTGTAGATTGCTTTGGGTAGTATAGCTATTCTGCCAAGATTAATTCTTCCAAATGAGGATGAGATATCTTTCTATTTACTCGTGTCTTCTTCATTTTTTTCATCAGTGTTTTATAGTTTTCATTGTATAGTTCTTTTATTTCCTCAGTTAAATTTATTCCTAAGTACTTTATTGTTGTGAATGCTATTGTAAATGAACTTGCTTCCTTAAATTTATTTTTCAGGTAGTTGTATAGTAATGTATAGAAATATGATTGAATTTTGTATATGATTTTTAAAATTTCTTGATTAGTTCTAGCAGATTTTTCTGGTGAAGACTTAAAAGTTTTCCATAAATAAGATTGTATCATATGTAAATAAGATAATTTTACAATATTCACAAAATTTTTACAGAATTTTATAATTTTCTTTCTGTTTTAGATGCCTTTTATTTCCTTTCCTTGCCTAATTACTCTGGCTAGGACTTTTAATATTACATTGATAGAAGTAGCTAGAGGGGGCACCATTGCCTTGTTCCTGACCTTACTGTATATAGCTTTTAGCTTTTCAGCACTGAGTATGAGGTTGGTTGTAGGTTTGTCATTTATATTACATATATGGACATATATATGTAGATTGTACATAAATTCCATACCAAATTTGCTGAAGTTTTTATCATCTAAACAGGTTGAATTTTGTCAAACATTTTTTGCATCTACTAAGATGATCACATAATTTTTATTTTCATTCCATTAACATGATATATTACATTTATTGACTTGTACATGTTGAACTATCCTTCCATTCCAAGGATAAATCCAACTTGATCACTGTTGGATTTTTCACATGTTTTTAAATTCAATTTCTTAATATTTTACAGAGGATTTTGGTATCTACACTCATCAGGGTTACTGGCCTGTAATTTTCTTGAAGTGTTTTTGCCCAGCTTTGATATCAGGATGGCCTCAAAAGTTGGATAGTGTCCCCTCCTCTTCAAATTATTGGAACAGTTTGAGAATTGATATTCATTCTTCCTTAAATGTTTGGTGAAGTCCTGGACTTTCCTTTGTTGGGAGATTGCAGATCACTGACTCAATCACCTCACTCTTTATCAGTCTGTTCAGATATTTTATTTCTTCAATATTCAGAAGGTTAGATCTTAGAAGCTGTGTTTCTTCTACATTATCCAATTTCTTAGTTTATAATTGCTGACGGTCTCTTGTGATCTTTTGTATATTCTTGCTATCAGTTGTCATGTCTTCCCTTTCATTTCTAATTTTATTTGAATATTCTCCATTTTATTAGTTAATCTGGCTGAAAGTTTAATTCTATCATTTTGAAAATGCAATTAGTTTTTAATCTTTTCTATTGTATTTCAATTCTGTATGTAATTTTTTTTATTCTGACCTGTTATTTCCTTCCTTCCACAAACTTTACATTTCATTTGTATTTCTTTTTCTGCTTCCCAGGGTTATAACGCTTATTTAAGATCTTTCATTTTTTCATAATTCAGGTATTAATCACTATAAAGTCTCTTTTTAGACTGTTTTTCCTGCATCCCATGAGTTTTGACATGTTGTCTTTCCATTTTCATTTCCGACAAGATATTTTTGATTTCCCTTTAGATTTTTTTTCTTTGACCTTTGGTAGTTAAAGAGTGTGTTGCATAATCTTCACATATTCATAAATTTTGTAATTTTCCTTTTGCTATGAATGTCTAGTTTCATGCCACTGAAGGCAGCAAATAAGCTTGATATTTTTCTTTTTTAGTTTGCTAAGATTTAACTTTTGAACTAACATATGATCTAACCTGGAGGATGATTCATGTATTATGAGTACACTTGAGAAGAACATGTTTTATGCAGCTGTTGGATGAAAATGTCTGTATATGTCTCATGCTCACGTGTGGTATAAAGTATAATCAAATTATTGATTGTCTATTCAGACAACCTACACATTGTCGAAAGTGAGGTATTGAAGCCCCCTCCTATTATGTGTTGTTTTCTATTTATCCTTTCAGATTGATTAATATTCGCTGTATATATTTAGGTGCCCTGATGGTTTATGCTTAAATATTTACAATGTCCACTTGATGACACTGATAATAATGCCTTTTTTTTTTGTCTTTTTGCCTTATCTAGGGCTCCACCTGTGGCATATGGAGGTTCCCAGGCTAGGGGTCTAACAGGAGATGTAGCTGCCGGCCTTCGCCACAACCATAGCCACAGCAACGCAGGATTCAAGCCGCATCTGCAACCTACATCATAGCTCACAGCAACGTTGTGATCCTTAACCCACTGAGCAAGGCCAGGGATCGAACCCGAACCTCATGGTTCCTAGTCAGATTCATTAACCACTGAGCCACGACAGGAAATCCAGTAACGCTCTTCTTTGTCTCATTACAATTTCTGACTTAAAGTCTTTTTTGTCTGGTATAAATATAGCCACCTCTGCTTTCTTTAATTCACAATTTTCATGGAATATATTTTTCCATTCCATAAAATTCAGTCTATATGTGTGCTTAAGCTTGAAATGAGTCTCCTGTATGAAGCATATAGTTAGGTCTTGTTTATTTACCTATTCAGCCACTCTGTGTCTTTCAGTTGAAGAATTTACTGCAGTTACATTTTAAGATGTTATTGACAGGTTAGGGCTTGCTATTGCCATTTCGTTGTTTTCTGGGTGTTTTCTAGATTCTTTGTTCCTTTCTCTCTTTCTGTTCTCTCTTGTTTTATCACTTAGGCAAGCCAGGAGGAGAATGCACAGGAAGTCCATTCCACGTGTCCATTCAAGCTCCTAAGGACTACACATGATGTGCCCTGACAGCTCCCAGACAAAGCCAGTTAGAAGCCAGACCCTTGAGCAGTAACTGGAAAAGTTATTCAAGTCAGCTTCTTCAGGAAGAAACAGGGAGACTTAACTTTTTGCGTGCTCTGGGAAGTGACTGCATACCCATTTAAACACTACTTTCTTGTTTAATATGATTCTATAGGACTGAAAAATGTTGAGCCCCATTGGGTTTCTAGGCTGAATGATTTGGGAGCCCACCCATCAGGGACCACCCATAGAACTACAAGTGCTAGATATGTGGACAAACTTTTTCCAGAGAAAACTGGGGACTTGGTTTTATTATTGGAGCAAGCTGCAGACAGAAGGCAAGGAAGCGCCCACCAGCCTTTTCAAGCTCCTGGGAGTTTCCCAGTCAGCTTCGACATACAGGCAGATTAGAAGTCTGATAATCAGGCAGTAGCTGGGAAAATATGCAGACTCCTTCTAGGGAGAACTGGGAGCTTTGAAGTTTTGCCTGTTCCCTTTGTGCTGAGCTGAGTTGGGGAGATAGCCTTAGGAAGTGTTCATGTGCCTGTTTAAAAACTTTCTCTTACTTTAATGTGGTCCTGGTGGACTCGAGAATGCCTAGCCCCACTGGCTCTCTAACTTAGGTCATTTAGGAGTTAGTAACTCAGGATGCAGCCATTAAAGTTAGAGTACTGGCCATGTGGTCCAAACCATCCACTCCTCAGGGAGAAACTGGGAGCTGGGGGTTCCCTCCTAATTGTAAGGCACAGGGCCGAAGACTGTGCTTAGTGGTACAAGTGTGTGTTAGCCTTTCCCTTTTGATGTGGGTATTTCATGATGTGGAGGAATCACTCAACTCATGTCTGTATTTACCTCACAGGGAACTGAACCCTGTGAAGCTATATTTTGCATCCACCTCTATGGGAAAAGAAAAAGGAGCCTCCTCTTGTGACACCTTGCTCCTGCTATCCAAGAAACTGACTTTTTAATTCTAATGATTTTAAATTTAAATAAGCACGGTGGGGAGTTCCCATCATGGCAAAGTGGAAATGAATCCGACTAGGAACCATGAGGTTGCAGGTTCGATCCCTGGCCTCGACCATTGGGTTGAGGATCCGTCATTGCCGTGAGCTGTGGTATAGGTCGCAGCCACAGCTCAGATCTGACGTTGCTGTGGCTGTGGCATAGGCAGGTGGCTACAGCTCCAATTAGACCCCTAGCCTTGGAACCTCCATATGCCGCAGCTGCAGCCCTAAAAAGACAAAAAGACAAAATAAATAAATAAATAGCCACATGTGGCTAACAGCTACCACATTTGACAGTGCAATTTTATACTGTCTATAGCTGTTGTAATGCACTATACATGTTCAAGCTCAGAATAAAAATTCTAATATACTCTCAAAACTCAAAGGTATATTTAAAATTATATTAACTAAAAAAGAAATTCAAACTAAGACTCTTTAAAAAAGATTTTAAATGCATAGATGCAAATAAGGAAAGTTGCCTAGGTGACTTAATGGTATGTGTCTCACAATAAAACTTAGTTTACTAGAAAATATATGTACCCAAAGAATCAGCTTTGTGTTCAAATCCTCAGTCACTGTCTTACTATGTGCCTTCAGGCAAGTGATCCGTTATTCTAAGGTTTATTTAACTTGTGAAAGGTTGAAATAATTCCAAATTTACAACAATGTTATAAGGATTATATGATGTAATGTGTATATATAAGACAGAACTTCAGGCACCAAACAGGTATTAAAGTTCTCAGTTCTCAAATTCCTAAAGTATATTGGTGATACAAAGTTTCATCACACACACAAAAATTTCCTCACCTTCCTCTAAAAAGAAATTTTAAACGCACTTTAATCAAAGTAATGAAAACCAATAGTTCAGCACAATATCCTGTTTTTCTTTTGTTAATTTTAACTATAGAAATTATAATTAATAACAGCTGTAAGTTATCAAGTGAGAAAGTACTAGAATTTGATCCTTTGTTAGTCATCAAATTTTAGTACTTATACTAGTCATTCAATAACATTTCTTGAATAAAGAAAGCCTAAGCAAATATGCAATCATATTCCTTAAATTTCATAATTTCAGTCATAAAAATATTTGAATTTTAGAATACAGCTTTGAGTTTTTTTCTCCTTGCTCATTTTCAGTCTTTTTCATCAATTTTTCTTTCAGACTGCCCTTCATTTTCTTTCTTCCTTTTACTGCTATTTCACCACCGTGATGACCCATTTAAATGAACACATTAACCTCTAGCTGCCAGTCACATTCCCAAGTTTCACCATTGACACTATCCTCTACATCAGCAAACCAAAACCTGGGCTTCCCCAAGGTTCAAGGGTAAAGAGCCGCTACTAATCATTAACAGTAAAGAGGGACAAATATGTTAAAATATTTAAAACACAAACAAATGTAAGTATATAATTAAGAAAAATATTTGTATCTGAAGGCAATATCATTACTATATTTTTACATATAAATAAATTTACAGTTCTTATAAATATATAAACTTAGAGTAAAAACACCACTCTTCCTTGCCCGCATTTGCATTTTCTCTCAAGAAAAGGAGACACAGGAACCAAGTTACTGCCATAGCAGCAGGAATTAAGCACAAATCCAACCTTTCTTATCTCTGATATAGGAGATGTAAGTGTGAATGTGTCTCTTTGGGAAAAAATTTTGTCACATATGTCATGGTAGAAAGAATATTAGAAAGTTGTTGCTACAAAAACATTCAGTCTTCTTAATGAATATGCTTTAGATTAAGAACTAAATATTTTCTATTTCTTGCTATATAAAGTTTATCTCATTTTTACCATCAGTGTTGTCAATCCTACACTGACATTTACTGCCTTACTTTGCAACATCCTCACAAAACTCATCATTCTTCTTAGGCAAACCCCTCCCTCAATGACTAATAAGCAACCATTAGTCATTTGGGGTTTTGAAACATAGAAAAGCATTTTTAGGCCCCTAACTTTTATCCCTCTAATGACTAAAAAATGAACTATCAAATAAAGTCCTTCTACTACCACAAATATCAACACTCCATTCTCCTTCTACTTGACCTTCTCTGAAGTCTACTGAACACTCAATTAGAATCTTACACTGTTAACTCCCGATCCATATGCTTCAGTTTTGTCCCTCTTATTAAAATGGAGGAGAGTTGACGTTTAAAGCCTTAAATAAACTATATTTTTTTAGAACTGTTCCTTTTCCAAGTTTTTACACTTTCTCAGCTTATAATAAGATTATTTTTAATCCAATTCTTGCATTTTTTTCATTTACCATGTAAACATTACTCAGTTCCTACTTTTCCTTAAATCTAATAGGCAAAAGCTGATTTCTGAATAGCAGTTATTGGGAAATGAATAAAATGATTTCAAAACACTTAAGGAATATAATAAATAGTCTACCAACAAATGAGGACAATAACCCTTATGCCATGGTTCTAAACTAGATAATTATACCCATCAAAAGACCTCAAAATTCTAGTGAAATGAACCAATTATTGTGTTTGGCACATTATAGGTTCTCAGTACATGATGAATTTAAATCATACAAGACCGTATATAACATGGCATCCATAAAAAATGTCATAACTCCTATACCATAGCACACTATACCATAGCATCATAAAAGGATACCACACTTGAAAGAACAGTGCCATGTCTCTCAGTTTGATATACATGCTGCCATTGCAAACTTTATTTCAGCAAAATAAAATGTTTTCAATATGAAAAAAGTATCATAACTGAAAACAGATGAACCCATAATTTTAACTCCTTAAAAAATATTTAGTTTTTGTAATATAGGTCATGTAGATCTAAATCTGTCTACTCATAGGACAAAGTTGTATACATCAAAAAGAAGAGAAAATAAACCACCATTACCTGCAGTTACATATAAGTAGGAGACTAACAATACTAAATACTTTTGAATGATGTGAAAATATCGGGAAATATTCTAATGAGGACAGTCTCTAAGGAGGAAACTCAAGTATATGCTAAAACAAAATTCTTGGGGAGGAAAGGAGTGGGGAACAGAGCCTAGAAGTTGGAACAAAGAATCATTCTAAGGAAAAAAAAAAAACAAAAACCATAAGACCATGTTGGAAACTTGATGGATAAGAGCACCAGCTACTCTGGAACTTAAAGACAGGCCTCGGAAGGACACAAGCCCAGAAATGGTGCATGCATGGCAGTCTTGATTTACAGGAAAAAAAGCGGTAACTTGAGAAATAAAAGTCTTCCTGATAGTCTGGAAGGTAAAAAATAAACATCCTTATATGTATGTATGTGTATTACCTCAAATCCAAAATTCAAAATACCTGAAATAAAATGGATTTTAAAAAACGAAGTCATGATATGAGTTGACTGAATTTAGGAAGGAAACTGAAAAACAAAAAAATCTCAGAAATGAAGACTAAATCCAAGGTTCCCAATAGAGAATAGATTTGACCTAAACTATAGTAAAGAGCACTTAGTTACATAACAGAGACAAAAAAGAAAACAAAAACTACACAAAAGAGCTCAGAACTATTAGAGAGAAAATGTTGAATATAAAAGATAGATATACATGATTAAATACATGTATAACTGGTTTCTCTGAAGAAAACAAAACTAGAGAATATTTAAAATAGTAAGCTAAGAAGTCTTTCTGGAAATATAAGAAGTTCTAATTTCACACTTTATATGTAGCATACATGTAACTGGAAAACTTAACCTGAAAGGCCAACTCTGAGACACATTCTAATATAAAAATTAGAATGTATATATAAAGAAAAAAAATGTTATTGAATAAAACAAGCAAGTCAGTTATTAAGAGATGAAAATCATGTTGGCATCATATTTCGCAACACCAAGCTACAAAGCAAGATAATACTGAATTACCAAGTAGAACAAAACTTGAGAGAAAGAGCTAAGGACTTAGTAACTTGACAGTATTTCTTTCAATCAGCAAGGCTATATAAAAACATGCTTTAACATTCAGGAATTCAGGGAACACTGGACATCAAGTCCTTTCTGAGAAATCTATTGCAAAATGAATTTCATATATTTTAAACAATCAGGAATAACTCCGCATATCGCTTCTCGGCCTTTTGGCTAAGATCAAGTGTAGGAATAACTCCGCAAATGACTAATGATGAGTATTTGTTTTTTTAATTTCGTGTTTATAACAAAAATAAAGACAAGGCACAATAAAAGAATATATACCGAGAAAACAAACACCTTTAGTAAAATAGCAATAGGGTGCGAAACAGGTAAGTTAAAATGAGTTTAATGGTCATTGTTTTGAAATTTCCTCATCAGGCTTATTTTGGGGAGTCATATTGATGGAATAATTCTAAAATGATTTTGTGTGCTGTAGGAATGGCTGAATGAGGGAGTAACACTGACATACTTGGGTAGAGTTTCACTATGAGAAAGGGAAATATAACTGAGATGGAAAAAGTGAGAAAAGCCTTGTCATTAGATTTAAATTAGGGTAATGTACACGACCTAATAATTAGAAAAAAATAATTCCACACATGCCCATGTGTGTCTGTGTGTGTGTGGTGTATGTGTGTGTTTTAGCTCTTTCTCTCTAACCACTGTAAGAGTTGAAAAGTAATGCTGATTTCAGGTCTGAGGAATACAATCACAAGCTGAAAATCGAATATACTGGAGAGGGGAGCATAAAATCAAAAACTTCCTAAATGATTTGTGGGAACATGTCAAGAAATTGAAGGAGCTCATTCAATTAGCACATTTGGGTCAATTTTTTTCTAACTTTTTACTTGATGTACAACACACAATCAGAAGAGTGTCGATTTAATAATGGCCTTACCTGGTGAATTTTTATTATCAGAATGCACTCTTAACCAGATCCAGATTAAGAAACAGAACATTGGAGGAACACTAGAAGCCATGTTCAAACACTATCAAGAGTAACCACTCTCCTGACTTCTAATAGCATAGACATTTTTTGACTGTTTTATAATTTCATAAAATGGAATCACAGAAAATATTCTTTTGCGTCAGATTTACTTTAATCAGTATTATTTTTATGAGATTTATCCATATTGTTGTGTGTTGGTATCATTCATTCTGATTGGTATATAGTATTTTATTGTAGGTATATATCACAATTTAAATCTTGGATCAATTCAGTATAATAATAATAAAAGATACTGCATTTTTAAAAATCTGTAAGTTCATAGTGTCATTCTAAAAAAAGGTGAAGATGGGGGGAAGTGCTCTTCTTTACATAGTTATCCAAACACATAAGCATATAAAAAACAACAATGAGAAAATGACCAACCATAACCAGTAGGGTAATAATTCATTCAAACAAGGATCATCAATGGATCATAAATAATTGGGTTGGTTAGGCGGTTATTCCTGTAGTTTCAAAGTATTAACCCATATATTACTTATTTATAATAAAGGAAATGTGGCATCCTTACAGTGGAGAAATCTTGCAAGCATCAAATCAGAAATATAAATGCTATATCTCACAATCAAATGCAATGTTCATGTGCAGTATTCTTACCAAAAAAGTTTAATCTGAGTCTAAATGTGATGAAACAGTCAGACAGATCCAAATTGGGGGACATTTAATAAAATAGCTGGCCTGGACATTTAAAAAATTATCGGTGTCATGAAAGAAAAAAAATTTACATATGGGGCTGCTATTCTATATTAAATAAGACATAACTACTAAGTGCAAAGTGTGATCTTTGATTGGATCTTGGAACAAGAGCAATAATAAAGCCCTAAATGACAATATTGGGAAATCAGAGATTTAAATATGTTTTAATAGGTAAGATTACTTTATCAATTTTGAAATTCTTGGGTGTGACAGTAGCATTTTATTTATGCTGGTGAATGTCTTGGATTTTTAGAAAATACTTAGAGGTAGAGTTTCATGATGTCTGCAACTTTCAAATGTTTCTAGGTGTGTGAGGGTCGGTGTGGAAATATAATAGAGAAAGACAGAAGCCAAATGTGGCTAGAGACTATTGGTTAATTCAGATAAAGGTATAAAGGTTTTCATTTTTACAATTTCTTCAAATTTTTGGTAATTTGAAAAATGGGACCAAAAATAAAATATAAAACACATCTCTTAAAATTTTCAAAGTAAATATTGTTTTAAAAATTTAATATAGTAAAAAATACAATGTACTAAGAATCAATTTTTTTATTTTTTCATGGTTGAAATACGTAAACCTAAAATATTTATCTGATTTCTGAATTTAATTCTATTTTTAATTGACTCACCAGTTGATATATATTCACTGCAAAATATAAATATAATGAGATGCATAAATAATTTCAGTTATATAGTATAAATAATACATATGATGCTTGCAATATTTAAAATAATCTTAAAATTTTATGTTGATCGTATGTTCCTCTTTACCTATCACAAAATTAAAAGCCACTACTTTTAAAAGAAATTTATTAGAGTATATTTTACTTAGAAAAAGCCACTATTATTCATGAAAAACATGGTTCTAAAAATGTTTTTGCTTGAATTTTGATTAGATGACAAAACAAATCAAGTAAGTCTCTACAATAACATTAAACTTATATTTTATTAGTTCTATTCAAATAGTACTAACTATAATATTAGCTATTCCTTGCCAAGGAAATACAATTTGTTTTATAAAAAAAATCTCACTTTACAAATAAATCAAATAAATAAAACAAATAATTGATTTTGAAAAAGCAAACAACTTTTAAAAACTGCTAACTGGCTCATACTTTTAGTAAATTTTGTATTAAAAAATCATTTAGAAGTGTTTCATAACTTTAAATGATAGAAACTACAATTCACAATTCTTTTGTGACTAATAATAAACTATGTCTAAAATAAAAATTAAATAGAAAATAAAATGCAATAAATAATTCTTGTTGCTTATTTCCTATGGGATTAAAAATGCAGTTTTAACCTGGCATTCAGGACCCTGAAGTTCAATAAATCATTTGAAATTTGTATAGAGAGATTAATCTCTTCATGAATTCACCTTCATATTTTAAAAGGCAAATGAAAATTTATATAAACCCTTATGTAGATATTATAATAATGGATACTGCATACACACATCCAAGTGAATTGGTATTATTGAAAATTTAAGCATCAATAGTATAAAGAAACACCATCTGAAGGATGGCAGAATGTCACCCCAAAGTACGCCATTATGGCATAAGAATTATCATGAGCTACCAGTGCTTTAAAAAGAGCAGGTACAGAAAGGACACCCTAAGCTCTCTTTTTCTTCCTAAAAGCGGGAGATAAAAACTCCCATGTGAAAGATGTCCTCCCTACACCAAAAGGAAGGAAACATTCTTATGACTAGAGACAAGGGGTCAAGGCTATGAGAATTCTCTTCGAACAGTCTTGTGAAAATAATTCTTAGCTTCTTTTAGTCTCCCCACATATTTTAGCCACTTTTCCACAACTACCTCTCTTTCTGTAATCTAGTATAAAATAATTTAACTCGCCACTTCCTTGAGTCTTTATTTCTACATTAGTAGTTCCATGACATGTAAAATGTATATTAAATAAATCTATGATTTTTCTCCTTAATCTGTTATATGTCAATTTAATTCTCAGGCCCAGGTAGAAACCCTATGAAGGTAGATGTAAAGTTTTGCCTCCCCATACATCATTACTACACATGACAGAGAAATTTTCATATCTGAATATTTGTCATATCTATTTTTGACAAAATTCATTTTTCTAAATTGTATTTACATGTATTATCAATGTCAGCATATAGGCATTTCAGTTTTCTGTTTTTCTTTGAAATACTTACTGGAGAGGATGATTAATACTGATGACTGCATATCTGCTTTCTATTATTTTAAGTTTATCCCATATTATATATTTTTTTTAGTATCTCTGAACATTAGGGGTAGTAAGAGGACTCCTTTAAGCAATAAGAAATATATTCAATTCATCAATGTATAACACTTTAAAAATTATTCAACTTAAAGTTACGATTAAATTTATGATTTATTATTGTGATTAAATCTTTCCCATTAGCATTTTTTCTCAGTCAATGAAAACAATGGGTTATTAATTTGAAGTGAATCTCTTACTAAGTGTAATCTATATTTGAATTTGTACAGAGGCCTGCGCCACTTTAGTCTTGAAAATTATAAAGTATATATTTATTTGTTATCTTATTATGAAAAGACATGAATAAGATAAGGCCTTAAAATTTTTTGATTTTATTAGCCAGGGATAACTTATTTTCAAAGAATCTAACAGTAAAAGTGCCTGAAAGCCCCAATTCGTTAAACTCTGACATTGCTAAACATTTTTGGCTCCTAATAGAAATATTTTGTTTTATGTCATTTCCAAATATCCATACCATTTCCTTGATTTTAAAATTTAATTTAAATTGTATACATTCAGTTAATTATCATTATAAAGTAGCTGTAATATAAAATAAGACTGTAAATGAGACAGTTAATTAACCTATAATCTGCAAAAGACTGAGCTCAAAGTCGTCACTGTCCAAATAAGAGAGAAAACATATTTAGTAATTGCGTGATAAATGGAGTGTCCTTCTTACCAATTTGTTCTATTTCCATCAGGAAAAAGAATGTCTGGACAGATTGTGTGGCTACTCCTTACCTCTCTGAAAGTTCATTTCATAGGTGCTGTTGTTATTTCTATTAGTTATAGGCACTACATTAATTTCTAGTCTTCTGAACCTGGAATATTACAACAGTAGTTGACAATATGATTTAATTGTTAAATCACAATTGTGATTTAATTGCCGAGTGTGAGGAGAATATGAGGAATGAAAAAACAAGGTTGTTTATATGACATGTAAGTAATAATTTCCTACATTTGATTTACATATGCACTTATCATTGAGACATTAATTAGAAAACTGTGGCAAACATCCCCCCCTCCAAATTATAAATGTCTCTACCTCAAAACATGACTTTGAAAGTCAATTAAAAAAAACATAATTTATCAAATTTAGTTTTTCTGTAGACATCAAGCTAAAGCAGCCCTTTATTCTATTAGAAAGTTGAATCTTTCTCTTCAAAGAATTGTACAGATTATAAATTAAAATAAGAAGGTAGAGGTTAAAAACCTTTTCATTGAAAACTTATTAGTATAATTCAAAGTTGCAGTGGCATTAAAATGACTTAAAGCTTGCTCACCAGCTACTAAATACTCAAAACTGAAATAAATTAATATGAATTTTTCTATAATATTTTGTAGAGTGTGAAACACTTTTTTGCCCTGAGAAGAGTTTCCCAAACTATGGTAACAAAAAAATAAAGAGGACTTGCTTTTATTTTAGAGTAGCAAGGACAAGTGACTGTCCACCAACTATTTCTGTCCCCAGCCACTGGGTGGATTGTTGCTGGAAGATGTCCGCTGAAGAAGGAATTTCATTTAAGAACCATACCTATGTCTATGTAGCACTGACTGACTAGTTTTTTGCAAATGGGATATGAGAGATATGTGTCACTCATTTGTAGTCAAGTTAATTAAGAAGTAAATATGCCTTCTCCATCTTTCTTCTTTCATAACCCCAAGAGAGTTAGAACTACAATAATGAAAGTATTTGCATCAGTGAATCACTATGTGGAGTAGAGCAACTAACTGGCCAAGAATACCCACACTGTACTATCACAAATTCCTAAAATCTCCTGAAACTTAGTCCTAGTTTTTATAACAGTCACTGCCCAAATTAATACATACCATGTTCAGCAGGGAGAAAGGTGGAAGGTGTTGAAAGGAAGTTTTTTCTCATTTGGTGGGAAGTTGGTACTTTCACTAAAAAGCACATTTGTAACTCTCCATACAAATGTGAAGACTGGGGCAAAAGAAATATTGAAAAAGTTGTTTGCCAGTTTCTCCTAAAATACATTGAAACTGAATTAACATACCTACACTTATACAATTTATTTAGAAATTTTTAACTAAGGAGAGAGAAGAGACTCCTTGGCATTTGTCAAATTTGTTTTGAAAATCTTTCAGATGTTTGCTTTCTGAAAGTAAACTTTCCAGCAAACAACTCCATTTTGGTGCACTGTTAAAGACAAAAATAAAGTAAAATAAATAGCTCTCTTAAATGTCTTCACAAATCTACTTCTTTAAAATATCAAATAGGGATTTTTTTTTTTTTCTTCTCACACATCTTTAAATGTTCCTCTAGGCTAGAGTTCTGGAACTCAGTTTGGCTAGCAGCCAGACTCCTCACCAAAGCCATTGAGTGGGTTAAGAAGATAACAGAGAACAGAGATGTAAAAGGATTTAAACGACAGGATATTTCTGGTAAACATAATTGTAGAAGGGCTCCTTTCTCTCAAACACAAAACAGATTCTAAGATACTGACAAAGAAACCTTATATCAATTGACAAAATCAGTAAAGAAAGAAAAGTAAATAGGGCTAATATTTAATAAGACCAGACCAAATTAAATAGGCAGATCAATAGATAGATAGATAGATAGATGACAGATGATATATAGATCAGAGAAAGAAGTTTGAAATACAAGAAGAAATGGGGAGAATGGAATTTATCTGTCTGAGATATTTCAAAAGAATGTACGTCTTCTTGGAAAAATGCCTATTCAACTCCTTTAGTCCCATATCAGATATATAACTTGCAAATATCTTCTCCCATCCTTCCTCTGTGCAGAAGCATCTTGTCTAATGCAGTCTCATTTTTTTATTTTTGCTTTTGTTTGCCTTGATTAATGAGAAACATATCCAGAAAGATATTGCTAAGACTGATGTCAAAGACCACTTTCTGTTTTTTTATAGCAGTTTTATTGTTTCGGGCCTTACATTCAAGTACTTAATCCATTTTGAGTTGATTTTTGTGTGTGGTGTGAGATAGTGGTCTAAGTTCATTTTTTTTTTTTTTTGCACGTAACTGTCATGACTTCCCAGCAAAATTTATGCAATGTTCTTTGTATGTTCTTGACTCCTTTGCTGTAAATCTGTTGTCCAAACATAAGTGAGGGTTCTTTCTAGGTTCTCAGTTCTCTTCCATTGACACATGAGTCTCTTTGTCTGTCAAAACCATGCTGTTTTGATTAATATAGCTCCATAACATAACTTGAAACCAGTTCTTTATTCTCAGGATTGCTTTGACTATTAGGGGTCTTTTGTGGTTCCATATAAAATTTAGGATTGTTTGTTTGAACAATGTCATTGGGATTTTGATAGCAACTTCATTAATTTGTAGATTGCTTTAGGTATATATATATTTTAACAATGTCAATGTTTCCAATCCATAAGCATGGAACATCTTTCTGTTTCCTTGTGTTTTCTTCAATTTCTTTCAGCAATGTCTTATATTTTAGAAGGTAAACATATTTTACCTCTTTGGTTAAATTTATTCATGGGTATTTTATTTTTTTCATTGTGATTGTAAATGGGATTAAGTAATTTCACTTTCTGTTTGTCATTAGTCTATAGAAACTTGTAGAATTTTGTGTATTGATTTTTGCACCTTCCAGTTTTACTATATTATTTGTTTACTATTTTTACTAGGTTTTAGTGGTGTCTTTAGGTTTTTATATACTTAAAATTCTGTCATCTACAAATAGTGACAGTTCACTTTTTACTTTCCAATTTGGATGACTTTTTTTTTTTTTTCTTGGCTGGACATTTTTCAAAAAGACATACAGATGGCCAACAGGCTTATGCGAAGATGTTCAACATCATTAATTATTAGGGAAATGCAAATCAAAACCACAATGAGATACCATAGCACAACCTGTTAGAATGTTTACCCATAAAGCAAAAAACGAGTGTTGGCAGAAATGTGGAGAAAAGGGAATCCTCATACATTATTGATGAGAATGTAAATTGATGCAGCCACCACAGAAAACATGGAAATTCCTCAAACAATTTACAATAGAACTACCATATGATTCAGTTATTCCTCTTTTTTTTTTTTTTTTTTCTGTCTTTCTTGGACCACATGGAGGTTCCCAAGCTAGGGGTCCAATCAGAGCTGTAGCTGCCAACCTACACCACAGCCACAGCAACGTGGGATCCTAGCCAAATTTGTGACCCATACCATAGCTCACAGCAATGTGGGATCCTTAACCCATTTAGCAAGACAAGATATCAAACCCACATCCTCATTGATGCCAGTCAGGTTCACTCGCCGCTGATCCATGACAGGAACTCCCCCAGCCTCTTCTGGGTATTTATATGAAAATCCCCCCCAAAAAACCCACCTAATTTGAAAAGATATATGCACTCCTTTGTTCACTGAAGCATTTTTTTACAATAGCCAAGGTATGGAAACAAACTAAGGGCTCATCTATGGTTGCATGGATAAAGAAAATGTGACATACATAATATATGTATAAAATACTACATGATTTCACTCATATGTAGAAACAAAACAAACAAACAAAACAAAACACACAGAGTAGGGGTTACCAGAGAGGAGTGGGGAGTAGGAAAAGCCTGAAATGAGTAAAGAGGGTCTACGTACAGTGAAGGATGGAAACTAAATCTTTGGCGGTGAGTACTCAGTAGTGTACACGTTAACTGAATTATAATATTGTATGCATAAAACTCATTAATGGTATAAACCAATTTTTAGAAGAAGAAAGCCAGTATATTTCCTGTTTTGAGGTTTTGAAGTAATAGTATAGTAAGTAAATTCATACCTTTTAAATTTTTTTAAATTTTTTTGCTTTTAAAATTTTTTTGTTTTTGCTTTTTAAATTGTCATAGTGTTTTCCTCATTAATCGATTATTTTAAAAAGTAGAGTGAGTTATAAATTTTAAGTAATAAGCAATCAAATTAGAGTTAAACATATGGACGTTATTCTATCTTAAACTCTTTTCAGAACTCATCATTCAGGTTTATGGGTCAGAAGGCGAACTATAACTCCTTGAAGAGTTACATGTCCCTTCCTCGTTTTCTGCAACACCTAGGAGTTTCAGTGTGTCCTAGGATATTTGAAATAAAAAGCAAACTTTCAAGTCCAATACCATCACTACCACCCCTTTTTTAAGGCTTTATTTTCAGGGAGAGTAGCACTTACACCAATGTATGTAACTGAGACATTTATTTGTTTCTGAATAGCATCTAAAGTACACTGTAAGATAGAAATTCCCCCTTTGAATATTATAATACATCAAAGGATTATATTTATTTACATGTGTAATGCAGAAATATTCATTTTTAGCAAGAAATATTACTTTAAAGCACCTTCAAATTAATTAGCAAGCACCTAGATATATTAGAGAAAAAGATTAATTACATATTTTTTGTTTTAACCCACAAAAGATGTAATCCTGATTTCTGATAATTCACTTATGTAAATGACCAAATTTTCAACTATTTTACATAAAGGATGAGTTGGCATATGAAAAACTGGGTCTTGATAAATTAGATGCACTAGCAGAATGTGAACCAAATACAAACAAAATATTTTTCATATTTTGTTGAATATTTATTTTATGAAAATATCTGTTTTTTATAACATTCAAAAAAGTCTTATCAAAATCAGTTTATTAGGTTCAAAATAAAATAAATATATTTATTTTAAACTACATAAAACATGAAAATTTCAGTAATTTCTGTCCCTCTACCTAAGGACTTCATCAGGAAATGTTTCAATTGATGTTATCATAACTCACTGGGAAGCAAAAAGCATTTAAAATGGTTATTGTCTTTCATTCCTATTTACAAGTGAGTTTTGAGCACCAGATACAGACATTTAGCATTTAACAGTTAAAAAAAAAAAGAAAGTAATATGGAATAAAACAAACAAAAAACACCCTACCTTGCTACCTGTCTTTGTTAATGGACCAAGTCTTTCAAATTATAATAATGACTATTATAATTGGAGTTCAAAGAGACAACTTAGAATATTTTTAAAAATTACTTTATATATACAAAAACTTATCTGATAACTCTAGAACCATAATACAAATAAAATTGGTTGAGAAAATTTTGTAAAATGATATTAAGGTTTCTATTTTCTTATAAAGGCAATATATGAATAGTGGATATTATATAAAAAATCAAATAGAAAGTAGAATAAAAAGTGTGGTCTCAGTCCACCTCTGCCCCATTTCACTTTCTTATTCTTAAATTATTACTTTTGGGGTTCTTGTCGTAGCTCAACAGTTACGAACCAGACTAGTATCCATGAGGATAAAGGTTTGATCCCTGGCCTCACTCAGTGGGTTAAGGATCCAGTGTTGCTGTGAGCTGTGGTGTAGATCCAGACGTGGCTCAGATCTGGCATTGCTATGGCTGTGGGGTAGGCCGGGAGATGTAGCTCTGATTAGACCTCTAGCCTGGGAACTTCCACATGCTACACCTGCAGCCCTAAAAAGAAAAAAATATACATATTACTTTAATAGATTGATGATGCACATTCTTTATGCATTTTCTATGTATTGACATACATATGTATGTATATACATATATTTGTATATTTAAGAGACCACTTTTGTCAGCTTCTTTTTTTTCCTAAAACATCCTAGACTTCTCCCTCTTTCAATTAATAACTTCACTTCATGCTTCATTGCAAAAACAGAATTATACTAGAAACTCCTTCAAACTTTAATCACTAAAACTGCCAACTTTATAGTCTCTGTATTCCCCCTTTGATGCAATGATGAAAGTCTCCATGTGCCTATCAAGCACTAAGTCTTCCTCTGAGCTCTAGATTCTCACTTCACTCAGATTCTTGGTTATACTGTGTTCTTTGTGCCTCACAGCTTTGGGCAAAGAGAAGGCACTTAATATTACTGGAAAGTATAAACATGTGGAATATATAAGAACTAGTAAGTAAATGAAAACTCTATATTATATGAACATAATTATGTCATATATTACCATACCATAAATAAATTTATAAGCACGAAAGAACAAATAACAATGTGAAAATATCCTTAATCTTAATCAAAATCAGGGAAATTCAAATTAAAACAATAATGAGTGCTTATCCAATAAGGAAAAATTAAGACGTTAGATAGATTTTGATATTGTTAAGGTTTTGAAGAAATAGATATTCTCATACACTGGAGACTGAAGCATAAACTGTTATATTTTTGGATAGAAAATGGGCAAACCTATCAATAAATTAAATATGCATAGAGTGTGACCAAAAAGTAAAAGCTCTAGGTATCTCTTTTATAGATAATCTTGATAATCCCAGGTGAGCTTGGTTGTGAATAAAGGTATATATTGCAGGTGAATACATCATAGGGTATCCACTCTATGAAAGAGAGTACAAAAATTATGAATATAACTTATAGTTCTTTAGATTCAAGATGGCAGACTGAACAAACTAAAGTGAAATATAATTATGAGCAAATAAAACTTAAGACTTAAAATTAATTATCTTCAAGGTGTGAAAGCAAAAGTATTGCTGAAATTGCATGGGAGAAGGAGAAGGAAAGCAGTGATGCTCTTCTGAACAAAAATAAACATAAGTTTATTGTTAAGGTTCTAAGGTAACAGGTAGAAGAATTAAACTAATTTTACTATCAAAATTATGAAGAAGAGGAAGAAACTGAATGAGAGAGCTAAATTGTCATATTTTAGATAGGCATACTACTTGGGGATAAATCTGAATGAGAACATTATCTGAAACTATGATACTACCTACCAGAAAAATTAAAATAAGAAATGATTATGAGTGTTTGCCTCTGGGCACTAGGGTTGGAGGTTGAGAGTAGAGACTATTGCTCTCATTACAAATCTATCCAAGCTACTCATTTTTTAAAAAATCATGTGCAGATATTCATTTATTAAAACAAGGGATGAAGCTGAACTACACTTAATGGCATATAAAAATTTTAAAACATCATTCAGTGAAAAAACCACGTGAAAAATGTTAAATACCTTTGTAACACTCATATCAACTTTCTTGTAGGTTCTACTAAAAATATACTCTATTATGCAATTAATTACAAAGCGATTTATATACAGTTAATTATGAATTATTAAAAAGTCAAATCACTTAGGAATCAGCTTCCCAACTAAGTTGAAAAGCAAATACTAAAAAAGGTTAATTCAATAAATAATAGACTATCTATGGGAGACTCTGGGAAAATATTGGATATGATTATATCATGAGCTTTCTTTTTAGTTGTTTAAGCTGCAGTATAAAAATCAAACAATGTTAGTCACAGATATTTGCCAACTACATTATTTCCAGGACCTATGCAAAATAAAGGGTATGGGGACTTATCTTGGGGGTAGGAAAGCCAATTTCTTCTCCCCCTAGCAATCTATTCCATTCCATGATGACAGCTTGTGATCCCTAGGGGACTGCACCCTCTGTGCTGGAATGTGCTTGGTACAGTGGTGGCATGGGAGAGTAGGGCCCACTGAATCACCTAGGACAAGTGCCATTTGCTGCCAGCATGGGGCAGGGATGCTTGCTGCTTTGCGCTGTCCCCTGAATCTGTAGGATGGGTACTCTACTCTTTCTGCATCTTCACTAAGGCCTGTATTCATGCCTCCGCTGAAAATAGAGAGTGATAGCACAATGCAGGTCTGCCCCAAACTGCATCAGTGGACAGGCAGTCTGGGACACCAGGCAGAGGAGAGCAGGCACCAAAGAATCCAATGGGAACTGATAATTTGCATAAGAAATGAGGCACATATCCTATAATCTTACTGGCCTTCACATACCAAACATAATTTCATAAATAAAATTACTAAGGATTTCAAGATTGTGACAACAGAAATATTAAACCCAAAATATGAGGTCCATCCATATGCAGGATCCCATGTGGCTGCACTTATTACAAAGCCTATGAAGGCCACTATCCTCATAAGATGGTTTGAAGTCCTAAGATGACAACACACAGCCAGGACTATATCTTTCCTGTTGTGGAGTACCAGCATCTCAGAATCACATTCACAGAAAAAGATGGTAATCCAACCTTTATAAAACCAAACAATCTACGGTTGTATCAAACACATAATAAGCATCAAATCCTGTTGGCTGCCAGAGAATTAGTTGATTGAGCAAACATTTGTGAGCATGGGCCCTAAACTGGCTCCGAAGTGGTTTCTGTTGATAAGTAATATCTGAGGTTAGGCTTTGTTTTGAATGATATATAGAAAATCAAGAATATCATGTTTTATTGCCTCGTCATGATAGAGTCGACCAGTTTTAAGACAAATTGAGTCTTAAAAGTATGAATAACAAAGGTGAAAAGTGTTCACTTTGGAAATTTAGCAGCTGTCTTACCAGAGGCATCATGGCTAAAGCAGAGTTATGAAAACTCAGCTTGCTTATGGTTAAATTAGTTGGTTGAAAGGTGTTATACATCCAAACTAGGGTAATAGTCTACCTCCCCATCCATGGGACAAACTGATCAGTGAAATATAAATAGAGTTATAAAACTTGCAAAGTCTAATATTGCCACTAAATGTTAAGTGACCAACCCCAGGCAGTCTCAAACTGAACAAGCCAGCAGGGAGATTTATTTTTCTTAAGGTTTTCAGATAAATATATTTGTAGGTCCAACAACATGCGATTATTTGCTTCAGTTCTCTTTGCGATTATAACTGCACTACAAGAAAACAAGGAGCTAAATGGAGGGATAGGTATAACGACCTTGATATCTTTGAAATAGACAGGGAAAAAAAACAAAGTATTTAAAGTAAAATACACAGTTTCACTAGTTTAATAAGCTAAAGAAACTAGTAAGCAAAGATTCAAAATTCTATCAAGCTTTTTAAAAGGAAATATTCAGTTATTCCCTCTAGAGATTGTATGTGAGCAATTCTAGGAAAATAAATATTAAAAATGATGATGATGGAGTTGCCATTGTGGCACAGCAGAAACAAATCAGACTAAGAACCATGAGGTTGAGGGTTCGATCCCTGGTCTCATTCAGTGGATTAAGGATCTATCGTTGCCATGAGCTATGATTTAGGTAGCAGACACGGCTCAGATCTGATATTGCTGTGGTTGTGGCATAGGCCGGCAGCTGTAGCTCCAATTAGACCCATAGCCTGGGAACCTCCATATGCCACAGGTGCAGCCCTAAAAAGCAAAAAGAAAAAAAAAATGATTAGGCAATTTTATTGAGTTATTTTTAAAATAAAAATTCTCTAGACAAAAAAAAAAAAATATTCTCCAAACCCATACTTATTCAGACATTATTAAATAGAAAACAAATAAAATACCAGCACCAATAAAGAAAGTAGTGTTTTTTTACTAGATTTAAGTTCATGTTTTATCTTGTCTGCATGGACATGGGCTTTGGATATGACAGGAGAAAGCTGAGCACTTGCAATTTCAGGCAATCAAATTGATTTTCACTTTCAAATTTTAGACTTAAATGTTTATATTTAGCATTTGGAATGAGAGGATTCCCAGCTGAAATTTTACTTCTTTAAAAATGTACAGTGATACAGTGAAGGGTCAAGTTGATTTTTACTTCATGAGGCAGGAAGTAAACCTAAGAAATGTTAAATATCCAAAGAACCTGTTGTGGGACATATTTTAAAATATTATATCCCAAGCAAAAATATTTACTTCAGTGATACTGCAATAACCGTCCACATTTATTTTCTCTTTCCTTTTTATCCTTTCTTACCAACCAGCTATACATTATTTTATTTATTTTTATTTTTATTTTTATTTTGCCTTTTTGTCGTTTTAGGGCCATACCCGCGTCATGTGGAGGTTCCCAGACTATGGGTCTAATTGGAGCTGTAGCCACCAGCCTACACCAGAGCCACAGCAACACAGGATCCGAGCCGCAGCCCACGGCAACGCCGGATCCTTAACCCATTGAGCAAGGCCAGGGAATCGAACCCGCAACCTCATGGTTCCTAGTCGGATTCGTTAACCACTGCGCCATGACTGGAACTCCTATACATTATTTTAGAAGACAGACTTTCCCTTAACTTTGTGGACTTGCTATCATACTAATCTTTTAAATCTACCCATACCAAACGGTAGCAGCTGATAATGTGTGAATATGTTTATCATCTACCTAGAAGGACATTACCTGAAAGCAGCATGAATGGAAAACTTGAATATGTTTGTTTCCTCAAATCCCTTGACTATGAAAAGGAGATCATTCTTAACCCCACTTCCACATCTATGATCTATAAAGTATTTTAATTTATCGGTGGAAGTAGGAGTTCCTATTGTGGCTGGGAACCCGACTGGGATCCATGAGGATGTGAGTTTGAACCCTGGCCTTGGTCAGTGGGTTAATGGTCCATCATTGCTGCAAGTTGCTGCAGAGGTCATAGATGTGGCTTGGATCTGGTATTGCTGTGCCTATGGCATAGGCCACCAGTTGCAGCTCTGATTAAGTCCCTAGTCCAGGAATTTCCACATGCCACAGGTGCAGCCATAAAAAGAAAAAATATAATAATAAGAAGAAGTAAATATGTTTATGGTCACATCAACTTGGTAAATAGGAAATCAGCTAAAAACTGATACATCAGGAAACAAAATTCACCTTAACATGTATCTGGATTGATTGGCTCAGAGGAAGCACTTTATAAATTTTACAAGGCCAGTGTGTTATATAGCAGTAGGTAACTCATTATCAACTCATGTTATTTTAAAGAGTTCATATTAAATATTGAAATTATTATATGCTTATGAATTGATATTAAGGTTTCATATTAAATATTCAAATTGTTATGTGCTTATGATATATAATTTCATGAAGAATATTTCTTTTAAGTTGACAATAAATAGCACCCTGGATCATTTTATTATTAGTGAAATTTCTTATACAATATGAATAGAAAAGAGATAATGGACATTACAAAGCAAAATCATAAAGAATGATGACAGGCATTTCCTCTTACCAGAGAAGGGTTACCAATGTTGGAATCATATCTGGCATTGGGGCATAGCTAATAGAATATGTGGAGCTGAAATTAAAAATTGTTTAAATAAGGAGAGAAATATACACACGACCTAGAGAATGCAAAGATAGAAGAAATGATGGAAGCTTCTTGCTCTTATTCTGTGAGTTACTGAGAGTATATTTTTTCAAAGAAAGTGCTGTGAATGGAGCCACCAATGGACGATTGTTAGCGTTTGGGGGATGTAGGACAGGTATTGCCAATGAAGGATAACAACTATCTGGAGGAGAATCCTTCACTTTGGCTCATCAAGCACATTGCAGCCAGGTGACAGATGTATGACTAATTGAGTACATACAGGCACAGTGGGTGACTTTTAAATTGAGATTAAATTTGAAGACCTAGGGATAGGAGAAAATGATCTCCTTTTCTCTTTTCTCAAACCACTGCTATTTTTATCCAGATGAAGGATTATAGCACCAATCTAGGTCAAGGAAAGGACTGAAATTCATGGCAAAGCAAAGTAAGGACATGACCATTTGCTCTATGGTATCTAAGGAAGAAGGGTACCTGTTGCAAGAAATCATTATTGGTAAAGATATGTGATTCAGGCTAATGGGTTCCCATTAATAGCACTATATTTCTGTAGGTCAGTAAATAAGGCATAAGTTAATGTAACAGAAGAAAACAGATTAGGGATTTTATTTAATTAAAGATGTGAAGAAAATCTCTACAAATTTTCTCAAGGATTCACATAGAGACATCATGTCATATATTTACAAGGGCACTGAGGAATGTAGCTGGTAATCACAACTGCCTAAGCATAGGATATTTTCTAAAAGTTCATACTCTCATGACTGTAATGACAACCAGATGGGTAGAGATCCAATTTTATTAAACATGTTATTAATATTTTCCTGTTAGGAAGGATATCTCGCTCATTTTTTTCCTCAAGAAAAAAAAAGACATTAATGGCATATGAAATAAGTTTATATATTTTAATTACAATTATGACATGATTTTTTTGAGTTCCTATGCAGAAAATGGATGAATAAGATTGTTGTTGACCAAAATAAAGTGAATCTGTTTCTTCTAATAGTATACAAAGGTAGCAGTTATCTTTCACTAATTTCCAACTTCATAAATAATTAAGGTCTGTTAGGACATCATTCCATGGAATTTTGTATGCTGAGTGTTATCCCAAAATATCCATCACCACTTGTTTTCACAAAGCCATATTCATGAGTGGTTATACTTGCTATAGGAACTGAAGCTACCAAAAGTTCCAGGACAATTACTTCTTTCATGTTATTTTATTTGAACATTATCTTCTCAAAACAAAAACTATGAAAGAATTTAGGCTAAGTGTTTAGCCACAGCAAAGAACTCTGATATAATACCTATTAAAAACTGAAGAATTTCTTCCTCTTAATCACTCACCTTTGTCAGTATCATTGGACATTAAAGATTTTGGTAATATTGTAAATTGAAAATTTAATCTATCCTGAAATTAGTGATTTTTTAAACCCAAAATGTCCTCCTTGCCTTAGGAATTAGATAAACCCCACCACCACCCAGAATATTTATGGTACCTACCTATATAAGGGGTCAAATTTTTCATCTATTTTATTCTCCTAAAGTCCACTGGTATAAAACTTCCTCAGGAAGAACAATGTTTTGCATTTAAAAGAGAGCAGTGTTGTTATTTCCACATTATACATTTAGCATTCTTCGTCTGTATATTTCCTCCAAATACTGTGGCAGGTTCTGACTCAATATGATGACCTAAGAAACCAGCCTCTTCTTTTGTCCCTGAGCAAAGTTTGAAGAGGTTGATAGAAATTATTGAAGCAGACTGCAGACTGAAAGGCTTGGGCCCAGTTAGGTGGCATATCAACACTAAGATTGTGTGGTTATTTTTAGTCCATGTGCCTTGCTAGTGGGGGCAGGTAGGGGGTGAAGCGGGCATTAATCAAATTTTTTACCAGGACTAAGGCAACTCTCTGTAACTCTGGTACTGAGATGGTCTTATTTTTAAATGAGAATTGGGGAAAAATACATAGGCTTAAAAAGGTAGGAATGGAGGTGAAAAACTATCAGTAGGCAAGAAAATTTCACACAATCTGGAAGACAGATAAGAGACTGAAGGACATACAGAGATGACCGTGAGTGGAGAGCTGAGATCCAAGTCTCTGGAGAGAGAACAACGGGTGAGGAAGAAGCCTGCTGACCCCACAGACACTGGAATTTTAGATTGTGAAACCTGAAGTAGTTTGGAGGACAAGAGTGAAAAATGAGGCTGGGAATAGGGTAGTGATTTCAAGGCTAAATGTTTCATCCCTTTTTCTACTTTTGACTATTGTATATATGCAGAGATGTTGACGGCCAGCCAGCCAAAGACAGTTTCTTCAGGGAAAAACAAAAACTTAAATCTTTAACTGGCAAGAAATTTATACTAACTTAATAATCTAGGAAGAACTAAGGAAACTGGTGGTTTGAGGTACTCCAGAATAGAATCTCCATCAGTGTGGCATTTCTGGACCACAGCATGGCTCTCAACTGCGTGTCAAAGCTTTCCAGTCTACACACTGTGCTCATGAGCATCCCAACTCCCATGCAATTTACTTCCCACTGTTCATAATGATGTCTAAGTAAGGATTACCAAACACTTGAAGGAAACCTGTAGCATGAAAGAGCAGGAGCATGCTTGCTCAAATAAATGTTCAAATAAAGCAAGAGGAAAACTTACCTCAGAGTAATGTCTCTGAGAGGACATTGTTTTAATAAGAATGCTATCTTTAACATGAATTTCTAAAGTTATGATAATGAATATCATCATTCAAATTCTCTGTCAGCTCCTTATGTTTCTACTTCTGACTGGATTTGCTTTCTGGAAAACAATCAGAATGCAAAGGTTTTGAAAAATTAAACATGAGGCTCAGGAGTTAGAACAAGGATACAGCTCCTCTAATTAGGTATACCTACAATGATTGTTTGGAACTGTTTGTGAGTAGAGAAGAATAGAGCTAATTAGACCTCTGCATATTGTATAAGTTATAAGTTACTGAAGATCATAGACCGTGTCTAATATCTTTACATCTCCAGGGTCCAGCACAGTGACTATCACACATAATCATTAATATTTCCATGAATATTAATTACATGTCATCCTAAAGAAGGCAAGACACACAAAATATTCTAGCTTAATAATCAAAATGTAAACAATCACCAAATTATAACACATTGAAGAGGAATAGTGTGTTAATCTCTGTAAAAGTAGAGAACTATAAAACAGAATTCAAAAAGTTGATCTTTTAGTTAGAAATATGCTCATTTCTATAACAAACTTTGTTCACTTCATTAGCGTGACATGCAGTCTTTAGTGGCTCATCTGCATCACCAAATATAACAGCATATGCCACTTCAGTCTTCAGTATCACGTTAAAATGCCATTATCTCTCTTTACTACTGATATTCACACCAGCTGCCTCTACTGGGCACATTACCCTTCCCAGTCTCCCATTCCCCACCCATTTGTCTAACCAGCTTCTTTCCCCACAAACTGACCAACTAACTACAAGTCACTATTTATACCTAACTTTCGACGTGAACTTCCTCTGAAAACTTTATAGTAAAGGTATTCCATGCAGAATTCATAGCATTTCCAACACCACTTCAACAGTTTTGGGGTCTTTTTTACTCTGACAAAATGACTCCACTGCTCTGCAAGCTCAAAGAAGTCAGTGGCCACATTCTTATTGCCTATGCTGCACTCTAAGAAACTAGCACAGTGGCTGGCATAAAACAGGTGCTCAAAATATATACTATGATGAACTGAAATTAAATGTTTTCACTAGGTTGTACACACCCAAAAAATTCCTATCAATAATGAGTTTGCAGGTTATATCATTATCAACAAAAGTTCACAAATAGCAGAAAGTGTGATATTTTTACTCAGAACCTTACGGCATGGATCATTGAATTGCAACTCAGTTGTGACTCTTTCCATTAATACACATGAAAGAACACCAGAGCACAGATGATCAACCATTTCTGTAATCTTATCAATACAGATGCTGATGCTAAACCTGTTAATGCACTTTTAAATGAGATAAACTATTTTGACCACACTAGCATCTGATTTCACTGTACTCTTTCATTTTTCTGTATTTTACAGGATGTTTATGAAACCTATGGGAACCCATCCATGGAATATGGCATCAAGTTTTCCATGAACCCACTCAGAATTTATTTAGCAATAAAAATCACTGTATACACACCATTACAGAATGATGGCTATGGGATTTCCACTGCAAGCAGCCACACAAACTGGTACTTATTCTTAGAATAAACTTTAGATCAGCTTGAAAAGCCAGGGTCTGAGAGGCCATTTTTTTTTCATTTTTTAAAGCTTTATTGAAGTATGGTTGATTTACAATGTTGTGATAATTTTGTGCAGCCATTTGAAAGAAATAATTACCTACTTTTTATTTGAACCTCTCAAGACACAGTTTACTTTTCTTGAGACCACACTTTATAACACGCCACTCGATGAAATCTTCACAGAAACTCTTCTTCTCTCCTTTCTTTTTTCTTCATTTTCTTTCTTTCTTTTTAAGAACATTTGTGTGATGAAAAAACAGAAGATACACTCTCTAAGGAGTGATGGTTGGAAATGAAATGAAAAAAGGAAAGAAAAACATTCAAGCTTTTATAAGTGAACTCCCTGTGATCAGCTATTTCATGAAAAACATTTAAGTCTGTTGTGTAAGAAAAATATGCATTAAGCTAAGATCCTGTATTAGAAAAAGATCTTTTTATCTAATGATTTACAGATTCAGAATGTCAACAGCATTGCACTTAAACCATATATTGTTCATCATTCGTGTATGCCTCTATTCCCTACACATGCCTACATCTAAGTCTGTGTCCTCAAGCAAAGGTGACATGTACCCTCCTCTAAAATCCAACAAAAAGAATATTTTATCTTTACTTCTCCTAGGCTATTAAGACGTTTAACCATAAAGCATGTTTATCCATACTTTTTTGCCAATAAGTCTACACAGGCTTATTAATTCAGAATGGTCTATTATCAAGTAGAGTAGGTAGGGTTATGCTGATGTTAATGTTTCTTAGTGTGAGGCCCAAAGTATTCTATAAATCTAAGCTATCAATATTTTGCAAAACATTTTTTTCCTGTCTTTATAGATAGAGAAACACATGTACTACACCCTTATATCAATTAACATTAGGGTGAAAAGCCTTAAATGAGTCCAACAGAAAATGTTATGCTCCCTTGATATTTTTCCTGTGTTATTCTATGACACATCAGTAGATGAGGATAATCTCTAAGTATGCCTCCAAGAAAAAAGACATAAAATACTTATCACAGGAGAATATATGAATATATTATAGCATATATGAATATATTAGTATTATAGAATATCTGAACATAATAATAGCATATCTGAACATGTTTGCAAGTAAAGAAGGACAGAATCATTTAATCTTCATCCTAGATCTCATAAAGATGAAGTCGGAGACTGAACTTTTTGCAATATCTTCAATGCCTAAAGGCATGTATCAGTATATGTTTGATCAATGAATAAATAAATTACAAATTAAGATGAATAGTTCCATATAAATAATATCAAATGGACAAATATTTACCTTCATATATACATATAGAAAATGTGCATTATATAATTGAAGCACAAATGTATCCTTTTTTAGGAAAAACATAAGTAAATTTAAAATTGGAAGGACGCCCAACAGAAATGTGGTTATTGATAATGTTTTTTTTTATTTTAGTGCTAGTTACTTATATTGAAAATTGAAAATTTTTATATTGACTATTGAAAATTTTTCTTGAGCTATGCACTTATAATGTGTACAATTTCAAAGTATGTTATCTTTAATAAAAACAGTTTACTTAAAATTATGTAGAGTGATAGCTCCTTGTAAAGCATTTCTTAGAATAATAAAAGAATTATAAAACATGATCTCTACCACTCAAAGGTATATTTATATTTGAGGAGAATATGCATATACATTCAGATAGAGTAAAATAGTCTTAAAACCACAGCATACAGGGTTAGCATTATTGAGGAGTGGGCTAATTTTAAAAGTCTTAAAGTACTAGCTTTTGAGTTGAGATTTAAAAAAAAAGTAGTACTTAACACTCAAGAGGGTATTTCAGAAATACAGAAAATTGTGTGACATTCTGTGGTAATTTATAAATTAAATTCTATGAAAACACAGACCTGTAAAACTAAACTGAGGGATTTTATAAAAGGTGATCCTAGGTAGTGACTTAGATATCAGATTGGAGAAGCAAATTATTGAAAGTTCTTGCCAATATTCGTTTTTGATTAGTTATTATAACTGCTTTTCAGTCCACAATTGGGTTTAGGATTTGCAATGTGACCTTAGATGCAGTGTAAAGTGTTTTGCACAAGTCTGGCTCTTTAAAAAAGAAAGCTAAACAAAATTTACTTTATTAGTATCTTCTTATTAATAAGAAGATATTTGTTAAGCTGAGATATGTAGGAAAGATCATCAAACCAAATGGTTACTTTTTTATGCTAAAACCTCGAACAAATGCAGTGTGTATACATATATATATATATATATATTTATTTATTTATCTAAATAATAAAGAATAAGAAATCAGATATAAACCTTGATGGAAGATAAGAAAAATATGTATATACCAAGAAAGGTTTTTAATAATAGAAATAAAATATGACTTTAAAAATTATACTACATGTATGTTTAGGGTCAACATTTTATGCAAGAAACCAAAGTGATGAAGTGAAATAAGACATCATTAAAATTAGGTATGGCCTCTTTTCTTCATGTTAAACTTAAAACACTAATTACTCTATGGAAATTTTAAAGATAAAATAAATTAAAGAACTCTAGAATTTAAAAAAAGAAATGATATCTACATTAAGAAAATTAGTATATGTGATTATATAACACTGTGATCTCCCACTTACAGAAATACAAAATAATCCATTGAGAGGCTTCAGGCCTAATACCCACAGATGAATAGTTATTAAAATGGAAATTTAGTAGTAATAATAATAATATTTCCTACATGTTTATACATTTTACAATTTCCAATTCATATTCACACTCATTAACTCATTCAATATTCAAATTAACCCTAGAGGGAAGCTATTATGATGCTATTTTATAGATGAGTAAATAATTTGAAAAATAAAAAATGACATGAGAAGATTGCAGAGCCAAAAACAATGCGGAGTCTTTGACTCCATATTTAGCATTCTCTTTCCAAATGGCTAAAAAACTTTATAACACTGAGAATTTTATAGCTGTTAAAAAGAAATCCCCAGGCCCAAAATGGAGTCACTTATGGTAAGCCACACCATCAAACCAGTTACTATCTAAATTAAATTGAAGCTTCAGCTTCCCAGAAATGTAGTTTTAATTGCTCAGTCAGGAATTTTCTGGTAAACACCAGTGAGGTTATCTGTCATACAGATCCTCTCAAATCCCAAAAGGAAGTTACCCAACCCACCTAATGATATTTCTTTTCTTTTTTTTTGTTTCTGAAGAGGAGATGACCTACTCTGAATTAATATTTTCCTCTGTTTATGACTTCTTTGTCCTGCCTTTAGAAACCTATGTTTTTCTGTAGCCCTCTGGATCTCCCCTCTACATGCTAGATGGGATGCTTCCAGATTCAAGAATTACTCAATAAAGCCAAACAGATCTTTAAAATATACTCAATTGGAAAAAGAATAAAGCAGAAGGCTCAACCCTCCCAGATTTCAGACAATACTATAAAGCTACAGTAATCAAAATGGTGTGGTACTGGCACAAAGGCAGACATATTCATCAATGGAAAATAATATAGAGTCTAGAAATAAACCCACATGCCTACAATCAACTAATCTTCTACCAAGGAAGCAAAATATTCAATGGAATAAAGACATTCCCTTCAGCAAAGGGTGTTGGGAAAGTTAGACAGCCACAGGTAAATAAAGTTAGAACACAACCTCATGGCAGACATAAAAATAAACTTAGAATGGCTTAAAGACTTAAACATAGACATGACACCATAAAACTCTTAGTAGAGTACACAAACAAAACATTCTCTGACATAAATCACACTAGTGTTCTCTTAGGTTAGTCTTCCAAGGCAATAGAAATAAAAGCAAAAATAAACAATGAGACCTATTAAATGTACAAGTTTTGCACACAAAGGAAACCATAAAAAAATTAAAAGACAACCTACAGAATGGGTGAAAATATGTGCAAGCAATGTGACTGATAAGGACTTCATTTCCAATATATATATATACAAACAATCATGTGACTCAACTACCAAAAGCAAACAACACAATTGAAAAATGGGAAGCAGAACTAAACAGACATTTCTCTAATGAAGACACGCAAATGGCCAACAGCCATATGAAAAGGTGTTCAATATCACTAATCATGAGAGGAATGCAAATCAAAACTGCAATGCATTGCCAACTCATACTGGTCAGAATGACTATCATTAAGAAGTCTACAAATAACAAATGCTAGAAAGGGTGAGAATAAAAGGGAATCCTCCTACACTGTTTGTGGGAATGTAAGTTGGTACAACAACTAGAAAGCAGTATGGAGGCTCCTCATAAAACTAAAAATAGAGTTGCCTATGATCCAGCAATCCCACTCCTGTGTATATATCTGGACAAAACTATAGTTCAAAAAGATACATACACCCCTCTGTCCATAGCAGCACTATTTCCAATAGCCAAGACATGGAAACAACCTAAATGTCCATCAAAAGAATAATGGATAAAGAAGATGTACATATATACAATGAAATACTACCGAGCCATAAAAAGAAGAAAATAATGCCGTTTACGACAACATAGACAGAACTAGAGATTATTGTAATAAGTGAAATAAGTCAGAAAGTGAAAGATAAATACCATATATCACTTATATGTGGAAACAAAAGTGTGACACAAATAAATTTATCTCTAAAACAAAAACAGACCCACAGACATAAAGAGCCAATTAGTGGTTGCCAATGGGGAGGGCAGGTGGGAGAGGGATGGAGTGGGAGATTTGGATTAGCAGATTCATTCTATTAAATACAGAATGGATAACAACATGGTCCTACTGCATAGCACACAAAACTATAGTCAATATGCTTTGATAAAGCATGATGGAAAATAATATTTTAAATATATATATATACACATATATATACACACACGTGTGTGTGTGTGTGTGCGCGCGCGCGCACACTTGTGTATAACTGAATCACTTTGCTATATAGCAGACATCAACACAACATTGTAAATTAACTATACATTAATAAAAAATTTACTCAATTGCATTTCATTTTTTAACACAGTTGTGTAAAAGTTTTGAGAAATTTACAAATATGTAAAATTTCCATATAAACTTGAGGAATTTACCAACAATTTGCCATGACAACCTGAGCCTCTTCATCTGCTAAATTTGAGCTGAATTTTTCTAGTCCAATTGCTTTAGTGATTGGAAGAGATATTTTATAGGGATATTTTATTAATCCTTATCGTCAAAAATTTATTTTCGAAAATATCCTACTGAACAGAAATCTCATACAGATCCTTTTATTTGAGACTGTGGATTCATTTTCAGTAATTCCTAAATAAAAGAATTTGAAAAATACTTTAAATTCTAAGTCCCAACTGTTATCTATTAGATTTCCAACTCACTAGATCCTGTTTGGACAAATGATTTTAACATGCTTATCATTTCCTAACTTGTAAACCAATATTTTTCCAAACATATAACACCTTTGAGAAATAGAAAAGGCCTATGCTAAGAAACCACTCATAGAATAATTATTGCAAAGTGAATAAAGTGAAAGAACCCAGGAAGAGGGTTAGCCATGGAATATATGCTGGTAGGTTTGCCACTGGACAAAATCTTTTTGAGATGGTTGGCTTTATAACTACTTTTATCATGTACGTGGCTTTGTTTCCAAATATATGCAAACATTTAAAGTCTATGGTATTCTCTATTTGCTTGGAATAAACCAAGTACCACTGAAAATAAATAATGACTTAAATGCCCAGAGCCAAAATAGCTTAGACTCTGTATAGTAAATAAAGGGTAAATGGCTTATTTCCTTTTTGTTTGTTTTCATGGGACTTGTCTCTTTTCGAGAAGAAATGTGAATAGATGCAGTGAATAGATGCTTGGGTTCTCTGCCAGTCCTTCAACGGTTGTAATTAGAAGTTTATGAAAACCTGTGCATTGGAATCTGAGTAACTTGTGTCATCATCTTTGCAAATTATATTGGAAGTAACTCAGAAATAAAATGTATCATGATTAAGAAGCACATGTGCTTTAACAGAAAGGGGATATTCATGAAGGCAATTTATTAAGAGACGTTAGGATTTGTACTTTCATTTTTACTTCCCAAACAATTTCATGATAGGAAAAAAAAGGTTTAAATGTGTCAGTCCTAAAATACTTCCTAAATTATGGAAAAGAGACTTCATTTCTTCCTTCCTTCTTTCTTTCTTGGGCAATAAGCTGGCAGTTTTTAAGAGACCTGCTACCAGGACATGTAACAAGTAACAATAAACTAATTGTAATTAACACGGACTGTATACTGGACAGCAAGGGTAATCACTATCAGCAACCCACTATATCCCTTGGAACACTCGGTGTGCTCCAAACATCTAGTTGGTAGGCATCTGCAGTTCTGTATCAAAGAGTCCTTCTCATCTAGGAAATCTGGAAATTCCAAGAAATCAATACCTTCCCCAACAGTCCCTAACCAATGTCTGACAGAAGTCTTTGCACAAACACTTAGCCCCCTCACCCTATGACTGGGCTAATTCTGAAGCACATGTTATAACAGCTTCCCAGAGTTTGCTCTTGAGAGTAAGCTCCAGCCACCCACTGTGACAGCAAGCTTCCCAATGTGCACTTTGTTGATCACTTAGGGTCCCAATATTTCTGTTTGACTAGCCCTGTTTTCTGGGATCAACTCTCACATTTCTTGCATTTGAATCATTGTGTCAGAATGTGCTTTGGAGAGACCCCACACTAAGACACCTTACCAGTGCTTTTCAAATAAATGTATTATTAATTTTCATGAACCAGCTGTGAGTTTGATTTTACCAAGACCACCTTATAGTAGTGTAATTACAACGGGTACAGATGTAACACTTAGGAAACTGTAAAACCATGAGTAAAGCTGCTGTTGGTAACCATGGGAAAACACAAATAAATATCTGTTGATCCATATCTAATGAGCTGATCTATATCTAGATGGTAGAGGACGGTAACAATCAAATCTTTACAACCACCTATCTACCCATATAAAATGTCTATCCTGTACATAATATTTTGGTTCATTTAACTGAAGAAACACACAGAGACAAGACTAATTAAAAATAAATGATACAAAATGAACAAAAATTATTTTTTAGCAATAAGTGCAAATGATTGCACATTACTTGGTTATAAAGGAACATTCTGGTTGGACAGGAGCTGAAGTTAGTGTGAGGTGTGGGCGGAGGCTGGTCCTAATATAACTGGATCTCCTCTCCCAGGAGACAGGAAGCAAATACCCTATTAGTGCCAAGAGATTATAGCCATAAACATCAAAACCTGTCCATAACTGAAAATTCATGATTAACTGGGGAAAGAAAGACAAGTAACACACAAATACATTTGTTAAAAGAAACACAGTGGTCTTTACTTTGGTTTATTTCTTTGTCAATTTATTTTTTAATATATGGAGAAAAATAACGTTGATCAAATTGGCAGTGGGGCCCTGAAGAATAAACCAATGTTATGGTGGGAGGCGAGGAAATCAACACATCTCTAAATAAAGGGCACGCCGGCACAAATGGTTTCCCCATTATATTCCAGTAAATCATCATTTACTATCACACTAAGCATGGTAGATTTTTATATCGGGACTTCTAAATGAGGAAGTGATTTTTCTTCCTTTCTGCCTAGTCTTGAGTCTGCCATCTCCCATCTGAACTTTTTCTTTAGGGTTTTAACTTTTTTTTAATTAGTATGTCTCACTGTGACAGATACCTCCTCTTTTTAATTTTTTTTTTTTTATTAAGCATTTCAGATTGGGTAAAACTAAACATAGAAATATGCATTGGGTTTTCATTAGAATCAGCACAAAAATTCATACATTATTTTCCAGGAGAAATAGTATTCCAAATGGTGTTTTGAGCATCAGCCTAGCCCTTAAATGCCGATTTTTTCCAAAAATATATTTTAGCTACCTTACTCTGTGAATATTATCTATAATAATGTTTCTCAAACTTGAGTAATGCATGGATAGCATTAAAGAAAACTCCTTCAAACTTCCAGGACTGCTAAAATATTTTCAATCACATTTTAGTTAACCACACATAAGTTTAAAAGTAGGTATACTCTCAACATAGTATCATTCTTATAAAATTACAAATTAAATAAAAACAAAACAATAACAAAAAATCCAAAATAACTCTAGCTGAAATTAACAAATGATGTTGCTTTCCCAATACTGTGTTGCTTCTCTGACACACATATGGTAATATATGTCATAATATTATATTACACATGCACTTGTGTTGTTACATGTACAGCAGCTTTCCTACCATCGTGTCTTTTCAAATATTTAAAATTTGTAATATAGGACATTTTGAAATTATTTGACCTTCATTTAGCCTGGAGGGAACATATTAAGCCCAAGATATTTAAAATATAATGTATTGTACCAAAATGATTACAAATACAAACAGAAGAGCAGACATTGGAATTCGCCAGTCATATTTAATTATAGTATTTTAGATTATTATTGACAACAAAACAAAAAATAAGAATTGTCAGTCAACCACTAAACTCCTAATTTCTAGAGAAGATTTTAACCTAAAACATAGTCTGTGTGGGAAAATGCATTCCAAATTTAAAACTAGATTATTAGAATTGATTTGCTCCATACTGATGTCTCACAAGTGGATCTGGGCATAGCCACAGTGCTAAAATCTGTCCCTTAGTAAGTGCCTATATCTGCAGAACCCAAGAGTCATCTCTAATCAACTCTTCCTGGTTGATGCCCTAAATACACACCACCCCATCACTTGATTTCCCACGGAGGTGGCCCACAAATCTCACATTTATAGAATACATAGTCCCTATTCTTAAATCTAATAATCATAAAGATTTTGAGAGAGAGGATGAATCTCAAACTATAGTCTTACTTAGTCTTCTGAATTTAGGTCAGTCACAGTCCAAACCATCCAGTGTAAGAAGCTGTCTATTCACATCAAACAATGACAGACTCCAAAGGTCATTCAGGGAAAACATAAATCATAAAGCAAAGAAATTTTTTTTTTTAAGTTTTAAGGGAGGAAGAAGCAAAACAAAATGAACAGGTAGCTGATGCTAGCACTCAATTGTTCAGATGCCTAGGCTTGCCAATTGATTAATATCATAAAAATCAGCATGGAGAATATCACTAGAAGCTGATATCATCTCACCAAGTAGAGCCAAGTCAGCAGTATCTAATTTTTGTACCAGATGAGGCAGTCAGAATAATGTGTGAGCTGAATCTTTTTCAGAGGCTGAAAATGAGTCTGAATAGAAGAATATAACCTAAGTTTAACTGGCTTCTTCCAGTGACAGCTCTAGACGTAGACACAAAGCATACTCATATTCTCTCTCTATATATATACACACACACGTGTATATCCAATTTAATATTCTGCATCAGAAATAATATATACGTCAAAATAATATACATATCACTATATATGTCAAAAAGCCTGATTGGTGCTTTTGAGGCAGAAAGAAACTCATCTTTTGTTTAAAATTTTATTTATTTATTTATTTATTTTGTCTTTTGTCTTTTTAGGGCTGCACCCATGGCAAATGGAGGTTCCCATGTTAGCAGTCGAATCAGAGCTGTAGCCGCTGGCCTACACCACAGCCACAGCAACGTGGTATTCGAGCCACATCTGCAACCTACACCACAGCTCACGGCAATACCGGATCCTTAACCCACTAAGCGAGGCCAGGGATCAAACCCGCGTCCTCATGGATACCAGTTAGGTTCATTAACCACTGAGTCACAAGGGGAACTACTTGTTTAGAATATTTTAACTTGTTTGGCAAATATGGTAATTCAGTTTAGCTTGTTGAGTATTCACCAAGATATCCAAAACAAACATGACACATTTCTAAACCTCTCCCTGAACAAGATTTTTGTTCTTTCCATTAGCAATACGTTTCAAAAGGATCACACGTACACATATATGTATATATACAGAAATGACAGTCTAACTATAAACACGATGACAAATTGGGAATTCACAGGTGACTTCTGATACAAATGGTTATTTTATTGGCCCAAATAATCTCACATACTATGCAATTTCAGATTAACTCAAAAGAAACATGTAGTCAAAACAGGCAGTTGAGGTTAAACTTTTAGCCTGATATCTTTGATTTTTTCCTTTTGTTTCCAAATGACACAGGTCATATTCCTTCCCTTCTGAGATTTTCTCATCAAACTCTGACTTTTTTCCTGTTTCACACAAATTCTTCATATGCTGTCCATACCCTCTATCGCCTCCAGCGTTTCTCTGCACCTCCCTCAAAGACTGCCAGGAGGTGAAGGAGCCAGGTCTTAGGCACAGACTCCTCCTCTGGAAGGGTGCCCAGAGCTACAAAATGCTCCCCTAGTAGTAAAAACACACCACAGAGTAAATTTAATACCATGAACGTATTTCCGTGGTCACTGAAATTTGCTAAAACTCATTGAAGTCAAGTCTCTCACTCATGGAATCAAAAATCAGACTTAACGCTGTTTTAAAGTGGTAAATTCTCCTGATTAAAAGTCGATGATCAACCTGACATGCTATTAATTGCAGAAGATTAATTAGACCAGGAATAAGAAAATGAGAATGAAAGCGATCCGAGTTCACATATGATCGATGATATATTCTTCACATTACAAGTGCTTCACGGGATATATTATCTTCGTCCACCTGTCAGACCATCAGCGAAAGCCTCCTGCATCTAAGGGCAATGAGCAAAACGGCAGGCAACATCATATAAATACCAGCAGGAAGTACATTTGTTGTGGCAGCAAATGTTACATCCTTATTATCAGGAGATATTACCTGAATGTCATCACTATAAAGCCCTTTCCATTTGCTATAATTTGTTACAGAATAAAGGGGTTTGTGATAACAACCAGATGAGGCACAGCATGGAAGATGTGCAACCCTGTCATTCTAAAGTGAAAATAATTTATTGCTTTAGAGCAGTCTATTCAAATAATGGCTGAAGCCCACTGTCCCACTGCATTATTATCAGGCCACAGCCTTCCACACAGAAATGCGTTAGCCAAACTGTTCTCCATCACTAAATTGTGTGTTTAGGATTTATGTAAGGTAAATAAATTACTCAAAAAGAATCACCTTCTCAAAAATATGAATGCTAAGTTGAAACTGTAATCATTTGATGCTAATATGTGTAGTGCGGTTACAGAAAGATACCATTTCTTTGAAATCTAAAGAGACAAGCTAATAAACCACTTTCATCTAGCTTTAATTGAGACTGCTTTTCTGCTGACAAAACGGCTAGTTAAAGCACAGATTTAATAAACATAACAATTTCTAAGACATCAAAAGTGCCCTGTCGTGTGGCATAAGTGCTGGTAAATACCTTTTATTACATTCGCCGGAAAAATGGACTATTTAAATAAACTCCAGGCAATCAGAATCATACACCTGCCTCTTTGCCTACTTTTCCGTTAGAAGAAATTGCCAAGTTTATAAATGAGAGCCTAGCATGCAGCAGGCACTCTCTATAAACACTGTGTGCCTCTGGGATTCAGGTGGAGCTAGCTTTGGAAACATTTCCAATTACAACACTCCTTTACAGGTATAAATTGGGTTTGTCTTCATACCTCTGGAAAATACAGGCAAATAATCTACTTTGTAGCCTCAGGCTCAATAAGTTACTTTTCCCTTTATTGTTTTCACTTTATTTTTGTTTTTGTTTTTGGAAAATTACAAGCAAACAGAACAGAAAGAAGAACTCTTTCTTGATCATCAAGATAGAAAATAATACCAAAATATGACACTGTACCTCAGAAATGGATTTCATTTCCAAGAACACTTCAGCTTTGCCCTGATACACTGTAGGTAGCTGACCACCCCCTGAGTTTTCATTGACAGCTCCCTGCATTTTAAGTGAAATCCCTACCCCCTGCTTGTACAGTATTGCACTGACTGTGCAGTCAAATGTCTTACTGGGCTTAAAGGTACAAAGTACAACCTGGGATGCCTTACTAGTAACACTTGCGCAGATGAACACGTTCCCTGGAATTACATGGGGCAATTTGTGTGACATAACAGTTCGCTGTCTCGAGTGCCAGAATATATATATTTTGTGACTCATATTGGTGATCGACTGATTTAGTTCAACCCCAGTTGATTTGGAGAACTATATGCATTAATAAACTGGTGATTCAAATTCTTTAGTTCAACCCCAGTTGATTTGGAGAACTATATGCATTAATATACTGGTGATTCAAAGCATAAACTGGTATGCTTTAATCTGGAGTTAATCTGAAACAAAGGATAAAGTTATTCAATCAAAATAATGAAATGAGTACTTGACAAAGTCCTATCCAAACATATTCTAACTTAGAAAAGGTTTATGGTTCATTTTTGTAAATGAAAAGTAGCAATCTTATTACCCTTCTAGATAAGCAATGTTATTTCCTCAAAAATTGTGTGTGAGCCAATAATTTTCTAAATAAACCTATCTTTAAAATAACAGTAATAATCTGCCACATTATCATCTTCACCTTGAATATAAACCTTTATAGTCTCAAAGCAGTTTATACCCATATAACCTCATTTACTCATCATGATAAACCTTCAAGGTTCAGAAACTATCACTTAATATTTCTCTAAAGGGACCCTCTGCTAAATAATTTCCTAAAACCAAAATCACTTTACAAATTAAAGATTCTTGATTTCATATAGTCTACATTTAAATAATAAATATATAAGTTGACATTATTACGACACTTCTTAGTTTAAATATAACCCAAATCCACTTAAATTCTAACACTGGTTAGTAGACACAAACTATTGCATTCAGAGTGACTAAGCAATGAAATCCTGTTGTATAGCACAGGGAACTATATCCAATCACTTGTGATGGGACATGATGGAGGATAATGTGAGAAAAAGAACATCATATCTGTATAAACGGGACACTTTGCTGTACAGTAGAAATTGCTAGAACAATGTAAATCAACTATAATAAAAAATTTTAAAAAAACCTTTACATATTTAAATAATCCCTTTGTCAATAGTCCTTTTATAAATAATCTTTTCAAATTAACTGTATTTGAGTGTTTCATTGGTTTCTTTCTGGGAATCTCCCAAGTCCAAAAATGAATCTAACTTTTCCTTAAAGGACATTGAAATGAGGAGGAAGAAGTAAGTGAAATTACAGAGGGATGCTCTTGGCAGCCTTCTTTGGCTTGGGATATTCATACTTGACTCTACTTTGAGAAAGTGGTAAGATGGTTAGGAAAAGAGTGAACAAAGCAACTCATACAATGGACCCTGAAGCATATTATGCAGTCTATGTTCATTCATCCAGTCCACAGATATTTAGTGCACTCTCTATATACAACTTGCTCATAGTATAAATGCACTGAGTTTTTTTCTTTCTTTTCTGATTAAGGAGAAGAATGCATAATATACTTTCCCAACACATTGATACAAGTCAAAACATTAGAGAGCCAATTCAACTCCCCAGTTACAGGCAGGGATAGAGAAAACTAACCACTTGAGTGAAGAACAGGATTTTTTTTTCCTACAAGAGTAGGATGAGAAAAATAATAAAGTTTTACAATATGTTGCAAAATCAGATTGCATGACATAGTTAAGTAAATAAATACAATGTCCCTTGAAGAATAACTAATTCTAGATGACAGTATGGAAAGCATGTCAACTGATCATTATAATTTCTAGTACTTAGGCTAATTATTTTAGTTTTCATATTATTTGTCATAATATTGTTTGCTTATAATATTTCTTCTAAAATGATGTTTTCATCAAAACTTCTTTATACATACTGCAAATCTACATATAGGTATGGCAAATTTCAAAACCTAAAATTGCCCAGATCAGACCAACACACATAATTTAAACACTTCAAGAGATTTATCATTTTAATAGAAGATAAACAAAGAAGTAACTTTGAACAAGAGAAATGAATGAAACCACTATTTGCATGTTTAAAATCAGTTTGGGGAGTTCCCGTCGCGCCTCAGTGGTTAACTAATCCGACTAAGAACCATGAGGTTGCGGGTTCGATCCCTGCCCTTGCTCAATGGGTTAACGATCCGGCGTTGCTGTGTGTGGTGTAGGCTGCAGACGCGGTTCGGATCCTGCGTTGCTGTGGCTGAGGTGTAGGCCAGTGGCTACAGCTCTGATTAGACCCCTAGCCTGGGAACCTCCACATGCCGCGAGTGCGGCCCCAAAATGACAAAAAAGGCAGAAAAAAAAATAAAATCAGTTTTCATTAAGTTTCTAAGGCAAAGGAAAAAAGGGACTTACTCTCTGCTTTTATAGATAGGTATTTATTTTAAATTTATCACAAGTGTAACTCTGATTTTGAAAACTAAACTCCACCTATTAGCAAGATGACAAATGTGTATGGAACTGGGAAAATTTCAAATAAATAGCGATATATTAATTATGCGTTTTTTGAGTTCATCAGTAGTACATCTAGAATATCAGATGTCTAAGGTGGGTTACTTTTAATACCCTTTCTCTATATAAAATATTTTGTAATAATCATAAAATAAAATGAATAATACTGGCCAAAAGTAAACAGATTAAAAATATTGTCTTATTGATTTTTGATAAAATCAATATTCATAATTGTAAAATGTTAAAGTACGAGAAAGTAATGATTAACATGAAGGAAGCTTATATATATTATTCCACTGTAGTAATTTACGATACATTACAGCTTCATACATTTTTTTTTCCTTTTGTCATTTTAGGGCCACGCCCACAGCATGTGGAGGTTCCCAGACTAGGGGTCTAATCAGAGCTACAGCCGCCGGCCTACACCACAGCCACAGTAATGCCAGATCCGAGCCACGTCTGCAACCTACACTACAGTTCACGGCGATGCTGGATCCTTAACCCACTGAGTGAGGCCTGGGATCGAACCTGCAACCTCATAGTTCCTAGTCAGATTCGTTTCCACTGAGCCACGACAGTAAGTCCAGCTTCATACATTTTTAATCACTGTAACTTATAAAATTTCTTTCACCTGAAGCAACACATGCAGAAATAGAAATCTAATAGTTAGAAAATCTCATAGAAAAATAAGAATAACTTTGACAAAGATTAGTAAAAATACATTTTACTATAAATTCCCCAAATTATAATAACTATCCATGATTTTATTTTTTCAAGATTTAATCTAGTGGCTTTGTCTTCATAGTTGAGAAAACATTAAACAGAAAAGCTCCAAGAGCTTGCATAGTGCAGTCTAAAGAAACTCAAATTATTTTCTTTCATATTAGCAATCCTGTGCTATTATTTTTTATTTTAAATTTATTATTTAAATGTAAGAATATGTAACCTCATACAATACATTCAAACTGCTCCCGAAGGGAGAAAGAATGATTCAAAGCTAATATGAACTTACTTTCAAAATGAATAGGGATAGCTATGTCCTACTGAATAATTGGGAGTTTTCCAAATTAACTTCCATATAGATTACACTATTTATTAAAGTACTAGGCATATGCTAAAACTGTGCAATTAACTGCAATTATTGTCTAGAATTTGATCAAAACTTTTTTCCAGGGAAGAATATTCTATCATTGACATTGTTTAGAATTGCAAGCACAAATGGGTAGTTTAAAAATTGGCCAAAATGTAGCCACTTTTATTACTATTTTTAGGATTCTGTATAGACTAAGCCTTCCCTTATTGCCTGTACCTGGAGCTGAGCTGACTGTTCCAACATCCTCATTCCTGGTACACCCACAGAACTTATTGTTCTTCAATACTGACAGTGTAAACTAGCTGGTAAGAAATGGGGGGGGGAGTTCCTAATTATAGTAATGTACAAATCATTTTTTACTACTTTAATGACAAATCTTAAAATGAAAGAATCTTACGGACACTAATTAATCCTCAAACATCTCTTTCTGTGAAGGTGGGAACTGGATGATACTAAATCTATATTATTGATTAGAAGACAGTTACAGTTATAGGAAATAATGTTAAGCAATGTCTCTCCACCACAAAACAAGCACTGTTAAGTTTGTATTGGATTCTAGGCTTCCACTTCTAAGATCTATATCTAACTCTAGCTTTCCATCTTCCTCATGAAATTTTACCATTTCCAAAATAACCAATTTTGTCACTAAATTGCCACTCCATGAATAAAACATTCACAACAGCATATCATCAGAGCCTGCTTGAATGTAAAGAAAATTAGATAAGTATCAGCAAGGAAAGGCAATTAATAATTTTATTATCTGGCAGATTGTGAGTGAAGATAGAATTTTTAGTAAAAAAACAAAAACAGGAATAATTAGTCTACTTTGTTCCAGTAAGTCAATCAATTGAATTTATTGAGCATTTATTATGTGCTAGACAGTATATCAAGCATCGGTGAAAAAATGGTTGAACCAAAAAATTCTTGCCTTCAAAGAGTTTACAGATTTTGGAGTGCGTGAGCAGTAAACATACACATACAAATAAGAGAAATAACTGATTTTAATTATGAAATGTTATGAATAAAACAAGTAATGCAGCAGATGGACTAGCTATGTGTTCAGGAGGTGATCAGAGGGTAGTATTTGAGTTTTGTCATGAAAGGTGAATAGGAGCAGCCCTGGAAACATCATGAGGAATACACATTCCAAGCAAGAATAAGATGGATGGCAGGAGCTCAGGAAGGATAAACGCCAGAGAATAAAGAGGACAATGGAGGGCTATGCTACTGCAGCCATAGGCAAAGACATGTAAAACCTTCCAGTAAGTTTGAGACTAATTCTAAGGGGAACAAAGCATCAATGGAAGATTTTAGGCAGATAAATAAA
>PVHT020000521.1:10033994-10051945 GCA_004024745.2 Catagonus wagneri | reverse complement strand
AGGAACGTATTTTAGAGGTACAGCCAGCAGCATGTACCTATAGCAAGGCAACAGGGCATGAGGGAAAGGGAGAATCAAGGCCGTACCTTAGGTCATATCCTGCAGAGTAGGAGAATTATTGCCCCAGTTCCTAAAGTGAGAAGGGCTTGTGGAGGAGATAATATCTGGGGTTTGGGTGTCTGAGTTCTTTTGGAGGCATACTGGAAGAATGTATTCAGAAGAACCTTGCCGGTATTTGGAAGTCCTATTCTTTGTACAAATGAAGACCTCAACAAGGCAGAGGGTATTGAATCTCACTCTAAGAGATGAGATCTAGGCTCAGTATATAAAATTTGAGAATCATCAATGTGTGACCTTTAGAGCTGTGGACCAATGCTATCACTTATGGAAAGAATAAAGCAAGAGAGAAAATGACCGAAGAGGAAAAAGCCCAGGTTACATGAACATGTAGAAATCTTGTAGGTCAAAGGAATCTAGAAAATATTAAGGAAACTAAAGAGAAAACTACCAAAGAGAGAGATACAAAACCAAGCTAGTGTCATGTCATAGAAGTTTAGAAAAGAGAAAATTTCAAGAAAAAGGGAAATTTCCACTGTTTTAATTGCTGCTGAGGTGTCTAATAAGATAAGGATAAAGACCTGATCGCTGAATTGGGAAGACTCTGGTTTATTTTCATTAAAAAACTTTTCATTTAAGTTGTGAGAGCTAGAGTCCAATTAGAGTGAATTAAGGAATTAATGGGAATTGAGGAAGAAAATCCAGAGACTTCTTTTTTACACATATACCTAAGGGTACAGAAGTGGGAAATAAAGAATGAGTTGCATTTCTTTAAGATGGATGGTATTACAGTACCTTTGTGTGCTGAAACAAAGAACCCTACAGAGTTAAGGATTGATGCTTAGATGATATGCAAGATAATTACTGGAATGCAACCTTTGAGAACAGAGAGAAAATAAGATTGGGAGTATCAAGGCTGCCCACAAGAGCAACTTCTTAATAATGGTTGAAAAGGCTGCGTAGGTGAGTGCATCTGATGTAGGAAGATAGGGAAGACATGACAGAGTTAAATTTAAAAATCCAAAGGTAAAGTCATTAAGAGAATATGCTGGGAGTACCTGGCCATATTGAGGACCCATTTGTGGCCATAAATATAAAATGAACCCAGCAATGTTGTATGCATTTTTTTTCAAGTAATAGTTTCTTGGTGTAGGCAAAATTTAGAACATGTAAACCTTATATTGATGGGGAGATAGGAGAGAAAGTTAAAAGTATTTGGAAGTGAACAAGGTAGTAATCACTACCTTCGGAAAGGTAAAAGAAAGTGGAATATGAGAGGTTCACAAGGTAAGTATGACAGTATATAACATGCTTTCCTATGTAAACCAAGGCATTTTCATGCATATAACCATCCTAAAGGTAGAAAAAATACTTTTGTGGGGTGTGACGTGTGGGTCTGTGTCTGCTTGTATGTATATCACAAAAAGGATCAGAAAAGGTGGAGGGAGAAAGAACTGAGAGAAGGAAGCCAGGAAGAAAGTTAAAGGAACAATGGATTTATTTGCAGGAGACCTCTAAACAATGGCCAAAATAAAAGAGCAGTAATTAAACATATCAAGGTTCCAACTAAACTACTACTTAATATAAATTCTCAGTGAAAAGATAAGATAAACAGTACATAATTACAACTCTGTATTGAAAAATCTATGTATTCAATAAAATCTAGAGATAAATGTTCAACAGATAATCAAATAGAGTTCTGTTTAGATAAAGCTATATGCAGTTTTCTTATCCTAAAATATTTTCCAAGTATCTTCTAATAAAAAATTTAGGTGTATTAGAAGTTTTAATGATATGAATTTTAAACTTGTGTAAATATGGAAGGTGACTGTTTCATTATTTTTCATTTATGAATGTAATTTCAAACAACCTTTATTGCGTATGATTATATTGAACATAATATTCAATAAAGCATAGAGTGGCTTCCTTTCTGTAAAGCTGAAACATTGCAGTCCTTCAAAACAGTCCTTTCTGTTTTCCAACCCTGGATCTGAGCCGCATCTGGAACTTAGTGCAGCTTACAGCAATTTGGGATCCTTGACCCACTAAGTGAGGCCAGGGATCAAACCTGCAACCTTGTGGACACTATGTTGGGTTCTTAACCCACTGAGCCACAATGGGAACTGCAAAAACATATTTTAAAATGGTAGAGTTTCCATATTAGTCATGTTCTTGTAAACACATAAAGAAACTGCATATTATACTATACGATCACATTTACTTAAATTTCCAAACCAGGCAAAACTAACCTGGGCTGTTGCATCAGGATAATGATTACCCTTTGTCGGAGAGTAGGGTTTGGAATGGGGAAGAAGGGGCTGCTCAGGTTTTAGCAACATCCAGTTTCTCTATTGGGGTGATGTCAACATAGGTGTGTTCAGTTTGTGATAGGTGACGTTTAGATTTGTACTCTAAAACAAAATTTTTGTTTTTTTAACTTTCTAAAAAACTGCAGCCCAAGTTCTTAGGGAAAAACAAAAACCAACTACATTTCAAAAAAATAAAATTATAAAAATAGAAAATAATTTCCTACCGTGGCACAGTGGGTTAAGAATCCGACTTCAGCGCCTCAGGGCACTGCAGAGAACTAAGTTCCATCCAGGGCCTAGAGTGATGGCTTAAAGGACTTTTCTCAGGTCAGGTGTGGCCCAAATGCTGACAAATATTTTTTCAAGAAAGTTTTGATTACCTACTGAGTGAATATAGAAGTCTAAATCAGCATGTAGTCCGACAAAAGTCTCTTATCTCAATTTTTATAAATATTGAATCTGTGTTTTAATATCTCTGAAATAGAGACTAAACAAAATGTATCTGTCTGAGAAGATATGGGGGTGTAAACTTTAACAATCTTCCTAGGATATTAATTAACTTATTATCATCACATACATATAACAATGTACTATAAAAAAGCTTTCTCCATAAGATTCGTTAAATAAAGCAGCTGATGTAAGAACCTCATTTTGTCTTTCTTCACATGTACATGTGCACGTCTGTACGTGTGTGTGTATGTTTTAACTGTCTGTCTTTATGGCTCCAAAGTAGATGAAGATTCAGAATTCTTGTAATCTTGTAAAACTAGATACAGCATTTTAAATGTTTATCGTTTTAACATGCCCAGTGGCAGATGGTGGCATGCCATTTTAGAGCCACCTAGAGGCACGAAAATTGTCCCATGTTTGTCATTTTGGCAGATGCACATGCCCCTTTGGCAAATTTTAGGAAATAGCTAAAAGACTTACTCCTTCAAAGCAGATTGTATTTATAGAGGGTTGTGTGCAATTCAACAGGGGCAGTGCTACAGAGGAATTTCAGAATCAATACGATCAAATGTATAGTGCAGTTGATGTAAAAAGAAACTTTGGATATGATATTAGTTCAACTACTTTCCTGTGAATCTGGTCCACTTACAGCATTTTAATGACTCCTAAGTAATTATTTTTGGACCAATATTATAATGAATTTTAACAAATTCAGGCATTCCAAATTACTTATTTTAAATGTAAATTAAAGGTCAATTTTCATACAGAACCCAATTCCCAGGCGTGACATTGCTTTTTAAGTATTCACACTTTAATTCGTCATATTGTTACTTAGAGATTCTAATAACCAGTCAATTTTAAATCTGAATGTGGATATTATTCTTTAAAGACAGTAGAATTATCAGATCGCCATATCACTTTCTAAATGTATAACTCTCCTTTCCACATTTTCAAAAGCAATGCCTCCGTACCACTTATCTGTATTTTCTTTTAGTTCTCTTATTTTTCTTAAGACTAAGAAAAATATACATATTTACCTAAGAGCAATACTTTAAGACTTGTGGACTTGTCATAATCTTTAAAGTTATATAAGGTGAGGAAAGAGACCCTGTATTTTGTTAAATAGTAGTATTCAACAGGTTCAAAAAATACAGATGGTCTAGAAAAGGGAATGTAAACTTTCTCTATAAAGGGTAAGATAGTGAATATTTTAGGTTTGGGGAGGCATATAGTCTCTGTAGCAGCTACTGGATTTTGCCTCACTGTAATGAAAAAGCAGCTGCAGATAATATGCCCATGGATAATGGGCACTGTAAAACTGTATTTATAAAAACAGGAGGTGAGGCAGGTCGACTTTGGCCTGGGGCTAGAGTTTGCAGACATCTGGCCTAGATTATTTTAAGAGATTTGCTGATCTGAAGGATGCGTTGGAAAGGTTAAATATATTAGATGTGTTAAGTATGTGAACTGGGAGCCAGAGAAGAATTTTTCATTATCTCAGTATGAGAAGCAGATTACCAAAAGGAAAAAATTCAGGATGATGAAGAGGTGGAGAGTGTGTGTATATGTTAGTAGGGGTAGGTGAAACTGTGAAAAAATGTCCCACTCAAACTGATCTGTACATTTATTGAATCCTCCCACTGGCACTCAGCAGCCTCTGGAAATAAATAGTAATCCTCAAGCATTAGAGGGGAAGTATAAGATAAGCAAGTTTATATGTTAAATAGATCTCACTTTGCAGAATACATTCACTTTGTACTTCTCTCTCCTTTAGCTACCACTCTATTTAGAATACCTGCACATATTGTTTTTCTCATTATCCTGACCTGTGATTTGTTTGGTTTTACTTGTCCATCCCACCCAAATAGACTCTCAAGGGCAGGAACTCTATTCTATACCTGTCTTCTTTATCTCCCTAGGGTTTATGACAGAGTCTTGTCCATAGTCAGTGATCAATAAAAATTGAATCATATATTTGAATATATTGAATTATACACTTTCATAAATTCAAATAACAATCCAAAGGGGGATAAATATAAATTGAGTTGCCCATTAGTTTTACTCATATCCTGTTTTCTCTTTAGTTCCCAGAATGTTCTCTCCTTGTTTCTTGGATCCATAAATGTCTTGACTTTACCTGGATCTCCAGCAGGCCTGGTTTTCCCAGGTAAGGACTAGATTTTTCTGACTCCTAATTAAAACTCACTACTCCTCTGACTTCTTCCTTTGAAGCTTGTTGGGTACCTAATTGGTGAAAATGGTGAGTTTAGGTGAGGAAGGACTAGAATAAAAGAATAAAGACTGTAGCTTGAATTTTAATCATTTTCTTTCCATTACAAAAGTAAGAAAATGTACTACAGAAAATCTAGAAATTATGGAAACATGTAAAGTGGGAAACTAAAATCTTCCAGTGTAACTGTTGTTAATATTTTTGAAAGATTTTCAAAATAAAGTTTCAAACTTGATATCATAGCCTTATTTGTTCACCTGTTCATTGCAGGGTCTTCTCACATTGTGAAATACTCATTTACAACTTCATTCTATGTCTACATATTCATGACCTATAAATAATTATTTAATTAAATCTATGATGGTTTCACTAAGGGACAATCTTTGTTCTGGGCATTAAGGAGATAGCAAGAAATAAGACAGATACGATCCTTTCTCTCCCAGGCAATACAAGTAACTGGGGAGATGGCAAAGAGAAAAACACGTTAAGTAAGATAAACTTGGCTTATAAAAGTACTATGTCCATAGTAAAACTGGCTAATATGACAGTAACTAGAAGATGTAGAATATATATTACCTTTAATAACTTGTAATAAACAAAAGTGCTTACATAAAATGCAGAAGACATCGGTTTATTTCACATAAATATGTGTAAATTTTTAATCATGTTCTCCAAATAAATTCCTAATAATGGAACGGCTAGCTTAAAGCAAAGGTATAGGAGTTCTCATCATGGCTCAACAATAACGAAACCGACTAGTATCCATGAGGATGCGGGTTTGATCCCTGGCACAGCTCAGTGGACTAAGAATCTGGTGTTGCTATGAGCTGTGGTGTAATCTGCAGACTTGCAGACCTGCAACCTGCAGACATGGCTCATACCTGGCGTTACTGTGGCTGTGGTATAGACACATTTTCCATATGCTGTGGGTATGGCCCTAAAAAGACAAAAAAACATGTGCATATTTTTAACAAATATATATTTCCAAATATCAACAGACATGTTTAATAATGTAGGCTTCCACCAATAGGTTATGAGATTGTCATAATCGTTGGATGCAGAGTAGCAGGCAATGTGCTTTCAAATATAATAGGATGTAAAGTTCAACAATCCACTGAGGTTAGTATTATCATTTGTATTTTATCAGTGAAAAACATAAGGTCACAGAGGTTTAGCAACATGTTTAAAGCCATGTGGCAGCTATGAACGCCCCAGAGTGCAACAGCCTGAGTCCATTCACCTAATTTGTTTGTGCTAATATTTCTAGAGACTATCAGATTATTACAGAGGCTTCACTAAACCAGAGGGAGTGTTAGAGAAACTCTTGTTTGGGGCTAGTATAGCAATAAAGAAAAATTCTGTTTCAACATTGCTCAAAGATGACCCTAAACAACTAAAAATACACGCAAGGAATAGTTTCAGAATAAGCAATACTTGTTAAGACAGAATTTCATGAAGAAAGGCTAATTTTACTACCTAGATATTGAAATTTATATTTACTTTTGGTTGATGCTTTACGTTTAGATTCTTGATCATAATTTGCTCAGTCCCATCAGTTGTGGGCTCTAATTGGCCTAAAACTACCCTAAAAATCCCATTCCTTGCGCAGAGTAACTGATACAGGCACCCAACTGATTTAATCAGAGTGAGTTCCTGGGCTTGAGTTACATCTCTGGATGGGGGACTTTTCTGCTCTGTGGAAGACAGTTGAGTATTCCCTGGTGCTAATGGCAGTCATTTTGTGACTTCCAGTGGCACCATGCTTAGCACTAAACCACCACAGTGGTGAATCAGGAAAAACAAGGACAGTTACTGGGTCATTAAAATAATCTCTTACCTGACAGAGTACACCAATACTAAAGTTAGGTATTCTGATGAATTCAGCCTAAAGAACTCTAACTAGTAGACTTACCGTGTGCATAGCAATGTCACATACATTATAGACACTGAAGTCATTTACAAAATCTATGTAATTCTTTATAATCAATGAATAAGTACTAGTGCAGATAATTACCATCTCTGATATGAAGTTTTACTTTTAACTATACCTTTTGAGCTAGAAAGTTATGTTCTCATTATATAGAAATCAAGAAATGAAAACACTATTTCTTTTCTTAATTTATATTTGTATTGGTGTATTGTCAATTTACAGAGTTGTATTTCTTAAGACTATTTTTTCTTTGGTAAGACTAGACATTTTATACATATCTATACACATATATGAATTTAAATATGTATTAAATATATTATGTATAGTACAGTTAATGTATATTTAAATACATATGGTCATATATTCCTTTTTCTCTTTACTGCCAAATTTTGCTTCAGCTGCCTTCAAAGTAAGCTATCCAATTTTCTCCTCTAGCTAGACATAGTTAGAAAATATATACTGGTGAAAAGTGAAAGAAGGCATTAGTCTTAGCTAATGCACTGCCAAATTGATAGCCATTAAGATCATTCATGGCTACAGAATGTTTATGTCAAATCCATGGGTGAGACAGTGGGTGTCTTTTACAGCCAAGGCAGGAACTTCTAAGCTATGGAGTTTGTTACCACTAGTATACCTGAAATCTCAGATATGTTTTTTTGTAATGTGCACACTGAAATGCACATTTTTCAGTAATATTAAAATCTGACAAACTTTGGTAAAGTTGGATACTAATGGCTATTCATAACATTACTTTTCAAATGCTAAAGAAATAAGAAAAAAATCACTGAAATTGCCTTGAAATGTAAGAGGTAATATTACTGAAAATATAATCACATATTTTATATTGCAGGTTCACATATTTATATATTTTATCTTGGAGTCACTGAGAAATAAAACACTGTAGGCCTTCTGTATAATTTTAATCTTAAACACATTTAAGGTATATAATCTAATACGTCTATATGTTACTTTTTGTGTTATTTTTAAAAGAAATAGGAAGATTTTCAGGGGCATTAAATATCAGGATCACAAATAAAACATATATAAAATAGGGAAAGGCACTAATAAATAATTATTATGTTAAGGGATTTTGCTTTTAGACAAAAACAAATGAGATTGCAGATGAGATTAAAACTTTTAAAATGTTCCAATAAATTTAGTCTAGACAGTTTAATGTCAACAATTTGATAAGTTTACAGCATATGCAGGTGTACACATCTACCCCTATATTTACACAGAACTAGGATTTGCTAAATCCTTCACTCAAAAGACAATATTAAGGGGATTTTTGTGATAAAAAATGTTTTAGTGGAGAAATTGTGTTTACGTTTATGATCTGTAAGGAAAGAGACATATGCTTTAGAGACATATGCTACCATATGTGATAAATTCGGTCACAAAGGTGAACTGAATAGAGTTTTATACTACATTTAATCTAATCTTTAACTTCTTCTATAATAACTTCAAATCGGTTTATTCAATTTTGGGGAAACACTAGTTTAAATTCTGCAGTGAAACTATCTTTCTTGAAACTAAATGAAATTTTGTAGGTAAAATATAGTCTTTCAGTATTGTTACAGAAAATAGGCGAAGATGGCCTTTGTGTATATTGACCTCTAGGTTGTTTATTTCTTCACAGCAGGCTGAAATCCATTAGCTCAAAAGCTCATCAATGCTAAACTCATTTTTTTTAACAGATGCAACAGTTTGAAAGTCCAAAAAAAGCAGGTTTTTAGACATTTAGAGTCTGCCTGCTTTGCATACCCCACAAAACTATAGCCATCATCTGCTAGCCATACATAAAGACTCCAAGTTGAAGCCTCCTGACTCAGAGACTACCCACTGAACTGCTGAGTGATGTCACCCAGACAACATAAACATCCTCTCTGACTTTAATCCCTCTCTCCCTGGGAATACATTTGCCCTCCTCCCAGGTGATGGTAAGCCCCATGCCTTAAGCCTCTGGACCATCTCAGGCTGTGAGGTATTTGTCCCTATGCATAGCTTTCAAAGCTTGAATGTTCTATTGCCACGTCATGGTCTTATCTTCCTCCTTGCTCATTCTCCATATCTCCCCAAAGCCCTACAAGTATGCACCATGCACAGTCACCTAACAATTATTAATATTCTAAAGGCTGGTACATTTACCCTGGTTTACCCTTGGGAATGTCTTTCTTATGTGATGAGTCTTCCTATATTTCTGTACATGGCTATCATACTTCCTCCTAGTCTTTTTTACACACACACACACACAGAGAATGGCAACTTTTAACTTTCACACATATGGCACAGCTTTTTTGTCTTTTATCATTACAGTGGCCCTCTCTGCATAAATTTTCCTTCATTATCATTCTGGTTGCCATCTTTTGCATAAATTTTCTTTTGTCAAAATCCCTCTCAGAGTGGTGCTAAAGACTGAACACTTAATCTGCTGTGTTGGTTTCCTGGTACAGTGAAAAGCTGGACTTGCTATGTCTAATTGCACTAATTGCCGTGAATTATGCCAACCTAAAGTAGGTATTAATGTTACAGAATTAACTACACCTAACAAATATGACATTTTGCACATTTGTCAGTATTTTCTATTAATGTCTAGGAAATTTAGAGTTGATTTTATCAATGAAGATTAACACCATCACAGTGAAAGGAGATGGTCCAGGTAAAATGGCCACTAAAACAAGATGTGGATTTATCACCTAACAACCTACAGGCATGAGAGAGAATACGATGATTCTGAGAATATTCCATAAAAACTGGGAGAAATTCACAGACCCTGGTTGAATTTTGTAGACATAGCACATCACACTTAAACACAGAAAAATCCCATATGCATTAGAGTAAAAGAAATGAATGTATATAGTTTCTTTTCCTCCATCGAAAAATTTGTCAGTCACATGACACTTAGAGTCTGAAAAAATTGTAGGGCCATGTCATCTCTGTTAACTGATTAAAACTATGGGCCGCTGGAATGCCCTCTGATAGAGAGTAAGTAAGAGCTGGTTCAGAAACGAGCCTCTGGAGTTTCTTCCTACCTCACCCCAGAAGAAGCCAAACTGTTTTCATTATAACCAAGGAAGATTCCACTTGCAAAGGGTAATGTCAGTAGTTCAGGTAAAGGAAGTTTCCAGTAAGGGTACGGCTATCCGTTGAGAAGTGAGTGCTAACAGTGAGTTGTCATAAATCCAAAGGTATGGTGCTGAGTGTCAATAGTCTCTTCCTCCTAAACTTACCACAGAGAGCACCATCTTGGGCTTCTGCCCATCAACTTAGTTCAACACTACATTCCTAGAAATATGAAGTCACAAAGTAATATCTGACTACATCAGTGTTTATAAAAGTAATATTAAAAGCTACAACATGGATAACACACAAATCCAAATTATTGGATCAAAGATTTTAAAATGCTAACTAAATATATATATATATGTATATATATATATTCAGAAAGATAGAGAAAGGCATTGGCAATAAAACATTGTGGCAGGTAGTCATAAAGAAAAATAAGTTAGAAATACTGCGTATGAAAAGCATAATTGCATAGATATAGTGAAAGAAGAAACCAAAAAAATGAAGGTCAGAGCTGAGTGTCAGATAGGAAGGCATCAGGAAAGGATAAAGATGTGAAAAATTGATAAAGTTATGTGAATAAAGTTAATATAAAAATAAAAAAATGATGCTTGCCTTTTCTAATACACACATTTATTACAAACAGTAATTTGTATATTATTCTAAAACGTAATTTATATGATGATATTCATATCTAACTTTATGCAGAAGAGCAATAAAAGCAATTGAGGAATAAAGTTGAGGAAGAAAGATCAAAATTGAATGAGATACCTTTAGTTAAGCAATGATGATATTATATGACAACCTGAAGAGCTTGATTAAGTCAATTTTGGGCACTAGAATTCAAACAGTATAAAAGTTATGAAAACAGCTTTTGGAGGATCTCATCTATAATCTTCTTTCAAAATCCAAGGAACACTGCTGAAACCAAGAAATCTCCTGAAATATAGATGTGGCTTGTTTTCAGCAAAATACAACTATTCTTTACTTTTGCTTTATTGATATCCATACATACAGTGAGTCTTATAAAGAAAATTTTATATTTTCCAATAAAATGTGGGCCTTCATTTTTCTGAAATATCCTTCTTAAAATGATGTAGCAATTGGCACAAGATGTGGGACAGTATCTCTGCCTTTCCTTTTTATATTGTCTTCATTTCTCGTTAAAAACTTCTGTTAGCGCTACAGGATTTCCTTTAACAATAGTCACAAAGAAGAGCAAACTAATCAGAAACCCAATTAAAACATGATTGTGCCTGTTAGTGCAGTAACCACTATCTACCAAAAGCTATAAGTCTCTGAAAAGTTTCTAGTTGTCCACGCTTTCTCTCCTTCCTACTCTCAAAATCACAATGCATATGCTTAACAAAAAGTAAAAATTAAAAGCTATGCTGTTCAGATAAGATTTAGTACAGTTAGCTTCTTAAATCCCAGAACCCTATTTAGCACACCTGAAAACATGTCTTTAGTAGAATAACGTTTGGTGAAGCTTTGTTTGAAGTAGCAAGAAAATAAGACACCGCCAGTACATCCATCAATAAATGGATAGAGAAATAAAACTATGATTCTGCTTGTGTTAAAAACAATAAATATTATGTATTAGGTCTAACTAATATGAAAGGATGTCCATGTCATTTTATTAATGAAAAGGGTAAAAAAAAATCATATAGAGTAGGGTTCCATTTTTTATTCTAAAAAAAGTAAAGAAATAAGATAACCTTATATCCTTATATTTTAGTACAAGAGCAGAGTAAAAGTGTAAGATATATGCTAAAACGTTATTGCAAATTTTGAGGGAGAGAGGGTAATTATTTTATTATATACCTCTGCATTATTTAATATTACAATAAGCATGTATTACATAAAAAACTTTACAACAAAACCCTATACATAGTTTTATGGTATCTAAAAATGTATTCCATATAACAACTATTAGCACTAGTGAGAAAAAGAAAACTGTTTTCATCCTCATCTATAAAAGATTTGTATGCATTTAATATTGAGTGATTTTTCAGTTGTCTTGAATGGCAGGGCAAAGAAAAGGGAGAAAAGAAAACTAGATAATCTTCAAACACTGGGGTGCTACTCTTAGGGCATACTCCAAAAAAATCACTCTTTGTGGCATTTAATAACATCCATTTCACAAAAAACAGAGTTTTCCTACCTCACAAATCAATTTCATTCTATTATATTAGTGAATTAGTTTCTTCTTGTGAATTGGTTGTTTCACTTTAACTGTTGGCCTTCTAATAAAAGGGAAGGACTTGTATTAGCAGTATAGATAATAGTCAAGATAATAACTCGATAATACTTATTACTTTTCATCTAACCTCTTCTTTTCAGATTTCCCCATGCCTGAGTGACCTCAAACTGTCACCATTGAATTAGCCATGGCAAGTCTATATATAAAACCTCTGTTCTTTTAAGGAGTAGTTGCTAGGGGTACGATAATGAATAGTTCTAAGGAGATTCTCAAGCATTTGCCTGTAATCTCATTCAGACACTTTGAAATCCAAATCAGGTATTACTACTCTCGTTATATTTAAAAAATAGGTGAATTAATTTTGATGAGTTATTTTAAAATTTTCCCTAATTTAAAAGTGAAAAAAAGTAATGATCATTATGGAGATTTCAAAAATTAAATGAAAAAGTTGAAATAAATGGATGTTTACATGTTGAAAGATGAATATTTGTGTGTTTGAATAAGTAAAATGAATAGAATTCTACACTTGTAACTGGAGTGCTCATATACAAGGTAATATATGTTTACGTATGTTAGTTATATATGCTGTATGTGTTTACATATAAACATAGATAAACAATTATATATGTTTATGTATGTGGATAATATGTATAATGTATATATAATGTTATCTTTGTTTATTCATCCTTCAGTGTACATTTAGGTTGTTTCTATGTCTTGGCTTTTGTGAATAATGCTGCAATGAACATGGGGGTACAGAATCTCTTCAAGATAGTGATTTCATTTTCCTCACATATAGCCAGATGTGGGATTGAACGATCGTGTGATAATTCCACTTTTAATTTTTTGAGGAATGTCTTCATTTTTTCCAGAGTGGCTGTGGCAATTTACATTCCCACCAACTGTGCAGAGGAGTTCTCCTTTCTCAGTAACACATATTACCTCTGCTCTTTTTGATAACAACTCTACAGGTGCAAGATGATCTATCACTGTGGTTTTGGCTTGCATTTTCCTGATGATTAGGGATACCAAACATAATTCCATGTATCTGTTGGACATTTCTTTCTTTCTTTATTTTTTGTCTTTTTGCCTTTTATGTAGGGCCTCACCCGCGGCATATGGAGGTTCCCAGGCTAGGGGTGTAACAGGAGCTGTAGCTGCCAGCCTTTGCCACAACCACAGCAACGCGGGATCCGAGCCGCGTCTGCAACATTCACCACAGCTCACTGCAACGCCGGATCCTTAACCCACTGAGCAAGGCCAGGGTTCGAACCCGCAACCTCATGGTTCTTAGTTGGATTCGTTAACCACTGAGCCACGAAGGGAACTCCCTGTTGGACATTTCTATGTCTCCTTTGTAAAACTGTTTATTCCTCTGTCCATTTTCCAACCAGATGGTTTATTTTATTTTTTTGCTGTAGTGTTATATGAATTCCCTATGTAGTTTGAATATTAATCCCTTACATGACATATGTTTTGTAAATATTTCCTCCCATTCAGTAGGTTGCTTCTTCATGCTACTGTTTCTTTTTGCCGTACAGAAGTTTTCAGTTTGATACAGTCTTAACTTGTTTAATTTTGCTTTTGTTGCTTGAGTTTTTAGTGTCATATCCAAAAATCTCTGCCAAGATCAAGGTCAAGGAATCTTCCCCTATGTTTTCACAGAGTTTTATGATTTTAGCTCTTACATTTGTCTTTATACATTTTAAGTTAATTCATACTACTGGTGTGACAAAGGGGCCCAAATTCATTTTTTGCATATGAATATTCAGTTTTCCCAACACAATTTATTGAAAAAAATGTCTTTTATCATGTAAGCATTCTTGGCTCTCTTGTTTGTATGGGTTTATTTCTGGACTCTCAGTTCTATTCCATTGGTCTCCTTGTCTGCTTTCATGCCAATATAATATTGTTTTAGCACTGTAGCTTTGTAGTATAGTTGGAAATCTGGAAATGAAAGGTCTCCATCTTTGTCTTCTTGCTCAGAATTGCTTTGGCTATTCAGTATCTTTTGTAGATCAACATAAATTTTAGGATTTTTTTTCTATTTTTGTAAAAAATGCCAATGGAATTTTGATAAGATTTGAATCCATAAATGGCCTTAGTGCTGTGAACATTTTAACATCATTAATTCCTCAAATTAATGAACAGGGGATATCTTACCATTCGTCTCCTCTTCAATTTCTTTCACTAATGCCCTTCAGTTTTCAGTGTTAATCTTTAGTTAATTTTTCACCTCCTTAGTTAAATTTATTTCTTAAGTATTTTATTTTTTATGCTACTGTAAATCAGATTGTTTTATTTTTCTTTACTATATTTCATTGTTAGTGAATAGAAATGTAATTAATTTTATGTTGATTTTGTATACTGTGACGTCACTGAATTTATTAGTTTTGACAGATTTTTGATGGAGTCATTGGATTTTTGTATACGTAAGATCATGTTATCTGCAGAAACAATTTTACTTTTTCTTTTCTAATCTGAATGCCTTTTATTTCTTTCTTTTTTTAAATTTTTTTAGGGCCGTACCCACAGTATAGGGAGGTTCCCAGGCTAGGGGTTGAATCGGAGCTGTAGCTGCTGGCCTACACCACAGCCAAATCAAAGCAGGATCCAAGTCATGTCTGCGACCTACACCACAGTTCATAGCAACGCTGGATCCTTAACCCACTGAGTGAGACCAGGGATTAAACCTGTGTCCTCATAGATGCTAGTCAGATTCATTTCCACTGAGCCACAATGGAACTCCATGTTTCTTTTTCTTATTTAATTACTCTGTCTGGGACTTCCAGTACTGTGTTGAATAGAAGTGGTGAAAGTGGGCAATCTTTTCTTTTTCCTGATTTTAGAGGAAAAGATTTTAGCTTTTCACTGTTGATTATGATGTTAGCTACAGGTTTCTCACACATGGCTTTTATTATGTTGAAGTATATCTTGCTTATACCCAATTTGTTGTGAGACTTTCATCATGAAAGTATATTGAGTTTTGTCAAATACTCTTTCTTCAACTGTTTAGAAGATCATATGATTTTTATTCTCAATCCTATTAATATGGTGTGTCATGTTTATTTATTTGCATATGTTGAACCATTTTTGAATTCTTGGATATAAGTCCTACTTAATCAAGGTGTATGATTCTTTTACTGTGATATTTCCCTTAATTTACTAGAATTTTGTTGAGAACATTTGCATCTATGTTCTTCAGGGATATTGACCTACAGTTTTCCATTCTTAGCTGGTTTTGTTATCAGAGTAATGAGTGAATTCATAAAATGAGTTTGATAGCATTAGTTCCATTTCAATTTTTTGGAAGTTTCAGAAGAATCAGTGTTAAATCTTCTTTAAACATTTGGTGGAATTTACCAGTGAAACCATCCAGTCCTGAGCATGTCTTTGCCTAGAGGGTTTTGATTACTGTTTCAGTTTCCTTAGTCATTATTGATCTGTTCGTTTTTCCTAATGATTTTTATTTTTTGCAATTCGATTCAGTCTTAGCAGGTTGCACATTTCTAGGAATGTATTTATATTTGTGAATCTATCTGATTTGTTGGTGTCGCCTCCTATGTATAATCTTTTGTATTTCTGTGATGTCAGTTGCAATGCCTCCTTTTTCATTTATAATTTTGTTTATTTGAATCTTCTCTATTTTTTGTTTTGTCTAGTTAATACTTAGTCAATTTTGGCTGTAATTTCAAAAAAACAACTTTCAGTTTCATTGATTTTTTTTTTTTTTTTTTTTTTTTGGCCATGCCCATGGCATGTGGGTCAGGGATCAAACTTGTGCCAGAGCAGAAAGTAAAGCTGCTGTAGTGACAACGCCAGATACTTAACTTGCTGTCTCACAAGGGAACTCTCTCACTGATTTTTTTAACAGTCTTTCTAGTCTTTATTTATGCTTCAGTCTTTATATTTACTTCTTTCTGCTAACTTTTTTTTTTTTTCCAAATTGCTTAGGGTGTAAAGTTAAGTTGTTTTTTATAAGGGCTTTCTTTTTCTAATGTAGGCATTCATTACCATAAACTTTCCTCTTAGAACTGCTTTTGCTGCACCCCATGAATTTTTGGTATATAGTGCTTTTGTTTTCAAATAACTAACATTTGAATACCAATTGACAGCTTATTAAATGCTTTTAATTTTAGTTCATTTTTATGGATTGGATATGAAATTACCATGATTTTTTTCTTCTATGTGAATTTTGATTATGAAATAGATCACAGGAAAAATATATGTATTTCACAAAAGAGGTCAGTAGAGAAATACCAAAAAAAAAAAAATACCCATAATTTTTTGCCTCTATTTCTTCCAATCTTTGCACTTATTTGTAATTAATTAATCAAACAGCTTGTGTTTGAAATAAGCCCTTTAAGAAATTAAAGGAAATCTTCCTTCTAAAAGATTTACTTTTGTTCAAAGGTTCAAATTCTACTTAATATCAATCTTTGCTTCTTCCAGTACCTTAAATGGTTTCTTAATATTGATGCTAGGCAAACATTTCAAGAAATTGTTCATCTTTCAACTCTTTCCCACTCTGTCTAAATTCTCTATCAAAACCTTCTCCACCATTCAGCATTGGGGTCAAACATTACCAAAACTGTGACCTCTGTTGTAAGTTCTCTTTTATTTGAGCCCTATTGCTTCAAACTTCAGTAAGAGGCATCATGAATATCAGTCAGTTTGCCATTTAGTCACAAATAACTTGATGGGATGGAAACAGTTATGAAAGTTAGATTCAGAGTAAAATTTTCAAACATTGTTAATGGCAATGAGAATAGGAAAAAGAAGATGGAAATGAGAAATAGTCAAAATACCTACTTTTCACAACCTGGAGGTAAATTTAATGTGCAGAGAAAGGAAAGGATGAGTTGAGGTTTTTGTCATTGGCAATTGGCAAATGGTGGGACCGTCTAAGACTGAGAAAAATGAACAGAGTGAAGTTTTCATGTGGCATTTCTAATAACCTTTCAGATTACAGGTTTTTTATATATAATTTGTATTCTTAGAGCCTTAAAGGGCTATGTGTACATCACAGATTTTCCATTAGTTCTGGTTGCATTTATGTGTAAATATCAAAAAATGAACAGGGATATTGGTTGTCAATATTGTGTCCCTCTTACAACTAGAACAGTATAGATTCTATTTTCTAAAGTATAGATTTATAACAGTAATATAAATTTACAGTATCCTATATTTGATATTAGTCCAATCCTTTAATGATATAATTTTACTCCTAAAGTTAACATTATCAATATTTATGAGCTGAGAACATCTGTAAGAGCACACCTATGTTGACAGAGTCCTATAATACTATTGCTTCACCTAACCCCTAAGCCCAACCAAATATTCAAACTTCAACTACTAGTGTGTAACCACATAAAACACTATTTTGGGAATCAATGTCCATTCAATAGCAAATTGCTTCCCTCAGAGTCTGCACAATCATTTCCAGATTTAATAGGCCTTTACGATTTCTCATCCTTGTAAGATGGTCTTTCTTAACATGTTTCAATGAAGGGACTGCATTTTAATGGTATGTTTTATGCATATAAAAATTTGGAGCAATTCACAATTGTCTTGGATCCATGAAAAAAACAAATAGTGAGATTCTATGTTTAAAAGAAAAGTATTTTGGAGTTCCTGTCGTGGCTCAGTGGAAAAGAATCTGACTAGGAACCATGAGGTTGTGGGTTTGATCCCTGACCTTGCTCA
>PVHT020000521.1:9982196-10033894 GCA_004024745.2 Catagonus wagneri | reverse complement strand
AGAAAAAAAGAAGAGTATCTTATTTAAAAAAAAAAAAAACAGCTTTCTCATAGCAGTTAAATTATATTTCTAGAATACTGCCTATTGAAATAGATCTTACAGATTTGGAAGATTCTGATTTTTTTAATTATGTTGAATCCAAGGTTCATGCATGGCTGTGGATAAAATGTTGGTGTGTGTGTGTGTGTGTGTGTGTGTATACATACTGAAAAATATACTGCTAAGGAGTGTTATCCTTTGTACCACTGTATTGGTTTACATGTGAAAGTTCTCTCTCCATTTCATATATCCTAGCATTAAAAATGTTTATCCTAGTATCAAGAATCATCACTTTATCTTAGAATTTTGTTTTGGACTTTTAATATTATCCATTTACGTAAAGCCTCTCATAAAGCAGAAATTAAATTATTTATTTATTTAAAAATATTTCCTGCTCCTAAAAACATCATACAAATCAACACTAAACAAATATCCATCCAGATATCATGGTCATGGGAGAGAATGCTAGTTCAATGCACAAACTTAGTAATTACAGAAAAATGAAAAAATCTGGAATTTGGGGATTTGGAGCAATAAAATATACAATCTTCTCCTATCTTAGTTTCATTTCAGGATTTATAATATGATCTTAAAGATCAAAAACCTTCTAAAGATAGTCTAAGTCAGCTAACATCTGAGATATTGCCATAAGATTCCTTTGATTCACCCATAAATACTTAAGATAAAAACGGTATCAAGAAGGGTCTAAAGAAGAGTTCAAGAATCAAACCCAACAGTCCAAATCCAGAATGAAGAGTTAAAGTCTCTGGGGCTAGAAACCATTATGGTAGATATTGTTAGTGAAAAAATATATATATCAGATACAAATTTTTAAAGAGGGTTGCTCAGAGATTCACACTGTAACTTGGTTGGAAGTATATATTGAAAGAAACATGCTGGACACAGAATGTAGCACTCATCATCTGAGCCCCATTTACCTACACTAATCCATAAGACCCAAGACAGTTATCTCTCTATTCTTTGTATGCATCATGTAAAATAATGACTTGCCCCTTTGCACATTTTTCTCCCTTTGTTTTGGCCACCTGGCAAAAATGTACGCAATTGTTTACTGTTCAGTGAAAATTATGCCTTGTACTTAATCTAAACTTTATAGTAGTCTAAATTACATTTCTAATAACAATTAAGTTTGTACATTGCTCATTGTAAGTATTTCCTATTACTCATCTTCCTTACTGTCTAGACTGTCTGATCGTTGCCTTTTTGTGCCAGGTATCTATCCCTGTCTTTAACATTTTTGTATTTAGAAGATATTTAAACATTGGCCTAAATGTAATAAAATCCCCTTTATGGAATTAAAGAATTCTAAATCTTTAAATCAACAGCTGTACAGGCAATAATCATCATTCATTAGAATGAAGAAATTGATTCTAGAGTTACATAAATTTAGCTGTGAGGCCTAGCACTTTTATGTGCCTCAGTTTCTTCAGCTCTAAATTATGACTAATAAAAATACCTGCACTTTGTCTGGTTGTGAGAACTGAAGGAGATAACATATGTAGAATATAAAGCACAGTATCTGACAAATCCTTTCCACTACTAAAGAACTTTATTTGCCCATCAAAGAACACTGATTATCTTTGCTTATTCCTTTTAATTTTCTTTTATTGTTTATCAAGTTGCATTCTACAAATTTTAGAAGTTAAGAAATTGGAAATAATCCAGGAAAATGAAGCCAGAAAGGGAATGTTTAAAATACTAATACAAGAGGGACAATGATTCATCATACCTACTTTATTTCTATTCATTTCTATTGTATTGGTCATTAAAAAACGCTTTTTGAATGTCAAGAAAGGGAAAAGTCCTATAGAGCAAAATAGGTAAAGTTTCATAATGCCAGTTTGCAACAATGAATTTCTAAGAGAATCACTTCTATCTTTTTATTGTTCTATGTAAAATGTATAAACATAAAATGTGTGTGTAGATACATACACACACCCAGATATAAATACACATACATAAAATTCTTTTTTTCCATATATGTGTGTGTGTGTGTGTGTGTGTGTATATTTTTATGGCTGCACCCAGGGCATATGAAAGTTCCTGAGACAGGTATTGAATCCAGACTGCAGCTTCAACACCTGGTCTTTTAACCCCCTGGGCCTGGGACCCACCCCGTGCCTCTGCAGCAACCTGAGCTGCTGCAGTAGGAGTCTTAACCCACTGTGCCACACTGGGAACGCTCACGTTTTTTTTCCATCTCAGCAAAATTTTAGTTGCCTTTTATGGTAGTTTAACCCTGGACTTATAGTAATTTAAGAGCACACATTCCATAAGAAGTAATTACATAAAGACTTTTTGAATGACTTCTTTGATGATCGTTACTCATGAGTTAATATCTTCTTTGATGACAAAATTTTTTTTCAAACTATCTAGAACTCCAAAACTAACTTGCATTTAGATATTCACTCAAACTACGCAAAAAATACAACTTAAGTTTTTCGGTGTTTAAACAGTCATTTCTTTTCCTTGACCTAATTTGTAGCATCAGCAACATAACTAACTATGGAAAACGAGTTTTTCATCTGCAAAGTGAATCTGAAAAATTAAGGAAAGTGAATTTTGGCATTGCTCCCAAATATGTTTTAGGTTGCAAAAGAGTTTGTGATTAGCTATTCATAGGAAAAGTAAGCTATGTGAGAATTCTATGGCACCTTGTGTTAAGGAAGTTTCTTTTAAGGGTAAGAAGTGGAATCACAGGCTTTAACATGTAGCCCTAGGAGATGCGTGGAAGGGGAGGAAGAGAATAGTTAAATGCCTTTAAAATGAGATTGATTTTTCTTTTTTCTTCAAAGAATGAGAGAGAGAGTTATATTAATTGGTTGGTGTCTATTTTATAGCCTTTAAAAATAGAGGATAATTCATCTTGATTCTGTAATTACCAGTTATACAAACAGCATGTGACAAGTCTGACAAGCAGGCTTTTTCAACATGGAATAGATATCACAATAGTAAATGTGTCAGATTAATAAATCAAAGTTATGCCATTTGATAAACCATTCCCTTTCTTAATAGGAAATATTACCTAAGTTCAAATGCTACTTTAAAAATGTCTATATTGTGCATGTTACTGAATAGCAAATATATCACTTAACTTGATTGACCAGTAAAAACTATTTTCCAAAGCATTCTATAGAACAATTGTATATGGTCTTCTGGATAAGAGTTAAGAGGGTTCTTAGAATAGAAAATTGTATTATTGATTTTAAGATTATAAAATTACAATAAAGGAGGTTGACAGATCACAGGAAGACTACGATACTGCTCTATGACAACATTGTTTTAGACTAAGTGTTGGGTCAAGAAGAATCCATCTGACTTCCATAACACAGTAAGCTAAAGGAAAGGAATTCATAAACCCATTTGTGCCATACACACATATCAAAGAAGATTGCTAAAATTTTGCATCTGATTCTCAGTGTCTAGGCTAAACAATGTCCTGTAAATGGCCCAGTTGATACCAGCAGGAGACTATTATCATTCTCCCCATTTTACACATTAGCCTGGGGTCAGGAAGGTCTAAGCTGCTCAATATTCCTATTACATTAATGACACAATTATCACAAAGGGAGCAACTTCATGCTGCTAATATAGACATGCCTCTGGAAATAATTTTTGGCTCTGCTGGTCAAGGCAATCTATCAGGTCATCTGTAACCTTTGCAAAATCTGGTGGAAAGACTACAGACTTTGGACTTTTTAGGTATAAGTTTTGGCCCTACATTTATTTATAGAGTAAACTTGGCAAATTTTTTAACGTCTCTGAGTCTCAAGTGGGGGATAATTGCTTCTGATAAGAATGCGGTTAAGACTCACGAAACACAGAAAGGGAAAAAAGCTATAACAATGTCTCATACACAGTAGGCATTAGGTATAGTGGAAATTATTGTAATAATGTACAGTACATTATTCATTACTTTTTAAAGACTGTCATCTTGATATAATATAGTCAACATGTAGTTTTTCTTCCCAATCACACTGAATGTTATCTCAAAGGCATAGAATATAAATACATGATAAGTGTTAATAAATTTAAGTTATTCTTAAAATTATGATCCCTATGGTGAGACAAGGTAGCCATAGGTTCCAAGTGACAGAGGTAAATGCAAAAGTTACTGGAAAGTCTCCACAGCTTTAGGCTTTGTGGCTTGCTTCATGCATGTATAGGTTACTATGTTCTTTTTCTTTTTCATGAAGGGGAGGGTTTGACTTCTTTCTCCTCTATTGTATTTGTGAGTACAGTTTTGACAAACTGCATAGACAATGGGAATTATAGGATTCCAGATCTGAAAACACTGAGGAAAACAACAAACCAAATAACAATCAAAACAAAAACAAGTTTCACCTCTTAACTGTCACTATTGTTCACCTATTCTGTAGTCCACACAGCCAGTGTTCTTCTACATATCTCATATAACCTTTAAGCTAATGTCTTGAGGCTTGATTTTATAAACCCACATTGGAACTCTACTTTGAAGCAACATTCATATACTTTATTCTATACACAATTACTCTTTACTTTATAGACAATTTAAAAATATATGAGTGAGGTGGACATTGGAATTAACATGTATTTCTGCTGAAAATATAATTTCATTTTATTTTGTATGCCAAATATTTTCTGGGCATTGAATTATATCATCAATAACCTTGTTCAATATAAAGAATCTTCTAAGTCTAAATAGTGATGATCCTAACAACTCATTTTTTCTCAAATCCTTTATTATAACAACAAAATGCAAACCCTGTAGCTGTAGGGATTCTACATAGAACTTTAAGTACTAAGTAGTACTACTATGTATTTAGAAAATAGCTATTGACTGATTCCTAAAAGTCTTTAGATTACAGTAAAATTAGAAGGAAAATTAAGACATTGTTATAAACTATCTGGATCACAAATTAGTTTGATAGCAAAATTACTGTAAAAGTCATACACAGCACGGATCATGGGCAAATTCCTAAATTTTTGGAATTTTGGAAAAAGCTATTGTAAAGCAATAATCTTCAGGACTGTTTCCTCAGTCTCTTAGTCTAAATTTAAGACAGAAGGTTTCAATTTTTAAAGAGTAAATTAAAATTTTTAAAAATTTGTCTCTACCCATTTCCCTTCATCTTTTAAATGAGTCTTTGGTTCTTTAGAGCAAACCCTGTTTATATTTTGCTCATCAGATAATGTTTCTATTAATTTGTGGTAGACATTCATCGACTTTACTATTTGTGCATGGTAAGTATTCAGCACAGTTATGATAATCAGTGGCATGGCTTCTCCTGATTTCTTTTTAATCTGCTCTTCCAAACTTCAAGTCAAGTCAATTTTCTGAGCTCTCTTACCAACACATCCCTTCTCTACTTTAGTTAACTGGGATAATTTCCAGTTTTTGCAGCCAAGACCTCTGAATGATGTATATGGTGGTTAGCTAATGCTACCGATGAGACTTTTCTACACTTACTTTAAATGGCTAATGGGAAAATCATAAATAACTCCCGAGTTCTTCTTGTTACCAATATCTTGGCTTCTACATGTCCCCATCTTTTCTTCCTAAACTACGGTTGAGAACTATGATGGTCCACAAGTTTGCTGTTTCATGGGAAAACATTTACTTTGGTCCTTATGAACTGTGATACTTTTCCAGAGTTTTAATTTAAAATTTTCCTTATCCTTCTCATTATGGAAGAAAAATATAAAATAAAAATTCTTAAAGCTGTTATGCTCTGGTTTCCTTAAATTGTCCCTTCTTAGAACATAAACTATGCACTTACAGTGTAGCACAAACATATGGAAATGTCATTCATTTAATTTATTCAAATATATTTACCGAATTTGCATGGACTGAGCACAAAGTTGGCATCTAGATTTCAGAGATGAGTAAAATACAGAATCTAAATTCTGGAGCCTCATAGTCAAGTCAGAATGACACAGAGATGAAAAAAAAAAAAAAAGGTACTGTTAACACAGCACAAACAACCTAGGGAGAAATAGCTTTTAAAATATTGTGAGAATCCCAAATCCATATGAAGTAGTTGATTATGAGAAGTGAGGGATTAATTCTCTCACATACCCCTTGCCAAAAAAAACTTTCTAAAGTACCCATGTCATTTCCATGGCTCAATATGGCACTTTCAAGCCACCATATCTTCAATTAAAAAATCTCTAGGAATGCAAAATGCTGAAACTCTGGCTTCTGTGAGTGCCTTGGGATTTTAAAATATTAATTTAGGTAATAGTTACAACCAGTTTCTCCATAAAAGATATTAATGATTTTAAGTACTTGAGCTGCTTCATTATAATGACTATCTCCCCTTTAGTTTAATTTTAACATTTTTGAAAACAAAACTTGACATTTTAAGTCAGTGAGGAAGACTCATTGCAGCACAGAATACATCTATCTGTCCTAAATGTCATAATTATTGGCTAAGACTCTGCCAAGTAACTTACTCCTGGGGGACTTCAGAGGTACATCACCTTCCAAGACACATGGGGCCCTATTTAGTGAACTGTTTGACTGATTTATGCAGTAGAACACTTGGTAATGATAGTCCAAATATTAGTCATTTGAGAAAATTAACTATCTTCCAAAATGCATACCAATCATTGTGGTAGGTCAGCAGAAGTAATAGGTAGTTAATTTGTTCAGTGTTTAACTCATCCTGTTGGTTTGGTATTTAGATGAATTTGGCTACATTTTAGAAAAAGATACTCCTTTCTTCCTACATGATAGATTTAACATCATGGCATTTTTAAAGCAGAAGAATTTGAAAAAATGTACTAATTCAAACCCTTATTCTACGATAAGGAAACTGGCTTATCAAATGTTATCATACACATTAAGATAGAGCCTCCATTCACTTTCCTTGATATTTTGATATTTTTAACAAAGTTAATTTTCAAGCTGTTTCATTAAATTCAACTTCCTATCATTGAAAGGAAAGCCATGATTTTTAGCTTCCTAGAGTTCGTGTGCTTATCCACATTTCTGGGATGTTAAATATACTGATTTTTTCCCCTCTCTGGAGCTTATATGATGAATACTCACAAACATCTGCATACATATATGTTAATTTATATGAGAATGGCAAACACACATAAACACTCTGTTTTTCCAGAAGTCTAGAAAAGTCTGATAATTTCCCTGGCTAAGTTAAGGTCTATTTTCCCATATACCATGTAGAAAGTATTATTATAGACACTATAATGGGCACAGTGCAGAACTAGGCCCTCGGCAGGATGTAACAATGACTGAGAAGATAAGTACCTTAGGATATGGTGTGAATGTGAGGAGGGCGGAACAGATCAACAACTACAAGAATGCTCACATTACAAAGAACACCACTGAAACTGACATGATCAATTCCATTTGGACTTTAAGGACATTTAAATTAGCAATTATATAAACGTCTCTCTTTGGGTTCTTAAAATTGTTTCAAAAATTCAAAAAATTGTTTAGAATTCTTAAAAACATTCTATACTGATCCTTTATAAAAAGGAAAATATTTTAAAAAATTATTTCATTAAGTTCCTATCATGAGACTGTATGGGCTGGATTCTTTCATAAAATAATTTGAATTTGAACAAGAATTTGATTTTAAGAATGAATATATGTATGTATAAGATGTTCCTGTTGCATGCATAAATTCCCAGGCCAGGGACTGAACCTGAGTCACAGCAGTGACAATGCCAACTCCTTACCTGCTAGGCAACCAGGGAACTCTTTTTGTAAAGAAAGGACATTCTGTTCAAAAAGACCCTGATTTCAAAAATGAATGGAACTTTGAAAAAGAATTTTGAGATTAATAAAACAACAGCACTGAGTATGTGATGGACAGTAATGTAAACAAAACAAAACAAGAAACCCAAATCTGGAGATATAAGTTGCAGCACTTTCTAATCTAAAGTGGTGGACGGTAAGGTAAAGAAAACAAAACAAGAAACCCAAATCTGGAGATATGTCATTTTCTAATCTAGAGCATTTGCTTTTTTTTTTTCCTGTAAGCAATAGAGACTTAACAGGTATTCAAAATGAAAAGTCATAATATCAGCATTGTCCTTGTTAAGATAATAGGCAGCAAAAAGAAAGTTGGTGGACCAGTTTGGGAATAGTGTAATTAAGGGTAGAGAGAAAAGTTATATTCACATGTTTTTTAATCTAAAAGTGAGCAAAAAAAGCTTTATTTTCATTTCAAGTGCATTTTAATTTTGAAACTAAGGCTGAGGTACTTTGATAGTGCTTTATACTTCTTAAGGTTATTATATCAACCCCCTAAACAAAACTACTCTTTTGAGAGAGCAGTGGCTCTTTTTTAAACATTAAAAATATTAAAGTATTTTAGCCTGAGAAAAGAGGACATTTTAATAAATAATGGAGTACACTGTCATTGCTTTGCAATTGTAAGCACTATAATACAAGCAAAGAATAGTCCCATATTAACATGAGAAGCAAAGTGATGACTTAGGGTCTCTGAACATTAAAGTCTCCCTCCTTAATCCATGTAAGCCCTCAATTTTACATTTTCCATCAGACCTATAAAATGTACTCAATTCATACATAAAAGATTTCTTAGCAAAGCCACGTAATGCTTGTGTAAGTACATTTCATAAGAAGAAAAGAAGTTTCAAATTATATTTGAAACTAAGTATGGGTTGTCACAAAGCATTAACTACAAACTCAAAAGTGATGTAAATGCAGATAAACCTTGATATAGACTTTCAGCTCATCTTAGAATATTTATACGGCTCAAATACTTCAGCCATAAATTTTTAGCTACTTTTGGTCAGTTTCTTGAAAAGAATTCTATTTAAAAAAAGAATAAACCTGGGAGTTCCCTTCGTGGCCCAGTGGTTAACGAATCCGACTAAGAACCGTGAGGTTGTGGGTTCGATCCCTGGCCTTGCTCAGTGGGTTAAGGATCCGGCGTTGCCGTGAGCTGTGGTGTAGGTCGCAGACGCGGCTCGGATCCCGCGTTGCTGTGGCTGTGGCAAAGGCCAGCAGCTACAGCTCCTGTTAGACCCCTAACCTGGGAACCTCCATATGCCGCAGGTACAGTTCTAGATAAAGGAAAAAAAAAAAAAAAAAAAAAAAAAAAGAATATACCAGTCTTGCCAAAACTAACCATTACATGAAGTAGTATCTCTTATGTGGTAAATCTATAAAATGAAAGATACTTACAGCAAAAATTATAGCTTTTTATTAATATTTCTTAATTACCATGACCGTTAATGACTCATTAATAATACAGTACCTTTTGCTTTGACTTGTAATGAATGACTAGCAGAACTGACCTTTCATTTACTGCTTATGTAACTGCTAATTCACTATTATGTTTCCATTGAAAGTAGAATTTTTAAAATGACAGAGTATAAAACATATTCTATCAGAATATTTAATAGGATGATATTTTATCAGTGTATCATTTCAAGATCAAAGTAATCTGTAGTCTATTTCAGATATATTGTCTATAATTTCTTCCCGGGGATTCCCAGGGAAAAATTTTATTATCTTATTACTTAGGTCCAAATACATATATCTAAATTTAAGAAAAAAATTAAAGGGGGAGAAAAATTGTTATGTGTAATATTTTTAGAAAATTTTAAACTTTTTTTCTAATATGGTGCAATAATAAATTTAGCATTGCAGCTTGGAAAAAAATCAACTTTCTGATTTAAAAAAAATCAACTTAAAATTCAACTTGCTGGAAATATGAAACTTTAGAGTTGGAGAGAAAGTATAGAAGGAGTTCCCATCGTGACTCAGTGGTTAACGAATCCGACTAGGAACCATGAAGTTGCAGGTTCAATCCCTGGTCTTGCTCAGTGGGTTAAGGATCCAGCATTGCCGTGAGCTGTGGTGTAGGTTGTAGAAGTGGCCAGGATCCCGCGTTGCTGTGGCTGTGGCAAGGCCGGCAGCTACAGCTCCTGTTAGACCCCTAGCCTGGGACCCTCCGTATGCCATGGATGTGGCCGTAGATAAGGTAAAAAAAAAAAAAAAAAAGGAAAGTATAGAAGACTCTGAGGTCAAAGACTAAGAAAATGCAGGCAATTAAAGAATTAAAAGGAGCATGATATCATTCATACAATATTGTGCGTATTTGCTGAATATGGTAAAGAGAAATAAAATACACCATGCCAAATTATGTAACTTTGGCATATTGATTATTTTGAATTAAAGTTACTTAATAAACAGCAGGTTCAAGAAGGACAATCTGATCCTCCTTTGTCTCCCTGAAAACACAGTATAAATCTCCCATGTGAAATGTACTTCCCAGGAGGTAGGGAGAAGTCCTTATCACCAGAAATAGGGAATTTAGGGCCAAGAAAGCCATATAAACATACCTTGTCACTTCTTCACTAATTAGCTATTCCAAGCCCAATTCCCTTTGTTTTGCGAATTCCTCACATATTTATTGTCTTTCCATGAAAAGTATAAAAGCTACCTGCTCTGCTCACTTCTTTGAGTCTCATATTTTTATTAGATCAATACATACTAAGGTAAATTTCTTTGTTTTCCTCTTGATCTGTCTTATGTCTGCTTAATCATTAGACTAGCCAAAGAACCTAGTCAGGAAGAAAGGAAAGATTTCTCTCCTACAATGGTGAAAGTGACTATTGTTGTTAAGGTCTTCTGAGAATAGTAATCAAGAAGTAAAACCAAAAACCTGCATAAGGAGATATTTTACTCCCCTTATATAATGACAACACCAAAGGGTTACATCATGAGTATAAAGCATAAACTAAAATAAATCTCAACTGCAAGGAGACTCAGAGAAAACTGCTGGTTAAAATTTATAACCACTACCCTGCCCTGACAGGGGCTATCAGCCTTATATTTACTAAGAGAATGATATTAGCCTAATGTTTACTAAAAGAGTGATAAAAGCAAAACAAAACACAACAAGCTACAAGAACAATAAAACAACAACAATAAAAATCTCAAGCTAAGCATTTGGAGCTTTCCTATGTTATAATCACCTTGGTAGAAATTTCTGAAAATTTTCTCTGAACTAATCTCTGCAGACCAGTCTTCAAATAAATATTCCCCCAAATAAATATTTAAGTAATATGACCTCCTATGTAAAAAAAAAACAGCGACTAAACTCACAATAAAATAAGCTACCATCAGTAAGAGCTGGAAGAAATAAGATACAATTACTTCAGAATGCTAGATTTTAGGTAGTGAAATTAATTATCTGGTAAAAAATAAATAATGATGTTTTTGTATACCAAAACAAGTAAAAAAAGGAAATAAAAAATGAGTAAAAAGCAATTGGGTGTAAAATAGCTAAATATATTTGAAAAAATACATAATTTTTTAGAAATAAAAGAATTAGTATTACTATATAAAACCTAATAGCAGATTACTTTTGATGATAGAATTAGTGAACTGGAAAATAAATGTATAGAAATTATATTAAAATAGCCAATTAAAAACAAAGAGATGGAAAATATGGAAGTATTTTAAGAGCAATGAGGGCTAGAGTATTGATGGAAAAGCTAATTGAATTATCAGCAGAAACAGAGAAAGAATCAGAAGCATTATTAGAAGAGATAATGACTGAGAAACTTTCATAACTGATAAAACATATCAATCCACAGAATCAGGACACTCAAGCAAAGGAGGAGTATAAATATAAAGAAGTTCACCTGTAGCTAAGTACATTATACTGAAATTGTAGAAACAACAAAATAAAAGATATCTCAAAAACTCTTAAAGTATTCAGAGAAGAAATATCTAGATTAGGCAAAAAAAAATCGTAGAATGTCTTGTCAGAGAAATTTTTAGAGTGAAAGAGGGAGTATTAAGTATTACTTCAGGGAAACTGACATTAACAGATACGGTTCTAGGAAAACTGGTGTCTATGGTGATCCCATCTATAAAGTAATGATAAGACAGACTGATAATTTTTTTTTTTACCAAGTCAAGGTAAAAACAAAAGAGTGGAGTCGTATCTTCAGTGGATGGAGAAATATAACTATCGATATAAAAGATTTTATGAACACAAGGAAAATAGAGACATTTTAGGACAAAGAAAGCTAAACACCAGGATATCCTCCCCCAAGGAAAGTGATAGCCAATAAGTAGTGAACATAATTTTATAGAAAGCAAGTAATAATATAGTATAAGGTTATTAAAAAACAAGGTAAAACTAAAATATTTGATTAAAAAAGTACAAAAGATAAAGTTGATGGTAGTTTGTATTTTAAGTTATTACTTGGAAAGAAATTATAAATATAGATTAAATTGTGATATTGGTAAAAAAAACTAGGCATTTTAAAATGTTTAAAATGACAAAGTTACAGAAACTGACTATAATTTTTAATCTCATAGAAATAGATTGAGCAAAGATAGTATATAAAAGATTAAAATATGTTAGGTATGAAATGAGGTGGCAGAATGAATCTAAACTTCTCAATACTCAAATAAGTACAAACAAAAAAAATGATACAGTTAGATGACAAATATCATCAAAATGAATTTTAAAAAGGCAAGCTATATGCTATTAATATGTCTAAAAACATCTGGATAAAAAATATTGAAAGGTAGATGATGGAAAAGATATGCCTGACAGAGTGCAAGTGTTTCTATGTTAATCTTAGACAAAATGGACATAAAGTCAAAAACGCACTATTATTTAAACTAGATTATAACTATAAAATAATCACAAGTGTGTAAAAATTCACATGCATCAGTATAACAGTTATTACACATAATGAAAAATTGCAAAAATAATTAAAAGGTAGAAATTGGCATAATTTCTCTCCCAACAATTTAAAGATAAAAAAGACAAAAAAATTAGTAAAGATATAGAGGAAGATGTGAATAAAATGATGTTAAACTTTTTATATAATTTCAATCTACTAAGCATTGCATCCAACAACTGAAGAATACACATTATTTTGAAGGAAAAAAAAGTTAACAGAGTGACTTGACTCTTGTGGAATGAGGCACAAATCCTATATTAAGTATTATCTTACTGAATTATTCAGTGTATAAAATTATGACCAAGTTGGTTTATTTCAGGAATAGAAGGATTGCTTGACATTAAAAAATAAATTAATGAATTTTAGTACATTAACATACCAAAGGAGGTAAGACATGATAATTTCAAATGATGCAGAAAAATCACTGAATATAATTCAGTATCTATCTCTGACTTTAATAAAAGCAAAGAAGGAACAGAATGAAATTTCTATAAACATAGAATCACATGAAACTACAATACTTACTGTCTTCAATAAAAAACCTTTAATAGGTTTTTTTTTGTTTTTTGTTTTTTGTTTTTTACTATCTCCATGATAGTAAAAAAGACAGGTCACAGAGTGGGAGAAGATATTCACAAAAATCTACATGAACAAAATAACAGAAAATGTGATCAGGGACGATAACAAAGGTGATATATTTTCCCAAATAGTTTGAATATTTATTATTCAACTTTTCTCTGTGGGCTCTGCCTCTGTACGAAAGTATATGATTAAACAAGGGATTAGAAATATTTTCATGAGTCTATTCTGCAATGTCACACTAATGAACAAGAGTGCTTAAACCCAAAGGACTCATAATCATCCGCTAAAGGGGGGTGGGAAGGGGGGGCTGGAATGCTGATAACTCTGCCTGCAACTCACAATGTACTCTTCACATATTAGAGAGGAATTGCTATGACTTCTTAATAAAATGTTACAGTGGTTTAAAAATTGAAACCAGACAGTTGGGAAAAAGGAGCTATGGGTAAAATGTTGAATATACTTATCCTCAATTCTATTACAATTCAAGCAAATTTGGTTGCCTTAGGAAGAGAGTTTGAAAATACATATATATTTTTTTCTAAATCCTTTTACTCTAGTGTAATAAAATACAAGTGTGTATTCAGATTCATTTTATCACTGGGAATTGAAAAAATCCCTCATTTGCAAAGAGAGTAGGATGTGAAATGGCTGCAGTTTTCAGAGTTACAATTCCTTGGAGAGGAACTAAGAGACACAGGATTTAAGAACTGAAAAAGAACTTAGGGATTATCTCTTCCAATCCCTCTTGTTACAGATGCAGAAACCTCAATTCCAAAGATGAAGTTACTTACCCAAGGTCACCCAGCTAGTCAGAGAAATAATAATAGGTTTTGATACGAATCAATGTATTTCAGTGTTAGAGTTACAAAGAAATAACTTGAATTCAAGTTGAAATCTGATTCCTTGATGCATTTTTTACAGAGCCAGTTTCTGTAAACATGTTTTAGAAAGATAATATGATGGCTACAGTTTAAAAACAGATAACAGCAGCAGGCTGACAGAGTAAAGCTTCGATTCCAGTTAAGTCAGATAAAAGGATTCACCATTTTGGGACTATGAAAAATAAACAGAATTAGGTTTATTCTGCTGTGAAATACTCTATCTGATGAATTTCACCACAAAAGCAGAATTAAAAAAACCTCACTGGGTAAAATTTCAAATAAACATTTACAAACCCTACTAGTAACCAGGATAGTGTTCATGAGTGTGTATAGGACAGTCTTATTTGATGATACACTTGCAAATCCCATGCATATCTAGTCATTGACCTAAGGAAGCTCAGTCCATCAGCTATAATAAATGCTTTGAGCCCATAAGGTGGGAAAGCTTGAGTCAGGTGTCTTAGACTCGTCTACTGATTTGCTGAACAGAGGGAAGATAAGCTCAGGATAAACACTCGCTGGACCAGGAAACAGTAGGAAGAAGCATTGAGAACCAGGTTATCAGGCAGTGAGTTTAACTAGAGCTCATGGAACTTGGGGGAACATGGAACAATATGAAACTGGTACAAACGTAGGAGATAAACCATGAAGAGCCTTTTGAGAATGTCGATTTTTATCTTGAGAAAAAAGGAGGATATGCATTAGTTTTATATAATGAGATAGTATGTCAAATATGTTTAAAATACCACAATGTTGGCAGACTTGAAAAAGTTACCTGGTCTCTTTTTCTCTTTTTTTCTTTTTTGGTTTTTAAGGGCCACACCTTTGACATACAGAAGTTTCCAGGCTAGGGGTAGAATCAGAATCTAATCTGCATTTGCAATGTATACCACAGCAACACTGGATCCTCAACCCACTATGTGAGGCCAGAGATTGAACCTGCATCCTCATGGATGCTAATCAGGTTCATAACATGCTGAGCCACAATGGGAACTACTTTTTTTGTGTGTGTCTCTCTCTCTCTTTTTAACCAATAAAAAGGTGACTATAAATAGGATTCAGGATATAGAATAAAACATAATGCTTAATCAATAATCAATAACTGTTAATACCTTTCTGGAATATTCTGCAATTTTAATTTCTGAACCAGAATTATAAAGATAATTGAAGCATGATATTTAATCTCCTGGCCTTGGCACCAAGCACAGTAATTTGTTCTGGTAAGCACTCCAAGAACATTGTTGATTGACAAGACAAACAGCCCTTTCATCCGAGTTAAAATTCTTTAATTAAAACACATGGGCACTGCACTCCCACACTTTCTTTTTTCTTTTTTTCTTTTTAAACAGGATCGACAGGTTCTTCAGGCAATGTTCCCTTCAACAAAGTAAATAGTTATATGGCCAATTGTTGAAATGCATATGAAGAAGAGTAGCAGCTTGAACCCAAACTTTTTTGTTGGTAAATCCTAAATTTACTAGATCTTTCTAAAACTGGTTGTTCCTGGTTGCCAGCCTTACTTGTTTGCAGTACTTTGGTACAGTCTCAATTTCCCTCAAAACACCGAACTTTGCTGACAAGAGAAAACAACTTTAAAAAGAGCACACATTGCACTGAATTTCCTTTTGTGGCCCCCTTGTGAAAGAAATCTGAAACTACCATTCGATCAATTCCAATTCTTTTAATAGTTTTATTTATCAATAAATGTCCTGAAGAAGATTTCAGATTCTTGACACCTTCCAAAATGATTCTATGCAGCAACTTCTATGAGAGTGCCCCTGCTGACTGTACTTACTGAGGACCAGCTCTTTAGTGGACTTTAAATCGTACTGTGGACAAGGCTGGCTTTCCTGGAGACTAGGAGCTTTAAGCACAATAGAAGACCTGTTCTTATTACTGGGCAATGCCTTGCTTAAGGCCCTGTATGAGAGGAATGCCTTTCAAACGTAGACCACTAGCTTTGGGAATTTGGGGGGATATCTTAAAATCGCTTTCTTAATCAAGAATACATTATTTTCTATTTGATTTTAACAATCTAATTCCCCTGAAGAAATTCAGAATTAGATCCAGAAACTAATGACATGTAATAAACCTATATTCAGTGTAATTTTGCATAAGCATTAGATTTTAAAAGTAGAAAGTTTTGTAGATTTCTAATGAAAATAAGTAGCTAAGAGAACTCAAGCTTAAATGTTACATTAAAATTGAATTTCATCTATTACTTTCACTTGTTTTGAAGGCACTTTAAAACAGACATTTTTCCTAAGATACATAACCTCTAATTAACCTATATATTTTAAAGTGGATCCCAAGAACCCAGGTGTCCAAAGTCTGTATATAACCGAAAGTATTATAGCAGTGGGTCTTGCGTTTCAATTTCATAAAATGGTTACAATTTGCATCTCACTTTCAGAATGTGTTTTAATGTTATATTTTCCTTTCAACCCCCCCCCAAGTAAAATAAATGGATACACATTAAGGTTCTGACCTGTTAAAGAGTTTGCTTTCTGAAGTACTGTTCTTTACATGGGTAATAATAGTTTTATATTTAAATTACCAAATAGTGACTAAGATTTACCATCAGTCAGGTGACACTCTGTGAGGCTGCTAGACACTAGTTCAACCTGCATTTAACTCTTTCATTAAAACTCCATAATATTGAAAATCTCTATGGTAAAACCATCTATTATAAAGCTTCTTGATTTATTTTTCATTTACTCTGACCACAGACAGGTACAATTCTGTCACACCTAAAGCCTTAATATATTTCTCTAATCAGAACAGAAAAACCTTTAATAAACACCATCTCTCTCTTGCTGCCCCAGCATCAGAATGTTATTTTGTCTCACTTGGGATAACTTTACTAGAAATGACCACGACATACCAAGAAGGTGAGCTTTGGGAGATACTTACATCAGCGGATAAAAGTATTTATCTCTGGCAATGTTTAGAATTTCTCATAGATGATAATGATGATAAAAATTAAAGCATTGTTTAATTGGATTTTATTATTGTAATTTAATATACGACAGAATTTGTTCTATTTTTGCATGCTACTGAAAATGGGATAATATTGGTTTAATAAACTCTAATGCTAGAGTACCAGATCTTGATACCATTATATGCATTATCTTTCCTTCTCTTTAGATAGATGGAGCTTACTAAAAGAAGACATTGACTGCATTTAGTGTGTGAGCCTCATCTGTAAATGTCTTGCCTTCCTCCAGAAGAAGCCCCAAATAGCTAAGAGATGCTCTGAGTCCCTGCCTCCCTAGCTATATTTGGATAGTCTCAGTGTATTACGTTTGACTTAAACTTGGCCAATCAGATATAGTAATGCCCCCTTACTCATGGGGATATATTCCAAGACCCTCAAGTGGAGGCCTGAAACCATGGATAGTACCAAACCTTATATATACTATGTTTTTTCTTATACACACATACTTCTGTTAAAATTTAATATATAAATTAAGCACAGTAAGAAATTAACAGCAACACCTGATGATAAAAATAGAACAATTATAACAATATTAAAAGTTGTATGGATATGGTCTTGCCCTCTCTTTTCAAAATACATGCATACCTCAGAGTTCAGTTCCAGACCCTGCAATAAAACAGACATCTCAATAAAGTGAGTCACATGAATTTTTTGGTCTCTCAGTATATAGCAGTTACATTTACACTATGCTGTAAGTCTATTAAGAGTGCAATAGCTTTATGTCTAAAAAAGCCATATATGTACTTTCAAATGGCACCAATAGAATTGCTCAATGCAGGGTTGCCACAAACTTTCAATTGTAAAGAAATGCAATGTCTGCAAAATGCAATAAGGACAAGCACAATAAAGCAAAGTATGCCCATACAGATTTAATGCCTTTTTCATCTTAACCAAACACTTATCGTGCATTGCTGCAGTATGAGATGCTACTTGGAAAACTAGCATAAGCGATTTTCAAAATTTCACAGAGAGAAGATTCATCCACAGATCTTAGCAACTTTAGTATGCATACATTTTTTTTTTCCCTCTTATCCAGTTCTGAACGCTTACCTTTTCACTTAGGGGAAGAACCTTCCACTATTCATTGGCATCTCTGAATTGCCAGGTGCACAGCACTACTCCTGCACTTCCGGGCCAGTACTAAGTAAATTAAGGATGACCTGAACACAAACACTGAGATACCATGACTGCTACTAAGTAACTCCTTTTGGGGGGGCGGGTGCACTAGAAGATTCACGCCCAGAGCAGGACAGCTTGAGATTTCATCATGGCCATTCAGAATGGCCTGCAATTTAAAACCTAGGAATTGTTTATTTCTGTAATTTTTCATTTAATGTTTCCAGGCTGCAATCGACCACAGGTAACTGAAACCTGAGAAAGTAAAACTGTGGATTAGGGGGGGAACTACTGTGCTCTATCTCAGACTTTGAAACTGGTATAGAGAAACAGCCCAGCAGAGAAATGATAAACTTCAGAGGTGTGGTGTTGCCACCTTCCACCACAATATGACCAGATGGTAAAGCAGAGTGACCTGAACTACAAAGTGAGACAATAAAAAAGTAGTTGGGAAAAAAAGTTGAAATGAAAATCAGAGGATTAGTGGCATCATTTTTTTTTAATTTCTGAGAGATCCACCACACCAGTCCTTCTGCCTTTAATACACATATACACACACGCATGCACACATGCACGCGCACGCACACACACACACACACACACACACACACAAAATGAACATGTGCATATAACATGTCTTATTTAAATTTTCCCTATTTGCTTTAACTGGTTTCTGTGGCTTGCCAAATACTAAGTGTAAAATCTTTGAAAAAGATGTTTTGGTTATTTCTTAAAGGCATGCAACTAATTTCTACTAGATTTTATAAGGTATGTTCCTTTTCATGTATTCCATGCAAAAGTTATATTTTTGTTGTCCTTAACTTCAAATTTTGTTTGTCATTAGGTCAAAATATGTCTCCTTTTTTTTCTGTCTTTTTGCCTTTTTCTAGGGCTGCACAGGCGGCATATGGAGGTTCCCAGGCTAGGGGTCTAACAGGAGCTGTAGCTGCCGGCCTTCGCCACCGCCACAGCAACGCGGGATCCGAGCTGCATCTGCCACCTACCCACAGCTCACGGCAACGCTGGATCCTTAACCCACTGAGCAAGGCCAGGGATCGAACCCGCAACCTCATGGTTCCTAGTCGGATTTGTTAACCCCTGAGCCACAACGGGGACTCCAAATTCTCCTTTAGAACTGGTAAGTCTCCTTTCTCTGTATTTTGGTCACATATCATTTTCCTTCTGGGTTATCACAGTCTATGTTTCATCTTATATCTTAAAGTTAACATCTCTGTTTTTATAATTCTCTATCATCCTTGCTTCTACAGTGTTTTAATAAGATACTAATGTCTTCACAGATAATGCACTTCAGTAGCACTTTTTCACTCAGAGTCCCGGTGGTCTCAGAAGATATAGCTCCCCTGCAAATATATTTATACATAGAGAATGGTTTATTACTCAGCAAAATGTTAGAACTAACCTTTAACAGCCCCACTCTTACTTTACCTCTCTTAGGATATAGCATCATTCCTACATGTTTGAATTTAATTATGATTTACAGAGTATTACCACATCATTGATACTCTTGTACTTTCAGTTCAGTTTATAATATTATATTTTATCCGTAACTGGGCTACATAATTGAAATTTATTGAAATAAATACACATAAAACCCACTGTAAAATGTTCTTTAGCTTAACTATTCAAAATAATAATGGCTACCAGGTTTTACTCATAACAAAGAAATCATCTTAAACTCAGTGATTAGGCTTTTTCCTCCATTCCCTGCCTCCTCCATTACAAAGGTATACAGAACTCAGTGAACTATAACTGTATCATAACTTTTATTAAGAATACATCAGAAGTCTTAGTATAGAATTGAGCCATAAACTATATTTGAGAAGTCAATAAATTCCAAAATATTGTTTCAGTCTGTTTTCTTCCATTCCCAGCTAATTCCAATCATTGCTAAAAGAGGATGTGGTGATAGGATTTTTCAGGTAATTGTTTTCAATAGGTGTAGTACACAGGACCTACCACAGCCTTAAAGCTGTGGAGGAAACATTTCCCTGGCAGCTTCCAGGCAGGCAGATGATCACAATATGCTGGCCCAATGGCCTGGCTGAGACTTTCTTAGGATTGTACTGGACTTTGATTCTTTTCCTATCCAGCTCCACCCCTCACCCTCTACTTACCCACTACTTTCCCTGGTGTGATTTCTGCACTGGGATCTGAAGGTTCTACCTGTCTTCTCCTGCTCCAATCACTTTATCCTTTCAGTGTTTCCCTCACTCTAGCTCTTTTGCATGTCTAATCCCCTCTCATCTTCTACTTCAAGACTCAAACTGACCCTCTAAGGAAACGCTTACATCAAATGCAGTAATCTAGAGAAAGCCTAATTGATAAAAGATGTAGTACATGCAAAATGAAAATACTCCTGTGGTCTGGAGTATGCCAAAAATACACCAAAAAGTGGGGTAAAGTCTTAAATAAGAATGACTTTAGGTAGAAGATAGTAGAAGGAAGTAGAAAGAAGGAAGGAAGTAGAAGAAAGAGTGTCTAGGTAAGACCAGCAACAGGAAACAGGAAAAATAAAGTGGAAAATAATAAGGAAAACAAAAATAGAGTTCTCCAGTGACCAGGATACTGAGGACCAGGTAGAGAAAACCATAAAGTTTGACAGACAAGGTCTGCACCAGATCGAGGAGCTCCCAAACTAGAAAAATGTGGATTTTATGCTGTAAGTGAATAAATCAGTCACTGCAGGATTAATAACACACAACTTCCTAAAGAAAAATTAAGCTATAATTTATGATTTAGATAGTACAAAAAAGAATTATCTTTTACCCATAATCATGTATTTATTTTAGTTTGTATTTCACAGATATTATACCTAAAGGTAAGACTAAAATAGAGTTTTAAAAAGTGGAAGTAAACTAAAGGAAACATACCAGTGGCATCATAAATATTATAAAGGTGGAACATTTGTCAAGACTGGGAATCATTTCTAAAAAACATCAAGAAACAAAAGTTGTTTCCTAGGCTGATATGTATCAGAGTAAAACTGAAATTTAAGATTAAGACTTTTTGTCCGAGCCTTGAAAAGCAGGATTGTGGTATGAGGGACATGAGGTCAAAGGAAGTTGAGAGTCTGGACAAACGCAGGGGTATTAGTGGGAAACACATAGCGCAACTCATACAATAGCTTTTTTTTTTAAGTAAAAGAGAATGAACTGTGCCAAAATCATCAAATTCATAATACAGAAGGTATAACACTAGTGCCACAGAGAGAATAGCATATCAAAGGAGAGATAATTTAGGAGGGACAAAGTGAGTTCTCTTTAGCGTATGTTTGTATTTTTGATGCTGTTGAATCCAACAAATGTACATACTTAGTTCCCTATAATTACTATAGTCCCTTTCCATTCCAGGCAAAAAAAAAATTCAATAAAAGTTGCACAACATGTAGAAACAATCTGGCAAAATGATTATTTATTATAAGTATTTTAATATTTATTATTTCTTAAAATACAATAAATATCTAGGTAGGAAAAAAATAGTCATCTCAAAGAAAAATATCACTAAAAGGATGGCTTCATTGTTCCCTGCCCCCAAACAGTGAAACTCACATCTAACGATCTATGAGTTTAGAGGGGTGGCGGGCACTGGTGATTTGGAGATCCGACTCATTCATTTATTTTTGTGCTCTTTGTCAAGGCAGCTGAACTCTCTAAACCTCAGGTTTCTCATGGATATAAAATGGTGATAGTAAAATTACCCCAATTTTGTAGGGTATCTAGAATTAGTTTGCTGAAACAATGATCTATTTTATAACCTCATGCCACTGAACAGCTAATTCTGCCTGGATTTATGATGGAAGAGTAAAAGTACGGGAATCTATCTGTCCATATTCTATACCTCTTTCTTTTTTCTCTTTCAGAAGCCAGAAGCCATAATAAGGATATGCTTTTAACTTCATTTTAGTGGAGAATGAGAGCTTTATTTTCAAACCCCATACAAAAAGAGGCAATGTGATTATCCTTCCTATGAATTAATTACTATGTGCATTCATACTGGAACTCTCAAATCCAGGTCTGTAAGCAAAATTAAATAAATTGATCATTAGAAGAAGAGCTAATAGACTCTGCTAATGAACTATGCAGTTAAAATGCATACCTGGAAGTTTAAATGTAGTCATCAATTTTAGCTGTAAGCTTGGGTAATGATTAAGTATTATTATAATCTTTCAGTTTATCTATTTTACAAAATAAAATAAAACATTTATTAAAATTTACTTATAATTCCTTAGGATCAATGCATTTTCTAGGTGGGTTTTAACATTAAATAATCTACCTTATTCTCAAATGAAATTTCTGAAAATACTCAAAAATGTAATTCTTATTCCACATGGTGTTTCAAAAAAATTCATCTAATTTTTAAGCTGACATTTTTTGGTAGACGGAGATGGATGTTAAAGAGAGTTTTCACTTATTAACAATTCAATTGGAATTTTAAAAAATAAATGGTTATCTGGTAACAATATATTCCACAGATCTGAATGAAGTTAGTCATTTATGTTCATTAAGGAAGGTATGGGTTATTTCTTTTGAAATAAAGAAAAAGCTTAAATATATCTTCAATTATTTGAGTCACAGCCTTTGAAAATGAAGTCATCTTCTGTGCATTTTAATGAAACTTCAGTAAGAGAAGCTCAGTAAGCAATGAGAATTCGTTCTGATGGACATTCATAACTCTTGGTATGATTTTGAATAAGAATGTAAATAGTAAATACATTTTTCTTAAAAGCATCATCCTTCCTCTGTCTTAGCTTTGAACAACCATACATTCTTCCATTCTCTCTTTCCATTTATTTTCTTTCCCTCTCTTTTTGAACTTAAACATTTTATGGTAAATATTTAGCTTTAGACAACTGGTGTTTTTAAAAGAAAATTAAAATCTTAAAGATGTAATGAATGGCAGTCAACAAATATTTGGAGTCTGAGTATACAGAAATACACTGAATGCTTAATTCTTTGACATGCAAAGTAACAAGCTGTTGTCCCTTCACACACACATGAAATTTATCTATGTGAAGTATTAAATGATGCGTTAGGTAAGAGCCAAATGGGAGGGGAGATACAAGATGTGAATTTGAGACCTCGTTTTTGTATGGTAAACTCTGAAATATAAAAATATTGTTAAGACAACATGTCATCATCTCTTGGAAAATTTTGTTGTTGTCCCTTGGTGATGATCCCTGCAGAACTGACAGTGTGTTTGCATTTTTTCTTATCTTTTAAAAATGTTTTTTTATGTAATTATTCCCTTATATCACTTAACTTACTAACTTGAGTGCCAAATTAATTTTCTTTTTACGTTATTAGCATAATAATTATAACTAAAAATATAAAACCTAAAATGATACATTTGATTTTTTTTTTAATATAAGTGAAGCGAAGTATTTAAGAATCAAGCAAAGCTAAGTTTCAAACCTTAGTGTGAAAAAATTGCTAAATAAATCAGATAGGTATCATTGCAGCTCAAGTTAAAAAAACAAAAACAAAACATATGTCAAATAAATTAGTACATGTTATTTACAGACAACTGAATTTTTTTTTTTTTTACTAGACAGAAAGTTAAGTATCTATAAAACATGAGAGTATACTCACCCAGAAAGGAGATGAGTTTTCATTAAACACAACTTAGGTATTTACAGAAGAAAACATGATCATTAAACAAATGTCATACATGCTCCTAAAGAGACACCTTGAGGTTGAATTATAAGTTACTTTATAGTTTTGCTATAGTACATAAAGGAATATGGTTTTTCTTATTTTCATCACTTAGAATTTTAAATGTAGTAACTGCTTCTGAAAACTCATGTGCAAATCATCTGAGACTGAAAACCTCAGTTTCTAGAAAGGAGCTTTAAGAGAAATGCTTTAAAGTGACAGATGATGAATGGAAGTTCTGAGTATGAAATCCTGAAATACATTTCCGAGATCAGTAGGGAGCCATGTAGAGTACTCTTTTACACTACCGCTATCACTATCACTCTTTTACACTATCACTATATTAAAACAATTAAACCCTTGCATGGACCTTTCAATTTGGTCAGTTTGTCTTACTATTGAAAAACAATTTTATTACATGTGGTAGTTATTAAGTTTCAATGGAAGCATTCATTCTATATATATAAAAAATACTCAAAGAACGGCTCAGAGACTTTAACTGTTTAAGAAAATTTATTTTTTCTGTATATTCCTATGAGCCTGTTCATTTGGAATATTTAAATGATATAAACTAATTAACACTAGAGGCTGACAATTTCAGGGTAGTAAATTCCATGTTTAAATGTGGGGGGATTCAGTGGAGAATTTTGGTGGTATCATTTTTCCTTTCACAGTCTGTTAAGAGTGACTGGGAGTATGTATCTGTGTACATATCATTAGACAGTTCTTGAGAATAAGCCTTTTGAGGGTGTGAAAAACACTCAAATGAGAGTCAGGTGTGGTAACAGTGTAGAAAGAAGTATGTATCATCACTCGCTTTAAAACTTATACTTCACCAAATTCCTAAGAATAGACCCACAAATGATAATTCATTTCCTTCCCTATTCATAATTACATTTTATGGAGTGAATTCAAATTCAACACATTGATCGGAAATGAATATCAATTGCCCACAAGTCCAAATGTATTTAAAACTCAACTAAAGCAATGTTAATAAACTATGGGAAAATGGACTGCCTCTACCCTTCTATGGCAGAAGGATTACCTTCAATAAAAAACACCACTGCTATAAATAATTATCAGAGTCTAAAGTCCAACTTTAATTATCTGCTTCTGGATGGGAGTTTTACTTTGTGGGTATAGTAAAGAAATGCATATTCTCTTTCACATCTCATAATGATAACATCACAAAGAACCTCAGGAATCATCTAGTTCAAGAATCATAGATAGGATGCTAACGAAGTAAGAGAGTGGCAGAACTGGGAAGTTTTCTGAACCTCCTGTAGAGTTCTTGTATCATAACATCTGAAAACATGTGGACATGATTATTAGGTTGAATTATAGATACCGCTCATTACTTTACTTATTCATGCAAAATGCAATGATTGATTACCTGTCCTATGTGAGTACTGAGTGCTTGTAAAACACTCTGATATGTGTTGAGGCAGGACAACAATGAATTAAGGGCATAGTGACTTAAACCTCACTGATCCAATGTGTGGTAATAAACAGTCAAATAAAATTAATATTGCTTTAATACTAATCTTTTTAAAGCATAGATCTGATCATTTCATCCCCTGTTCAAACTTCCAAATTCATTTCTATAATCTTCCAAGCATACTGGGAGAAGAAAGTCTGGCTTTTACTTCATATTATACCCAGCATCTATTTCCTGGCATACAGTTTCTATTATTTTACTTCACCTTACCATTGGTATTATCTAAATTAAAAAATTTGCTTGGTTACTTGGCTTTGGAGTCCTGCAGTACTGGCTTAAAATGTTCCACAATTTTGTAGCCCGCAGTTCTCGGGTAAGTTACTTTGCTCCAACTTATAAATTTGGACGGTACCTAACTCATAAGATTGTTGTAAGAATCAAATAAGGAAACACAAAACCAAAGAATGCCTAGCATAGTGCAGATGCATTGTATATCTTAATACTAGATATTATATTTATTATGGGTAAATGTACAGTTATAAGTGTGCACTGTACCCACACAACTGGGGTTCAGATTTTGCCTCTGCCACTAATTAGTTATGCGGATTTGCATCAATCACCTAGTATCTTAAAGCTCATTTTTTTTTTTTTTTTGTCTTTTTGCCTTTATGTAGAGCCGCACCCGCGGCATATTGAGGTTCCCAGGCTAGGGGTCTAACAGGAGCTGTAGCTGCCGTCCTTCGCCACAGCCACAGCAACGTGGGATCCGAGCCGCGTCTGCGACCTACACCACAGCTCATGGCAACGCCGGATCCTTAACCCACTGAGCAAGGCCAGGGATCGAACCCGCAACCTCATGGTTCTTAGTCGGATTCGTTAACCACTGAGCCACGAAGGGAACTCCTTAAAGCTCATTTTTAAACTGGGAAAATTATGAAACTTGTATGAAAGGATTTTTGAGAGTATTAAATTAAGTGAAATAAAAAAAAATCAAAATGTTGTCCAGTATATAGCACTCAAGAAATGCTATTTAAATAGCATGTATACTGTCTATTACTTTAATCACTATTATTACAATTACTATTTTCATCCACCTCTTAATATACATTTTGCATTCCTGGCTTCATATTTTTCCTCATTTAGTTCCTTCGACAAGAAATTATTGACCTTTCTCTGTCTTATTCATAAATCAAGGTTTTACACATCTGTGAGCCCCTCCACTGGATACGAGTTCTTTCTCCTAACATCCTCAAGCATTTTATCCAGAGGACCTTTATTATGACATGTTTCAGTTCTTATTTTCTTGCATAGATATTTTCAATATTATGGGATATTTCAGACATACAGAAAGCTATGAAAAATAACAAAATGAACACTTGTGTTCCCATTGTCCAACTAAGGAAATACTACTTCTGTCCATCGAGACACCTGATAACAATAGAGACCACTGAAAACAACAAGCCACAGCCTGGGAGAAGATATATGGAACACATACAGTCATCCGAAGCTGCTCTCTATCCCTCCCTAACTATGGTTGCCGTATAAAATACAGGATACCTGGTTACATTTCAATTTCATATAAACAACACATAATGTTTTAGTGTAAGTATGTACCAAATACTGCATTCTTCTCCCTTTCTCAGAGGTAATCATTCTCATAAATTTGTCATTCATTACTCCCCTGAAATCGTTACACTCTTACTGGGTATACTTTACTACCACATAATATTTTACATGTTTTAGATGATAAAAGGTAACATGCTAGATGTATTTTCTCACCTTGCTTTCTTTTTTTCTCAGAACATTATGTTAGATTGTTGCATGTCTAAGGATATTTAGGTTACTTCTATTTTTCATGATTATAATAGTCCATTCCATAAATGTGTACACTAGTCAAGATTTCTCTAGGGATTATACTAAATTCTTCCACTGGCACTCTCCAGGTCTCTGTTCTGCTTTGTGTCTCCACAGTCTGATATTTATGAACTTCACCAAGGAGCTCCCGTGGCTAGACTTCTTGATGATTAGGCGATTGGAAGGCACCCATAAGCTATCACAGGGCAAGAGGGAGAATGAGTCTGGGTAATTTGAACCCCAGGCTCCTTGCCTTCTATTTCACTTCACTCAGCTGCCTTCCCTAATTGAGAACCACCTCTCCTATTGGGCAGCTTTCTCTAGAGCCAGCCCACTTTGTCATGGTTCCAGTAACCCCTCTGCATCTTCCAGCCTAGAGCTGGGGGTAACTCCTTGCTGACATTAGTACTACAATATTGCTATCCTTTGTTGATTTTCTTAACCTTGCCCCAAACTTTGTAGATAGTTCTTTTATGAGATTCTGCTTAATTATCTTTGTGTGTGCCACTTATTTCCAGCTACAATACCAATACAAGCATAAGCCTAGGAACAGAATTTGTTTGCAGACTCTGCATATCCTCAATATAACTAGATTTTGCCAAACTGCTCTTGATAGAGGTTGCACCATTTTACGTTTCCACCAGAAGGTTGTATGGATTCTCATAGCTTTATATTCTAGCACTGGTATTATCAGACTTATTTAACATTTTTACCAAATTGATATTATTGTTGTATCTCATGGTATAAATTTGTATTTCTCCAAAGACTACTGAATTAGAGTACCTGCTCATATTTTATTGGCAATTCAGTTTCCATGCATAACCTGATCATATTTTTACACAGTTTTCTAATGTGTAGTTGGTCTTATTTATTTTTTATAGTTCTTCACATATTCTGGATTTTATTCCTATGCCAGTTATACCCATTGAAAATATTTTCTCACAAGCTGTGACTTATATTTACACTACCCAAAACTGATACATTTTGATGCCCAGAAGTTTAAAATATCAATGTAGTCAAATTGATTAGCATTTCTCCTTCACAGTTATGCTTTTTGTTGAAGTACAGATACTTAGGTATACAGCTTATATCCTCTAAATGATTATAAATTTTGCACTGGCATAATACATACATGAATTTTCTGATTCAACTTGGTGTCTCTCAAAGCACTAGGGCCCAAAGAGTGAGTGAACATAGTTCACCCTCCTACAGCATCTATCCAGTTCTTGGTAATAAATTAAAATCAGAATCCTATTTACAATAGTGATTTCCCAAAATGCAAAAAGTTTTTAGTATCCTGAAATAACCAAAGATAATGAGGAATCAGAGGAAAGAATATATTAATAGGCAAATGATTTGTTCCTCTCACCTATTTTTGATGGGAATGGGTGTGATCACTCTAGAAGACACTTTTGAAGATGTTATTTGATTTAGAATAAGAAATAAAAAAATTAATACACTTTAGTACAGCTGAAGAAAAGATTGTTTTGATTGTATATATATGTATATATACATATAAAACGCATATATATATATGCCTGTTTTTCACTTTACCTTGCAAATTAAGTGTGTTCCTCCAAGTCAGAAATCCTAGACTTGGCTATACAGATGAGACATAGGTCTTTGAAGCAGAACAGCAGTTCTATGACACAGACCAGGGATTTCTCCGATCTGGCTAAATGTCAGGATCATTCAAATAATTCTGTGAATGAGGTCCAAAACCCACAGATCACAAGGCTGTCAAAAGCCATGGTTCCCTGGCATGTGTGTATGAAGTCCTTCAGCCTATTCTCATGTACTATCATGCCAAAGAACAGCTTCACTAGGTTCAAATACCTGCCTAGAGGAGATCTTGGCCACAGCTGAGAGACAGTCATGGGCCTGACCGTTAAGAAATAACATCATTGGCTGCATCATTGGAAACTATTTTCTCCCATTCTGTCATAAAACTCAACAGCAAAAAACCAAAAAACATAATTGAAAAATGGGTAGAAGACCTGAATCAACATTTTTCCAAAGAAGACATACAGATGGCCAAAATGCACATGAAAAAATACTACATATCACTAATTATTAGAGAAATTCGAATCAAAACTGCTATAAGTTGCCACTATACATTTGTCAGAATGGCCATCATTAAGAGGCCTAGAAATAACAAATGCTGCAGAGGGTGTGGAAAAAAGGAACCCTCCTACACTGTTGGTGGGAATGTAAAATGGTACAACCACTATGGAAAACATATGGAGGTACTCATAAAACTAAATATAGAGCTGCCATATGACCCAGGAATCCCACTCCTGGTCATATATCTGAACAAAAGTTCATCGCAAAAGACACATGCACCCCTATGTTTATTGCAGCAGTTTTCACAATAACAAAGACATGGAAACAACCTAAATGTCTATCGATAGATGAATGGATTAAGAAGATGTAGTATATATACACATGGAATACTACTCAGTCATAAAAAAGAACAAAATAATGCCATCTGCAGCAACATGGATGGAACTAGAGACTCTCATACTAAGTGAAGTAAGTCAGAAAGAGAAGGACAAATAACATGATATCACATATCTAGAATCTAATACATGGCACAAATGAACCTATCTACAGAAAAGAAACAAATTCATTCACATGGAGAACAGACTTGTGGTTGCCAATGGATGGGGGAGGGAATGGGATGGACTGGGATTTTGGAGTTAATAGATGCAAACTATTGCATGTGGAGTGGATGAGCAATGAAATCCTGCTGTAAAGCAAGGGAATGATAGCTAATCACTTGTGATGAAATATGATGGAGGTTAATGTGAGAAAAAGAATGTAATATATGGAGTTCATGCTGTGGCTCAGCGGGAATGAACCCGACTATTATCCATGCGGATGCAGGTTCCATGCCTGGCTTTGTTCAGTGGGTTAAGGATCTGGCATTGACTTGAGCTATGGTATAGGCCACAGACATGGCTTGGCTCTGGCATTGTTGTGGCTGTGGTGTAGGCTGGCAGCTGCAGCTCCAATTTAACTCCTAGCCTGGGAACTGCCATATGCTGTGAGTGCAGCTCTAAAAAAAAAGTATATATAGGTATAATTGGGTCACTTTGATGTATAGCAGAGATTGACAGAACATTACAAGTCAACAATAAAAAAAAAAGAAATACCCTCAGCTAAGTGCTCCATTTCCCTCCCACTTGAGATACACACCCCCTTGTTCTCTATGATTCCACTGCTATGGCTCTCTTCTGGCATCAAGAATGAAAGCCTCCACTCTCACTGTTAACAGATTACTTGCCTCTCAATTTTAACTTTGGAATTAATCAAGGATACGGCATTGAATGCAGGAGGCAGATACACCGGTGAGAGAACGTTGAAGAAAACTACTTGTGAAAGTGCAGGTGTGAAAAAAAGAAAAAATCTATTAAGACTTAATCAATGCAGGTCATACTTCATGTACAACCACAAAATAACCATCATTCTAACTTTCATTTTAGCAAGATTTTCTTAAAGCAAAACAACTTTTAAAAAGATTAATGACAGTAGCCTGATGACAGTAGCCTGTGACCTCTGCCACCCAGCATAGGGAGCTTATCCATGTAGTACTTCAATCTCAAGCCTGACTCACTGAACAGCTTGAAAATTTTTCACTCATGAGGTGTAGGGTTGTATCTCCTTCTGAGAGGCCAGTTATTTATTTGACACTTCAGAGGTGAATTAGCAATTGAGCTAAGTAGCTTTTTAATTGTGGGCAAAATATCTTCTTTGAGCATCATCCCGATCGACAGAACTGCTTGCCCATACCCTAATATTGGCATGCTGACTTTGTTCAGAAGGCAGTCCTGCTGCATTAGAGGAGGCAGCTGAGTGGCACAGTAAATGTGTCATTTGCTATTTAACATCTCTGTGACCTGGATTTAAATTTGCAGTGGCACAAAATGCAACCTCAGTTCTCTCAGAAGGCTATTAAGTCTTTCGCAGTAAGCCTTGTCAAGAATCTAAAACACTAAAGGGTTCTTTGCATCCCAGCACCCACTCTTGCTTGCAGAGATGACAAAGTAGTTTATTTCTCTTAAAGGTACTGTTTATAGGGAAAAGGCTGGGTTTGCCTAATCAACTGATATGAATACATATTGTTGTTTATATTTTTAAAAATCTATCAACTGTGCTTCAGCCAGGATCCCAGGAAGAATATAACTGTCCCGTGGATGATTTTTAATCAAGCTGCTTTTCAAGACCATAAGTTTTGGTTTGTTCATCTGCAGGGTAAAATCAGAATAAAATGAAAGGCTTTAAAATAGATGTGCTTCTTTTTCTAAAAGCATCATTACCTACATTCTGCTGTATAACATTGTCCCTTCTGTTGTATCTGAAAGTCAGAATGAATTTGCAGCTGTAGTTTTTTATACATTCAGACTTTTCAACCCTGCTTTCATTAAATTAATTCTAACTGTATTTCTGTTTAAATATTCCACTTTATTACTTCCTGCATACAAGGAAAAAACTGCATTGTTGATTTTTCTTGAATTGAAAACCTAATGTCTCCTTTATTCTTATTCCCTGCTCTTCCAACAATCCACTCAAATTTGTTGAATTTATACCAAAAATGGATCAATAAGTAAATTAATCAGGTTTACTCACCACCTAACTTTAAGAGCAAAGCCCTCAAACACAATTTTTATAGTTCTATCTTCCTCTGCTTGGGCTTTTGCTAGGATACCAGCCTCTTATTTGAAGCTGGAGAGAACATAATTTACTGAAAACAGAGTGCCTGTTTACTATAGCAGACAAGGTACTAATTGTTTCTAATGACCTCAAATAAGTTTGTTATTCCTTAAGTATGCCATTCAGAATGGTGACAACCTTTTCCTTTTGCCTTACTAGTATGTCAAGCCAGAAGTGCCCAATGCCAGGACTTGTATTCATTGATAGAATTTACTCACATACTAGTATTATCACATACTAATGAGATGATGAGCTACGCCAACACCACCACCATCATTTGCCGTCTACTATGTATATACATAAGGTGGCAACCTGATTGCTACTTTAATATATATATTGGAATCATTTGAGGGCCTTTTTTGTAAACGTGGATTTCTGTACACAGCGTTCTATTGGATCAAAATCTCTAAATCAGTGACGTCCAAAAGAGATATAATATGAAACATATAGTAATTTTAAATTTTCTTAAAGCCACACAAAGAAAAGTGCAGGGAGCCACTCATGACCTGAGGGCTGCCGGCACGTAACAGGGACGAAAGTCTTTGAGTGCTGACGCCAGGCTCTGAGGTTGATCAGTTAAAGACAATCTCTGTCCCGCCACTCCTTTGGAATGTTTATGGCAGGAGGTCTTGGGCTGCAGATAAGAAACCTGGGAGGTGGGACCCTGGTCGAAACTATTTCCAGACCTCCGGCCACAAATGCCTTTAAATACAATCACTGTTGGTTAATGTTGTACCAGGTATTTAGGACTTACAGAATATCCTTTAGCCAAACAATGTATATGATTGATCATGTCATGATGACTTGCAGATTCTGGTGAAAATGCTTAAAAACCAAGCTGGGAATAAACTTGGCGTCCACTCTGAGCCTAGTGTCTGGTGGACTTAGAGTGCGACCCTCTCAACACCACCTTTTGTGTCGCCTTTCTTTTCTTAGTCCTGTAGCACAGGTTTTGGGACCTGCTCGTTGTTGGCTGGCTCCGACAGAAAAGGAAAAAGAAATAGGTAAGATTAATTTTAAAATAGTTTTTTAACACAGTATATTCAAAATATTACCATTGCAGCACACAATTAATATTTAAATAATACCATTGAGAAACTGTGCAAGTTTTATAATGTTTTTGGAAGCTGGTGTGCATTTCACAACTACAGCCTATCTCAGTTAGGAACAGGCATATGTGAAGTTCTCCATAGACACTTGTGGCTCATAGTTCACAGTACAGAACTAGAGAGAGGATCTCCGGAATCCGCATTTTAAGTAACCAATTTTCTACTAGAGCAGACAGTCATTGTTTACTATCTGAGGAAATTGTGCCAAGTATTTTAAAGTACATAAAGGTGTGAAGAAGTAGATTTTTCTCCCAAGAGTTCATTTGCAGTGGAGTCATATGTATCAGACACTTGCAAAAATAAGTATAGCACGGGTTGAAAGTGACACATGCAATCAGGTATCCAGGAACACTTGTCGTGGGATTTCGTAGGAAAGAGAGAGAGAATTTTAACTTTGGGAATTAAAAAAAAATGGAATAAATAAGAGAATAATGGAAGAGATAATATCTCCTTTGGGCATGGGATTTAACGATGTTAATTGATTTTTCTTAAGTCCTGCAGCTAATTGGTAGCAAAGTCTATCCAAGCTCTTCTAAAGCTTCCTAGCCCAGCCAACAATCAGGAGATCTACCGATAATCAGAATCCATGAGAAGATACAGGCTGTTACTCTATTCCTTTTCGTACTTCCTCTTTGCTATTCTTATTTACTTTTTTTCCCAACTCAAATGTTTTAACTCTCAGTAAGATTATTCTTAAAATAACATATTATCAAGTATTTGCAGATTTTAGTTATTGGGGTTTCATTTCTCAGATAAAGATTTTCTTCAAAGTTTCTTTTTTCTAACCTGTGTATTTAATCCCTGTTTCTCTTCCTATTTATTCGGTAAAACTGTAATGCTGTTAGGCAGAATTACATTATCATTACATATCATCATTACAGTATTAAAATTCTCCACTTAATTTGTACTCTGTAGATTTGGAAAATATTTAAAATATTTGTATTTACAAACGTTAAGTAAAAGGGTAAAGAATCTTTACAAAAATCTAAAGATGATAGGTAGATACATAAAACTTATTAAGTCTTAAAACTATTTAAGGAACACTTTAAAATATATATTATCTTATTTAATTAATGGATAAATTAAAGAGATCTTTCAACAATAGCTTGAATCAGCTCAGCTTCCTATTATTAAATTAAAGCTCATATTCCCAATTAAAATTCTCATGAAGTAAAAATATGATTAACTATAAATACTAAAGCAGCATAATTTAAAAACTTAATTTAGTTATTTCATGATATATAACAAAATGCAGCATTTGAAGTAATTATTTATAAAATTACTTGGAGAATATTATGAGCCAACCAAGATGTAATGTGGTCAGATTAAATTTGAATGAATTTTTTAACTTGTAATCATTTTTTTAAATGAGTCATTAGAAAGTATGAACTCTTGTCTCATTGTGTTAGATCCTGTCCTTAGATGCTTTACGTTTTTGATGTAGAGAAAATAGTTCACAGTTTTTAACTATTTTTCTTTTTCAGTTTTGACTCTTGCAAGAGAGCAGATAGGACAAAAGGTTGCCTAATGGGTTCAAAACCGAATGTATGTAATGGCGTGTTTTCCTTTTAAAAATATCTACTAAGGTGGTTTTGTTTTGTTCTAAGCAATCTTACCCTTTATATGTCTTACTGGCTTTTGATAGCTTTAATCAACCTGGGTCAAGGTCTCAACAAAATACATTTTAAGTTAAAATTTATAATCACTTTTTATAACAGAATGAAAGTGAGATGCACACTATTTGTATTGAGTTTTCCATTAACCTGAGAGTGACATCCTCTATCTTTTATATGGAGGATAGTAGTGGAAAGTGGTAGGAAGAAAAGAATGGGAAATACTGGAAATCATCTAGCTCTTAGTTTATATTCAATAATGAGAGATCTGAAATGGTGAAATTTCTGAGAGTATAGAAAATTCCAATATTTACAAAAAATTATTTTTTCTTAAAATACCAATACTTAATTTTTGTCTCTCTTAAAAAATAATTTAGATATCCCTTGTCATTTTACAGATGAAGTCACCGTTTGAGACTCTAACCCTTTTGAAGCTCTAACATGGCCAAGTTAGATAGAAGTAAAGAATATAATGAAATGTATATGTCTAGGCACAGCTTTAGCATTGTGTTTAAAACTGGGAAAAAAATTTACCTAACATGTGGTATATTTCCAAATGCTTTAAGGTAGATTTATCAACAGAGATTATTCATAATACTTTTGGTATTTTGCAGATCTTTACTATAGGATGTTTAACTTCCTTAGAAGCAGGTAAAAACTAATTTCATCGATGCATGAAACTGCTGATATACAACCTTAAACTTATAAAAATTTCAACTATATATGGTTCAGACTAACAGTTTTCAGTGTAGAGAGCCACAGCTCATTTGCTGAGTACAATTCATAGTTCACTCTGTACTAATAAGGTTATCTACCTTCTGCTACATTCAACAATACTTGGCATAGATGATAGATCACCTAATAATCATAGAGTCAAAATGTCTTTAAGAAAGCATATTTGGGGATGGGGAATAAATCAAAATTTCATTTAAACACAGATATCTTTCACAGATATTTCAGAAGTAAAACATGTTAACACACCTCCAAAAATATGTTTACTTTTGTTAATTCACCTTCTTCCCCAAATAGTTTTATAATTTGCTAGGAAGTACTTGATTTGTCAATGTGGACATATTCGCATTCACTGAAGATATTTTAGGATTAGATTGTGCAGACATTCATTTCAGCCAACAGTGGTATCATTATCCAAATGATCTAAAGCTTCCTAAAAGAAGTTCCTAAGAGTGCAGTTGCCTACACTGTGCTTTACCTGAGACCAAACAAAGAATAATTGAAAAGTTCAATATACCTGGACCCCATAAAACTATATTTCAAGACATTCAACTACACTAAAAAAAGGTTGAGTAAAGATTACCTATAAAAATATCCAATAATTTATTACCATATAATATTAAATTATAAACTAAAATAATTAGCTCAAGATGATTCTTTATATACTACATGGGCATGTGAATGTCATAGCCTTACATATTTCCATTATCTATCCCTCCCTCCTCTTTGTGAAATGATAGTTGAGCAGACTATGGTAAATTTTCCCTCACAGTTTTTTAGGAACTATTGTGTGTTCATTATCCATCTTCCCTTCAGAAAGTGGAATAGTATTCTATTAAGTAGTGGCTTTCCAACAAGTCATTCTGGAAAAAACAAAAAGATGGATACATTATTCAATCTGAAATATATTTTGTAATCACTAGAAATTATGTTAAGTTAGAGTGACCTTTGATAATACAGAAATGTTTTTCTATCAAAAATATAGATTAAAGGACTGGGATAACATTTGTACATTGATCAAGAGACTGCAAATATTTTTCAAGCAGTAGGCATGTAGAATATAATTTTGGATAGAATAATTTTCATCTGCTTGAACTCTGTATTTTACCTTGGATGACAGGAATGTAGGTAATGTATTTTCTTCTTCTTACTTCTCTGTGTAGGTGTGAAGAACTTCAATACATTAATTTCAGTTGTGTGTTTTAATGATACCTGAAAATAATCATCTGATACTCTGTAGATACTATTTTTGACTTACCTAAAATAAGATATCAAAGTAAGAAAATCCTATTTTTTTTTTTTTAGTGCAAATCCTTGGTCAAATTGCAGAAGATACTATTCTAATTATTTAGACAAACGATTTAAGTTGATTGTTGGAATATTAAGATGCTACAACTGTTGAATAGATAAGAATGACTATATTGTGAAATCAGTTTGGCTAACTTCACCAAGTAGCATTCTTATAGCTCCAGACTGATTTTAAATCAACACTTACACACAAAGCGCTTACCTGCTGAGACAACTCTTTTTCAAATTAGTATATCTATTTTATTAAGGAAAGGAAGGCAAATAGGTAAGTGGAATGAGTCTTTTATTCATCATCTCACTATTTCACTCACCAATTATTTTAGCACCTATAGCATACAGCAATAAATAAAATGGGAAAAATTATTTTTGCTTTCATAAAACATAAAATTTACCAGAGGAAAAGAGAGTAGGCAAATGCCATATAAAATGTCCAGGAGTGTTATGTGCTGTTAAGAAAAATAAAGCAGGTCAAGTGATCAGAAGGGACTTGTCCCCTACTTTAGAGAGAGTTGTCATCTTCACTGATAAATGACTTTTGAACAAACACCTGGAACAAAGGACTAGTGTGACTGAAGAAGAGAGCTGGAGGGGATTTACAAGTGATAAGATCAAGCAAGCAGCAAGGGTCAGCCCATGTAGTATCTAGTAGACCAGGTAGAGACTTCATTTTATTTTATTTATTTATTTTTTTTTTATGGCCGCACCTGTGGCATATGGAAGTCCCTGGGTCAGGGATTGAATCTGAGCTGCAGTTGTGACCTATGGCACAGCTACACAAGGGCTGGATCCTTTAACCCACTGTGCTGGGCCAGGCATTGAACCTGCACTTCCACAGTGACCTGAGCCACTGCAGTTACATTATTAACCTAATGTGCCACAGTGGGAACTCCCACAGACTTCATTTTAATTCAAAGCAGTGAAACAGAAAGTGATCAACGTAAGATTTCATTTCACTGACGATATATTATATCATGAGATTGTCTCTTTGAGGAACATCTACTTATTCTGCGCCTGCATGACCTAGGGATCTCTCCTAGGAGGATGCTGGTATCCTTGTTCTACTAGGAAAATTCTGAAAAAGTGTTTTATACAGATGTTCAAAGGCCTTGATGTCTTTCTGACCCCTCTATATTGTCTACTACTGTCAGACAACAGCTCCCCAAACACCAGCCAGTGGAAGAGCCATTCCAACCCATGACCACCCAAGTCTTTTGGACACATTCACTTTCTATGTCCTCCAGGTCTATATTAGGTAGGAGGCAAAGAAAAATATTCTGTATTTCATTCAGGGGACAGGAAGGTGTGAGCTTCCATACTCTTGCTAAATCACTTTCCCAAGGGCAGGCCAATTCTACTTTCCTCCATAATGACCCACAGACAATTGTGCCAACTCCACCTGTTAGATTGGTCTTGTCTTGCTCTTGGAAGATGACTGACACATTTCTAGTTCCCACCCCTTTTTACCTCTTGAATCTGCCTGAAACTGGCCCTGTGTTGATCCATGTGTGTGGATTTCCTTTTCTTCTCATTATCTATTTTAGGGCTCAAACTTCTTCCCTACTGCTTCCTATTTCCTCTCTATTCTGGGTGCTCAGATTAGTCCACTGCACACAAAAATATATAGTTTACTTCCTGATAGTTAAGCAATTTCTCCAAGTTCAATCTGTTAGTTACTATTGGTCAACTCAGTAAATCTTAAATGTTTTCTTAAAAATGGGGATATCTTCTAATGTCATAACAACAGCGATTAATGGAGGGAGGGAAATAACTGAAATAAAAATATCAATGGGAATGCAAAATTTCATCTCATTCATTTTAATTTACTCAAATATAAAGGTATTTCTATATTTGTTTTTTAAGAAATATAAATTTAAGGATTATAGATATAGTTAAAGAACTCAGATTTTTCCATGTTTCCATGGGAAAGGGGTATTGAAACAATTGGTAAGGGATGAAAAACCCCATGAAATAAATAGTGAATTTATCCATATATAATAACGCAGTGCCAGCTGGGTTTTTATGGTGATTTATAACACCTTTTGCTAAAAAGAGAAGATGGGTGCACAGGTCATTTTTTAAATATGAACTGACATGCTACATATAGAAATGATATTTATTATAAAACTTAACTCACACAATTGATTGTTTGCCAACAAAAATAAAGAATAAATTATCTAAGATTCCATGTCCAATATTTTAAATCTCCATGAACGTTTTAATGTAGTAAATTTTAGCATATTATATATTTTTTACATTAGCCTAAAAAATCACAAGTACTGAAACAGAAGAACAAAAATTTATTTTACTATCCAATTAACAAATTTAGTTGCTTATCCTGTCAGCCAGTGAATCATAATGCATTAGACATAAATCAGTGAGGAAGTACTACTTAAACCTGCACCTTGTAATCAGAGCTACAAATTCTGGCAGCAGGCCACATAATCCAGCACTCAATGTGCAGCATTATTTTATTCCAGTAAACATATTAACAAAATGTACAACTGTTTTAACATGGTGGATGATCTAATGGCATCTCGGCAAAAAGGCTTTGTCCATTTTTTACACAAGTGTGATGATAAATGTATTTTATAATTTTCATCATAAATCAGTGGGAGAAATTAACTGTGCCCTTCTAGTGCGTTATAATTTTTAAAATCACTGCTTTGGAAATATAGGCTCCAATTCAATACAAAGTGAGATCTTTGTATATATTGCGTATGAATTTCTTTATTATTTTTGTTTGTAATCCCCAATCCTAGCTAATTTGTCCTTTAAGCCTATAGGCTTTGTGGCACATGAAAAAAATGTAAAATAAGATATTTACCTACAACATGATTTTGATTGCTTTAGATGACTCATTTATCCTGACATGTATTTCTATTCTAGGTGCAGAGTACATGAATAAAAAGTGAGTTCCCAAAATATAGAAATATTTTAAGTGCAAATAAATGATACAGTTACATAGAATTGCGATTATATTTAACACAAGCTTCTACTAAACTAAATGCCTTTATCTTTTCTGTTTTCTATAAATGCTTGGTGTAGGTCACTATATATATGCCAGTCTCACTTTGGCTTGGTGTTAGGCTACACAAATTCACCCTAATGGTTCACTATGTTATTTGCAACACGACTACTTGAATATTTTCCAGAGCTGCTTAATCTCTACTGCATTATTAATGAGTTCTCAAAAATGGGACCTCAATGTTTCAATTCCCTACCCTTTCAAAATTATCACTGTCACTTTATTTTTTCATTTTTTTCTCAGTCCCACAGGTCTGCATGCTCTATACCTTTATCCTATTCCTCCTAAAATGTGTCTAAATTTTAGTCTATAAGTCACTAACTCTATATAGCAACTGGTAAATTAATCCTAAACCTCTTCTATTGGTTTTTATCTATCATCACTCTACTAATTCTGTTTATTCAGATCCCAAGTGGGCTTGAAGGATTTTGTTTTTGTTTTTGAAGTTTTTAATTAAATGATCTGTATTTTTAGCCAGTTGTTACTGAAACACAATCTTTCTTGATTATCATAACTTTACCAACTGATCAAAATGAAGTTTATGTTTTCACTAAATCCATTTTTATTTTCTCCTTCCTTCCTCCCTCCCTCCCTTCCTTCCTTCCTTCCTTCCTTCCTTCCTTCCTTCCTTCCTTATGGCCGTACCTGGGGAATATGGACGTTCCAAAGGTAAGGGATTGAATCCCAGCCACAGATTCAGCAGCAGCAACGCCAGATCCTTTAACCCACTTCACCAGGCCAGGATCAAACTCATGCTTCTGCAGTAGACTGAGCTCCTGCAGTTGGATTCTTAACCCACTGTGCCATGTAGGAACTCCCATTTTTATTTTCTTTACCTTTGAAAATGACTTCATAACTGACCCAAATCAACTTCATAATAACTGAATAACTATCAGCTTCTTCTGTCATTGACCAACCACGACAAGTCACCGAGTTCTGCCTACCACGACTCTTGCATTTCTGCTCTCCTGTCTACGCTAATAGCCATTTGCCACCCCCATCAAGTCACATGAGCTTTCTAAGGAGTAAAAACTTCCTTCATCTTCTCTGCTTCAATCTAGGCTTCTTTCCCCAACCATGAGTTTTAAATTCCAGCCATGATCTGCTATTCCCTGGCCCCAGTCACTAATAGGAAACTTTCAGCACATTTGTGTTTATTTTTTTCACTGCAGTCTCTTCTTCCTGGGACAGCTCTCCCTATCTCTACCTTTTGGGCTCTAACCCATTCAAATCACTTCATTCTCATTTCAAAATTTTATTTGATCATTGTGTATTCTTTGTTGGCCTTCAGTACATTAAAAGAATATTCCTTAAAGCTCTTATCACAGCTATCCCTTCTATACTCAGTTTTATGTGTCTTTTCACCACCAGGTTATAAACTCATTAAGGACAGCAATGACGATGTATGTTTTTTGCATTCACAGACCTGATAGAAAGCATAAAATATATGTTCGACAAAGGTAGGTTCATCTCAACCACAGGTATTTCATGTTTTTTTTTCTTTTGATATATGACACCTTTTTTCCTGTGTCTATTCAAATATTAATCATGTCAGTAGCAAATCTGAGTCTCACCCCGTCCTTCTGTCACTCTTCTCATAATTATTTATCTCCTTACCAATTTAATGTACTATTTGTCTGGTACATTCTATTTGTATTGTTCAATTTAAAACTCATTGTATATTGTTTTGTTGTGTTATCCTCTACTTCATGAGCTTTAATTTCATGACCTAAGAGATTTAAATGCTTAAAAGGAGAAACCATTTACATCCCTATATTTAAAAATTTCATAGTAAAACTTGATTCAAGGGAAATACTTTACATATCAGTGTATAAGTGAATGTAAAATTTAAAATACATTTTATTTTACTAGTATATCATTATTTTTATTATCAACCATGTGTTGATTAATCTAGAGATACAATATGCACATGTGGAGAAGGGAAAGGCCAGTGATAAAATGATTGAGGAGGTAGGGCATCCATACACTTATCTCTAATAGACACCACTTTATCTGTTATGCCAGAGCCCTATAGTGATTATTCTGTTCTAGAGTGACTTTGCAGTTCCTACTCATGAGAACAATGTATTTAATGAGTAAAAAATAAAGTCTGGGGTTAGAGACTTTCAGATGCATAATAAAAAAGTTATTTATTCCAAAGAAATTTCACTAATAAATGCTTGTAAGTACTTATAACATGTATAGCATAGTACTTCATCATATTGCAAACTCAAAGCAATAAATAGGCTGATGAAATCTGAAAAAAATATCATAAATACTATTCCTCCATTCTACACTTGCAAGGTCTTCTTCATCACCTTTAGCCTTTTCCTTGCAATTTTGTCTGAAATACAGTTCCTACCTAAAAAGAAAGAAGAGAAAGTGCAACCAAATCAAAGAGTCCTCAGCCAAGAAAGCAGTCAATCCCTCATGGAAATCACAAATAACTCTGTTTATCTGGTGACCACAGTCCTCCTCTGCTCTTGAAAATCTAGCTCCAGATTTTGAGGATGTTTAAATAAAGAATAAGAAAAATCAGGAAATCTATTTGGTCAATCACATTATAACTACCTCAGTTTATGAAACTCTCAGGCTAGGCAAAAATGTCTATATCACTATTTGTGCTAGAATCATAGAGGCTGATAGAAGAGCCAAGTTTCTGAGAACCTGAATTGAAACCCAAAAGCTACAAATTATTAAAAAATGAAATATTTTCTTTTTAGTTTTATTGAAGTATAGTTAATTTACAAGGCTGTGATAATTTCTGCTGAACAACAAAGCAACCCAGTCATCATATACACATATCCATTCTCTCTCAGATTCTTTTTAGACAAAATTTAAAAAAATCCTTCTCTATGACATTTATCTGAATGATTGATCCCAGTGTCTGGGCAGACAATGCATTATAAATATCAGAAAAGAAAGGCCTTAGCTTGCTACTGACAATTTGGAAATTTTAAAGTCCCAAAATCCCTTAGAGCAGGGAGAATGCACAGCTGTCCAATAAACCGAAACACAGTAAAAACATCTAAAATATCAACTTTGTGGCTTTTACTGATACTTCACACATGTATTCTTGGGGTAATTGAGAAGGATACGCTCACTGGTGAATTCAAAATGAATAAAATATCCTTGAAAATAGTCTTCCCTTAAGGTTACACAGATAAAAAAATTTCTTATATTATGGAAGCTCCCTTTCGCCTCCACAAAAGACACCTTGTCCTGAGGACATCCGTGTCTTCTCATACCCTTTGTTTTAGGCCATCTGTTCCTATTTTGATAATGGCTTAGCTTGTTCAATATCAGGGCCTTTCCTAATGTGGAGGTGACACGCTTTTATTTAATTTTGAATTTAGCTTCTATTCATTTTATGATTGTACTCTATTTTGGTAATTACGTAAGGCACCCAGAGGGATTCTGTCAACAGTAACATTAAAAATTAATAAGTGCATGAATTTGTATGATGATTTATATTACAGAGAGCCCATAAGGCATCAGTAAAAGATGTTGTTTGGACTTAGCATCAGGTTACCAGTAAAAATGATATAACACATAGCCACAGTTATTATCTTTTAATAAAAATTTTTACTTTATTCCCTTTTCCTTCTCTAGCCTCTCCTTCCTCCTTCCCTCTCAAAATTCTTTCATATAATTACTGAACCACGCACGTTCTCCTTTTGGAACTGACAATCTGTCAGTGCCATTCATTTTCCTGGCTATAAATTCTAGGAGCCACTTTTCGCCCCTTATACCTCATCTACCCCCAATGCTGTCCTTTCTTCTTTAAAATTTAAATAATCCCTTTACTTTTCCTTTTCATTCATACCATCATCATAATTGATCCAGATTTATTAAAATGAGAAAATTAAGCTGGTGGAAATATTCTCCTTGTGTTTTCATGCCTAGACTTACTCATTTAGTATGTATAGCCTGATGATTGCAATGATCTAAACAAATGAATGTGAATCAGTCTCCCAGTACAAACCATTCTTGAAAAGTGACAGTGTACAGTAGTTTTATTTAGAATGCACATGATAATCATCAAGATTTTATCAAGAACGGTTGTTTTATGAGTTCTATTTTTAAAGATTTTTTTTAAAAAGTATGTGTTCACTGATTCAGATTAAGGAATTAAATGTTTTGACCAAGTGATGCTTTATGTAATTGTTTCATTATTACATAGACATATCATCTACTGAGTAATTCTTTTCAAATCAGCAGAAATAGTTTCAAAATTGATTCTTCATAATATTGACTCTCCCCACTTCTTTTAAAAAATGTAACATCTACTACTGAACTTTCTAACTATTTACTAAGGACGCTTTCTTTCAATTCTCTGTCAAATGAAGTGGAAATTTCCAGGTGTTATTTTCAAGTTCTGTATTCTCAAAGTTAGGCACCAATGACTAATTAAATCCACAAGCAGGTGAATGCAGGTGCAGAAAATTGTGCCTGCAATTAATCACACCTGTGAAATATTTAGCCTGTGAGACAAAAGCTGGGCTTTTAAAATGTTGGTTCTGAGCTTACTTACCTTGAAGCAAAAAGTTTCCAGATTCATCTTTTTAAAAATTGCATGTTTCAACAGAAAATTGTATCCTTTTATGTTTCTGCTTTAATATTACAATTTATAAGAAATTTAGTGTTTGAATCCAACTTGAATCTACTAAAGTATCAATATTTAGATCTGATAAAAAGATGTGCCTTTTATAATTTTAATAAACTACTTTTTCTACCTTCAGGCAGATAAATCCTCATAGATTAATAATTGATTTGAATTTTTATTTTTTATTTTATTTTATTTTTTTTTTTGCTTCCTTAGGGCCACACCTATGGCATATGGAGGTTCCCATGCTAGGCGTTTAATCGGAGCTTCAGCTGCCAGCCTACGCCACAGCCACAGCAATGCCAGATCCGAGCCACATCTGCGAGCATTGAGCGAGGCCAAGGATTGAACCCACAACCTCATGGTTCCTAGTCAGATTCGTTTCTGCTGTGCCACAATGGGAACTCCAATTTAATTGAATTTTTAACCAAATAAATATTTAAATGATTATTTCTACAACTTAGAAATTGCAGATGTATCATTATGCTAAAGATATTTCTCATCTTTTAAATTATTTATATTTCTTTAAACTTCATATTGTATCTATTTTGTAGTGATCTATCAGTATACTTCATTGACTCACAAATCCCTGAAATAAACAGCAAATTCTTTTCTAAACAGAGTGGGAATTTACATATGAAAAGAACAGTTGTTAATAGCTTAATATCATGCTTAGTTTGTATATTTTTAAATCCTATAAATGAGTGTAATATAATGAGTTTTCATAACTTTCATCAATTAAAATCTATATCAATGCCAAATGAAAAATAAAGAAATTTTAACCTCAAGAAACTGGATGTTTGGCTACTTTTTATTGATTAGCAACTAAAAATGACATGAATTCAGCAGCAGTGCTTTTGAGAATAATAAGTTGGATGACTTTTGTCCAGAGGTCTATATTATGTGTATATAAGTATGTAAAATACATAGTATCACATTATCATGGATCAAAAGGAAAAGTAAAGCAGATTTTACTTTTCATTTCCTCATAGTCACATTTGTTTTCAATTTATTCACACTTAACCTATGACTATCAATATTCTACAACATTCTAGGCACTGGGATAGCCACTGGGGATGCAAAATGATGATCCAGACACTGATGCCTACTTCAAGGAGTTCATTATTGTTTTGGACTCATGCCATCAAAAAATTACAAAATAGCTAAATTGTGTATTATATGAATTTTGGTGCAACATGATATAAAATCCCAGATTAGGGAGATAATACTTACAAAAGTTTTAAATAAATATTGTCATATAGTCTTCAATTATTTAAACATTACAGACAAACTATACATTAATACTTAATAAATCACTCAATGATACATTTGTTCTAAGCATGTACATAACTCCTACTAATACTTTAAGAATATCGAATTGTCCTTTATAAGACTGTATTCACGTCAGTTGAAACTCACTTTGTCATCATGTCTCTCAAAAATATGATATAGGAACTGCGACTCCTGCAGTAGAAGAGGTGTGACCTGTGACTGGCCATGTCCACAAACAATACATCGGGCCCACAGAGGCCCAACAAATTGCTGAGGTACAAGCTCCCACCGAGCGAGTGTAACCCAGCCTAGGATGACCCAACACTGGACTACATGAACCTGCTCGCCATGATCTTCAGCATGTGCGGCCTCATGCTCAGGCTGAAGTGGCGCGTTTGGGTTGCTGTCTACTGCTTCTTCATTAGCTTTGCCAACTCCCAGAGCTCTGAGAACACTAAGCAGATGATGAGTAGCTTTCTGCTGTCTATCTCTGCTTTGGTGATGTCCTATCTGCAGAACCCTCAGCCAATGAAACTGCCCCATGATGTCAGCCTAGATGGGTCCCATCCTGGACCCCTCTATCCACCTTGCCCTAGGCCTGGCCCTTGGCTGCTCAGTCTCCAGCCCTCAACTGCAGTCCTGGGCATCCCTGGGTGAGGTAGTCACAGGGCCAGCAGGTTGTTGGAGGGAACCTAGCTCTGTCCCTGGGATCCCACTTCCACTGGGTCAGAGAGGGGAATCCCCTAGGTCAACCTCTTCCTGCCTCCCCAACCCTGCCTGCTGGGAAGATGCTGTCCGTGTTTCTAAGTGTATCCACTCATTTTCATGTTGCAACCAGTTAATTATAAAGTTTTGCATTCTGGGGAAAAATTATCTAATTTGCTTTTCCACTCCTTCTCTAGAACGTCCCAGTTATGCCTTGATAGGTAAATGTTCATTGAGAAGCATGGGTCAATTTTACTCAAGTTACTGCTTAGAAGAAGCTGCCCAATAGACTCTCAACACATATCATTGAACAAAATCTCTTGAACAATCTCTACACTTTACATTCAGAAACTTTCTTCTGAAATGGGGAAGGGCTGATTGAAAAACTCTATACCTAGAATAGGTTAAGTACTAAGCTCCAATCTTGGCTGTCCTGTTGCAGCTCTGAGCCCCTCCATCAGCTGACACCCATATTCTGCCAGGCTTGGGGAATGACAAGAAGCTAGAGAATACCGCCTGGTAATTCCTCTCTGTGTGTCTCATATTATTTTCAACTAGTGTTGGAGATCAAAGAACAGTCTAAGAATTTGATTCATGAGGATTTAGTGTTTCTAGTGAATAATTGCAAAGACATTAATGCATAATAGGCCTCTAACCTTTTGACTTTTCAGAGAGCCCATCATAAGTTAAACACAACAGATTCTGATTGCTGAAAACATGTACATCGTAGTAAGAGAGAGAAACTAGGCTGAGGCCAGAGAATGAATGTCAACACATTATTTAGATAATGTATTTCAATATAAACACACGTAATGTGGAAAAATACAGGAAGGATAAAATTTTAAAATATTCTACTTGAAAAACCAGCCTCCTACATTATTTGGTGGTTCCGTGCATAAATAAACCTGAACTAATATCAATCATTTTCAAAGGAAAAAAGAATGACATCTAGCCTAACAACTAGTGTTCCAATTTTACAACCAATGCAATTTGAAATGGCAGTAATATTAAGCCCTGACTATTAATGATAGCAGTTCTGCTGACTGTTACTAGAGTGAAGACTTGATCTGTAAATAAATTCAAATTACTTGCTTTCACAGTTTACTCAGACTTCCCATAATTTGTTTCTCCCCCTTTATACATAGTATGAAAGCTAGGCGGCAGATTTATCCAATGTCTTCTCATTTTATTTTGATGTGATGTATCATATTTCATCACATCTTGTTATATGATTCAAGGTAATGTCTTGTGACATCGCATCATGTGCTCTGTACTTACCTACACAGGTGTTAACTTCACCGATCAGAATTAAATTAGAAACGTTTGGCATATAGCTAGTCATTTTTTTTTTATTACTGATTGAATTCAACTAATATACAAACTGCTATATTTGATACTGGTCACTTACTGTGAAGTTCCTGACCAAAATGGAATTTTGTTCTAGCAAAATTTACATCTAGTAAAATTTCATTTTCTTTCTAAAGGAAACAGTTGTGTTTAAGTGTGTGTCCTTTCATATTTTTTGTCTTCATGGGTTTAGTTGAAAGCTCTAAGGTTTCCTTGCCTGCTGGTTAGTAAAGCAACCCTTGCCTTCTCCACAAAAAGAGGAAGACGATCATTATCTTTTAAGACTCTGCATCTGGTCTCAATTTTCAGCAGATCTCAATTCAGGCAAAGCAACAGAACAGACCACATAAATGTACTGAAGGAAGAGAGACCATAGGGTAGCATGCTCTAATTCCTTTTATTCCTTTCTCTCCTTTTAGTGTCTTAGGGATGCTGCAGCTGTACTGCATTAACACAGTTCATTGACCCACTTTCAGAGCTTTAGAGTAGGTGGCTATTTCGTCTTTTTCTCTGCATCTATACCAGCTGACTTTGAGTCCTGAAAGCGACCAGGCTTTAAACTGTGGTGAGTTGAGATTATTCTAAGTAACTTCAGCAATGAAGAAATAAAGCCAGATCTCTTTGGCCTCCTGAAGGCATTAGACAATCTCTGAAGCATTCAACTGTTAAGACCTTAGTCTAGGGAAACTGTAAAGTTGCCACAGGTCAATGTTTTTTGAAGGATTTTTATTCTCTTTTCATTGAGTCAGGATATAATGCAGTCAATATTCCATGTAAAATCCACTCATTTTTCTGTGTTATATTTATGCAAGGCTTTTTAAAGCTGAAATAGTTACTATGTTAACTTTTGAGGAATGCTAAAAATTAACATAGTGGTCTAAAAAAGTTAAAGCCTATTTTACAAATTTTAATTTACTCCTATTATTTTTAGGCTCTAAAATGTCTCATTTATTAAATTAGAAATAAAATATTACTTAATATGCTTTTGCTCAGTTGTTCTTATTTCTCCTGCTTCTGCTTTGGTTCAGATAAATGAAAACTATTATACTATACGTAGGGATAATTTTTGATTGCCAACCTTATCACCTAAGACAACTTGAACAAAATTTGGTAAAAATTAAATGCAAAACATACATTAAATTTTTGTGAAGCGTTACTCGGTATCAGGAAAAAAAAGTCAAGTATTTGGTTTAAAAAGTTTGGAAAATGCTACATTAATGACTTTATTGCACTTTTTCATTTCCTGTTTTACGGGGAGTAGGTATTAATTTTATCAATACCTTTTTATTCATTTATTCAATCTTCAGATCACATACTTCTGAAAACCAAGGAAACTTCTAGGACAAATGATAAATAAGTCACCCTCAAAGAGCTCTCTGCACTAGTGCCGTGCATAACCCTATGAATCCGGTCAGGTCAGTGAAGATAACCTTAGCAGAACCAACTCCCTCCAACACAAAGGGTGTATTCTGTATGTTACGTTAAGTAAAATAATGATGTGTATATTTTCACCACAACTTTCTGTGCTCTGACAAGACCAGACAAAGAGTTAAGTATTCTGTGTCCAGGACTGCAGTGTACAAATCATAGGAATGAGTGAAAGAACTGAGAGCCATCCAGTCAGGCTGGATTAATTTGCCTTGGGAAGGGGAGATTGTTAACAGTGGGAAGGAAGTCTGTGTGAAAGAGCAGAAGGTAAAACTAAAAAACCTATGGGGACAAAGTTAGCAAAATGTTTTGGGGATTTCGTAAAATAAGAACATAAAGATATTGTGATGAGTGTTATGTTCTGAAAATAGAGAATGGGAGCTAAAATGAGGAGAGACAATTTAAAGAAGGCAAGCTGTGCATTACAAATGAAATCCCCAAAGACATCATTTTTCAAAACATTTTTGAATGTTGAAATATTCTGAATTAATTATTTTAATGTTGCATAATGCTTAGACGGGACCACCAAGTAGTTTGGCAGTAAAATGTTATACCAAGTTTCAACAGTTTTATTATTTTCTTACTAACATATTCAAAAATTAACTTTAAGAATTTTTAACCTATTAGAGCAGAATTAACTCACTAGAAAATTTAAAATCACATTCCTATCATAAAATTATTCAATAGACTCTGATATTCATTTAGGTCTCTCAAACTCTATAATCTATATTGCTAAAACATTATATTGAAAGTGGCTTCATTTTAAATATTATTTTTTAGATTATTGCTATACTGTACATCTTCCGATATTGTGTTGTTGACTATTCTGGATGTTTCTTAAACGATACAAAATATCATTTTGAGTTTAACACTCAAATAGTTCTCAAAGAATAACTAAGTATACAAGAACAAGGAAGATCACATTACTGTCAACAGTCAAATCATAGGATCTTTTATACGAAGTGAAGAATAGTATTTTTTCAAACTTAGCGTCATACCAGGATGCACTGTTTCTACTGTATGTGGCTCCTAGAGGCTAATTTAAAATATTCATTATTTCAAACATTTTTATTGCCACATCAATAATAAACTACATTGTGTAAGAGAATTACATGTATACTATGTATTTTCCATATTGTAATATTGATAAAATTGCAATATATATTACGTATGCAGAACATATCACTTGAAAAACTCTTTAGAGATATTTAAAATTATATTTTAAAATGAGTATTAGTATATTATGCTATGTTACTTTAATATCACCTGAGCTGTTTTTTTTCAGTATTAATAAGAGAAAGTTTTACAGTTGTAATGTGAATAGTGCTAAAAGAACTTATTTTCTTATCTCTTTTCTAAAATTATATTTCTGAAAAATACAACTTCTATGCCTAATTGGGTCATCAGGGACCATTGCCAATTACTAAAAAATTCCAATGTGATTTTGCTCATCAATTTTCAGTAGATTATGTTGGAATGCACAAGGAAAACTAAGCAATTTGCGAATTTCATTTGCATTAAAATAACATTCAGGGGCAATTTCTCTTCATACTTATTGGGAAATTCACTTTTTTGCTCAAAGTCTCAAACAAGGAGGTATGGATGGGATGAGTAATTTGAACCCCATTTAACAATGTGTCTAAAAAATATAGTTAATTAAATGAAAAAGATTAAATTGACAGGAATCACTTTACAGATAATTTTAAAATCTCTAATGTGCTTTAGGAAGGGAAATTTTATTCAAAAGTATGAAAATACCTGGCAGGTTAATCATAGAGGTCGTAGAGGCCTTCAGAGCCATTGATTAAGGCAACTGATATAACATAAATCACAAAATACCAATGAGATGAAATTGTGTGGACTGCAAATGTGTAGAATGGTTGTAAAACCATCCTGTGTCTGATAAAGGATCAACAACATTTTTCATTAACGCTAGCTAATTCGTTTCAGAATTATACATTGCTTTCTGTTATTACTGTTTTATATTTGTATTTTTTGATTTTGTGGTGTGGGAGTAGGTGATACATATGCATATGTGTGACTTTGTGTGTCTGCTTTTCTTCTGGCATTAGAGGAAACTGGGAAAGAACAGGGAATACAAAAAACAAAAGAAAGTGATTTTTTTTCTGGTAAGTCATAAAAGGCCAATTTTGTAAACTGAATAAGATTAAAGCAACAGGAAAGTGAAAAACCAATGGGATAAGCTTTTTGATTCTTGAAAAAGATGGTACAAAGTCTAAGATAGTCACAAAGTTAAAATCAGTAATGTCTAGGAGGTAGTTTATAAACGTTACTCATTGTGAAATAATAAGAATAGGTTTTACTTCAATGGATAAAATTAAATACCGGTAGTTGATTCCACCTAGGCATTTATTTCTCTTTAACTATTGCCCAAAATTGTCCGTTAGCTCACAGTTATTGATTAATCATAGTATCCCTCAGTTAGAAGAAAGCATAAAGTTAGAAATTTGTAAAAGAAAACCACTTGCCAAGAAATAAATACTTCAAAATTTTCTAATAGATTGAAATGTAATCTCTGCTTGAAT
>PVHT020000521.1:9860696-9981196 GCA_004024745.2 Catagonus wagneri | reverse complement strand
GGTAGTTGATTCCACCTAGGCATTTATTTCTCTTTAACTATTGCCCAAAATTGTCCGTTAGCTCACAGTTATTGATTAATCATAGTATCCCTCAGTTAGAAGAAAGCATAAAGTTAGAAATTTGTAAAAGAAAACCACTTGCCAAGAAATAAATACTTCAAAATTTTCTAATAGATTGAAATGTAATCTCTGCTTGAATAAAAACAGAGATTTGGAAACATTACATTACATTAATGCAAGATCTATATACAAGTAATTTCCATCCATTTGTCACATATTATTTATTTACTTATTTATTTATTTTTGTCTATGCCTGTGGCATGCAGAAATTCCCAGGCCAGGGATTGAACATAAGCCCCAACAGGACTTGAGCCACAGCAATAATAATGCTGGATCCTTGGTGCTAGACCACCACGGAACCATTTGTCACATTTTAGGTGTTAGAAATTACAAAGATAGGAGGATCCCATTTTCTTGATACATACAAACATGCTGAAAACTTATCATGTGCCTTCTCAGATTTCTCTGATCCAGGACAATAACCCTTCATTGCTTCTATTTGTCTTCATATTCGATATCCTTATCAGCTCTCTTGGGTATTTCCTCTTTAATTAATCAATGGTTCCCTTTAAATTACATAGTGAGAAATACAATGGTCATTTATATTTGAGTGATAATGACGAAAATACTCCATAAGAATCATTCTCACTTGCTTGGGAGATGTCTAGCTTTTGGTAAAATAAAGACATCAGAGTAAAAAATAAAACTACCTCAGAATGGTTTACCAAATCGTATCAAAAAAATAAATGCACCTGGAGTATGAGCCATGCAAATCCAAGCTTAAAAAAATGACAGTGATCATCATGCCCATTATCAGAAGAATATTAATTATTTTCTTTCTTTTTTTTGCTTGATAGGGCTGCACCTGTGGCAAATGGGAGTTCCCAGGCTAGGGGTCGAATTGGAGCTATAGCCCCTGGCCTACGTCACAGCCACAGCAATGCAGGATGGAGCCGTGTCTGCAAACTATGCCACAGCTCAGGCAACACTGGATCCCCAACCCACTGAGTGAGGCCAGGGATCAAACCCGCATCCTCATGGATCCCAGTTGGGTTCATTAACTGCTGAGCCACGAAGAGAACTCCCCGAAGAATATTAATTTTGACATGAATTTCCAGTTCTTGTAATTGGGCTTTATTCTGTCATTTGTGTTCTCCCACATGACCTCATTAATATATTTTCACCACAGGAATAACAGATAAAACCTCTTTATATTTGAGGTCATCTTGCATAACTGAAACAATAGTCCAAATCACTGAACATCTGAAAATATCCCTTCTCTAATGTAAAAGACAAAGAGGAGCATCACCATTTATAGAAACTGAGACAGAGGCTGGGTTTCTTATTGCTAAGTTACTAGTAATTGTCCTTGAGTGATCAGGAATGATGCTTATTTCCTAGCAAACAGGAAATAAACTAGTAAATGTATCCCTGGCATGCAGCAGCTAGAATAAAGGTAAAGGGAAGAGCATGACGAATATTCACTTCTTAGTGAATATAAGATTATTATATAGCTACCCAATGTCACTATACAAAGTCCTGGAAAATTTTGTACAATCCTGTGAATTTAAAGTCCTTATAGTCCTATTTTTTTAAAAGAGTATAAGAAATCACCAACTGTCATCAATATAGAAATTAAAACAAATACATTTGTATTTTTTGTTCCCTGGTGGCCCAGTCGTTAAAGATTCGATGTTGTCCTTGCTGTGGCATAGGCTTGATCCCTGGCCCAGGAACTTCCACATGCTATAGGCATGACCAAAAACTAAAATAAAATATACATACACACATTATGAGCACCATCTTTCATATAGTTTCACAATGAACTGTAATCATGCCCCTCACTTCCTTATCTCAATTGTGTTGTTGAAAGCCTGCCTCTGACATGAAGTACAGAAAATGAAGCAATTATTCTGAGAATAAATTATTAGGAAGAAAAAGAGATTATGGGTTCCACAATTAGGAAAAACAAACTTGATGAGAGCATAAGAAAGACAAACATATAGACCAGCACTATCAGATAGAACTTTCTGGTGAATTCAAATGTTCTACAATCTATCATATATACTAGTGATTTGCCAGCTATAGCTATAGAAAACTAAAATGTCTCTAGTATGACTTAGGACTTGTTAATTTTACTTAATTGAAATGGGCTCGTATAGCTAGAGACAACTATACTGAACAGCGTAGCTCTCACTATGTTCATTTTTACATTTCACTTGTTTGGAACTCGGTATTTATTTAAAAGAATAATAGACTGGTGATACTAGTTATTCAACTAGATAATATATACAGACATCATAAATAGCATGGATTCGTTCAAGTAAAGGACTATGACAAAAAAGGTTGTCTGTCGAAAATATTTACTCTCCTTTCATGATGAGAATTAATGCTGGTAAGTGAGTGCTCAGCCACAGACTATATTTCAAGTTTCCTTTGTATCTAGGTACGGCTATGTGAGTAATTCTCAGGAACAAAAGTCTCTTATGTCTGTCTCCTCTGGATCAAGGTGATTAAGAAGCAAGTGTGCCTTCACCCTCTTTTCACATTTCCTCTGTATCTTTGCTTGATGCCTCCCCCTCCTCCAGGGAGATCATGGAAGTCCTACTTTGGAAAAAGCAGAATCTCCATTTTCATAGGTCACTGAATGACTGAATGGAGCAAAGTCCTCTCAGCACTCCAATAATCCAAAATACTGACATTAGAAGGTTACCAGGCCAAGTAAATTTTTTTTTGTATTGTACTCCTAAATATTAGAATTTTGTAATAGTAGCTAGCCTTTTCCTGATTAAAAAGGACTCCCCCACAGCAATGCCTGTACCACAAGTTACATATATACTTTCCAATCAGCATGATTTTCCTTATGTTTGTAAGTGGAGAGATGAATTTTTAAGGCCTCACTGGGCTAATGGCTGGCTGAAATCTAAAGCCATGGTCCAAATCCTTAGGGGATATAGTTTAAAGGAAGACTCCACGGAAGAACACTTCTTTAGATATCAAAAAGCAGAGTTTAAAATATTTATCATACAGATCTATATAGTCTATACGGAACCACAAAAAGTAGAAAATATAGAGCCTGTTTACCTCATGATAAAACCAGAACATTAGAGACAAAAATTTGCCTTTGTCCTTGTTTCCTTTGAGGAGGAAGGCTTGAGGCAATACTCCAGGGAACAGGAACTCTATCAGTGCAAAGAGCACTGGCCACTTGAAATGTTTACATTCTTAATTATATTTGAAAACTGAAATCATTGCTAAATTTTCTTTATCTTTTTTAACAACTCTGTTTTTATAATCTCATAGAAAGTATGCAATAGGAAATATTCAAGTATTATGTCTTTGTAATCCAAGGAGACACATACTTGTACTTTAACCCCAAATTTGCATTAAATTGCTTGAATGAACATCAGAACTTGCACTGTCCCTCACTCTCTCACCTTGGTTATTCACAAACACAGAATCCTGGTGGCCTGAAAATAAAGTCAGTTCTATAGATGAGACAGCATAACTTCAAAACTTCATTATAGAAGATTTATGAACAATAAAGTTTATATTTAGAACATTACAGTATTTGAAAAGGGGCATCCATTTTCTTTTATGCTAAACAAACTTTACATTTCATTTGCATTTCTGCCACATTTTGGGCATGATTATATGCTCCGAGAGCTGCTATTATGACTAATTTCATTCACATATAAGAATAAAAGTAGCTGGTGTGAGAGGGAAAAAGTGAAAACACTAAGTGGTGTTGTAGAATGGGGAATGGAAAAAACAGTGAGTTTCTGCAGCGATGTGATATAGAAAATTTTGTAAATCATAGAATGGGAAATGGAAAAAACAATGAGTTTCTGCACAAAGTGATACAGAAAATTTTGTAAATCATAGGACAACTATGGAGACACTTTTTGGTGGAGATAGTAATTGAGGCATGGTGCAACCCAAACAACAAAGTTTGAAAGAATTATGACCCCAGGCAAAAGTGGGAAAAAATTCAGTTTTCTCGTAGATATGACTTTTTGATTTCCCTTTTCCTCTCCTCCCTCCCCCCAACCTCACATATACACACACACATCACACAGGCACTCTCCTCATGTTATTTCTTGGTTGCCCCGAGTCCTCCATGGGGTTTTACTTTTCTGCTCTACAGATTTTCATGCTCTGATAGCCATGTCCTTCTCCCAGTATCACTTCTCTTTTTAACCCCAGTACTTAATCTAAGATGGCTATTCCAGCAGGACCGGAATACCACGCTTCCTCTCCTCTCTTTCATTTCCATGGCACAACTGATTCTAACATTCCTTCCTCTTGAGCCCCAGGCACAGACTCAGTCTATCATAACAAGGTATACTCTAAGTGGTGCTACCTACCATCCGATTTAGTACCTGCCATATGGTGGTAATGGTTACCACAATAAATGGATTAACAATATAAATAATTCTCTCAAGGGCCTTTTTTTCCTTAATAAATAGTTCATTTTAAAAAGTGAAAACTATAAAGTGTAAAACATGTTTGTTAGCATCTACTGCCAGATACGAGGAAGGAAGTGCAGGGGGCTGCTGGGTGACAACGACTAAACATACAGATTGTGACAAGGACCACAAAAAGATGCATGCCCACTCAGCCCAGCTTGCTGGAGTGGTGCATAGGATGTGGACAAAGCCTTCCTGACGGAGTTAACATCTGAAATGAGTTTTGAATTTTGGAGTTATCTAGACCAACAACAGTTTAGAAGAAATGGTGTTGGGGGAGGGAGAGCATAATTCGAGAGTACTAGGAAATGTGGTAAGAGTTTTGCACGAGCAAGACTTTTTGAAGAGACCAGCTCAAGAAAGAAGGTTAATTATACTATGTTGGCAAATAAGTATTGCATTGCTGGTTCAAAATAAATATGTGAAGAGAGGATATTCAAGAAAGAAAACAACCACTACCACAGCATAATGTCCTTTTAACTGTGTCTTTCCTGAGTCACCATGTCACTGTTCTGTCTTTAGACGGCTGAATGTTCATTCATGTTTTGCCTATTTGGGGAATTTCCTATGGTGATATTCTATTTTAGTGTTTATATCAAGGTTTATTATTAATAAAAATGCAGGGCTTAAAACACGAGCTCAATAGAATGTGATTTTTAAAGCATCTCCACATTTATTTGAAGTGGAGGTCTAAAATCACTGGCTTTATTACATGAGGTACAAAACTTACTGAAGACCGTTAGACAATTTTTCCTGGACAAAAGTCGATGTTTTTCTGATGATTGGTTCTCTTTGGGAAAATATTTGAAAAATTGAATTTACTATTAACACAAATTATCAATTTAAATGTGAATGAGTATTTTAGTTTTGACCAATATATTAATAAGGAACCAGAAAAATATATAAATCTACTCGGAGGCATGGAATATGATTCAAATCTGAGATAATGAAATTGGCAATGCCTGGAAGGAGGTTGAGGACCATGATGGAGGAATAAAATGCTCTTTATTTAGTTAAAAATACCAAGATGGCATATGGCTGAATGACTTTGAAATAGCTTTTAATGTTTAAACAAGAAACAAATTAGGTTAATAATTTGAATTTTGACAATATGAATATTGCCAAATAACCCATTTCACTCCAGAGATGCAAAGATTAAAAGCTTTGCATTTCATGCCAGGACATAACTATCAAAAATAATCACAATTTGGTATTCTGGTTTAGCAACAGTAATGTACATTAAAGACTTTGCCTTCAAATTACTTTATAAAGAAACAATTTCAAAAAACTCTAATGAAAATGTCAAATTCTTTTCAAAGGTGGAAACGAATAATTTACATTTTTTTGTGTATCATTTTTAAAACTATTCAACTCAGAGATAAAGTGAAGTTAAGCATGAGAAAGATAAAATAAAATGTATAATTTTCCCCTAATAATATCCTTTATTTATTTTCTCTAAGACGAGTTAGATCAGATAGGTAAAAATTCAGTGAGAATTTTAGGTTCTCATATGTTGACATATTTATCTATATAACATATTGTCCTTTTCATTCAATTCATTATGAAGTGCCAGTATCTTTTTAGCTGTTCAAGTAAAAGCATCTAAACTAGAGCTTGGGATTGTCTAAAATACAGAACATGTGTCTTAAAAATCATAATATTTTAAGCATCTTTCATTTGTATTACATTATGACTATAGTAAAAATGATAATTTCCTATATACAGAAAACGTTTCATCTCAATGAATCCACTAAATGATTTGCAATTCTAACAAATTAAAATTGCTTCTTCTGAATAAACATGAATATAGCTTTGATATGAAGATCAGGGAGTATTCTACAATTATGAAAATGGGAAAGAAAAACTCATAAGTAGATATTTCACTTTTTGTAAAGGAAAAATGACCACATAGTAGGAATATTAGGAAACAATGGAGATTACGTAGACATAAGGTGGATTTCTTATTTAAGCAAATGAAAATAAATGCTTACATCTACAATTTGAGCTATCTGAAGCTTTAAATTCTTAGTACATTATTGCATCTTTGAAAGCAGTTGTTAATGGCAAATATCTGGAGATGGATGGTGATGAATACAAAATGTGAATGTACCTGATATTACTGAACACTTAAAAGTAGTTTAAATAGTAAATTTTGTTATGTATATTTTGCCACAATAATTGTTTAAGTACATTTTGGTTTCCTTACATTTATACTCACATATAAATAAGAAAGAGCCACCTAATCATATAGGAATGTTCACTACAAATGTAGTCACCTGCTATTTTGCCATTTACTCTAAAGTATGTGTTTCAAGAGTCTCCACCTATCAGAGATAAAAGTAGTTAGCAGTCTGACTGAATTGGTAATTTTTTTCTTTAGATTTACCTCATTTTTCTCATTTATAACTATCCCTATTAAGTGTTTTTCAGAAATTTGATATATTAATAAATCTATTTACTTTTAACATATATTCTAATATTAGGGACTGGACTATCAATGGAAATAGAAAAACTTATTGGTTCACTTTACCTCATAAGAGTTATGGATAATTTAATATAGAGTTGTATACCAGTCCCCTTAAGGCCAAAATATCTTTTGAATTACAAATATGTAAATAACGGTGGGTTAGAAAAATGAGTTGTTTTCTGAAGCTACTCTGAAATTACCCTGAATGATCACTTTGGCCAAACCTAAAAAATAGCAACAGTCCTTCAATTACAGCTGATCTTCCTGATAACACAAGTTATCTCTTCCAATATCTTTTTTTAAGACACATGAATAAAGCTGCGGTGACAGCATTGTAGAGTGGTTCAAATCTCTCCTCCACCACTTACTCCCTGTGACCCTGGTAACTATTTAATCCCTCTGTGTCTCTGTTTCTTCACCTGTAAAACTGGGATATAGTTTTAATTAGGTCATTAGTTTTGGAGGAGATTAAATGAGTTGACACTCTCTTAGAACAATGTCAGACACATCATTAGCTTTTATAAATGTTATTTTTCACCATTACTCTTATCTTCAGTGTGAAAAATTCTATTAGACATGGATGATAATGTATTTAGATTATGACTGAATTTATTATCCTCAAAATTCAGACGACCGAAGTATAGACTTTGACTGTTAACATGATCAAATAAAGAATTGTTAAGTTTTCAATTACCTATTTGATATGTCTGCAATTATTGAGGAGTTAAAAAATACTTAATTGCATCTCGTTTCAGGATGTATGCTTCTTCTAATATTGTGTTGCATTTCTGCATTCTAAACACAGTGAGGTAGAGAGAAACTTCTGAAAGTTCAAATTTTACAAATTCCTCCTTTTCTCCCTGTTCCTCCCCACTGTATTATCTCTGACAAAGCTTCTGTCTCTGGCTGAGGCATGTTGCAATTAGCAACAATTAATTAACCTTTCCAAAAACCATTGTGAAGCTGATTTAAGCTTTTTTTTTCTTTTTTCTTTTTTTCTTTTTGCATTTGTAAAGCTTAAGGTTTGGGAAGAAATTTAGCCATCAGGGATTTCTTTTTCTTTTAAAATATCACAAATCCAGTGGATGTTTTACATAACATTTATTTTTTTAATAATTTCATAATGGGCTTTGAAGAAATAATACTTATCATTTCTCGGTTTTCTGAATTGGATTCTTTATCTTATGTGTATGATTATTTTACTGTTAATATGTGATTAGCACTACCATTACTTTCAGGCAAGGTATCACTCTTCCAATCAATAAACAGAAAAAATGACTTGCATTCAAAGCAATGATTTCATAGTTGATCAAATATTCATGTCCTATAATTGGCCTAACCACAGAAATCACTATTAGTTTTCATTCCTTTCGTATTGCTTTTGCTGATCATCTGCCCTAGAGTAAACCAGTTAAATGTCACTGATCAATTATTCCTATATCTAAAACAAGCTTAAGGATATAAAATCAATATCCCATTCTGGAAATCAAGTTACCCTGCCTATGAAATTTAACTGTACAAGATAAGGACCTGATAGAAAATGTTATTTCTGCCAAATTCTAATGTTACAAGGGAAGACAGTTATTTAAATGTAACATGAATTAACCAAAATAAAAACAGACCAAATTTAGCAAAGAATTTTTTCTCTCCTTGTTAATCCATTATTGGTTCCTTGTGTGCTTCACTTATTCTGTTTATTAAATCAATGAGGACCCTGGTTGTGGAATATATTAAAACAATAATTGGCAACTTATATTTAGCAGAGACTTCCGGTTCATAAAACGTTATCATCTCTACATTATGAAAAACAGTCTGTTTATTTATGAGTGATATTCATTAACCATCCTTAAGCACATTATCCTGTGGGGATCCTCAAGTTTGTCAGAATGGACAAAGTAGTTCTTTAGATAAATGGAACTGGTTTCCATCTTGCCACAGATTTCCTATGTGCCCTGAGAAATCACTTCAACTTTTGGTGTAAGAGTTCCTTTACTTCAAAATCCTGATTTCCATGTGGATCTGAGAGTGTCTACAGTGGGCTCTGATGTTCCTCAAGTCATGTTCCCATGGGTATAGCAGCCCATTGTCCCTTGATTATAATCATATAATTTAACCTGGCTATATTAACATAAGGTAGCTTCTTAAAACTACTCAACCACCAAAAGTCTCTATTAAATTCTGAAGCTCTCTTTATTTCCCTCTAGTCTGTCGTCCCACTTTGGTTGCATTTTCTCTTATTATTAATGTAATAGCTTTATAATTATCCAGCATTAATAAGCACATAGTGTGTGCATATTCCTATTAGACTCCTTATATAGGGATGTATAAAAATCAATGTTAAGAAATTTACCCATCAACAGTCACATTTTAATACCTATATTAACAAACATTTTCTTCAAAATGATAAATTTTCATGACAATGGTTTTAGAAACTTGTTTCTCCACTTTAGTACATCTAAGCATTTTGGAACACCCCCCTTCTTTCTAAACATGCTCCTGAATATTCTCTACATTTAGGTTTAAAACATTACTTAGCTCTGTCATTTCATATCAGTTTTGCTACCATGAGCCATGTAATGACAAATTTACAAATGGTAATGATTTGCATAATAGATACTAGTTTAGTACATTTTTTGGTCCAAAGGCAATAACTTTTCTCATATTTCTACTTCAATGAGCTCCATGTTTTTCTCCAGGATTTAAAAAGTTATAGTCATGAAATAAATCAATATCATAGGAAGAAGAAAGTTTTGTCACCATCCACAAGAAAACAAAACCAAACCAAACACTGAAATTACTAAGGTACAGACTTTTGAGGAAAGTATATGTTTCATATATAAATACATGCCAGTTTCTGTATTTCACATTCTTTTAAGGTATTTGAACTTCATCCAGCAGTTAACAGTACTCTTAGCAGGTAAACCACGGTGATAATCAATTTAGAGATCATAACCCATTTTATCCCCTTTAATTTGCATGTAGAATTAAATCTATTGATGTGATGATTACAATTTCCCTTACACACTGAAATTCCATGATTCTTTAAGAACTGTAAATACACAGTTTCTCCAACTACCAAAGATTTCAATTTCAACATGTTTTCAGGTGTTATCCTAAAATAGTGATGCCATCAGACATTCTTTTACCCCCTGAAGTGAAACAAATTTACCCAGCTATGTTTCGGCAATTAAAAAGTTGTATAAAGTTTATAACCATGTAAATTAAACATAGTCCACTTGTGAAGAAGTACTTCAAGACAAGGAACTGACCAGAGATTAAAGTACCATGAAAAATAATGTATTTTGCAATATATACTAAACAATACCTGCCAATATATAGAAATATTAATTATACTGGATTGTATACATACTATCACACAATCATGCATATTTCAGTGCATTGAAGTTAATTCAGTTCCTTAAGATTTAAAAATTTTTAATTCATAGCACTCAACTTCACTCAAATTCAACAGGAAATTTCACTTGCCAGTTTCTTACGTGCTGTCACAATCCTCATTTTTGACACATAGGAGATAACATGTCTTCTTTATCAGGAAAGCAGCTATTTTAGTATTTAAATCCACTAAGCTGAACTTGACTCATAGGCTAGTCTTGTTGTCTCACATATGCAAAGCTAGTATATTTCCAACAATGTAGTAGGGGTTTTATATATATATGTTTATGGTTTAGACAACAATTAAGCCAAAAAATTAAAAAGCAATGTTTTTTAGAATGCCTACATTTCAAAAATTAGATGTGATGTCTATGTGATGTAGACATATTTTAATATTTTTAAGTAGCTTCCTGGCTGTTGTACTAAACTGGCTATCACTCCTTTAGATTCATATAACGCTTTACTAAAATTTCACTTAATAAGAGCAGATTTAAGACTAAGATAGGTGGTGATTTTCTATAGCTCTATAACTGTTCTTAAATCCAATTTTGTCAATATGATTTTTCAAAGCTACCTTTCCAATGGCACTTGCATATTTTGTGGTCTTTTGGGTATTTGGCACATTGGTCCCTACCTACCTTTCATTCAGCCTTTGTTTTCATAGTGAATGTCCTAAATGTTTCATGGCATCATTATGAAGACTGCAAATTATTTGTTCATTTGTGTTTTATTACTCTAGGGAAGTTAACTTCATCTTCCATTTAACACTCTGTTACAAATGGAATCTTTTACTCTTACATTGTGTTCATACATTTTACTCATTTAAAGAAATGCACATTTAACACATATATTCTTTAACTTTCCCCAAAAAAACACGATTTTAAAAACCCAAAATTTACCTGATGTTTTAATGGAAAAATCTCTAATATCCTTTAATATCTATTATGCCACTCACACTTATGAGACAGCATACTTAGGTCACCATCAACATAGAAAAAGCAATGTCCAGTTATTATCAATAATTGGCAAAAATCGTATGCCCTGTGCCAATCCTTTTATAAGAGATTACAATTTCATTAATGGAGGAAGATATATATTGTTGTAGGTCAAAAACAGTTCAATACAAGCAAGTTCAAACATTTCAGCCTAATGCAAACCCATGCACACACATGCATTTATATATATATATATATATATATATATATGCACATATATACTACTCAACTACTATATTTACAATATAAAATCACACCATTTGAGTTCTAGACACATAATCAGCAGTCTGTACACATCAACTTTAATCACTCATCTCAATAAATATTATGCTCCCCTTTTAGAGTGGAAGAAACAGACTTAGAATGCCAATGTGTGTGGCCTAACTCAGGTACAAAGAATTAGAGAGAAGATTCGAACTGTGACCGAGTGGAAAACATATGGCTTCCTCCTTCACATGTTTCTCTGTACCTTCTAGTCATTCAATAATCTCTCCCTATTATTTCATTTTTTGTACTGCTTATCCAAATTTCAGAGGTCATTTTTAGGGCAACTAAGGGAAATTCTATGGAAGAGTAGCATTGCATATATTTGCCATTATTTTAATAAGCTACACTTAAAAAAGTGAATGCAGTGGCTTGTCAAGTAAATGTTCATATAACATTTCTGTGACCCGATGTTCTAATTTGTTTAGAGAAAAAGTATAAAAACTAGAAAGGAGAGAAACACTATGACCACAAAACATCTGAAGAGTTCCACATACATGCTTGTAGAATTATGGTCATGCATCTTGCTTGTTGAAAACCTACGTGCTGCTTGACATGGGGAATTAATGTTGTCTGTGGAATACTGACTTAATTGGGTTGAAGCTATTAATCTACTCTGTCACCTGCTAATGGTGCCAGAGGATTCTGGCATGATGTTTTACCTACGTGCACTTTTTCTTCTTCTTCCTCTAGACCACATTATGAAATGACTAAAGTCAATGCTCAAGCCATTATAGTTCTCAGAAAACTACCAAAGTAGTTTTAATTGCTACGAAGAGTTTTGCTGACAATTTCCTAGATCACACTTTTAATTTCAGCAAATACTAATGCTGAGATTGAGTTTTACTGGCTAGCACTTCTAGATGGCTGAATTTCCCAGATACAATAAACTTTCTTTAAAATATCATATTTTAATTTGATTTAATTTATATTCTAATCATATTTCATTGTAATAAGGATCATATGTATCCATGCCTGTATCTACACATCAATATATCTATATATCTATATATGTTAATGTCCTGTCAGAAAAACAAAACATGATAGAAATGTAACCAAAAAGTTATACTAGGAAATTTATTACAAAGGTGTTCAAAAGGCTTAAAGAATAAAAAGAGGGAAATGGAGGGTGGCAGCAGAGCAACTGTAAAACAAGGATTCTTTTCGTAAAGACCAGGAATCCACTAATGCTGCTGGCCAGGAGCCAGTATTTGCTGCTGAACTGCTAGAGTTACAAGAGCCCCCCTGCCTTGTAGCAATTGGAAACACACAGTGTTCTTTGGGTAGGAATCCAGGAGGCCATGTTCCTTCCAAATGTACACAAACCACCTTAAAACTCCTTTGAGGCCTAAAACCACATTCCATTGCTCTTTACTGTCTGCTGCTGAGGAGGTTTCCACTATGAGTAGGGAAAAAATTTGTCTCCTTCCTTTTCTCTTCCAGTCTCTTAGCAGTGGCTCTAAATGGCAGTGCCTATGCAGAAGCTAGGAAGAGTAGCCTGGGGAGTGTAGCAGCTAACTTCTAAGGAAAAAAAGGCAACTGAGAGGCAAAAGAAAGGACTCAGCACAATTTATTTTATTCTGTTGTATAATTCTATTTTATTCTTACCATTGATTCACTGAGATGATATCGGCAAAGTGCCTTTGGCAGTGTTTTGCCCATTATATAGATACACGAGACTGGTCAGTACCACAGGTGAAGGTCTTTCTAAAATCAATTCATATTTCTTGCCTTCTGAAAAAAAGAGACTGAATATATTTAAGTTATTCTCGATGACTCAAGGTTAACTTCAGAATACCAATGCTTACACTGGGATCACTGCCTTCAATGACTTTTGAGATGCAGAAGATGCCACACTGCTATCATTTTAAGGTCTATTTTCTGTTTTTCTTGTTGTCTTGCTAATAATAAATCAACAATGATTTCATGCAGTCATCAGTGTAGATCCATTTAGTACCATTATTACTGCTCCTAGTTTTTTATGACTTATATGTCAGGAACCAAGATCATCAAAGTTTTCTAAAATCAGATTTTATAAAGAGGAAATCTAAATGAAACGTTGAGTGGCCGCCTGTAAGGCTTTTCCTCATGAGCAAAACGTATGAGTGCACCTGCTCCGAAGACCATTTTTGTCTATTTTATGTTTTCCTCTATTTTCCGGAGTTGTGGTTGTTTGCTAAGTACCCTCCAGGTAGTTGAGATGTTAACGTAGTATTGGCCAGTGAGCAACAACAGGCTAATTTTGTGAATGGTCTGAGATGTATGCTGGATGATTCAACTCAAAATAAAAAATATAGTATAATTGAGAGAAATAAATCCTTTCTCTTTATGAACAAAATCATAGCCTCTTTTGCAACTTTGCAAAAGTCTGTTGTGCTTTGTGGATTATAAAAAGGAGCTTATGGAATCAGTGAATCACACAATATTTCTATGCCTTGTGTCTAGATCTTGTACTAAATATATATGTATCTATATGCATGTATGTATATATGTATATAACATATATAAACATGTACACACATATATGGTGTGTGTGTATATATATATATATATATATCATATATTTTGTGTGTTAGAAGGAGAATGAAGGACATCAGAGACTGAGTAGGGAAATATTGGGAAGCAAATATTTTTAATGGCCGTAAATCTTATAGTATCATCAAGAAAACTGACATGTCCCTCTGTTATCCTCCAGCAGGACACTATGACCTAGTACAATTAATTGTCCATGTAGGAAAGAAACATATCACTTTTATCTTTTGCTTCCATAATTCTCTCAGCCTTACATTTGGATCTTCTTATATTTACTATCATATTTCTGGTACTTAAAATAATTAGTTCCATGCATGATGATTGAGATTAAGCTGACATCTCAAAGTTGCCTTGATCATGCTCTCACCTCTTTGTGGTATGGCAGCTGAAGCACATTACGCACACATACCACACTGAGGCAGAGTCACATGGGCCAGAATAACATAGCTTATTAGTGACAGAATTGGGACAAAACCCAAGTCTCTAGGAAACTATACATTTGAAAATCTTTGGAATTGCATAACTGGGAGGAGCATAGAAAACAATAATTTATATAATAATGACATTTAGTTTTCTACTGCTGTTGTAAAAAAAATAACTGCCACAAACATAATGGCTTGAAACAACACAAATATACTCCCTTACAGTTCACTGGGTCAAAAGTCTGACATAGGTCTCACTTGGCCAAAATCAAGGTGTCTGCCTTGATTCTTCTGGAAGGTTTAGGGGAAAATTCATTTCCTTGCTTTTTTCAATTTGCACAGGCCATCCACTTTTTTTCCTCCTGACTTCCCCACCATTCTCCACCTTCAAAGCCAAAAGAAGAGCTGGTTGAGCCCCCCTTAGTCTCACTCTGATCTCCTTGTTCATCACATCTCCCCCACCACTGACTCTCCTATCTCTATTTGAGGGACTCTCGGGATTACACTGGGCCCACCAGGAAAATCCATGGTAATCTCCCTATTGTAAGGTTAGCTGATTGGCAGACTGAATTCCATCTATAACCTTAATTTTCCTTTGTCTTTTAATTGACATATTCACAGGCTTTGGGTATTAGAACATGGACATTTTGAGGAGGCCATTATTCTACCTGTCATAGTCAGTAAAGGTAATAACACATATAAATCCTCCCATAGTTTTGTTTGCTTGTCATAAAAATCCTCTCAGGAAGGAAGTATTAGCTTCATTTTATAGAAGAAGAAATAATATCGCAAGGATTTTGAGCTTTTACTGGTGGACACTTTTGGAAGTGATAAATATAAAAGCCTTGAAATTATTAAAGCTTTTATTCTGTAGAAGATAATTAATTGAAATTAAAAAGAAACATTACTCTTTTCTTTTGGGGGCCCATAAAAAATGCTTCAAGTATGGGTTGAAATAGCATCAGTTTCTTGGAAAAGATGAAAGAAAAGGATAGTAACAACCTTAGATCCATTAAGAAGTTACAAATGAGTATTAATTTAAAATCATTTTATTTCCTACCTCTAATCTCTAAGACCTAAAAGTAGATGCATGATATAGTCATCAATGAATGAGTCAACACTGGCACTTATTTGTGGTTAGTTTATGGAATAATTTCATCCATAAACTGTCTTCCCAGACCTCCCCTAACATCACTTAACATCTATAAATTTGTTTTCACATCAGTAAAATACTTTTTTTTAACTAAATCATGAAGCTAATACAAGGGAGAAGAGAATTAAAATAGCATCTGTATCCCAAATCAGCTGCCTGTTTCATTATACTTACCATTCACCAGGAACAGTTTCAAACTTTACATGAATTTCTTTAACCATCTGAAGACCACTTTATAGTAATTCTATTATTATTCGTCTTTTACATTAAAGAAATTGAACTACATAAATGTTAAGCAATTAGCCCAAGATGTCCCAAATACTAAGTGAGAAAATTAGAATTAGCTAAATTTGGTTTAGCTCTGAAGGCCACACTTTTAACGATACCTGTCTCTGGGAGATGCAGTACCCTAAACACAACTCCGTATCTTCATTGTGCATTTGGGCTGTAGCCTGCTTGTTAGCAGCTCTGTTCATTTATTTATTTATTCATTTTGTCTTTTTGCATTTTCTAGGGTCGCACTCACAGCATATGGAGGTTCCCAGGCTAGGAGTCGAATCAGAGCTGTAGCCACCGGCCTACACCCACAGCCACAGCAACGCAGGATCAGAGCCGCATCTGCAACCTACACCACAGGTCATGGCAACGCCGGATCCTTAACCCACTGAGTGAGGTCAGGGATTGAACCCACAACCTCATGGTTCTTAGTCAGATTCGTTAACCACTGAGCCATGACGGAAACTCCCTGTTGTTTAATTTAAAAGATAAATACAAAGTAGTAAATGCTTACCGAGCACCAGAGTGTCAAACAGAGAGTTGTGCTAAATACAGGGAAAAGACCAGCACACTGCTTTGCTTCATGGTCTGCTTAGTAATTATTTGTTAACTGATTAGTGAAAATGCTACTAAGGGACTTACAGCAAAAACATCCTTGCAAACCCAAAGAAAGTTAAAGACACACTGTCATGCACATTAACAAAGACAAAAATGGTGACATAAGTTCAGCTTTTTTCCCTCAATATCAGCAAAGTCTACTGGGCACATTTTGCAAACTTTTCACTGGTACAGATGCCTTAAACCTGCAGGGAATACTTCTAAATCATACATTGGCTTCATGTACTATTGATGCATTTATAATCATGCTATGCTACTATTTACATTTCATACCAATTTTGGATGAAAAGGATATAAATGCATTACAAACATACTCTCAAATTAGGAGTGTGAGCCCAACTTTATCAGGTTCTGACAGCTTAATATGCTGAAAATAGTGGGGTACATTTTCAAAGCAGCATGCTCTAATTTAGCCATGCAGCTTCATGTTTATTTTAATGGTAGATGCACAGTAAAATCACCGTGAAACACTCCGAACACTTACCCAACTGTGTCTACCAAAGGAAAGGGAACATTAATTGAACTAAAAAAGGAAAATAATTACTTAACCTTAGCCAAAAGGATATTCTCCAGTTTTGCTTAATTTCTATGTTTTTAACACTTTAGTAAAATATCGAAAATAGGAACGGATAAAAAAAGATTTTTTAAAAAAGTGATTATATGTTTCATGGGCAGTAACTCAAAAAGCAGTGTATCTTAGGACATTAAGTAACCAGTATTGATCTATCAACTTATCAATCTTCCTTCTTTAATAGTCAAGAATTCTAATTAGTCATAACTAATTACACCATCAAAAATCCAGTGGCTCAAAACTGGAAGAGTTCTACCTCATCCAATGGCCTCTTTTCTCAGAACTAATTGCGTCATATCACAGACAAAATATGTTCATCTTACGCTGAGTTTTAAAAATAGGTAGGACCACATCTCTAAATTAATGATTCATAAAATCTTTTCCAGCTATTAGCCTATAGGGATAAGTGCTAGTACCTCTATTATATCATTGCTTGGTGAGATACCACCAATTTAAGGTCTGTCTTGTATGGGATAATTTATATATATCACATAATTTATTGAGACCTGTCAGGATTTTAAAATTTGCAACTCCATGTATAATTATAGGTGTCACAATATGAAATAACGTTCAGGCAGTAATTCTCTGAAACCTCTTTTAACTACCTGAGCCTAATTATGAGTCCTGCAAAAAACCAGGGTTTATAGGGCTAGCAAGGGTTCCATTTGGCAAAGTCTAACTCTTGTGATGCTCAGACCAAGTAGAAAGAAAAGATAAACGCCCTGAGCAGCAGGGAACAGATGTTCTTCCAGCCAGTCTGTCAGGAGGCGGTGCAATCTTTCTGTCTGAATTTTCTCTTGCCACTTAGAGAAATGATCATGGCTTTGTACTTTTGTTGCACTCTCTAATGAGGATGTGAACATGCTTAAAGATTTTAATTCACAAGTCCTTACAACACCTTTATTTTGAAAGCAAGTGATAAACACCTCTTAAGAAAAATTCAGATATCAAAGGCTATCACGCAAATTTATGGCAATAAAAATACAAATAGGCTTAATCACTCTACAGACATCTGTCATTGAAGATCACTAAGTCTTGGACACTAGCAGGATCAATCAATGTAATTCTTCAAAAATTTATTGAACATATACCATATGCAAATTCCTCTACAAAGTGTTTGCAAAAATTGTTTAATACAAATGCATAATAGCGGTCAATATATATTCTAACCCTGTGTACCTAGAAGCCATACCAAATGTATGTGGGTGATGCATGCACCCATGTGAAAATCATGTAATTTAGAAGAAAAATAACTGAAAAAGTAATGCAAGTGAAGCAGCATGGTACATTGCAAAAGAAATGACTAACTGGTGACATCATACTTAGATAATCGCAGTCTGCCTCTTAAAAACAACATTATCTTAGGCAATAAGTTACCAAACTTTTCTGGGTCTCAGTTTGCTTATATACTAAACATATCAGTATTAGCAAATCTGATACGCAACATACCGACTTCCTTGGATATGACCTTTGGAAAGTTGCTCACATGTGGGGGAAAATGGAAATGGTAACAATTATCTCTATATCATCAGATTGCTGTGAGAACTAATTGAGATTTTATATAAAGGGCCTGGAGCCTAGATATCTACTTATAGCAGTTATTTTTATTATTGTCATAGTTATCTGTGTGTTCAAAGAAACACTAATTTTGTTGAAGGTGTTTTGGAATATAAATAAAGTAAAAAAATAATAAATGTATTTTTTAGCTCTATTGAGTTATAATTAACAAATAAAATTGTAAGATATTTAAAGTATGTATTGTGATGATTTGATATACATATACACAGTGAGAGGATTTCCCCCATCTAGTTCTGTAACATCACCTATTTGTTTGTCTGTTTGCTAGCTTTGGGTGAAAAACATTAAAATTCTACTCTCATAATAAATTTCTTTCCAAAGCTAAATAAAATACATAGTTCTATACTCCAAAAATTTGGAACGTGACATATTGAAGTTAGTTTTTCTTCCTTCTTTATATCAAGTAGTTTGTAAAAAGCCAAAGTCTACTGTGCATCTCCAAGAGGGAAGTGTGGCCATGTGGAGTTACCCTACGTTACTAGACTGCAGAATCCTCATTTCATGGGACTGGGGGAAAGAAATTTTCTGCCAAAGACATTCTGGGAAAGATGATCCCTGAGGTAACTGGGGTATATGATATTGATATCTCAGGAGTGCTACCTGAAATAACTTTCAGAATATTGCTTCCTTTGTTCCATTCTAGAATGACTGGCAGTGAAGCAGGAGGCATGCACTTAGGGCAGTTGTAAGGAAGACCCAGCCTCCAGCTCTAATTGCACTGCATCTGTTTCCTGAGTGGCATTTAAGGTTTGAGAAGGCATATTTTTTTTTCTTTTCAGGTTTGAATCTTCTTTTTCCAGAACTTGGATTCCTTGCTGAAGAATTGAGACACAACCCTTGTGTCTTTCAAGTACTAGAGTTGTGGCCAGGAGTTGAGTTTGTGGATCACTTTATCAAGTAGTCTTTTAAGCCACAATGGTCCTGTGAGGCATAGTAGCAATGATCAATTATTGTGCAATCAACACTCATTTTCCTTTTGCCTTTTCTTAATTTTTTAAAACATATCCTAATGAAACACTTAGAATTACGTAGAGCTGACCCTTTAATACTTTTAATACAGTTGCAAAATTCAGAAATTACTTGCTTAAACTTGGAATAAACCCTACTAGTGCTTCAAAGAGCAATTCCTTAAGTTGGTTCAACTTTTTATCCCAAGTGGCAATTTGAATTTGTAGTTTTATATTTACTTCACAAAATAGTAGCCATTGCAATACAACCTCTCTCACATGTAGATTTTATCCTGCCATTCTCATTTCACTCTTTTATGCATACAATCAATTTTCTAATTCTGGCCAGGAATAACAATACCCCAATCCTATGATAACCAATCAATCATTTACTTGCAAAACATAATAATAAACTGAAAGTTCTTCGTGGACATTTCATCTAATTTTTTAACTCACTTAGCACAGCATAGCATCTATGTGTAGTTTCAACAGAATCATAACGAAGCAAAGACTAATGATCAAACTTTTTATTATTGAACAACACTACTGCTGCTATAATACTGAGGAATTCATGCCAGGGACAATAGGTTGGAGTGTGAGACAATATTAGCATTTCTATTTTAGAATAAAATATTTTTTAAACATATCCATATTCTTGGTTTATAATCTTGATGATATATCAGTATAGCATGCATTTCTCCTATTTAGAAATATGCTGCATGCTTTCATCATTACTACGTAATGGTGGGATACACAATCAAAAATGTTTTGACATAACTGAACAAGTCTATAAGGAATCATATTTTGATAATAAGAAATTATCTAATTAGAGAGGACACAAAGAAAACAACTGCACAACTATTCATTTAACATTTATTGAGAGTCTGTAATGCAATCTTTTACTGTTCCAAGCATAGGGATACATCAATGCACAAGAGAAAGATTCCTTGAAGAGCTTTAATTAAGGGCAGATAGACCATACACACTAAACATAACAAAAAAATTAATCACATAGCATGTGGGAGTGGTATAGGAAAAAAAAAAAAATGGCACTTGGGGAAAGAAGGCTAGAGGCAGTTTCCAGTAGTAAATACCAAATAATTGTTCAGTGTGTGGCAGGTGATAATTGTGAAGAGACAAATAAAATATTTTTAGGGATTCCAAGGATAGAAGATCAATATCTGAGCAAGGAGTCATGCTATGCACAATTATATGATGGCCTACAATGATCCACACTCTGATAGAATCTAATCCCCTTTCCTTGAGTGTGAACAGAAGCTCTAATTCACTTCTAACCAATAGAATATGGCAAAAGTGAAAGGATACTGCACGTGTAATTAAAGCCTCTAATCAGATGACTTTAATGTTAATCAAAGGAGATATTATTATAGGTGGGCCACACCTAATGAGGTGAGCCCTTTCATGGAGGGTCTTTGAATGAAAGATTTGAAACAGTAGAGATTCTAGCTCCCTTACTGATTTTGAAGAAGCAATGCTCCATAAATTGTACATCAAGGAAATAAATTTTGCCAAATCTTAAGAGAGATTAGAATCAAAAGCCTCTAGATGAGAGCACTACCTGGCCAACATCTTGATTGCAGTCTTGTGAGACACTGAGTAGGGTATCCAATGACTCTGTGCCTGGACTCCTGACCCACACAAAAATGTGAGCTATAAATGTATGTTGTTTTGTCTTAACTTGTTACACAACAATAACGGAATTAATTCAGAAGATACCATGTGAGACAGGACTCTGGCTAAGCCGAGGGAGAATTCTGTACTAATTAGAACAAAGCACTTTCTAGAAGGTATATGCTGTCTTGTGGGTTAAACTTAAGGAAGGACAGTGGTTTTCTGCCAAACAGAAAAGGCAACCCTCCCTCTGAGTAGACGCAGATCTGTTCCAGGGAGCATGGCCTAGTGACACAGCTGCTGTTCATTCCTTCTGGTCTCTCTGCACAATCATCAGCTATCACCCTGGGTAAGATTTAATCAGAATGTATAAGACCAGCTAAGGGGAAACAGATTAAAACCGTCATTCAGGAGTCTGGAGGCAATGGCAACAAAAAAACAAACATGGCAGAGCAATGAGATGTAAGGCAGGTATGAAAGAAAAGTGAGGGTGAGTCTACAGTGGAATCATGGTGAAGGCAGGCTCTCACAGTCTAGGACTCTGATGGCCCTTGACATTCTTTAAGCTCTCATTTCCAGATGATAAAATGGTGGCTTAATGAAAATAATCTGATACTTATGAACACGGGCTCCGAAGGCAGGATCAAGTGGCTCTGAAGCCACTGCTCTGCCACATTTTATGTTCACCTTTTCAAGCTTCACTTTCTTAGGCTAGTAAATAAAGCCAAAAGCATAACAATCACCAGCTGATGACAAGGGCTCCATGAAATTATGAAAGCAAAGTGATCAGCATACTTCTTTAGCATAGAATAAGGGGTCATTCAATAATAGCTATTATTCTCCTATGTAATATGGCTTAGGTGATGGTAACAAGATTTAAAGTTTATGTCCTTCAGAGAGGCTAGAGACAGGGAAGTTGGGAAGGGATTTATAGGAATCAAAAACTGAGACAAATGCCTAAGAAAGAAAGAATATGATAAAACAAAAGCAAGCAACTAAAGAAGTATGGGAACCGAAAGGATTAATCAAAGACAGTTCTATGATTTTAATTCTAGCGTGACCTAGGATATAAAATGGCCATTGTTATGAGAAATGTGACAAGGTTAAAGCAGAGGAGGAGAAGGCTGATATGGAATGACTGAAGAAAAAAAAAATTCCTATTTATATACTCTACAATATTTAGTGCAGACTACTAGGATCAAGGGTTTACAGTTAGCTGCAGAAGCACATAGTGCTGTAAAAGGAATTTTGTTTTCACATTATATAGGAAGCTAACACCTGCTCATGGAGAATTAACTAGCAACAGTTTCATAAAATTCTGGGCATTTTGCAGGAGAATAAAATAGGGTTATTAAATGGCAGACGGTTTTCTATGAAGTCCCATGGATTGTGTTCTATTACTAGTGGATACTTTCAAGTTATTCTATTTTTATTGGCAATATGCATAATATATGAGCGAGGCAAGAGGCACCCTGGTTTCCAAATGAAACTTTGCCTTATTTTACAATATTTAATGCAGGCCAAGTTACTCTGAGAAAGAAGTCACTACTAATTATTTTATTCATGTAGCACTGAATGAAAGAAAACTATAAATAAATGTGAATTCCAGCATTATTAAGTTATAATGACTATAGTGCTGTAATTCATTTTTTTATAAAGGACTTTATTAAAAATAATTTATCAAACTTTCAAACCCATTTTAATATCTGAAGCCTAATTTTATTTCTATAGTTATCCACTTTTCTCTGTCTGGTATTGGCACTAACTTTAGAAAATATATCCCAAAGTTAGTCCCTAAAGCAGAAAAAACACTAGGATTTGGAGAAGGAAGAGCCATCTCCTATTAATTTCTTTCCCTTTCTTTTTCTCCTCATATGAAAAGAATGACATATATATAGTATTGTAATAAATAAGAGTTTGCTCAAATAAGTGAATGGAAAAAACAGGAACAGAACAAATGCCTAAAATTGGCAATGCTGAAATTACCTCTTGAAAGCTGGGGAGAAACTGTCATTACAAAAATTGTTTAGAATATTTTTTTCATTTCCCTTCCTCTCTACCTTCCTAAGTACTTCCATTAACAATCAAAGAAAAAAATGAATGAAGACATCAATCAAGAATAAATGCCATCATTAGGGAAAAAAAGTCATAGATTTAATCCTTGCATTTCATGAATTTCTGGTTGCATATAAAGCCAGATTATTTTATACAGTTTTTCAATTACCATTAACTTTTATACTAATTAAAATATGCAATAGAGGGGTTAATCAAACATTCTAGAAAACAAATCCATCCATTCAATCTTTTAAAAATGTGTAACAAGCAGTTTGTCACACTTCTGGCAAGCTAACTAAAGATTGGCTTCCTGTATATTAAGCTGTTATGAAGCTAATAGCATACTAAAAAATCTCTTCATGTACAAATTAATTACATTCATATGCAATTAACATCATCATTACTTACTCTGCACTTCAGTGCTTTTCAAAAGTTTATATGGAGTTGATGCACCTTCCTTTGACTCATTCCCAGCTTTGATTATGCAGCCTGTAACTGGACTGAACTGGAAGCCTGGAAAGGCTGAAGTCCCTGGAAGCCAACTGCCATCCAAGTGCAGTAATTTGACACAAAGCTACAATGTGTAGTGAAATTATGGTCTGCATGATTGCTTGAAAGATTTTTAAGAGTTAGCTTTTTTTTTTTTAATTTCCTGTTTAAAAACATAGAAAGACTGGACCCTTTGTTCATATAGTGGTATGCTTTGCAAAAGAAACTACTGGTCTTCCTGCAGGGCTGATTGTTTTTTTTTTAAACAGGTCTTAAAGTTGGAAACATGGGATTTTAAACTAAATTTTAATGTGTTTTCTTAATACAAATGGAGGTAGAAAATCACTTTATAGGGTGTTGCCAAAATTTGTTTTAAAAATATTTATAAAAGTTTTCAGAGCTAGAATCTAAAAAAAATGAATTTTCTGGATTTTTTTCCTTAATTAACTCATCCTTGCCAAAAAAATAAGAAAACCTGGCCTAAACTATCTCTACAAACAACAAATTTGCCTCCAGATTTGACTCTTCTGACTCTAATAAAAACAGTAACATCTTGGAGTTCCTGCCAAGGCACAGTGGATTAAGAATCCAACTGTAGCTGCTTTGGTTGCTGTGGATGTGCAGGTTTGATCCCCAGCCCAGCACAGTGGTTTAAAGGATCATGAGTTGGCCACACCCGTGGCATAAGTTGCAGCTATGGCTCCGATTCAGTCCCTGGCCCAGGAACTTCCCTATGCCATAGGTGCAGGCATAAAATTAAAAAAAAAATAAAATAAAAGTAACATCTTAAGAAATCAAGTCCTAAATAATTGAGATCAGATCTTTTAAACTCAGACAATTTTATATTTAGAAGTTATGAATTTTTTTCCTTTGGGTTTTAAAACATCTAATTAGTTCTCTGTTCATTTTATAATTAGAAGCAAAATGTTGTAACTCCCTCTTGCAGAAAAGTTTCTTTTGCTAGGGATCAAATCATTAGCAATATAACTTTCAAGGACATTGTGCCTTTCTTAAAATTTAGGGTCAAAGTTATTGGTATGCCCAATTGATTGTAAAATAACAAGCATTCTATGTTAATGAGCATTTATTTAGATATATTGATCTGGGTAGAAAGGAAGGCTTGCTTATTTAGCCTTTAATGTTTGCCAAGCAAAAGTAGGAACAGGGTCATTCATCTACAAAATACAAAGTGGTCCAGAGTGTACTTTACCCATCAACACTTGAAGCCAGCCAGAAGAACAAGATACAATTTATTTTCTGTACCTCTGACAGCTGACAACTTACAGTTCGAATGTTTGCTTTTATGAAAGAAAGGGTCTTAGGTAGGGCCATATCAAGATAAAATTGTCTTTAATTAACTCCTACCCTTTCTTTTCATAATCCATCACGAAAAAAAAAGGTTGGCACCCTGCTCTTCAGTAAACAGATGGTAGGATTCTGTTGTAGTCAGAATAATGTAGTAGCTTTGCTATCAAATAGACACCGGTATGATTCCCACCATATCACTTACTGGCTCTGCAAATATAAGTTATTTAACCTCACTAAGCCTGATGTCCACTTCAAATATACAAATTATTATTCCTACAGCAGTGGGTTATGTGGAGAATTAAATAAAATTATAATTGTATAATCCATTATTGTCTGAACCCCAGCCTGTTTTCCCCACAATTCACTAGACAATTTTCCTTTATGGCCAGTTGGCAAGACTTTGGCTCTCTCTCATTCCTGTATCCTTAAGATAAGAAATCTCAAAAGGAATCAAGGAAAGAAATTCATACATGGCTAGGGCCTTAATGCCACTGGTAACATCAGGCTAGCCAAGTTGTGGCACAAGACTTGGGTACCTGTTTCTCTATTGAAGGAAGATCCTTGGTCTTCCACAGCTTGACTTGCTGTGTTTCCCCACTGACTTCTATGGAAATGTAATTCTATTCCTGGACAGACAGCTGTCAGTGGTGATAACCAAAATATTTGGGGAGGAGGCAATCTTTCAGCTTTGCTTTACAGCCTGGACCTCTTCTCAGTGGTGGGATGACGTGAGTGTAGATTCAAATGTAGGCTCACACTGGTTCCTCCACTGATTTCTCTGGACATGTGAATCAAGAAGCAGGGTCTAGCCCATTCTGCCAGACACCATATTTAGACACAGCAACAATAATTCTTACATTATTTCGGTGGGCCTTTGCATGACCCTGCCCTCTGGTTTCCATTACATCTACTCCCAAACTCCAGTTATTAGAAGTTTGGAGTTGCTTTCAATGAACTCCTGTTCCAAAGAAGTATCAGAAGTTATGACTGGTTACCTGTTTTGGATCAAGTATGTGACCCTATCATTTCTTCCCACAGTGCTCTGAAGAAGTGGTGCGGGGAGGGTCAGGCAGGAGGGAACATCTACCTCCTGATCCACCCGAACTTCAGTTTTTACTCAACAGAGACCTTTGCATGCATGTTATATGCAAAGATCCTGGTACATAGTAGGTATTTAATATATTATTTGATATATTTTTGTTTCCTTGTCCTCCATGCACCTGTGGGTAGAACTCCACATTCCAGATCTACAGTCTGTCTTGTTCTCTAATGAAGTTGAACTACTCCAAACCCCACTACCTAGAACCCTGTTAGGCTGCTGAAGATCAGGTAAACTGTGCACTGCAGGATTAAGAGATGTTCAGCCAAGGAGTATTCTGAATTTAAAGAGCATTCCTGGACACTAAGTTACTTAATCCTAAAGAACACTCGTTCAAATGGAGGTATTTCTGAAACTGGTGCAGGCTACATATTTTTGTTGTACGTTTGGAAAGGAACCTAACCTCAGTGTCTCTCATAACTGGCATAAGAGAAACTGTCTCCTCCTCCTGGAAATAATGCCTTGGAAAGAAAAGTTATGCCAATGGCAGAAACAAGGAAATAAGGGTAAATGAAATGATAAAGTCCAAATGAGAGGTCTTTTTGCCTGATTTGTTAACTTTTATTTCCATGCGCCACCATGAAGTTATCCTGATTTACGCCTCTCTAGGCTGTACTGAAGTTTATCTATTACCAAGAGTTGGCTCTTGCCCATCTCTGGGGCATCATCTTACACTGGTGCTCCTCATGCATCCCAGTCTCCTGACATACTGACCTACATAGAGACTCATACTGTTTCTCCACAAGGTGGGAGCACTTCCAAATTTACATGTGTGGAACAGAATCCTCTCACTCAATTTTGTTTTTACTGCAAAATTTCACACCTAAAAAGGTTATACACGATGGAATCTGGAGGCATATGTAAACATATCTAATATTATCAAAGGCATCTTTGATTTTAAAAACAATACAATAATATCTGTTTTAAGACTTTATGGTTTTATGACATAAATATACATATATACACAATATATATATAGTGTATATAGGTGTATATTATATATTAATACATATGTATGTGTATATTGCATGTATACATGTATACTTCTATATATAATGATATATCAATGTATTATAAATACAATATATATAATTGAATATGTATACATACTGATATACATGCATATATGTGTTTAAAGATGTACATATTTTATACAATGGTATATAGATGTATATAATGGTATATAGAGGTGTGAATATATATATGTGTGTATATGTGTCTGTGTCTATTCATATAGATATACAGATACAGGCAACATCTATGCTGTACAGCACTTCCAAGGCTCTTGCACAAGTGGTTCGCAACTGGGGGTAATTTGACCTCCCAGTGGACATTTTGGGAGGGACAAGACAGTTGTGTTTGTCACAACTGAGGATGAGGGGTTGCTACTGGCATCAAATGGCTAGAAGCTAGGGATGCTGCTAAACATGCTATTATACACAGAGTTTTCTGGCCAAAATGACAATCACATCAAGGTGGAGAAATGCTGCATTATAGGTTTCTTTGCAAATAACACTTCAATAGAACACCCTCCAGTGTGCTCTGTGTCCCCAATATTAGATTAATATGACTACACATTCGCTTGTAGTCTGTATCCTGCATACGGTTGATAATCACTTTTATCAACTAACATAACTTTTTACAACTAGTACTCAGGAATGATAGTAGGTGATGATTTGGCATTAGGCTCCACCATCTTATCTGGGATAGAAAGCTGCATAGAATTCCTTCATCCACCACTGAAGAGACCACCTTGGGTAAAAACATTAATCATGGCAGGAAGATGCAATCATGCTGCTCTCCGCTTCATGTATTGTGCTCTTAATTATGACTCCTTTCTTTGACAATAAGTTTAAAAATATTAAGCAAGTTCAACTGAGAACATATTTGTTCCCTCTCCTAGTGAGCAAGGCTTTAACAATTACTTGATTGAAAATCTGAGCTGTAGGTAGCTATAATTTTGCAGACTCGTTATATTATTTCTGGCTTACTTAAGTGTTGATTCATTTTGTACTGTCTGAGAGCTGAAAGAAATCATTGGGGAAAGGCTAAAAATATCTTTACATTTCCCTTCTATTGCTTCAATTTTATTTCTCTGATGTATGCTCAAAATCATATTCAATACACATAAGGAATTTTGAAATCTTTCAAAAGGGAAACTCTTCCTCTTTTCCCCTAGTGCTCTCAGAGTTGGTGTCATATGATAATATACACGACTAGGTTTAATACTCAATCATTTCCCAAATCTAATTTGACTGCTGAATTAGGTTTAATTTACATGATGATATAATTTCTCACACCAGAAAGCATAGTAACGCTTTTTTTTTTCCTGACGTTAATGGTGATCTAGCTTAAAGCCTAAAATATAATTACAGGGAATATGCATCAGGTGACAAAAGTAGTTTTGACAATGCCAGACTACTGATAGCTTTTTAATTATACTTCTTTCCACCATAGAGACTATATGCTTTCTGCCTCATAGTTAAAAGTCCTGCTGTTATGTTTTTAAAATTAATTTCCATCATAATCTAAACTTTTAACCTTCTGATACTCTAGGTGACTGAAACTTCACCCCACCATTCTATAAACCCTGAAATTATATTCAGTGAAATTTGGGGCTATTTTCTTGGTACATGAAATATAAAAGAATACCAATCAAGAAATACATAAATATTTATTGACTCTCTTTTCTTCTTTCTCACTGAATACTTTGTGACACTGAAAAATTTTTAATTTCATATTTGTTTTGTTTTGTTTTTAGGTGAGAGCTCATCACTAGAAAAAGGTATAATGCAAGGAAATGTGAATAATCTATGATTTAGTAAATTAGAATTAATGGGAAAAAACAATACAAAATAGAAAAAATGTATTTTATGCAGAATTGCTTATTCTTCTGTACAAACCTAGATATTTCGCTAAATAAATACATTTTATAAAATAATATAAAATATTTTAAATGCCAAAGTAATTATTATTGTCTTTATCTTGAAGGTTAAATTAATCAAAATTTTAATTTTATTTCAAATTAGGTAAGCCTGATTATTTATTTGGATATGAATTTACTTCCAGTATTTTTACTGAATTATAGTTGATTTACAGTATTATATTGGTTTCAGGTGTACAACATAGTGTTTCAATATTTGTATAGATTATACTCCATTTAAGTTATTATATATTAACAGCTATATTTCCTCATATTGTACAATGAATCTTTGCTGTTTATTTATTTTATACACAGTAGTTTGTTCTAACATTTTTAAGTTGGTATTATTCACACAAAATAAAACAGATACATTAAAGCTGAAAATTTTAGTCACATATCCAGATGTTTGGGTATATGAAATCAATATTTACTTTGGGTTTTCATTTTGCCAAGATTATATTCTTCATCTCATAAATTCTCTTCTTTGCACATGATTCTTCACTCAGAGCCAAATTATGATTTGATAAATCAGATATATATTCTTTGTTGGTTTTATAAAGAAATTGTATTTCAATCTATTTTATGTCAGACTATGATAATGACAACCACAATATTTAGACCTTGGTGATATTTGTTACATAGCTATTTGGGTACCATCATTTAACAGGAAAGAAAATTGATGTCCAAAACACAAAGTAGCATGTCCACCTAGCCTGGTCACCTAGCTCAGTGACATTTGCACCTCACTACTCAATAATAGATTTCATAATGTTCATAAATTTTATAATCCACTTTTAGAAAGTAAATAGCCAAAGCAGAATTTTTAGATTTTACAAAGTCAACTAAGAGCAGTGGAGTTTCTACAATATTGAATCCCAAATGTTTTGTGTAATATTCCACATGGCCCCTAATCTGTCAGGTTTTTAACTTCTATAGGCTTCAAACTCTCATCAGTAAAACTGAGGAGCGAAGTTTGAGGATTACATGATATGATAATTACAATGTGCTTTAGCACTCCTGTAGACAGGGAGGGATTAAAAAAGTGCAGAAGCTGGAAAATACTAGGCAGATTTAAATAGGAGGATAGGAAATGAATGCTTAATATGTATCTTTTTCTTAGGAACCTACTATGTGCCAATCCCTGTGCTTGTGCTGAGGATCAGAATACTGGGTACTAAAATAAATTGTTCAGTTCATTTAACTCATGTGCTTGAACTGAAAATCATTATTATGTTGTGTTCAAATAATATAAAGCTGGAACCAAAGTGCAAAGTGGGAAAAGGAATGGGAAGCCACAGTTTGGAAGCTGTTAAAAGTAGCAATGTGGAGTGTGGTATCTAATCTAAAGAAAATATTTACACTCTACTGATTATACTGTCAAAAAAATTTTACAATAGATTAGCTTAGAGTCAAGCTAAATAGGGAACGAATACGTTTTGATCAATATGAACTTTGCAGGCATTTAGCATACACAAATGAATAAAAACTTACAGAAAATTTCTTAGACATGCAATTATCATACTTCCCAAATAAATCACTTACCCTTAACGCAACATACAGCTTGAACGTGAAAAAGAAAAAAAGAAAAAAAAAAGAAACAGTTGTGAGAACTTTGAAGAGGACTTGGTGACTGGCTAATAAGAAAGAACCATTTCACAAATTATTTGTCAAGTGAATGAGTTGTTCTAGGAATGTAAATTGAAATAAAAAAGAAAAAAACATGAGTAGGAGGGTCTGGATTGTGTACTAGGGAAAAGAGGGAATAATTGAAAGACAATGGAATGTGTTTCTATTTTGATGGCTTTAGTCTGGAATTCTAATTAGCATCTATTTTGCAGCATATTTATAAAAATGAACTACTAAGTCATGAATAGAGATAAGAAAAATTACAGCTGTAAATGTTTTAGAGTCAATTTTGAAAGAGTAAGAGTTGAAACTCTGAAAATGGATACATCACTGATAGAAGAAGTATGTCAAGTTAAAAACTGTTGTCAGAAACTGTAAATACACAATTTTATGTGAAAAGAGGTGGAAACCAAAAAAAAAGGGAATTGTCACAAAATCAGTAAAACCAAGTTGGACCCAGTGTCACAAAACTCTTTAAAGAAGTGGATGGTTGATTGTCTGATACTGGAAGCATAACCGATACAAGGAAAGTAACAGTTATTGGAATTGGTTGCTATGTGGTCATGGTTACCATCCTGAGTCTTGGAGAGGGGTGAAGTCAGAAATTAAGGACTGCAGAGAAGATAGGTGGTGACGAATTAAAACTGGCAAGAGGCAGAGCAGCCGTACTCAAAGCCTACGTCAGAGCCTCAATTAATTTGAGGAAGACATTTTCACTGATCAATCCATGGCAAAATTGGGTGGGGGGAAGCTAAAAGTAAACAAAAGCAAATCATAAGATTATATTAATATGTATTTCCTATGTTGGGGTTTAAATCTTTTTTCTTAATAAAATTATAGTAATAAGAGATATAATTGCTTAATTGTTTTTTATAGTAAAAAATGTTAGCAACCATGAATTGACTCTAAATTTTCTTTTATAAACATTACTGGCCATCAGAAATCAAAGTTATGTGGACTCAAGGAGAAGAGTACCTTTAAGGAAGAATATTGTGGATGAATGCAAGAAGACAGTATTTAGATGAGGTGGCTGGTTACCCTAAAGGTTTATAAAATGGGCAAAAAAAAAAAACAGAAAAATATTGAATATTCAAAATAGGAGTACTAGTTAGTAGATAACTTAAATGAAGTAAGAAGGAGGGATATAAAGACAAAAGATAGAAGCATTCACTTCAGAAAGATTGCTACTTAATCCCCTGAGGCAGGAATTTGATGAAATGATGTCATAATTTAGTGTACATTCTTGTCTTTCCATAAGGTATTTTCCTTTTACTAATATACACACAGAAATAGAACATGAATTATGACTATTACTTAAACTGAAAAATAAATATTTTGTTATGAATATATTGTATAATGAATATATTACATAGGATTTTACTCAACCATGCTTTATATCTGAAAGAAATATTTATCCATTCATCCATCCATCCAGCCAATCACATTTCTACATATTTGGCAAATGTTAATTTCCAGCATATCTCAAGTTTTATATATATAAGTGTTCTTCATGTAACTTCCAGGGAGTTAGATATTTTCAGTGATGCATCTAAATTTTAATTTGCCCTAAAGAACTGTCCATACATGTGATTTAATGTCCATACAGAATTATTCCATGACTTACTAAAAGCTTCTTGAAAACCAAAGTGAGATATGTAGTAAAGATATATTCAATAATTAATAAATGTATAATGACAAAGGCACACAATGAATAATAATTATATATTATATAAGGCTTAATGATACATAATATGTCTATTAATAAAATATATTTTCATATAATTAAAGATGGATTCAATAATACACCATTCTCTCCCAGTAATATAATACATACTTCAGTGCAGATTTACCTGATTTTAAAAGTGGTAATTCATAGTATTGTCATTGTTCAGTTTTTCAAGTTCCCACGTCTTGTAACAGACTGGTACATGGTAGGTGCTGAACAAATATTGTGTTGAATTATAGAAAAATATTTGTAAATTGTTTGGTGTGAAGCAACAATTCTATTTGACCTCATCGATTTCTTACATGCTTTGGCCACTATTTTTGTTTTTACAATTATTCTAGTCTACCTCCAAAGAATGAACACAGGATAGCAAGGTTTTGCATTTCAATGGTCTTTCATTTGCGGTCTAAATAATTACAGGCTACACAAAAAATTTCCTCTGCCTTGGTGTTAGAAAGTTAAGACCCTTTATGTGGCTGGAATGAGTTATACTAATATTTATGTATTTTACAACAAATCGTTAGTCCCTTCCTCTGATTAAATATGCCTATAATAACGTGATTATTCTTAAGTTATAGTTGCTATTTAAATCATTCTGTCCCCTTTTCCTGGAATGACCATGCCACATTTTTGTGTGTGTGTGTGTGTGTATCTTTTTTATAGCCACACCTGTGGCATATAGAAATTCCCAGGCAAGGGGTCAAATCGGAGCTGCAGCTGCCAGCCTATGCCACAGCCACAGCAACACCAGATCCAAGCCACACCTGCAACCTACACACCTGCAACCACAGCTCATGGCAACACTGAGTCCTTAACCTACTGAGCAAGGCCAGGAATCCAATGCGTCCTTATGAATGCTAGTTGGGTTCTTAATCCACTGAACCACACAGGAACTCCATGCCACTTTTTAAATAAACATCTACCTTCAGGTGAAAAGGAATAACCAAAAGTCAGCTATATTAGGAACCAGACACCTAGATTCTAAATTTATGATGGTATTGTGAATTATAGTCAATCTATTCATAACAACTTCCTTTAGATAATACGAAAATATTCAAACAGTAAAAACAACTTATTGTAACAGAATTTCCTGTGGTTCTTTTCATAACTTTTACTTTTCCTATATTACATATTTTTACCTTTAGATTGATTCTCCAAAAGAAAAAAATCCATCCCATATTTAATGTAGCTTTTTAGCTTAGTCTAATTTCATCTAATTTAAGTTGAAAAAATATACCAATCCTGATGCAAAATACTTCTCTTTTTTCAGTCATAAAGTCTGCATGAATCAGACTTTTATCCATCTCAAAAATGTGCCCATGTCCATACAGATTAATTCAAATACAGAAATGAATAACTGTCGAATTAGTATTTATATTTAATGAAATTCCAAGAGTGACTCACATTTTTTTCCTTCAGAGCTAGATTTGAAGCTTTCACTATCAAGATAAATGCCTAAATTCTTCACTTCACATTATTTTCTAGAGAGATGTGTCTTATATGTGTGTACTAATTGTCTGTAAAGATCTGGAATTTAATTAAAATGCACAGTAAAATTCAAATTAAGTTATAGTTTTAGATTATATATTCCTGGGAACATTACAGCCTTCATCTTGCTGGCTTTTCAGTATTTCATAGAAAAGCTTTATTAAAAAGTCCTTAAAGTAAGATTAATTTAAGTTTAAATTGTCACTTACAGAACTCTTCCAGCTAGCCTGAAGCAAAATTATATCTAATTCAAAATTAGAAAAAAAAAATTTAGCCCTCTCAAATCTTTTAACTGACACTAACCCTTATTTCACTTTTAATTTCTATAATCCACAGAGAAATTAACCATATTGTACAGACTATCAGTTAGTCTAAATTATTGAAGAGGATTGCAAGTGTATGACTATATGTGTAAGTACATGTGTTAGCTCAATAGTTTAGGGGTGGAAAGAAAAATATAGTGAGTTTGCTAATAATAATACAGGATTCTCTTGAGGTATTCTTTGACTCTTCATTTTCACTTCCACCACAAATCCAATCTGTCAGAAAATTATATTGCCTTACCTTCAATTTATATCCAGAAACTGACTATTTTTTATCACCTGTAATGCTACTATTCAATTCAAGTTACCATTGCAAATTCCCTGCCTATTAAGTAGACTCCAGCTAGACTCCCTTTTCTACCCTTCCCCTCTATAACCTATTCTCAAAACAGTATTCAGAATGATGCTAGAAACCTAACTCACATCTTGGTGCTCCTGGGCTCAAAATTCTGCAGTGGCTTCCATCTTAACAAGAGTGAAATCAGTCCTTGCATTTACCAACAAAGCCTTATAACCTCTGATACAGGATGTCTCCCTCCCGGACTTCAGTCATCTGCCCCAGCCAAATTCCCATCTCAGGACTCTTTCCTTGGCTACTAGTTCTTCCCCAAGAGCTCCTCTCCAAATGGTCACAGCTCTTCAAATTCTTGCACAAATGTTACCTTTTCATTGAACTATTCCTTAAACATTGGATTTAAAATTATAATTCCCTCCACTTTCAAATTTTTCAATCCTTTTTCCTCCTGTATTTTTTGCCAAGGTCATTATCCCTTTCTAAACTATATAATTTATTAGATATTATGATTATCTGTCTTATCATCTTAGAATATGATCTCCCCAAGAGAAAATATTGTTATTTATTTTTCTCACTGACGTATTCCTAGCATCTAGAAAAATTTTTGGAATATAGGCTATCAAGGAACAAAGTACTTACAATCAGAGAGCCATGGCGGTTCACAGAAGAATAGATGAGTCAGAAATCAGGAGACATTTGATATGGACCATAAAGGATGATGGTGAAAGTATGGAGGTAGGGGAGAGCCAAAGCATGCTGGGAAGTGTCCAGTTCCCTCAGACTCTGGAGCACACAGAATCGAGTTTTGGAAGATGACAGAGACATATTGTGAGGTGCAGGGCCTTGAATGGCAAGAATAAGGAACTTAAACTTCACATGTATTTTTTGGTTTATTTTTTCCCCTGTGATAACCTAGAAGTCAGTATACTAATAAGTGCAGGCTACTAAGCTGATAAAACTGTTCAGACTAAATAAACTGTGACTACAAAAGGGTTTTCTATCTAATTCTAACATCTCCCAAATCATTGTACATTTTCTGCTTTCTATTTGCTGGCTCAACTTTTATTTTGTGCTTCTAACTACAGAAAATGTTCAGTGAGTAGCTCAGCTAATTAGAACTTATTTTGAGCCTATGCATTAAATAGAGTAACTAGAAAAAAAATTAAATAAATAAAAAATATGCCTTCCCAGTGTGTGAATTCTTGGTTTATGGTGTAGGTTTAATTAGAATTGGATTAGAATCAAGATCAAGGGTGGCCATACATCTTCTAATTAATTTTAGGATTTAGCATTTGAACTCTTTTGCAAGTTCAGGTCAATTTTACTGTCTCGCTCTCTTGATTCTTGCTAGAAAAGCAAAGCCACTAGTAAATGTTCCTTCTGGATGCTAATTGCAAAGTTGCAATATCTACTTCCATGAGTGACACTGTAAGTACATCTGGCTTCACAAAATAAAGCTTTCTCATTGCATTCCTATAAAAAGTGATTGAATATTAATATCATAATAAATACTAGGCTCATATTAATTTAGGTTAGAAGCAACCAACAAAGCTTTGACAGTAAAGAAAACACACATTCTCCTATATAAGTTCCTAATACTTGCATTCGTATATGCTTCTCACACTCTAAACATACAAAGATTCCCAATCAAGAACTATTATAAATGAAACAAACAATATTGTTACTGGCACTACCCAATATACTCAAGTTTATTTACTTTATGATTAGCTTTTCAAACTTTTTTGGTAATGTGTGTGTGTGTGTGTGTGTGTGTGTGTGTGTGCGCGTGCATGCACATGTGTCTCACACTAGGGGAAAAAAGAATCCCACAACAGTATTATTTGACTTTTCAAGTTCATATTAAAATTCATAGAGTAAATTAGGACTTCACTAAGAGGAAATGTACTAGAAAATACCAATTTTTTCATACTTGTTTCACTTTTTAAACAATCGATGCTAATAAATAATATATTAGTTATTTTATAAATATCACACTAACAACATCTTCTCTACAAGAAAAGTAGATACAAGTTTAAATTCCTGCTCCAAACAGAGCTTTTATATATATTTAATTTGATATGTATGATTTGATACTAATCCTAATTGGAACATAGCTTCCTATAAAGAAACTCTAGTGATATATAATTTACTCATAAAACATTAGCAGCCCTATGGAATGTTGCAATGATACTAAACAGGGACAAATAGAATACAATAAAATTAACAAACCTTTCTAAAGCTTCACTTTATACAAAATAGAACAAAAAATATACTATTTTCACATAAGGATGAAGAACATTTTTAAATATTCTCAATAAGATGACCTTTTCTTTCACTGCACGATATTTGTCCTTGTTAAGCCCTGGTGCCAAAAGATTATTGCATTTTAAAGCCATTTCAAGGCTAAAAATATTCAGAATTTCTACTTCATAAAAATGTAAATTTGCATAAAGTGATTTACACTCTTAGAACACAGGGAACATGAAACTAGATTCATCTTATTACATTAGGACTTGTGAATGTCAGATCAGAAGTATATAGTTTGATTACTATTTTTATAGGAATATAATGAAAGTTCACTTGATAGTTCATACTTTTAAGAAAAGCAGGCCAATGCTGGGCCATTTAAACAATCTTGCTTTGTTTTTACAACATGAGTAGAAAACTAAAAAGAAACAAAGAAAGAAAAAAACTCTAAAATGAGCTCTGTAAAACAATGTTAAGAAGTCAACAATGAAATACTTTTAAGAATGGATAGCACAATCTCTTCTGTGTTTACACTTGAAGAGTTAATTATATAAATTCGAATCACTTCATTTTATTATTATCTTTTGCTTTGTTTTAAAAGGTGATTAGATTATACAAGACCTGCATTTTGGTTGTTGTTAATGGCACATACTCAAAGGAACTTAAATTCTTAAGTATTTGACATTCTAGGCACACCTTTTTTTGTTTGTTTTTTTTTTGTTTGTTTGTTTCCAAGGCCGTAGATCACTCTATAGAATAATTTCTCATTATGTCATGTTGAAGTGCTTAACAACTAAATATTTCATAAATTTACTTTGCTGTGTAGACAAACACGCTAAATAACTGTGGAGTCTAGGCGGTGCAGTGGTGCAAAAAGGCAGCATATTCCGTCAGAAGGGTTGTATCTGCATCAACTGCAAATTTACCCTTGTTCTAGGCCTTTCTTTCAACAATCTCAACTCCAATATCAGATTTAAACAAGAATTTTGTGTAGCTTCAGATTTGCCCATATTTTATTATATATAATAAGTTGACTCAATAAATATCTCCTCCCCAGCCCAGTGTCATCGTGGCACATTGGCCTATGACAACTTTCAGTTTAATTCCTCATTTTTTGGTATTTAGGTTAATTCCTCATTTTATTGCCTTGTAGTGACTTTGCAACTCAGTTTCCTGGCTTGAAGTAACTGGCACAAGCTCACATACTCTCTTTTAATGAGATGATTTCTACTTTCTGTCTGGAGTGAACATTCCAATATAGCCATGTGCTTACCACGAACACATCCACTGTAGCGCATGGCAGATTTTTTTTTCTTTTTTGTCCATTCTGCAAGAACATTCACCTCTCTCTCAAGACGAAATAAGCTAACTCATGCTGGAGGGTGGGCCAGTAACTAGGTATAAAGAGAAAACATTACTTCTTCCATGATAATTCACATTTTAGCATGAGACAACTAGATACACAATATTTTAATCCAAAGAATGGCTCACTAAAAGTGAAATTTTGGGCACAATGGGAAGCTGAGGGAAAGATAGTTTGAGTCTGGGATGAAGATTAGCCAATAATTCTCACATCTCATATGAGTAATGACTGTTCTTCTTTCCTGTGTGCCAGTCTTGCCCTGTCTCTCTAGAGGATTTTTATGGCTGTAGAGTAGATAACTTTACCCTCTTCTTCCTCCAGGGTTTGTTTCTATTTATACAGTAACACTATTGTTTCTCTCTAAGCAGACTTTCACAGAATATGTATTTTGTTATATATTCTCACTCTTTTGACGAAACTGAATATGTCCACATATGATCAATTGAATATAAATTCCATTTTGGGCCATGTTATCAAGCAGCTGTGCAAGAAAAAAAAATGTGTATGAATGTTTTTAGCTTAACATCACAGCTGTGAATGGAAGAGATTTCTCTGAGAGGCTAGGAAGCAGTATAAAGAGCTCAATCACGTCACAGTATGCTAGGAAGCAAGTGATTACAAGAATCAGATTATAATTTGGTATAAGTATTGAAATGCACTTAGTTCCCAGTTGTAATGGTATGAGAAAAATGTATAGTCATTCTCATTGTATTTGCTGAAATTCTAGTCTCCTTGCCAAGCAGCAAATGTAATTCCTGGTTTTATACGTAGAGGGGTATAATTCATTTTGGATAAATTTATCTCATTTTATTATTTCCTCAGGAAGTTGTTTTTGTTTAAATGGAAAAACTGGATAGACATCCTGGTGACTGACATCAAAGCCAAAGGGAAACGACACTAACCAAGGAAAACCTAGCTGACAATTTGCTAGCTGTCAGCCAAGGAATGGCCCCACAACCCATATTGCAAATGATCTGTACTTTTACTCCCCGCATACTGATTATGATGTCACTTGCAGGAGTTCCCACTGTGGCACAGCAGAAACGAGCCCGACTAGTATCCATGAGGATACAGGTTTGACCCCAGGCTCACTCAGTGGGTTAGGGATCCAGCATTGCTGTGAGCTGTGGTATAGGTCACAGACACGGTGCAGATTTCATGTTGCTGTGGCCATGGTGTAGGCCTGCAGCTGTAGCCCTGATTCGACCCCTAGCCTGGGAATGTCACTTGCAGATACATCACACACAAGGGCAGCAGCCATACGGTTTTACAAAAGGTCAGTTATAGAATGGAAACAGTAGAACCTAAAACCTATATTTTATTCTGAGGAGATTAATTTATAAGAGGTTACTGATACCAAAACCAAACAAAACAAAAATTAGGTAACAGAAAATATTAATGACCCAAGTGTGTCATCTAAATGGACTATAACATTCCAGGTACATGGTGAATTTCTGTGAAAATGCAAGCAACCTAGCTAATTCTGGGTCCCCCGATATGCTGCACCACCCCAACACCACCTATATACACTTTCAAAGAAAGTCACACAAACTAAAAATGTTTCTAACCAGTATATGTTTACAAAAATAACCTAAAATATCCCTCAGAATATTTTGAGTTTGAAAATTGAGAAAAAATAATTCATAGTTTTCAAAGGACCAGAGCAAACATATTGAGCCTAAGACAAATATACCTTTCTGGTATTATCTGGTGCAAAGTTATTGGTTCCTTGATCAAACTTTACTCCATCTTTTCTGATTATTGGGCCAAAGTAGAAAGTTTCCCTGAACCCAGAATGAGAGGGCTTATGATGCCTCTCTGACCACAGCCACTCAGCAGTAATAGCCATGATAATTACATTTCCGGGTCATTTCTACAAAATCAGATGGCCCCTTCAACAGGGCTTCCTGGAACATAATGACTGTCCGGCAGCCCTCTATTCTGGTGGTAGCTGACCTCGTTTCTCAGCCAAGCCTCATATTTCAGCTTTTTCAACAATTTAGGGCATTGGCTCTTCATTTCAGGTTATATCAGAAGCACCTGGAGAACTTGGTAAACCACAGGATGCTGATCCCATCCCAGAGTTTCTGATTCAGTAGATCTAGGATAAGGCAGCACCCCAAATTACGGGGTCCCATCATTTCCCAGGTGATTCTGATGCCACTCATCCAGGGATCACACTTGAAGAATAAATGCCTTTAGAACAAGTTTCTCTAACTTCCTTCATTTTCTTTGTATGCTTGTCATGTCAAGAGTCAGCTGAACTCTTCATTTTTTTAAATTTGTATTTTGCTCTTGAGCTCGGTAATTTTATAGAAAACAAACAAAACAATAAACCCTATTTGCTCGACCCTCTATTAAACTCATTAACTGAATTCTCCAGGTTTTCATGGCTACTGTATAATCTGTTTTTCTTTTTCTATTTGATTCTATTTCTATTTGATCAGTAATTCTTCTTCTGATACTTCTCTACACTTGCCTCCTGAATTCATATTTGTGTATTTCATTCTTCCAGTTATTCAAAAGCTATCTACAAAGCATCTACTAAGCAGATATAAAGAAAATGTAAGTAGTATTGCTGCCCTAATAGGGTTTTTACATTCCAGTTGAGAGACAATAAAACAAAAAATGTTAAATAGAATGCTAGGTATTAATATGTGTGAGAAAGATGAAATTAAGCAGGAAAAACTGACATTTCTTGATATGCTTCTAAAGTAATTAAACACTTTCTTTTTTCCTAAAAGAAATTTTCCTGTTTCTGACTGGCTTACCATTATTATCCTGTTATTCACAGCCTCCCCCAACCCCCCACAACTTCCCCACTCTGTCAGTTAGCATGTGATTTCTACTTCTACATAATTTTTTCTGGCTTTACTTTTCCTTTAACCATTTTTAGCCTTTTTTTTTTATAATCTTCTGCTGGGAATAGTTCAATCATTAACCTTCACACCACAATTTTCTGTAGCATGCACTTACCAGAAACAATGCCCTAGGATCACTGTGCTAACTCCATCAGCATATCAATTCTATGAGGCAAGTATTTTTATATCCCCACTTAGAAATGAGGAAACTAAAGTGTTTTACTAAGTCACAGAACTTTGAATCCAGGTAGTATGAGCCTAGAACCTGGGCTTTTAACAACAGTATAAGAGTGTGGTAATAACTGATAATGAGAGTGCAATACCAAGCGCTATCACAACAAGAACAGCAACTATTAACTCCTCCCAGTGGCCTTGGGAAGGTTTTATCAATGAGCAGTCAGTGGCATAGGTCTGTTTTACTTGGTAGTTTGAGTGTGCTTTAGATTCAGTTCCTTAAAGAAGACAAATCCCTTTCTCTCAGAAGAATGACTTTCACGTAGAGTGTTATAAAGTATTGATGAGTAGATTGGTTAATTGATTTCCCATAACATCTAAATAGAAAAAAGCTTTTTATACTATGATGAGAAATGTGTTTCTTTTAAGAAGAGTAGAAGGCTAAAGAAGTATGGACTTAGAATGATAATACGGATAAACAGATTTGACTTACTGCCTGGCAACTTCCACTATCCATTGCATGCACATCTACATAGAGTGAAGAGGGTAAGACCAACCCTAACAAAGGGGAGAAGAGACAAAGAAGACATTGACTAGATCTGATAGTTAATTGGCCCATGAAACACATTAAAAAATAGAGAGGATCAGCATTTCAAAACCCTGTCCAAAACACCCCTCAAGTTTCATTTTTGCCTCTTTCTTGGGAACTGTCAAACTACTGCCACCTTTAAAAGTGTAGTGACAGCTGTGCAAACTTTGGTAGAAGTTGATTCACATTTTTATTTCCATTTTAAACTTAAAAAGCACATCTGTTAAGATATGAGTTTTATGCCTTGCTTCAATCAAGTTGCACCATTTTTCTCTCTCAGCTTATATGCATAACAATATTGAGATGGGTGAAAAGAAAAGCCCAATGTCATATTCATTGTTTTGAAGGATAGTTCCTGTGACCAGGCGTGCCATGTCAAGTCATGTCATGACTGTCATATTCCTGAAAGAATGAATCTATGTGATAACACTTTGAGTCTTTTCTAAATCATTAACATTTCTTGTGAAATATATTAGAAAGTGTAAACACACACACACACATACGTACACACACACACATTTTCCATCCCAAAGAACCTCTAGTGACTAAAGTTAATAAGCCTTATTCAATTAGGTAAATTTTCTGGGAGGTTAACTTTAAGCCCTTTTCCCCAGATGGTGAAGTGAATTGGCATTTATGTCCTAGCCAAATATATATAAAAGTCCTTCAGGCAGTAAAAACTGTATTTTGGTAAGAATGGGGAGGGTACTATTTTCTGAAGAGTATAGCCCAATCTTAGCTTTAATAACAATATTGCAAAGAAGATCAAAACACAGAGATTGACTATTTACATAAAAATATAGTATGCTTTTGTTTCCAAATATGCAGCTTCTGGAGCTTTTGGGGCCAGAAGTGGGTTATTTTTCATATTTCCCCATGGTACATCTTGTCTCCTCCTAAGAAGAATTGCCTTTCTCCTATGACAGGGAAAGAGAAACATGAGCACAGAGCCAAAATTTCTCAAGTTGACAGCAACTCTGACTTTTATGGGTGCTACAAGAATATGATCTATTCACTTGTAGCAGCTAGAAAAGATTTTGTAATTTATACCAGATTGTGAAAGGTCACCATTGCTCAGATGAAACAGATGAGGGGAATTTGCATGTGCTTTGTACACAGAGTGTGAGTAACATATATCTGACCACGTGAACAACATTTCCCATAGAGAGTGGTCAGACTGCTATATTCATCCACCGTTGATGCGAATATGCGAAACCCATAATTTAAAAGGCCCAACAGACTGTCTAGTCCAATTTTTTTATTTTGTAAATGAAGACAGTCAGATCTGTAGACATCACTCCTTTTCCAAATACTAGGCTAGAAATACATGGAAAAGCAAATACTAGAACCCAGCATTCCTGATTTTTTTTTTGATCTTTCCATTACACTATCATGACATATAGTGAGAGTCTATAAATATGGAGATTGCCCATAGTAAATACGAGAAGGAGGACATATTTCCACCTTTCTCTGTCAAGAGAATAGGACAAAATATATGAATGGGATGTCTGTTACACCATGAAACAGGCTAACAGTAGCTGGCCTTTATCAAGAGCTTGTGACATGCCAGGCCCTGTTTTAACACCCATACGCATTTATTCCTTCAATAACCCACCGAAATAAGTAGTAGTATTACCAACTTTTTGATTAAAAAAAACAAGAAGGGTTACACAGGCTAAATAATGTCCCCAAGACCACACAGCTTGGAAGTTATACAAGTCATAACAGCTCTGTAATACTCTTCCTGGTGCCTTGGAAATAGATACCGAGAGTGGCAACATCTCCTTCATTTGAAATCTGTACTTTTGCTCTTTGACTGAGAGTAACTATCTTTTGAGGAACTGGCATAGATTATGCATACTGGTACCCGTTTTAGATTGTTGTGTTTTTTGTTTATTTGTTTATTCATCTTAGGGCCACAAGTGCGGCACATGGAAGTTCCGAGGCTAGGAATCAAATCAGAGCTGTGGCCACCAGCCTATTTCACAGCCACATCAATGCCAGATCCAAGATGGGTCGCAACTGTGGCCTACACCACAACTCACAGCAACACCCGATCCTTATCACACTGAGCAAAGCCAGGGATCAATCCTGCATCTTCATGGATACTAGCTGGATTCTTAACCTGCTGAGCCACAACAGGAATTCTCCAATTTTAGTTTTAGATTCATTATCCCACTCTTGGTTAACAATGAGTGAGTGGATTATGCCTCGATTTATCACTGCTTAAAAGACAGAACATTAAAAAGAATTCATATTAGCATTAAAATATATTTACCTATTCTTTCAATCAGTAATTACTTATTCTCTACAAACTAAAATTGTTCTAGTTCTTAAGGAGGTGGACAGAGGGGATATTTTGCCTGGTTTACTTTTTAAAATTTTTACATCCAGTAAAACCCTCTCTTTCTGATACAGAGTTATATGAGAGTAACAAATCCATAAGACTGTGTTATCACCAACAAAATCAGAATAAATAACAAATATATTCTCCATACTTGTGTTGCCTCTTTGTAGTCAGCCCTTCTATTGCCCCAACCTCTGGCAAACACTGATCTGTTTTTCATTCCCATAGTTTTGCCTTTTCTGTAATGTCATAGAGATGGAATTACAGATTCCATTTTGATTGTCTTCTTTTACTTAATGCATTTGTAATTTGTTATATGTATCAAGTAGCCCATTGCTCTTAAACCCAAGTACTGTTCCATTTTATGGCTGGATCACTCTTTGTTTACCCATTCACCAGCTGAAGGACATTTGGGTTGTTTCCCACTTTTGGTAATATGTACATATTTGCTATAAACATTCACATAGAGTTTTCATATTAACATAAGTTTAATTTCTCTTAGTGAAATTGAGGGTAATACGATAAGGGTAATTTTATCTTTATAAGAAACTGCCAAACTATTCCCCAATGTGGCTATAACATTCTGTACTCTCACCAGCAACGCATGAGTATTCCAGTTTCTTGGCATTTTCATGAGCACTTGGTATAGACAGCTCTTTTTTTTCTTTTTATCCCACCATTCTAATAGGCATGTAGAGGTAGCTCATTGTGGTTTTAATTTGCATTTCTCTAATTACTGATGATGTTGAGCATCTTTTCATATACTATTTTCCATCCCTAATATCTTTTTTGATTAAGGGCAGTTCAAAAAATTTGCCATTTTTCATTGGTTTGTTTTCATATTATTGGCCCATCCATTTTTTAACTCCCTCATTTACAACTAGCAATGACCAAATACTTAGATGACTCTGCTTTTCTTATTTCTACAATTGGCCAATCATCAGAGTCACCTAGAGAACTTGTTAAACACAGGTTTGAGGCCCCATCTCAGAGTTACCGAATCAGAACCTTCAGAGTTTGAGTTTCAGAAATTTAAAAGAATCTATGGTGAAGTGCAAATGTATGTAAAGATATCAGTACATAATTACATAATAAAGCAACTAATAATTAAAAAACAATGAATATCAAATTCTGGTGAGGATGTCAACAAGCTTTTCCGGAATTTGTAAGGTATAAGTAAATAAATGCCCAAGTCTTGCTGATTTTATGCATCTCAGAACTTACTGATGCCTTATTTTATCCTATCCTGTTCTCAGAAGTACATAATCATAGAATGACAGATCCAGGAAAAGATATAACATATTTGGTCTTGATTTATTTTCACATACAAACAAATTGGGTCCAAAGAGGTAAACAAGAGCAAGCTCCAAGAGGAAAAGCATTTAGTCAAAAAAAAAAAAATGTAGGAAGGCAAGAATGAAACACCTGTTCCTTACTTCAGAGTTGTTCACACGTTGTTCTGGAAATGTCTCTCATTTTCAAAACTCTCAACTTCCAGCATCTTTCTACCATATTTGAATCTCTAGAAACCCCATTCTGTTTTTCTTCAGTAACTTTTGTTCCCACAGCATTTTTTTTTGATAAAACTCTTGAGGATAATTCTACTGTAACTCTAGGTTCTTGCTGGTTTCTGAAGATTGTCCAATTTGTTTTCTTTTTTTTTCTTTTTGTGTTCAGAACTAGTTGATGCAATTAATTTTCGTTACGACAACAAGATTAAAGAGGTTGAATATATTAGATCTTGAAATAAAGACCTCTTTACTAAAGTGACTGAACTCTGACTTCTTTAACTTTTTTTCTTTATTCTCCATTTTTTTACTTTCCCATTGCATTTAAAAATATACATAATCAGTCCTTTATAGAAAAAGGTCTGCATGTTCTGTTTCCATTTCGGTTTAACATTTGAGTTTTAATGCATCTGTGTGATGTGTACATATTTCCATACGTGTGTATTTCTTACATGATAAGCCCCTTGAAGTTGGTAACTGGGTGTAACACAGCTCCCTGAGGCATCTTGAATAAAACCAGTTATAATTATGCTTCTCTTCAATACTATGAAGATATATAAGAACAAGTCATATTAAAAAGCAGTCAATATTTACTTCTCATGTTCATTAGGCCAAGAAATGTAAATTGTAAAACCACTGCTAAACATATTAATGGTTGTAATTTAAGTAAATTTATGGACTAGACTACTGGAGGGTTTATATATTTAGTAATGATTTTCATCCTTTGCTCATTACATAAAATGTTAAATGATAAATGGCCCTGGAATATTTTCACAATTAAGCTGATACTGAGGAAGCAATGAAAATTAGATGGCTGATATCTGGGGGCTAGGATATTATGAAAGAATACTGTGGAGAGAGGCATAAGCGTTAGAGATATAAGGCAATTTAAATCCTGAATTACTGAATTTAACCTTCTGAACATATATTAAAAGCACGGGTCCAACTAATAAAGGCACAGATAGATTTGCATTGGGAATGGAGTGGGGTATAAGGCAAGTATAGGAAAGTTATTTCTGCAAGATTTTTGTTAGAGATGATATGCCTAGGACTCATGACCTAGAAAAAAATCACTCGATGGTAAGGGCAAGACTTGGTGATATTAGCTGTCTTGAAATTGGGGCTGGTTGTTCTAAATATTTAGTACAAACCAGTGTCATTGAAGTACTTTAGCTTTTCCCAGCCACAATTTATTAGATATTTGAAACCCAAATGTTCCTCATCCCGCTCAAACCTATTTTTATCCCAGCTGATGTCGCAATTTTGTTCTTATAGGCCTGTCAAAGACAATTTTTTATGTTGCAGCATAATTTCAAGCTTTCTGTGTTATTTCTTACTCCATCACATACTTTCACTCTGAATCGTATACTTTGTTTGTCATATATAAGCTATTTACATTTCTACATACCAACCTTTTATGTATTTTCTGTGTTAACGTTACCCATTATATAATATGACTTTTTGGGTGTGTGTGTTTATATTGAGGTAAATGTGCACATACTAGATAGACAGATATATACCATCAAGTCACCAGAATAATTTGTATTTTCATATAATTGCTGAACTAAATACATCTGGCAGAAGTAGATACATTTGGAGAAAAGCTGATTTTCCTTACTCATTGAGAGGACTCACTTAATGTACTGGTTTTCTCAAGAAAAATGAAGTATTGTCAACTGTTATCCCCATTCCCCAGAAAATTTGCTTTTCAAATTTTCTTTCCTAATTATTCAACATCTGTTGCAAGTTGGATTGTGCCCCTAAAATTCATATGTTGAAGCCCCAAACCCAGTATCTCAGAATGTGAATTTATTTGGAAATAGAGTTCTTGCAAACGTAACTGGTTAAGATGAGGTCATACTGGAGAGCCCCAAATTCAATATGATTGGTATCCTTAAAAAAGAATGTCATGCAAAGAAACAGCCATGCACACAGGGAGAATGCCTTGTGAAGACTGAAACTGCCCTGTCATCGCAAAGGAATTGCCAGATGATAGGAGAAACTTGGGACAGATCTTTTCCTAGTACCTTCAGGAGCACGGGTCTGCCAACACCTTGACCTTGGACTTCTAACCACATAACTATGAGAATACATTTCTATTGATTAAGCCACTCAGTGTGGGGGACTTTGTTAACAGCACCCATAACAACTAACAGAGCATCTATCCAAGATTTCTACAGGAGCCAATAAGAGGAAGCAACTCATCCATTTCCTCCCTCCTGGCTATTACATCATTTGGCGCTTCACCTGTTCTGCCCTCCTGTCAGGATGCCTATGTCAATCCTTCTTTCCCATCCAAACCTCTCTAATATTGCTCTTGATTCCATCCTCTCCCATCAATTCAATTCCTCTTTCTGAATTATATGCCACCAATCTCTTAATCTCTGAATCCTGCCCCACAGCGTATAACCTTGGTCAGGTGTTTGCCTATTTAACAGCTGGGAAGTGACAAAGACTTGACTTGCTGCTGCTTTCCCCCCCCCCCCGCCCCAGGGCTGCACCAGTGGCATATGGAAGTTCCCAGGCTAAGGGTACATTCAGAGCTGTATGTAGCCCCCAGCCACAGCCACAGCAACATGGGATCTGAGCCGTGTCTGTGACCTACACCACAGCTCATGGCAACACCAGATCTTTAACCCACTGAGCAAGGCCAGGGATAGAACCAGCATCCTCGTGGATACTAGTTGGGTTCATTACTGCTGAGCCACAACAGGAACTCCTTGTTGCTGCTGCTTTCTTACCATTTTATGAAATCTGGTATTCAGCCATATTACCTGTGGAAATTATCCCAAACAACAGCAACCGGGTAATTATTTAGTACCAAATAATTTTATCTTATTACTTTTTAAAAATGTTTGACCTCCAAAATATTTTTTCTTTCTTTCTTTTCTTTTCTAACAAAATTATATCTAGACATACAGGGTTTTAAGCCCTATAGCCTAGGACTCTCCTTTATGGAGGATACTGAGGTTTCCTGGGGTAACAGGACCTGTCTTGGGGCATTGCTCCATTCAGCTCAAAATGGATGGGATAGATGCTGCAAATATGGGTAAGAGAGGACTAGAAACATCAGGGCATCCCCTCTCCTTCCCATCCTCTCAGCTGCTGGCTGACTGATAGGAAACTTCCTAAATTTTAACACTATTCTGCACATGATTCTGCCTGCTATTTCTTAAGGAAAATCTTCTTACTTGTCTTCCGTAATACTACTTGACCAGGATCTCTCCCCACTTATTAAATTCTTTCCTTTCTTTTTCTTTTTTTAGGTACCTCATCCTTTCATCAACATTCTTAATTTTTCTTAAGTGAATATAAAACATCTCAATTTCCCCCTAACTATGAGATTCTGTCACCATCTTTGGCCCATTGAGAATCATTATTATCCCCAGAGGCCAAGATTTTCCCAATTTCTACAATTTGTGTGATATTTTTTTGTTTTGAAATACAACATATTACAATATTTAATAGGATCATTTAAGTTCAACTCCTCCAGAAACTGTATATGTGCCTGACTTCTGTACCCCACATTTCTATCTTAAAAATGTCAATTCGGTCCTTTTAATTTTACTCTTGAACTTCTTACTGTTCTTTATTTTCTTTCTCTATGGCTTTTTCACCTACTTCCATACTTCTATTATACCACAGTTCATTATTACATACACCAATTATGAATATAATGGTGTCCAATATGCCTATAACTTTTTTATCTGAATATTTTATTTTCTCCTAGAATCCATCCCTTACCATCTCCCCACCCCCACACATTTCTTCTTCGCTGTAAAAGCAGAGATTGGTTAGACTATTGGCCCTCACCCAGCAGTTAAATAGCCAGAAAAAAAATGACCTAGTCCAAGTCCCTTTAGTGCAGCATAAATCTAAACCAATCCTTTAACAAGAACCTGCTGTATAGCACAGAACAATCTACTCAGTAATTTGTAATAACCTATATGGGAAAAAAAATGGATACATTTACATGTATGACTGATCTACTTTGCTGTACACCTGAAACTAATAGAACATTTTAAGTCAACTATATTCCACTAATTAAAAAAAAAATTCTGGTTGTTTCATTCTCCTTCTATGAATTGGTTTGGGGGGTTGGGTCTTAGATATTGCCAATGAGATGAGCTCTCCTCTTAGAAGAAAGAAATAGGTTTCCCACTAATAAAGTCAAATGGCAGAGTGGAATTATAGGAAGATCTGGTACTGAATTAAGGCAAGTTCCCAAACTTAAACCACCTCGGTCTATAATAATTACTCCCTTTATTGTCAAAACAGTTTTATCTGGCTATCTATCACTAGTAGCCAAAAACCTACCCTTTAACTAGGATGATTTTACCTGCCTTCCAGACTCATATTTTCAAATATTCATTTTCTAGCTTGATCTAGATTTTTCACCTGTACCTCAAATAGAACTTGTTTCAAAGAGAACTCATCTGGTTCCATAAACTCAGTCTGATCTTCTGCCTGAGTTTGGTTTGTGTGTTTTCTTGAAATTACAGTCATTAATGCACCCAAATCCAGGCCAGGAATTCCCTTTGCACATAATGCTTTTCTTTTTTTATTGAGTTGACAAAATCTACTTTCAGTGTTGCCTGCTGTGTATACATTTTGGGGCACATTCCCTAGAAATAAAATTACTAATTCTTTGGTGAAGTATTATTTTGTTCATACTGCAAGCTATTATGTATCATTTGTATTTTTAAATTGTAAGTGACTAATTATTGTATTTTAAATGTTCTTGAATTGAGTAATTTCATTTATAATTCCTAAAACAATAATAGGATATTTACTATTCAAATACAAAATGATTAAATAAACTTAGCCTGTGGAAATTTAAGAAACCGTAAGTGAATTTAACATAATATTAATCAATGATATTTATAAGGGTAGCTACCCATGTCATAGTAATATAATAAGAAATATGTCACATTAATATAGTGACTATAAACTTAGTAGTGTCTATCAAATAATAATCCTTCAATAATTGTTTTTTAATGAATTCTTCAGATTAATATCTTAAATATATCACATTTTGAAAAGCTGTAAAATTTTGAAGAAAATAAATGGTTTATTGGTAGAATAAGGATATTTGATACGTAAATGCAATTAAATAATCATGGATAAGTAAAGATGTAAAATCCATTCCATCCATTTACCAGTCATTTAAAATGGGTAGGATGTACGATACTCCTTTTCAGAGACATAATTAATGCCATCTATAAACCAACAAGTGGACAAATAATATTTAACATTTCCTTTTTCTCCATTTTTTTGTTTGATTTGTTTTCCCAAGAAAAAGTTCCCAGTTCCATGTCAGTCACAAGATCTTTGATGCTGAACTGAATCAGCTCCTCTGTACAACATAGCAGGACACCATAAAGCTTCCTCCCCACCCGTGGTTATCGGTGCAGGTGCTGTACAGAGAACCGCTGTGGCAATACTCCAGTCACTTCAAGGAATTTTCCCAGCCCGGGTGGTTCTTAAACTTGGCTGCTCTTCAAAATCACCAGAGGAGCTTTAAAGAAATACAGGTGCCTGGGCCCCAATTATCAAGAGAAGCTGATTTCAGTATTCCTGAATAATGGAGCCCACTCATTTGCATTTTCTAAACCTCCACAAACAGCTTGCAGTAAAAACTTCTGTAAAACTTAACCTTGACATCCTGACCTTCCATTTGAAGTCTCCTTTCTTTATCCTAATATGTGGAAAGAATAAGCCCCACTGTGTATGAGTTTTGTTTCTGTAACTCATAGTTAGGCCTCATTGATTTGTTGTCTTTTTTCTTTTTTATTTTTTGTCTTTTTGCCTTATCTAGGGCCGTACCTATGGCATATGGAGGTTCCCAGGCTAGGGGTCAAATCAGTGCTGTAGCCATCAGCCTACACCACAGCCACAGCAATGCGGGATTCGAGCCGTGTCTGCAACCTACACCACAGGTCATGGCAAAGCCGGATCCTTCACCCACTGAGCAAGTCCAGGGATCGAACACACAACCTCATGGTTCCTAGTCAGATTTGTTAACCACTGAGCCAAGAGGGGAACTCCTGTTTTGTATTTCATGTTTCACAAATTTTTATTAAAGTATAGTTGATTTACAGAGTTAATTTCTGCTATATAGCATAGTAACCCAGAATATACATACATATTTTTTTTTCTCATACTATCTCATGTTCTATTCCAAGAGATTGGATACAGTTCCTTGCACTATAGTAGGATCTCTTTGCTTATCCATTCTAAATATGAGTTTACATGTACTAACTCCAAACTCCCCATCCATTCCACTCCCTTCCCCCTCCCCCTTAGCAACCACAAGTCTGTTCTCTATGTCTGTGAGACTGTTTCTGTTTTGTCGATATATTCATTTGTATTTTATCCCTTAACTCCTCGCTCTTTAATCCACAGGCCAATCTCCCCTTTATCCTAAATCAATTCCCAAATAACAGAATCTTACAAGAGGAACACTGCCCTAGACCATCCCTTGATAATACTCCCTTTCTAGACTGCCCTCATTAGAAGCAAAGATGGTGAGCATATAAGCCTTCAAGATTTGTTTTTCTTCTGCTCAGGAACTGTTTAATGTGACTTGTTATCAGACAGGGAGAAGCCCAAGAATTTCATGGACAATTTAGGAATGAGAATGTTATGTGGACCACTGAAATTTTAAACATAATTCTCAGTTAATACAGGTAGAGCTAGTCCAGAGACTCAATCTTATAAAAAGATATTTTTGAAGAATTATATTTATTTTCGCTTACTCTATGGACAGAATCTCTTAATACTACATTTACTAGTTTCTCTTTACCCACCAATGCCTAAATTCCTGCTAGTATTATACCCAACGGCAAGATGATATAAAGCCTAAAAGTTGCAAAAAATATGTAAAGGCTTAAAATTCTCATTAACCAAAAAAATGTTGGGAGAGTAACAGTTTCCCTATAATGTTCTTATAAATTAACATCTGTTCCACAAATTATATATTGTTTTCGTTCACCAAAGCAATAACAATTGCATTTAAAATGGATACCATTCCTTTCATGGGTTAATTGTGGAACTTGCAAATTTTCACAGAAATAATATACATAGACAGCTACCTTAGAAGACACATATTGATATATATATCTTGATATATCTTGACATATATTTTTGATATATATTTTTTAATCACACAGATTTAAAGTGTTGCGCTCGTTCAGTATTACATATAGTTATGTTTCCTAATAAAAAGCAAAGATTTCTAACCCATTGTGATACTTCTATTTCATATTCTACAATACAGATTGGTACTGAATCATTCAACAGATATTTTTTAAAGACAAGGACACATTTAAACTCACGAACTATGTTTGCTAGCTTGGCACAGGTGTTGGGTCACACAGATTACTATATTTAATTATGAAATGGATAAAAAAACAGACTCGTTAATGCTGATAGGCATCAGATTTTTCCTTTTATTCCTTTGTCCATGTTCACAAGTGCCTGGGGTGGAGAGATGCTCAAAACAAATGAAAACAAAAACCACAGGGCTATTTTTAATTCTGTACTCCTGGAGAAAAACAACAGAAAGGGAGATTCATTTTGGATTCACTTCCATGTTGCTCTCTCTTTCAGAAAGCCTGACTTTCCTAGTTCATCTGGTTTAGTGGTTTCAGCCACTCTCCTATCCTCCAGGGAATGCTGGGAAATGAGTTACAAAGACCAAACGCCATGTACATTGTGCTGTTTGTAAGTCTGGTTGAGAACTAAAGAAAGATAGGGCACAGCTGCAGACACACAGCAGGGAGAGAATCACTTAAGAGATAATGAAAAGTAGCAGGATAATAAGTTTAGAAAGAGAGAAAAAGTTCAGAACCTGAGGTGAAACCCTGGAGTGACAAGGAAGCCTGGAAAAGTAAAAGACACACAATACTTAAATTCTACCTTGAAATCCCCAATCTAGAACAAGCAGGACTTGTAGGATATTACTTATAATTAAAAGATGGTGAAATCTGATACAGAGCAAATGACACTGCCCTGGGAATGCACACATTGGAATTCTGGCTCAAACTCAGTCAGTGACTTTAAGGAAGTTGTTTAACCTCTTTTGGTCCCATCCTTAAAACTACAGTGGTGGACTAGAAGTTTCAATGACATCTTTTCTACACTTCTAAAAATTTTAAAATATTAATTGTATAAACATTTTTAAAGAGATATACAGAGAATATTAGACATTTTTTAGACAATATCCACAGGTTTGTGGCAGAAACCTATAGTAACTGCATCAGTTTCCTGTGCAGCATCCCTGAGTGTTGATGTGAGCTCTTAACTGTTCTGCACCAGCGGGAGAATGAACAGTCTAATGAGGCAGTGATTCTGCATTTGGAGGGCTCTTGAGTTTAACTGATAGTCATCTAGTTGTTTTTACCCCTGGATTTACTTTTGTCCTCAAAATGGTATAAAATAAATAATTTCTTTTCACATACTTAAACCTGCAGGTTTGATCTCACTCAGTTTTATTTCACGTAGGCTATGAACATTCTTGTTTCTTTCAGCTATAACTTATAACATGATGCTGAAACTTGAGAAGCAAAAAGATCATTGATTTATCAACAGGTTAAAAGCTGTTGGTATCGATTTTAAACGGTGATACCCTGAATGCAATGAATGAGACAAGCTCCCAATTTTAAATAATTCCAGATGATTAATATCAAGAATAGCCCAAGAAACCTCAGCTTCTGAGCACAGCTGGTAATGAACTTAAAGAAAAGTACATGAAATTGAAATTACATTAATCGCTGATATTTGCATGAAAGCCTCAAGAGCTGACAGTGAGTATACAAAAACAAACAAACAAACAAACAGCACTAGCAAAACTCAGTAATTATACGGTCAGGCACAGTACTAAGACCTTTTCATTTTTTATTTCATTTAATGGAAATCGACTCTTTGATAAAACAGGTCATTCTCTGTTGCCACAGAATGGCTGTCTCTCAGAGAAGCATTCCCTGCATGAAGGTAAATCTAGAATTTAAATAACTTTGGACATAATTTCTTCTATGATTTACAGTTTGGGGCATGTCAAAACCATCTTCTTTGGCGCCCTCTTCAGTTACACAAAATCACCAGTGATGTTTCATTTCTTCTTATCTGTACATATTTCCTCTCTACCTTTAACTAAGTAAAATAGAGGTTTTTTAAAAAAAAATTTCCAGTTTTGGTATTCATCTGATATATGCATGCTGGGTAGCAAAGTCTCAAGTGTGGCATTGATACCAAAACATTAAAAAAAAAAATCTAGGTCAATTGCTGTCTTTTCCTTGCTCGTGTACATCAGCTTTATCTCACAATATGCCAAGATCCCATGAGAAGAAATGATTCATATCAAAAGGCTTCTGTGGACCAACATTTCTGATGCAGATAGACATACATTCTTCCCTCTCTTGGTGCTAACATTATAGCTTATCATAAGAAGTGGGTTTTCATCATGACAGGAGAAAATTTAACTAGGAGCAATGATAAAAGTGTGCAATCATTGGAAGTTTCCACGTGTTAAACAGCCTTGGTCAAAATGTGCCTCAGTGACTCAGGTTGGAGCCAGCCATGGGTCTCTCCTCTACATTGCAAATTAGCATCACAACACCAGTAACATCTCTCCAAATCCTGTGATCTTGCAAAATATGTCAATCTCTGTCACTTGTATACTATCTTAGAATGACATAGAAAACCCTGTGATATATGCGTGTGTGTGGGTGACAGACCAGGGGTAGCAGTAGTTAGGAGATTCTGATCTTGAAAAAGAAAGAAGAGAATGAGTGCTAAGGAATGATGATTGTCTTTTAATGCTCAGATTCAAATAAGAGCAATAAGTAAAGATACATGCCCCCCAAGGTTAATAGCAGCTCTATGTTTTATAGCCAAGACATGGAAGTAACCTAAATGTCCACCGATGGATGAATGGATAAAGAAGGTGTGGTACATTTATATAATTGGAATATCATTCAGCCATAAAAAGAATGAAATAATACCATTTGCAGTAACATGGATGGAACTACGATTATCACACTAAGTGAAGTAAGCCTGACAGAGAAAGACAAATATATGACATTGCTTATATGTGGAATTTAACAAAAAAATGATACATATGAACTTGTACAGAAAACAGAAATAGACCGACAGACATAGAAAACAAACTTATGGTTACAAAAGGGGAGGGAGGAGAAGGATAAATTAGGAGATTAACACATATACACTATTTATATATAAAATAAATAACCAACAAGGAGCTACTGTATAGCAGAAGAAACTATACTCAATATTTTGTAAAAACCTATAAAGAAAAATAATCTTATAGATATATATGTATGCATAACTGACTCACGTTGATGTACTCCTGAAATTATCACAACATTGTAAATTAACTATACTTCAATTATAAAAATAAAAAATAAGAGAAAATAAGGGTAGTAAGCAGGACCCTTACAAAACACAAACCAAATAGAACACTGGGGCAGTGAGGAGCTGGTGTTTTTGTGTGGTGAGATATGTCTTAATGCATATATCAGAGTAGCTAGATGTGGTTATACCTGCTGGGTCAGGGAAAAGTAGAGGTGGTGATATGAAAATGTGCTTTTATAAATCTAAATTTAGCTACTTTACATTTGAGTTTGCTTCCTTCTGTCACTCTCTGTATTCACTCTTCCTCACTGTTTTATATAATCTAAAAGTGTCATTTTTTTTTTGTTTAAGTCATGGTTAAATTTTTGAAAATGCTTGACTATAGGAGGATCCTGTAGACTTTTTCAATCAATTAGGCAGCACTTTTCAAGAAACTTGCTATTCAACCAGTTATAAAATGCAGCTAATTCCATTCCTCATAGTTTCTCCTTTTGGGCTATTGGGCTCCATTAAATTAATTGCTGACATGAAAATCATGCAATTGATATAGTGAATCTTTTCAACTCTAATTTTTCTCCCCAGGGTACTCTAATACCATAAAAAATGAATGAAATTAGATTAGAATGTATTATTATTTGTTTATACTTTGGTGAACACAATTTGGTCTCCAGCAATTGACCTTTTTTTATAATCCTGCAGTTAGCTACTTAACAATCTACATGTTTGCCTAGAAATAAACTAAGTTTATAATATTTTTCATTTTTTAACAAACAGAAAATGTTCATGTTTCTAGTCTTCTTTTATATTTTTTATTTATTACTATTCTTCAAAGAATAAAGGGTTCTGAAATAACATTTGCATGACCTGGGAGGTAAATTTTTTCTGTAGAGGCTTGAAATCATCTAGCGGACCTCTGTGTTCTCATGTAATCTCCTTATCTCTTTTTTAGTTCAATTTCTGTATGAGTGTTTGTTCGCCTTTACCATTTGAAAACATATTCTCCTTGATAGAGACAAAAGCAAAGTAGGTCAAAAACAGTTATACATTATCCCAGGAAATCAATGGAAAATAGTTTAAAATGTAGTCCAGAAAATGCACATAAAAAGCTCTACTGAGAATTTTTTAAAGTAACTCACCTACTTTGGTCTGAAAGCAAGACAAAAAATGTCATCAAATAACATTTCTATTAAATAGTCTATGTCAATGAGTGATTCCCATCTATTAAAATGCCAATCACATTTTGAAAGAAAATTAAAGAGTGAACTATTTAGCCTGGCAGTCAAAGCAGCTAGGCCTATTTTTCTATTTCCTCTCTTTTTAAATTTCCCCAAAATAGACTGACTTGTATTTTAGCTGAATGACAGTTAAGGTGTATATGACAGAAGTAGAAAAAATTTTAGTGGTGTAACCACAAGACTTGAATCCAAAAATTTTAGTGAGTAGCTACAGCCTTAAGCACCCTTGGTTACTTTCACTGGCACCAACATTTCTACAGAGTCCAGTGAGACACATCTACAAACTTCAATATTGCAACAATTAGATGAGCATTTCTACTGAAATATTCCTTTAGCTTGTGAAAGTATAGTTGTTAAGTGTCAAGGAACCGATGCCAACTTTTTTTTCTGATTATTTTTCTTCCTTGACACATATTTATTTTTGTCATTGAATTCTCATGCTTTAAGTTTAGATTGCCTCTTTGAAAGGGAGAAAAAGATTTGTAACTTGCTTTTAGTACAGATCCAGAGATCTGTCAGGGACAAAAAAGCTTATATAAAAGCTTGGAGGGGTAAGCTGGTCACTCCAAGGCACAGCCATATCTGACTAGCTAACTACTTAAAACAAAACACAAGCTTTTGTCATATCTTTCCGCTCAACTAGCTTTAAAACCCAAAGAAATTATTTTTTAAATGACTATTTTGGCTCCTGATAGGGCTAAATTCTATAGAAATTCATAAACTTTCAAGAATTTTCAGGATGAACTTTGGTTTCACTGGCTTATATTGTAGGTATTCTAATTTTCAGAAATACAGCTCACTGAGGATGGGAAGACAAAACCAGAAATTCAGTACAATAGAATGTAGTCTAGGAGTTTATTTTTGCAAAGATTCTCTCTGGATCTTAAATTGCATAGTTTCCAAAACTTTTCAGCACAGTTTAGAATTTTAAAATGTGCATATTACACATATTTTAAACTTTTGAGGACCATGAATCTAAAATAAAATTACACAATTACACTGCTCCTCATTATAGGAAGAAAGATGGTTACTTTTTTATTATAGTAAAATAAATTGAGAAATGTTAACTTTGGTGATGTAACTGCAAAGTAAATGCTAAAAAAACCGTATTTTTGTATTTTTTCTGTAGTTTTGTCAATATTCAGGGTTTTGGGTTTTTTTGCATAATTTGTTCTATAAGCTAGCCACATAAAATAAATGACTCTGGCACTAAATGAATGCTACTGTCTACAGTACATCATAACCCCAGACCACTTATAATAAGCCTTGGCAATAATCTACATCCAGTGGCATCTGGAAATCTGCAATAATGATGTTGAAATTAAAACCCCAGAATTCAAGTAGCATACAGGTCAACATACTATAAAAATGTAGGTAAGAATAATAATAACCTTGTTTGTGTTCAATGGTGAAGGCTATGCTAACTAGGACAGAAGATTTAAAATTATTTCTTTTCTGAATCTTCCAAGGAGAATGGCCTGGAATAAACATAAACAAGTTTAGAAGTTATATCCTCTTAAAGCAATAATATACCCAATAATTCCATATTTACATCCATATACCAATTTGAATTGACAGCCCTGGGTGGTTCTAAATTATTCCATTTTTTGATCTGTGTCTATTACAAGCAATAATTAAAATCGGGCAATGTTTCTTCAACCATCCTGGCAAGGCTTACCTTAGCTATATATATTACATCCAGAAAAGCATTTTTTAAATCTGTATGTGTAAAATAGTGACCTCTAGTAAAAACACTGAAATGTGTTGGTCTAACCATCTGAATCCTACCTAAACCCCCATGACTTGGAATTATTCATATGGAAATTTATCTAGGTAAGGAAAAGTATAGTTCCTTTTCCCTTTTCATGTGAACACAGAGACAATGTGTCTTTTATTGCTATTATTGAATGATATATTAATCAAACTAAGTACCTTCATTTCGGGATTCCACATTCATTTTTCTATGAAGTGTGATGTTTTCAAGGGGGAAGTGATGTAAATCAATACATGTATCAACTAATTCCATTTGCTTTCATTTTTAGTGTCTCTAAGGACACTATTATTCCATGGGACCCACTTTGGGAAAGTGTGGTCTAGTACTAATTTTACTTTTGCTTATCTTTGCTTCATCTTAATCAACTTAAAAAATCTTAAATACTAGCAGATGCTCTCTAATCTGGATTAACTGGGTTTAACTGAAATGAGGTTCCTTAGTTAAGCAAGTGAATAGAATTGATGCGTTGGGGAAAAGATATCTTTCAAAAACCAAATTTGCCATATATTGAAATATAATCAATGTGAATTTTCTTTATTCACCTCATACAAATTCTTAATGCAAAGAATAATTTCTTTTTAAAAGTCCACTACTAAGGACAATTCCTTAGATTTTCAATGACATGATAGTAATGACGATAGGCGGCCATCTTTTAGAACTACACGGCAGTTTATACCTTTACTTAAAGCTGACATATATGATCTTATACAGAAAACAACACTAAAACATTACTTTTTTAGGACAGCAGGACAGATCTGAAGCATTTAAATCAGAAAAACTAAGTGATTTTTATTATGATGTCAGCTGGGCAGTTACTAGACACCAGATAAAAATGAAAGAGTGAAAATATATTATTAGTTTATTTGGCACTATGACAACCAAAAATTATTAATGGTTTCATTGATCAACTATATTTTGCCTTTACTCTAAAAATGAGCTGTCAATTCATTTGTCAACAGGTCAATGAATTTGAATCTTTTCTTTATAAGGTAAGGCATCGCATCCAGATGCACAGCTATTCACTAGCTAAGATCCTTTGTTGAAAGAATTAGCCTTTTCATTCTTTTAATTCCTCCTAATATTGTTGTTCAAATGAAGAGGTAATTTTCCAGGTTCCTGTTTTACCATTTAGCCATATGTAAAAAAACAATGCAATTCAGACCGAAAGTCTTGATACAGAAGATACTTAATATTTTGAGCAAATAAATTATAATGATTTTAGACTTCTGCAATCCATAAAAAATTGTTATTTCGCTAGTAGTCCTGAAATACCCCCACTGAGCTATACTTTCAATTTTCAGTGCTACATTTACCTGGAATATTTTTGATATGTCTAATTTTATGTTTTTACTACCAGAGAAAAATTTTAAATATGATTCTTATCATAATTCTATAATTAAGCCCGTTATTTAGAACTTGAAAAATAGTCCCTTTTTGGCTGGTGCAGTAAGACACAACCTTCCTTTGTATATACATGAAAGGGAAAAAAGAGTCATATTCTTCCACCTCTGAGCAAATTTCCACATGGTTAACTCCATCAACAGTCAGGGAACCGGGCAATATAATAAGTTCACTTAGCAAAGCAAAATGTGAGTTGGCCCATGAAGCACAGTCCAGAAGTACACTGGCAAGTAAGTGCTTCTTTAGACAGCTGAACCACCCATATAATTCAGTACAATGATCTCTGTCAGAGCTTGAGCTGATCTTTGCTTGCTCTTCCTGCAAAGCAGAGAGACGTGCACAAAGTAGGCTCTGAAAAAGGTCTGAAAATGATAAAACACTTACATGTACTGTCATTCTAAAATACATATATGCCAGTGGTTTTAATTATTGTATGTTAACACAAACCCAACAAAGTAATATTTTAACAAGCAAGTTGTTTTTCTGCTTGTTTGTTCATTTTGTGTGTGTGTCTAGTTTTCCAGATTACAAAATCTAAATCCACGGGACATTCATCAATTCTAGTTTTTCTCTTATGGCTATTTCCTCCTGTACCCTAAATCATGAAAAGACATCAAGGATCATCCTGATAGAGAAATATTCAAAAATATTATAAAAATGTAACAGTTAATAGAAAGAAGAGTTAGAAGTGATAAAATATCTTTTAGGTTTGACCCATTTTACTTCTTTCTTGGGCCTGCAGACTCATGCTAATATTCATATTTGTGCTAAATATAAAAATACCTGAGAGTTGTTAGATGAATTCCAGTTTTCTATAGACAGGCTTTTACTTTCTCCAACTTTATATTCATTGACTTATGTAAAAAGTTAAATGAGTTCTCATTATATGTAATTTCCTTTTTGAAACTATGCATATGTGTCTATACATTCTAGTTTTCAAGATTACTAACATTCCGTAAATACATACATGCATTTTCTACATTACAATGTTACCCAAGGAAAAAACAATAAAAAAGGAACTGCCTGCCCAGGAGTGAACAGGAATAGAACAGCCGCAGTGTGAACCACCCCATAGTGCTTCAGGATTTTCTTTTAAATTTCCACATCTAAATCATGTATTTTCTTACCACATTCAATATAATTGGGTGAAAATTTGAATCGTAATTCCCCCATTAAAAAAATTCACCTCCTCCATCATCACCATCCTTGCCTTTCAAGGAAAGAGTTTCAGTCCATTATAACTGCAAATGTTATGATAAAATAATTATCTGTTTTTTTATCAATCTGGATTGTGATTTTTTTCTTCAACTAGCATTAATTAGCATTTAGAGTTAATGTTTCTCCTTTACTTGACATACATTGTTAAAGGAGAAGGTTTATATATGTGAGGGGTGATTGACTGAGTTCTGCCTTGTGTTTGCTTCATTAATCAATGGATATGACAAGTAACTTGTTTCTTATTTTGAAATTTTTATGATAATTTTTACAGGAATAATATCAATGATCTAAGACATAATGCTTAATATATATCTTGCTTAGGAGATGTCTTTTAACTTTTATTAAACAGTCCTGAAAGCACAATCTAATTATTTTCAGTCTGCAATAGAGTTAATAGGTTTTCAGACCTTCCCTCACTTGCCCAAAGCCACATAGTCAGTAAACATTAAACCTGGTATTTTAGCCTCCATCTCTTTGGCAACAAAGTCCACACTCTTGAGGAAAGGAAATTAAAAGTACGGAGCACATGTTGACGTTCATTATATGAAGACTAATGGAAAACAGCTTCTGCTTTGAAAATACTCAAAGTGAAGTATGGATAAAACAGAAGGCCATTGATGGAATGATTTGCTTCAATTTCACTAATTATTTCTTAAACAAACACGTTGGAAAGCAGGGCTATAACTGATAGAAATAAAATTACATACAAAAAAAGCAAATACTAAATGACTCTTGATCTCTTTCTCTGACATCTCCCTGCCTCTTCTGTCACTGACAAGAAACGAAGGTATGTGTAGATACTGATTGAATTTCTTTCTCTTTTACAAGGTTCGGGCCAGTTTCTGTCCTACAGACAAGTTAAATAAAGCATATGACAATAGTTACCCAAGTAATGACAGAGAGAAGAATAAAGACTACTGGATTTCGGGCTAGTTCAGTTCCAACATTTGGGAAGTCACCATGGACAACTTCAGTGCTTAAACAAAACACCACAGAGCCAGACCTAGGCCACTGCCACTGAAAGTGGTTGAAACTGGCAGTGGACACAGTCTACTGGGCTCCTTTCTTTAGGGGCACCATACCTGCAAATCAAGCAAAGCTTGTTAACCTACACAGACTGACAGTCTCACCACTAAATAAAACTAAATTTGATGTGAGAGAGGACTAAACAGCACAGTAGTTGTATACAGTTTTCTGAGTAACAAAAATAGTAAATCGGTTAAAGTGCTCTAAGAATTTTCTGGCACATTATGGGCACACAAAAATTTTAGACCACTGAATTAAAAAATTAATTAATATAGTGTAGGGTTTTTTTTGGGGGGGTGCTAAGTTCCATTTTCATCACTTGCCATCAGTTAAGGAATCCCAATGTTCTTTCTACCAGAATTCATATAAAGTTTCCTCTGCATTCTTCTTACAAAAGTAGGCTTTATCAACAAAGTTTTGTCTTATTTTTCTGACTTGTAAAAAGGAACTGGGAAATTATTCTATGTCTCACTCATTTTCTGACACTGAGAGTGTGCCATTTTATACATCCCCATAGATGAAAAAGGGAAGCTCTTGTGGATTAACTAACATATTCAGTGTCAAGTCAGTAAACAACAGAGTAGGAATCCAAATCCCAAGTGTCAAATGCTGAAGCAAAGGCTTTTTTCATTTTCTTCAGTGCCTTAAATATTAACTTGGCGTGGAGCTGGATATTTTTTAGTCTAAATCTTATTGTGCAAATTAGTGTTCTTGGATTAGACCCACCTTACAGCTAAGGAGGCTGTGCAGTAACAATCTTTTGGGAAGTTCCGTTCCCATTGCAGTCCGTGGAAATGGGCTCCCTAGAACTGCACAGCAGCTCCAACTTCAGAACTGTCACTGTGTCAACAAGATCTCTCTTCTTGATCTACAGGTGGTCACATAAAATGAAACCAAAATCCTACTATAGAAGTTAGGAGTCCACATATATCCATGGAAAAAAAATGTTGGTTGATTCAATGGAAAAGAGACTCATTCAGATCGGTGGTGGTTGCTAGCTTAGCTTGTTAGTAATGTTCTTAGCAAGTTAAACTTCAATCAGTTACTTGGAGTATAACTCAGGGATGTTATGTGGTGTTTTTCAGGATTCAGCAACATGAAATGAACTTATAAATCATAAAGGGCTGTGACAGAGGCAAGATATTCACAAACTATTTCTGCTCTATTCTAAGCAGAAAGCTACACTACATCTCCCGAGTTTCCTGCAGTTAGGTGTGGGGATCTGAATGAGTTCTGGCCTGTGGACTGTGGGTAGAAGTGATGGCCCCATGAAAACATACTCTGAGAGGCTCTGCTCTGTTTCTTCCCTCGTCGTCTACAGAGAATCCAGAACAATGCCAGATCTGCGGGAGAGAATAAGAAGCCCCTGGCACCCCCAGGGTACACAGTGAACTGATTGGACAATAAATAAATAGATAAATGTTTGTGGTGCCAAGCTACTGAAATTCTGGGGCTCTTTGTTACAGCAATTCTCCTACAATGAATAATGTAAGGTTTATGCTAATCCAAAAGGGGTATTACCATCTATTATTATTAATGCAGCAGCCCAAATCCAGACTTTCCACTATGCTGGCATTCTATCACGAATAATCATTTTGTATGTTGTTGCTTATTGTTATAAAAGTATTTGCTAAAGTTTTCAGCTTTGCTGAAGCACCCCAATTCTACTCACAAGGATTGAATTGCAAATGACTAACTGATCTTAACTTAGCCTACTTCTGCAGCATCAGCAACTGCCAAAAAGGGTTCTTTTCTGAGCATTCTTCTCAAAAGAAAGAATGAAACTCTTTCTACCACATACATGGCTTCTGAGCACATGAAATACTACAAAACATAGGCGACCATTTTGACCACGTGCAAGGTATTTTGTGACAAATATACAGAAAGAAATACAAATTATTTACATTTTTATACTAGTGCATGTCATTGCTATTTGTAGTGCATTTAAAACTTGTATTTCATTACTAAAGATTGCTACTTTGGAAAGTTCCATCGACATTCTTTATTTTCAAGGCAAATAATGTGGCATGGAACAAGATGAAGGAAAACCTTACGGTCTCAGCTAATCACTATTGGGCAATGAAAGCAATATATTCAGAGCAAGACAAATACCGTGTGAAATCACTTATATGTGGAATCTAAACAAACAAACTAGTGATTTTAACAAGAAAAGAAACAGCCTCACAGATACAGAGAACAAACTAGTGGTTACCATGGGGAGAGGTGAGCCAAGAGGGGCAAGACAGGGCTAGGAGATTAAGAGCTACAAACTACTATGTATAAAATAAACAAGCTACAAGGGTATATTGGCCAGTAGAAGGAAATATAGCCATTACTTTGAAATAACTTTAAATGGAGTATAATTTATAAAAACACTGATTGCTACATTGTACAAAGATAATATTGTAAATCAACTATACCTCAATTGAAAAATATTCCACAGATGAGTATATTTGCCATGGACCATTAAAGAGAAGACTGTCTTTATTGAAATATCTAAAACTATAAATTATCAGACCCGAGAAATATTTGTTTAAAAAATGTTCAATTTAATGGAGTAATTCTCCACTCTACTCAAATGGGGAAATGTTTTAAGGTAGGAGCAATTTCTTTAAAACAATAGTTTCTAAATATCTAAAAGCACTGGTCTAATTCTAACAGCACGTATTTGACCAAATATTATTGTTATCAAATTTTGGGAGCTTCTACATAGAAGAAATCCAGAAAGAGTGTTGACTATTAAAAGAAATGGCTTTTTCTTTTCAATAAAAAGTCTCTATTCTACATGCCTGGCTCATCAGGAAAATACTGAAAATAACATAGCATTTATCAGAAAATCTAAACATTTCCCAATTGCCATTATATGCAATTAATAAACTCTTTTATTAGCACAGGGCTTTTTTATGGAAACACACATATTTTCCTCCAGATTTTGTCCTTTTTCTTCCTTATAGTACTCAAAGGCATAGTTTTCATTCACCCATCCTACCACAGCTTAGTTCTAATTTCTATAAAATACCAAGCAATCTCAATAAATATCACTTCAGGACAGGGTTCAGAGTAAGATAAAATATGATGACAATAAGGATGGCAAACACTATGTGAATTATACACTATCAGATTACATTAACAGCAAAGTACCTGCCAGTACTGGGTTCTCATAGAGGTTTAACATTCTTTGGCGATGTCACTTTTTGGTGGTCCTTTCTGCTGATGTACTCTTTTTTCACTCAATTACAACATCTCAAAATTCTCATAACTGCCAAATTATAGTGAAAAGTTTCCATCTACTGCTCTGAAGGAGATTTCTCTCCCTGTCCATTCCATTTACACCACAATTTGAAAGACAGATGGACAAGTAACAGGCATTTATTGAAAAACTGAGTCAAGATGGTCCAAAATCATTTCTACCTTCAATCAGGTAAGAATATGATATATTCATAGCAACTTTCCATTTTTTCTTTATTAGTACAGATATAGAAATAAAGAGATACAGGTTTTTATTCTGGAATCTTCCTGTCATGGATAAAATGCTTTACATGGTAAAAGTTAATAAGCCCACCTAATACATGGCAAGCAAAGCTTAGTTCCATCACTAAGGTTTATGATTGAAGAAACTTAAAATTCCAAAGGTATAAACTTACTATGCTCAATGAGGCATATTTATTTTCCTTTTCATTTTGGACATCAAACCTTAAGTATAGTTAGTTGTCTGATTAGACTATGTGTGCTTTTCAAAGTCCTAATAGTTCTTTCCTATTGAACTACATAATTAAATATTCTTTTTCTGTTGTGTGTGTGTGTAACACATATCTGATGTACATTCACATGCAGTTGCCAATAAAAGAGCAATAAATCATACACGTGTCACCAGTTTTAAGTAACAAAAATAGTCTCTATTTATTTACAACAAACTTACGGATACCCAATGGGACAAGTGGAGAGGATGGATTGGGGGTTTGTGATTGGCATGTGCACACTATTGTATATGGAATGGATGAGCAACCAGGACCCGTTGTATAGTACAGGGAACTCTACTCAATATTCTGGTGATAACCTATACGGGAAGAGAATCTGAAAAAGAATGGTTGTGTATATCTTTAAAACTGAATCACTCTACTGTATAGCAGAAACCATCACAACACTGTAAAGCAACTATATGTCAACAACAGTTTAAACAAATGAAAAAGAAAATTCCCAAGCAAATGAACAAACAAATAAATAAAAATAAACCCTAATTCTGTACCACATATATCATCATTTGAAACTTTAATTCCAATGTAAGTATACAATCCTACCTTCCAGTTTGCCTGTGGGTCACAAAAGTTACTGAAAACAATAGGAAAATATTATTTTGACAGGTGCCATTACGCAACGAATGCTCTTCTGCTTTGGAACAAAAGATGACAATTGCTAATCTGAATATGTGATGAAGAGGAAGAAGCAAGATACCAGATCTCCTGAAATTCTAGTTTTGCTTAAAACAAATAAATAAAAATTCTGTGCCAAGATATAAGTTTGGCACTGTATTTCCCTTAGAAACTTATTTTGAATTAAAGAGAATATTTAAATGACTCAATCAGCTAGATGACTAGATTCTAATTTTTATTAACCAACCAAAAATTATTGAACAAGTTATTCCATCTGTAGCAAAGGATTCTTCTACTTCCCAAACACACAGATGAGGTATCTGCTAGACAGAGTGTTTACCCCTTGCTTTGAGGAAGCTATGTTCCTATGGACTCTCTTCTTAAATAAATTTTTATGCAGAAAATTAGGAGACACCGCGAAATTTCATTCCATTCATATTAAACATTTTTTCACTAGGATATGTGTTTCTACCCAACAAATAAATATGTGCCAAGAAATACATGACTTTATTTTCAAGGCAAGGGCCCCAGTAAAAAGAACAGCACTAACATAAAAGTTATGGCCCGAAGAAATGTTATGTGAGGAAAATATCAGCACCAGCACAGACATTGCTGGGTATACAGGAGGCAGAAAATAATGACACAAGATTGGGAAGAGTGGAGTTCCCATTGTGGGTCAGCAGGTTAAGAACCCAACATAGCGTCTGTGAGGATGCGGATTTGATGGCTGGCCTCACTCATTGGGTTAAGGAGCTGGCATTGCTCACAAGCTGAAATGTAAACTGCAGATGTGGCTTGGATCCAGCATTGCTGTGGTTGTGGCACAGACCTGCAGCTGCAGCTCCAATTTGACCCCTAGGCCAGAAACTTACATATGCTGCAGGTGCAGACCTAAAAAGGAAAAAATAAAAAATAAAAAAATAAAAAAAAAACATTTGGAAAGAGTCCAGCAGGTTCTCTGCCCATGCTGTAGTGGGAAGTAGACTGGTTTGGATCAAGAATGAATGTGCAGGGAAAGCCGAGGAGAGAGCCTCCGCCCGTTATCCTTGACTCCAGACAGTCTGATGAGTGACCACCTCTGTGAACTAAAATTCTCTGCATTCACCTCAGTTATCATTAAAGAGTTTCAGTATTTCATGTCCATTATTTTCCTGTCTTTTTTAATGCTTCAGATGCATTCCGGCCAATAACTCTTTGCTTAAACCTTCCTAGGAACTACTGAAAAAAGGCTCCTCCTCACGATTAATGGCAGATGTCCAGTGTGTTTTCAGGGTGTTGCCCTGATCCTGTACTGGTTTTATCCATCATTATCATTCTTTCCTTTCCCCCTAACTGTCTCCTCTGTGCTTTTCTTTATTCTTTTCAAGCTTCCTTAATGTGTGTGAAGATCCCTGGCTTATGCACAAGCATGGGAATTCGCATGTGCCAAAAGCTGACTCCATCAGTACATTTGTTGATGAGAATTTAAGGAGGAAAAGGTAAGAACTCCACAGGGGTAGTGCTAATTGATTTTCTTTATAAACACATAAGCAGTTATACAAGTGACCATCTGCTTTGTCTGCATGAAGTTAATGAAAACACAAAAGGAATCAAATTTAGAGCTTACTTAAATCTTAAATCCAACTGCCTAGATAGTTGCTTAGATGTGTCATAAGGCAAAAGGGAAAGTGCTCTAGTCTGCAGGATAAAGACCAACAAAAATAAATAGGATCTTTTGTTTCTTTCACTGGGAAGTAGTGAAAACAGAGTTATGTTGGTTACAACGTTTGAAAGTACAGCCATCTGAAACTGATATATAACGTTATTTTAAAACAGGACTCTGATATTTATTTAGCTAAATTGGGCCTATGAAATACAGATAACCATTCAAGATAATATCCTTGTGGCAATTAGCAATTTTCCTTTAAAAATATGTTCATTTTGTTTGGCTCAACATTTTAGAAGCACACATAATCATTTCTTACAGATAATCATTAGGAATAAAAGAGCATAGCAGAGATTAATTTTTTAAAAAATCACTGCTGTAAGATACCACTCCTAGTGTCCAATGTCAAAAAGTCTCTTTTATTTCAATGGCTAAACAAAGATTATATACATAAATATATGTACAATTGGAGATTTACATGCCATGACCTTTTGATATGTGAATATCTAACTATTAATACGTGGAATATTCACAATTTGATTTTCTAACATCTCTAAATGTGTTATGAAAACCCACTGGTCACTCAATGATTCTGCAAATCATTACTGACTTGTCTTTGGTAACACAGCCTGTATTAGCTGCTGGATATTCTGCACCGACCAAGAGACTTATAATTTAGTGAATAAGTCAGGATTTTTAAGTGCAATTACAAATACTGCAAAGTGTCCTAAAAGAGCAGAGATAAGAGCACACATAATTGGGACTCTGCTGGACAGCGTTAACGAAGGTCAACCCAAAGAAATGATATTAAGCTGATAATTGAAGGATGGCCAAGAGTTCGGGGAAGAAGAATTGGACCACAATTTAAGCTAATGTTTGGAGCATTAGATATTCTCAATTCTATTTCACTATTTTTATAAAGACACATATGGTTTCTAAAGTAGGGGAAGATATCGAAACTCAGGTCATTATCACATGAGAAATACTTTTCACAAGGACATGACATATTGGGAGATAGCAACTTAAAATACATTTAAACAGGGATATTTACCTTAATTTGTCCTATCTCAAAGGAAATAAAAACAGTAGGAGTTGTATAGAGTGGATGGAGTACTGGACCTAAATTTGCAGAGGTACCTCCAAGTATTGAGAATTTAAGACTCTTTCTCAGGTTCTCTCAACTCTCTTCTAATTTTTTTATCCTCACTAGTGTCCTGAAAATGCCATAAATTCTAGGCAAGTTCTACTACATTCTATCCCTTGAATATCTCAGACTCTTCCATATTTCCATGTGCTATGGTCTTCCCTCTGCCAAAGCCTTTCTTATTCTACAAAGCCTATCTCCTTGGTGACTTTTCCTTATACCTTCAATTGGATAATTATAGTTCTTCACACACCCATTTCTGATGACACACAGTCAAAATCTGGCTTGTGATATATTGTTGTTTTTATATGTAATCATTAGAGTCCTGCACTTGACTGGAAGCTCCTAGAACAAATGAACTTTGCCTTCTTCATCTTTCCATGCAACACAAACTCTGTACTTATTTAATATTTGGAGTAAAAATGGATTGGGTCCAACTGAACTGAATTAGTATGCAGCCTATAAAGTAGCTCCTCTGTATAACTCAAATTTCAGATTCTGTAGCCAGTTTTTCTCTCTGGAACCACTCACACAAAAAGTTATATGACTTTTTTAAGCTCAGCTCTCCTTAAAATTTGGAAGATGTCTTTATACAATCTTGTTTAAGAAATACCATGTTTCACACCAGTGAATTTTACAAGTAACTCAAATCTTGAGGAGTTAGTGAGCCATACAGAGGAACACATTATGTGGCAGAAGACATCATTCGTTCCATCTTTCCCTCACCAAATATACGTCATGCCACTCGTGTGCATCAGTAGCCATCATAAGTACCAGGGATAAATAGCCAAGAAGATAGAAGGGTTTCCATTATGGGGCTGAGAGGCAGGAATGGGGATTAATAGACATATCTACATAAGTTGTAAGTAACACAAAATAAACACGGTGCTGACACAGAGAACAGCAAAAGGGGAGAACTCTGGAAAGAAGGTTAAGAAACACCTCTCTGTGGTGGGAAAATTTAAACTGAAATCTAAAAATGTTGTAATTTGAGGATAGCGAGAGAATCTAACGGTGTATTGAAGGGTTCATTATACTGTTTATAGACTTTGGAAGACTATTTGTTGAGAAAAGATAAATATTAAGGAAAAATAAAAACTTGGATGCAAAGAAATTTAAAAAAATTAGCAGAAAGTATAGGAGATCCTGGAGTTACATTGAAGCTTGATTGTTTACTTATTCTGTATAAATATTTGAGCCTAATATAAAAATCTGCTAGATACATTCTTCTAATGCCTTCACTTATTATATGAAATTGTTTCATATATCAGGAAACTTCAAGAACTTCCCATGTTTGAACCATACACTAGAGCATAAGAACAATTGTTATCACTCTCCAGCTGTGGACCCTAATGACACATCACTTATATCAGCATCCAGAATGTCCAGGAAACACTGAATCTACTCACCTCACACTTTATTACCCACCCATGGTTTGCTGGAAAATGATGACTTCTAAAGCTTCAAGATTTGACTAAAAACTTTTATTTGGTTGACTTATGGTAGAACATTTCCTGTTTTTCAGAAATTTCCAAATAAAGAAAAATAGACTTGTGTGCTATTTCCTACAAGAAAATGCCACTTGGACTTTTTGTTGTTGCAAATGTTATAGAAATCAACTCACTTTCCTTTGTCTTAAGCACGCAAGGATTGAAAGAAAGGACATGGTGGGCACAGGTTTGAAACTTCCCTGGACCAGAGATACTGAAGAAAATAATTCTGTCTTAACTACACAGTGAGTCAGGCCCATCACACCAATTTTATGGATGATAGAATATGAAGGGATACAAGTCTATCAGGAAAGGGTGGGCCAGCATCTGGAAGTGACCAAATATAATAAAAGACATTTCAGCTTTATTCTGGATAGGGAAGTGTTTCAGTAGAAAACAAATGCAAACACAAACATAAAACCAACAAACAAAAATACTGCCTAAAGGCCCTCTCTACATCAAAAAACATTGATGAAATAAATTTCAGGAATTGGTATAATTCATATTCTTGTCCTTGCAAAGATATTATGGCCCTGCAGGAGGCAAAATAAGATTATTATAATCAGGAGCTGTTTAATTAAAAAAATTAATATGAGGAAAATTTAGATCTCTCTTTGGCATATTTTTCTTCTTTCTCCAAACACACCTCTCTTCCCCAGCCATGATAATTTCAGCCCAGCAAGTATTTTATATTTAATATCCTTTTATTGCCAATAAATATTTTTGTTTATACTGTTATCTTTTCACCTAAATTATATACTAAAATGAATTCTCAAGGAGAAAAAAGACAACTCAGCATTTTCATACCCCTCACAAAGAAAGAATATTGCATGTTTTGCTTTTTATGGTTTCTATTTGCTTTTTAAATTCTGTCATCTAATGGGACTAATGTTCATGGTTTAAGAGTGTATTTACCATAAATAGCTTTAGAGGTTATCAAACATAGCCGCTTCATTTTGGCGTTTAACCAACCTCAACCACTATTTATTGCCTCATATACTTCTCTACTGTGAACATTACACCTTAATTACCCCAGCCCCTATTTCTAGGCTTGATTTAGAAAGCCTGAATGGGAATAACCATTTCTTGTTTCACTTATGAAAGAAGGCAGTGCCTCTGCCCAAGCAATCAGAGAGAGATCAGGGCCGTGAAATCAGCAGCGTGTTTCAGTGACCTGAAAAATCCAAGTTCCATGGCAATGGAAGTACAAACTCTCTTATGTGCAAGAAAATGGGGAGTGGGATGGGGGCAGACTGTCTAATATTTCTTGCAGAGTTTGCCTCCATGTTGAAGCATAGTGACACTGAGTGCTGCTGGGCCCATGGGAAACAGTGATAATCTCAAAACTGTCGATTGATTTTAAGTACATAAACACAACTAAGGTCTTGTGCTTCAATAATCTATCTTTGTTTTGCCCGTAGAACATACATGTACTGCTTGTTCCAATCTTTTTTAAAATAAAAATTATGCTTTACAAGGGCATAATACTCTTCAGGGTGTAGGACATTATCTCATAAACAGATGAAATTAGAAAGTGGATAGTGAAGTTATGAAGTCAATTAAATGTGTGTCTCTCACCTTAAACCCTTCATTTGAATTTTTGTTTTCTTGATTTTTTTTTTTTTCTTTTCATGTCTGCACCTGCGATATATGGAAGATCCCGGGCTAAGGGTTGAATCAGAGCAGCAGCTGCAGGCCTGTGCCACAGCCATGGAAACAGTGCCAACAGATCTGAGCTGCATCTGTGACCTACACCGTAGCCTGCAGCAACACCAGATCCTTAACCCACTGATTGAGGCCAGAGATAGAACCAGCATCTAACGGATGCTACGTCTGGTTCTTAAGCCACTGAGCCACAACAGGAACTTTGTATTTTCTTTATTTTTTAAAGATTCAGCTCAATAACTACTTTTCTAAGGAAAAGATAGTATTTACTCACTACTACAGAAATGAAGTCTTCCTTAGAACATTCTTGTGTCTATTCAACCTTCTACAGGGAATATAATAGTTACTTACACTTGAACCCTTGCTACAGGACAAGGTGTACATCTTAGCTTCTTTATATTCAACGGTGGCATTCAAAGCATATTTGCTGAATGAAAGGTTGTTTGCTCAATTGACTGTAAGGCAACTCAGGGTACTTAAAATGCAGAAATGGGGATTAAAATGTACTTTTGCTTTTCCACTGCACTACTATGTCCCTTTTTCATTTAAGTATAGAAATGATGTATCCATTACTTTGCTAAGATGTTTAAACGTTCTAGGACTACCCTCAGCCACCAGCTGGCCTGCCTCACAGATGAAGATAAGTTCTACAATTATATGTACTACTAGGATTTGATCTTAAAGTTGTATTTACTATAATAAACCCCCCTCTTTGGATTTCCAGATGGACTGCCTCCGTACCAACCCCACAGGCTACACATCATTACCCTGTTCTGACTCTATCTCCTTCCATCCCACTGATACAGTAATTATCCAGCTGTTTTTTTCTCTGCTGAGAAATACCTTAGAATATTTTGCTCCCTTTTCTCATCTATGCCTAACATAATAATGCTTTGCATATAACTGACACTCAGTCTATTTTTATTTCAAAAAATAAATTATTCAAGAATAAGATTCTCACAACTTTAAATCATTCTCTTCTGCCATATTCTCTTACGCAGATGGGTTTTGATATACATCATAATGATTAGGAATACAGGAACTCTATCTTTAAATCTCACACTCTCTTAATTTTCTAAATGGGTAACTACATTTAAATGTGCACATCTACAACTGCACTACACTTTTTTTTTTCAATTAGAAAGTGGAGAAATAGCAGGGGATGAATTTTATAGGTTTCCACAACTATTATCGCCATGTAAAATATGGATTTAGCTGCCATTTGTCCTTGGGATGACTGCCTTACTTCTTACGTGTCTTTGAAAGAAGGCTATTAACGCTAAGGTTCATAGAGACAGGGGGGATTAATGGTTGCTTTGGATTAGGCTGGGTGGAGGGAGGGAGTATCACTGGGCATGAGGTTTCCTTCTGGGATGATGGAAATGTTCTAAAATTAGGTTATGGTGATAGTTCCACCTCGCTGTAAATATACTCAATGTCATTAAGCTAAACTATACTCTGAAAGTGGGTGGATTTTATAGTATGGAATTGATACTTAAATAAAGCTATTAATTAAAATAATAATAACAATAACATCAGGACTCAAATCAGGTCTCTCTGAACTCAAAATACATCCCTTTACTCTATGTTCACCACCTCACTCTATAAAAATGAGAAGTTTATGTTTAAGTGATCATGCTAATTGATAAAGAGTTCGTGTCCAGAGAGACTTTATATAGATGAGACGAAGGGAAACTATGCAGTTATAACCTGCATCTAATTGTTTAAAGGAAACATTTTAGCTGTGAGAAAGTTAAAAAAATGTCTTTTAAAAATTGCTAGTTATAGTTTCATTTAACAATTGTTCTCTGTCTATGGATAAAGAAAAGCCATCAAATATACATAGACTGAAAAAAATATTTTTGTTTCCTTGCCAAAAATTGGCTCTTTTCTTTCTTCTTTCTGTCCTTCTTCCTTCCTTCCTTATGGCTGCTTTTTAAATCTTTTATTTCTGAACCAGAGAGGCTGATTGTAAATGTTAGAGGTCAATTCTCCCCATAAGTGATGGACAACATATTAAAAGAAACATAAGCCAAAAAAAAAAAAAGAAACATAAGCCTTATGAGTTAAGGGGGAAGATCCATGAAATAAAAGATCATTATAAAAGATCATCTTATCTGTCTCTTGAAAACATCAAAATATTTCTTTTCATGTTCAGTATTACTGAATGAAATCTTATCTACAGAGTGCTGAATGGGTACACACTTATCTACAGTGTTCATTGTTTTACACCACGCTTTTGAAAACATTTTACCTTTGCTGAGAAAAATTAAACAGAAAAATTAAACAAACATGTAATTTAAGCAGAAGATGAAAATTTCAGGAGTTTGTGCCAGAATAGAATTTCAGAATGCATTAAAATCCTCCTCACTTTTTAAATTCAGTATCTAAATCCAAACACCTGAAGAAGATATTTTCTTCATAGAGATTAAGGAAAGAGAAATGATGGGTTTGGCTGCATACGTTTGAGATGAATGGTGTTTCTTTCCTCTTTGTGATAGAAGATTCTACTCCATTTCCAAAGTGGTGTCTCAGAGCTCCAGATCTGGGGTTTTAAGTCTGGGTGCTTTTGTGAGTTGCAGGGTGTCAGAGGGGCTCTATGAGGGTTGTGTTGCCACTGAAAAGGTTAAATGCAAAAACCTCAAAGGCGCTCAAAGAGGATACTGCGGAAAATTTGTTGCCAAGGATGATTATATCTACCAGCTCAGGAGAGTGTGTTTCAGCTGATCCTCCCTCTTATTTTGAAAGTTTAAAAAATCCATAAGAGGCGGGTGGGCATGTCATAGATTTTAAAACCTCATATAGGTTAGGTTTATTTTTGAATTATCCTGGCTTCATTTTTTGTTTAATAAAGGGGAAATGGCAACATGCTCTCATATCTCCTTGAGGGTAATAATACACCTTTGGTGAGACATACTGCAGTGAACTTAACCTTTGGAAATTTTGTGTCTGTGTATTCATTTTACAAGCAAGTACTCTCTACATTTTAAGAGAAACCATATTTAGATACAATCATTGGCCCTCTGATAGTCATTAATTACACAATAGTGTGGACAACACTTTTTAGTGTGTGGAATCAGTTTAAAATATGGTTAACTGGATTAATAAACTAATTTGTCAATAAATATTTATTGAGCACCAACGCAGATGAGCACTTTGAAAAATATAAGACATAAAAAAAGGACAGGAGCCTAGTAAAATAAGAGTTCATAGATGAATGGAGAGGTGCTGCCCTAGGGTAAGCTTTTAATGGAGCAGGAATAAATTTAAAAGTTGAGGTATAAAACGATTCCAATAAATTTCAAAAGACAGTAAAAGCATAGCACAGATATGGTGATAAACTAGTTTCTGTCTGGCAGGAATTGGTATTAATTTCTCCCACAGACTCAATGCATATTTTCCAGGAAATATTTTATTTTTTTGATATTAGCTTGAAAGAAAATGAGTCAAAGAAGGGCTTGGAACAAGCACAGTGATGTTTGGAGTGCTAGTGTTAAGTAAATGAATACCAAAGATATCTAGAGAACTTATGATGACAATTAGTATTTTAATTTACATTTGGAGATGAAAGGATACCATCAGGTAAGAAGCTGAGCAAACCTCAATTGATTTTATTCTTACCCTGGAAATGTAGACACACAGTATGGAACCCTCAGGTCTCTTCCTGAATTCACTGCTCTTAAGAAGATTTTAACAGAAATGCAATGAAAAATTATTTCTAGAGAATATCATGAAGTGCCATGCCTATAATAAAGTAGATATTTCATGTAATGTTTACCAAAGAATATAACACAAGCTACTGTTTAGCAAGCAGGAGACAGAACATGGACAAGTCTATACTTTAAAATACAAGTGAAATATTAATAAGATCCATTGGGAAACATTCAACTTATGCAAAGGATTTCAGGATTCCCTCTGTGATATAGTTTGGAATAACAGTCATGTCAAATGTCTACTATATTAGATAAGGCATCAAAATTTTATCAATTCAGGGAGTTCTCTTCAAGGCTCAGTGGTTAACAAACTGACAAAGAACCATGACGATGCGGGTTTGATCCCTGGCCTCGTTCAGTGGGTTAAGGATACGGCGTAGCTGTGAGCTGTGGTGTAGGTCACAGATGCATCTCAGTTCCCACATTTGATCCCTAGCCTGGGAACTTCCACATGCCATGGGTACAGCCCTAAAAAGCAAAGAAAGAAAATTAATTTAATAGTTCAGCACTGATACTATATCTTCTTCAATATTTACTTAAAGGTTGAGAGCCAGAGATAGTGAGTCTTATGAGGGAATGGTAAGCAGAACTCAGAACGGAAGCATCTGTAACACTAAATTTCACGTAGGCTGAAATCCACAACATTTACCAAAATGTCATTTATCTAGGTTCAGAACAGGGAATTTCAGGTTAACATATTTGTGGAGAATATTCATACTGGAAGATTTGCAGCCACTCCCTCCTTTAATCTACTTGTGCTTTGGTGACTCCTCGTCACTGAGGTCTCCTTGAGGAGGGGTCTGCTTCTACTCTCCAGAAGGTGGTCATTAGATTAGTTAAGATTCTGCTGGGGTAATTCCCACAGATAGTTTTTGCTCCAGTAGCTATCTGTTCATGTGAAAGGAAGGAAGGAAGGAAGGAAGGAAGGAAGGAAGGAAGGAAGGAAGGAAGGAAGGAAGGAAGGAAGGAAGAAAGAGAGAGAGAGAAAGAAAAAAGGAGGGAGGGAGGAAGAAAGGAGGGAAGGAAGGGAAAAGAAGAGAAAAGAAAGGTGGGAGGGAGAGAGGAAGAAGGGAGGGAGGAAAGGAAGGAAGGAAGAAAAGAAAGAAAGAGAAAGAAAGTAAGAAAGAGAGAAAGATAATTGAGAAATCATGCTAGCTACAGCTCCACAAACTGTCACCTCTCTGACCTCTAAAAGTTGCAGCATGAAGAAGTAGTGAGTTATCGGAGGCAGGAGCATGACCAAGAAAATAAATCTGCAAGGTCTTTGCTGACCACTGCCTATTCGTATCCACTATGAAGTCTGCCAATCATGAACATATTTCATGATCCAATCCCATTCATTTCTAAAAAGATGATGGACGGGCTTTCTTCAACCATAACATGCAAGCTGAGGGAAAATTCTGATGGTGATGTCTACTAAATGGAGCAGAAATAATTAATGTTATTTTATGGAAGCATGATTTATCAGGGATGATACAGCACTTGGGCTCCATGATGACAATTAACTACATCAAAATTCTGACAACTAAATTTGAAGAAAAACAAAGTATATTTAATAAAACAAATTTATTGATTTATAATAATTAAATTATCAGGGACTTTAATGAGAGTAAGACATAACTTATTTATATTATTTTCATGCTTTGACAATCTTGACAAAGACATGAAAAAACTATGACAGCATATTTTCTTAATTTTAAAATAAAAGTATTTTATTTTCAATTTGAGACTTGTTTTTAGAAAATTATGGGCACTGCTCAATATTTTCAAAAGATGTCTTACTGATCTTTCAGGAGACCTAAAAGCATTATGTTCAGTAAATATTAGAAAATGTTACCTCTATATATAGAAGTATTATCTGGTTTAAAAAAAAGCTGGGTTTGAAAAATATGACAATAGTGAAACAAATATTCCTCTCATAAATTCCATTTATTGTCATTTTATGTGTATTTGTGTCATGTGGCATTATTGTCCTAATTTCCTAGATGATAACGGATCAGGAAACTGTATATAAAGTTGATTTTCTACATTGCTCAGTATAAAATTGGTTTAAAATAATTAATTGCAATGAATTTGCAATGGATAGAGCTGTACTCCTCACCTTAGTTGTCTTTGAGAAAGAAGGAAGTTGTCTGAAAGCCAATAAAGCTTTAAAGCAGGGAGTATCCCAAAAAATTGAATGACAGCTTTTATATTGAAGATGTTCTTAGAAAGTTAAATTCTCAACATCGAAGGTACTGAGTGACATTGAAACTGGTGTGTACAATTGGTATCAAGCTTTGTCTTTTTTGTCTATTTTTATTTTGCATTTAAGAAATAACAAAGAGAAGTTCTGTTTATTCAGAAACATGTCTTCCTTTACCTGGCCTTAACAATAACTGTACCAGAGACTTTTAAGTTGTAATAGAGCCTTCCTAATTTCACAAATAATTGTGAAATAATCTACGCTAAAACATGAAACAAAAACTATTCCCCCAACCCAGAATCTCTTTAAAACTCGTTTAATAAATATTAATTCAAAATCTAACCTTTGATGGAATCAGCATTTTTAGATAACATGAAATAAGCATTAATATTTCAATTCTCTAAAATTCAAGGAATATTGCTAAAATTTCAAGGATTTCAGTTAATCATAGTATCAATGCAGTAATCATCATAGGAAAGAATATGGTTTTTGGAATAAAACCCAACATGTAGGTACTTCTAAAATCAATTTACATGCATCCCTAATTCTTATAAATTCCTTAGGGCCAATAGTGTATTATTAAAATTTTCATCCAGAATGATGATCCTTGAAGTACTCCAAGACTTTTGATTGCCACTGAATAATGTACTTCTAGTATATTTTTGGAAGATTTTGTCAAGGATGCTTTAAACAAAAATGTTTTCTCTTAAGTCTCAGTGTTTCTAAATGATTAGAACCTGAAATTTTAACAATGTGGTTAATTGGAATTTTAATCTAGCACAGAGCACCCTGGACTATTTAGTACTCCAGCTGTCTGTATCCTGTTCTTCAAGATCTTAGTGATACTGGACAAAATTAATATAGCAACTCTCCTGTTTATCACTCATACAACAAAATGGCTTTTACCAGAGTGAGCAAAATTAACTATGGTGCTCTGTCTTCACTTTCTCTGACTGGCAACACAGTGATTTCATTCAAGTGTGAAGTATTTTTAAATCTAATTATTCTTACAACCAGTTAGGAGAAAGGGTCATTATTCTAGCTCATTAGCTGTTTAATTGGAAGGCATAACAGTGAATCTGTGTTTTGACTCTCTAATTCCAATATTCAGCACTGCCTAGAAAAAAATGTGTAATATCATGACTCTGAGAATTATAAATAACATGCATACTTCTTTCTGTCCTCCCTTGACTGATATAGCATTCTAGAAATATTCTGTGCAACATCTGACTTCTACAGTTAAGACATGACATTACAAATTACATATGTCTTATTTTCGTAGCATATGCAAATAAAACTTGAGCTGTATGCATACACACACTCATACACACCAAAAGATTATTTATATCCACTTTTTTCAGACCAAGTAATGACTTGAGCTGCCGAACAACACTTTTTTAAAAAGTATTAAAAAATATATGGACAGAAAAAAATAACAAAGGGACAAGAGGGCAGTATTGCCTTATTTTTCTGTTACTATAATCTGCATACATACATGTACCTAGAGAAACTCTTCAACCAGTGAGAAGAGCAAGAGAGTTTTGGGCTGTATCTTAGTATTAAGAAGAGTAAAAAAGTGAAAAAAAAAGGATTAAAAAAGTAAGCCAAACAGACAATGCATTTATATCACAGCACGAACAGAAAGCACAATCCTGAACCGTTTAAACCACATAGTCATTGAACACTGACAGTCTGTGATAGATATTCATTACAAACTTGAGTTCCATCATCCATCAGTGCCTTTAAGTGAGTTTACATTTTGGCATAGTTTTACTTTCCTATCACTGCTGTATCAAATCAACACACAGTGGCTTATGACAAATTTTTTACTCTAAAGTTCTCAGATCAGAAATCAGACATGGTTCTTACTGGGCTAAGATCAAGGTAAGGTGTCTTTCTTTCTGGAGGTTGTAGGGGACAATGCATTTTCTTGCAATTTCCAGCTTTTAAAGGTTGCTCAGTTTCCTTTGTTCATGGCCTCTTCCACCAGTTTCAAAAGTACAAGCAGCTAGTTTACTCCGTCTCACTTAGCATCATGTCGATCTTTTCCATAGTCACACTTCCTTCTGACTCTTCTGCCTCCATCTTCCATTTAACCTTTCACATGATTACATTAGACTTGCCCTGACAATCAAGGAAGTTTCTCTATTTTAATACTGGCTGATTAGCAATCAAAACTCCATCTTCCAATTTAATTCCCCTTTGTTATATCACATAACATATTGCAGGTTCCAGGGATTAGGCTGTGGACAACTTGAAGAAGATAATTTTTCTGCCTCCCACAGCCTACCCTTTGGCCCCACACAGATTCACCTCCCATTCCAACTGCAAAATACGCTTATCGAGCCAAAGTTTCCCACATTTTCAAACCATTAGAACATTAACTCAAGTCAAAAAATCTTATCTAAATCTCATTAGCTCAACAGTCCCATCAAAATTACCCAAACTAGGTATGAGTGAGATTCTGGGTATGATTCATTCTAAGGCAAAATTTTTCTTCCATCTATGAGTCTGTGAAGTACAAAAAGCGAGTTATTTGCTCCCAAACTATAATGGTGGTACAGATGTAGGATAATAAGCATGGATATTCTGTTTCAAAAAAAGAATGAAAATGAGAGGGAAAAAGTCAAAATAATTTTAAAAGCCATCTCATCATTTGCTTTTAAAGCTTAAGAATAATCTTCTAGGGTTCATAGGTCCACTCTCTAGTCTCTACCCTCAGAGTCACATTTTCTTGTTTTATGGAAGATAGCATGTTTGCAGTCTAGTGGTTTTATTTGCCTGTTTCTTCTACCTGTAGCATTTGATGGCCCAACGGCTTTCTTTCCTTTTTATACGCTCTCTCTTTTCCAATCCAAGCTGACATATTTCTACTGTCATAATATATTCAAAAACCTTGTGGGTCTCCTATGTATATCATGGGATTCAATCTGTTAAATGAGGGCCTACTCCACAGACCCTATCTCTAATTTTTTATTTCTCTTGGGATTGCTGAAAGAATCTATTTGCCACAAATGTAATGTCTTCAAGAGCCTTTGTGTGACCTTTTAATTTTTTCTGATATACTAACAAAAGGTTGTTCAGACACGGCATGGTTTTTTCTCTAAATTACTCTTTCATTCCAGTCAGTCTCTTAACTTTGCATACTTTGCCATTTGAATAGGCCAAGAATTATAGAAATCATTACGTCTTACTTTTTGGTTCTGTTTAGTTCAGTGTGCATGTTCAATGGTTGATTATTTTTCTTCTTTCATATTTTATTACAAGCAGCAACAAGTAAACCGGGCCATAAGTCAAAACCTTACTTGGAAGTCTCACCTAAATGTACAAGTTCATCACTTAACACATTCTGCTCTCTACTTTACTGCAAGGTTTCTGCTATTTTATAACAAGGATTCTCTTTCCTCTAGTTTCGAATAACATGTACTTCGTTTCCTTCTGTTCCTTCACAAGCAGTGTCTTTAATGTCTTTATTTCTCCTAACAGTCCACTTACAATGATTTAGGTATTCTCTAGGGTGACATGTTTTCTCCACGCTGATCTTCAGTTCCTTATGAGTCCTCACTAGTGGACTCATTAACATTAATATTTCTACTTCTGAAGACAATCTAGTCTTTTTATCATGATCCTCAAAATTTGCCCAGCCCCTACCTCTTGCCTGATTCCAAAGTTACTTCCACAGGTTTTAGTATTTGGTACAGTAATATACCACTTCCAAGTACTAAAGTTTCTATTAAATTCCTATTGCTTCTGTAATAGACTACCACAAACCAGTGGCTTAGAAATGCATTATTTGACAAATTTATATTTGAAAATCACCAATTTATTATTTTACAATTTATTAAGTCAAATAGTTTGGCCTTGGTTTCACTTGGTTAAGATCAAGGTGTTGACAGGGCAGTATTCCTTTTGAGAGTCTCAAGGGAAAAATTGACTTTTTCATGTTCTTACTTTTTCTGCCCACTTTTTTTTGACTTATGGATCCCTCCAGATCCAAAGCCAGCAAAAGTAGAATTTTTCTCATGTTTAATCATCCAAACTCTGTTTCAGTCCTCACTGAGTCTCTTCCTCTGCCTCCCACTTCTATTTTTAAGGGCTATTGTGATTACATTGACCTCACCCAGATAATTCAGGATAATCTCCCTATCTTGAAGTCCTGAGCTTAAAACCATTTGAAGGTCCTTTATGCCTTGTAAAAATGTAATTCACAGTTTTCTAGGTCCAGGGCATGGAAAATATTTTTATAAACAAAGTCACATATCCAGTGTTACACAGGTTGAGATTTATTCAAAATGCAGGTTTTCCAAAGTCAGTAATTTTTTACTTTATGTATTTAGTTCCACTTTGAGACAGCAGATTCTTTGGAAAAAGAAATGTAAACTGAAATAAACAAAAAATGCTATGTGCTTCAATCTAGATCTGAAAAAACAAAGTAGAAATTATGCTCTATTTACTGCCTGTGATTTCTCAAAGCCACCAAAAGACTATAAACTACTTTCTCCTTGTTGAGATTTAGATATTATTTTTATTTTCTCTTTGTTGACCTGTATTTACTTTATTAAGGCTGAAATACTCAATTCTGGAAATGAAGAAATACTCAAATCTTTGCTTCATCACTTTTTCCACCTGCACAAAACCAGTATCTGAAACATTTAATGAATAAAAATCTTTAGACCACAACACCTTTTGTACGTATGTACGATTGAGAAGTTGTTCTGTCTACCTAAAACTTAGACCTACTGCAGATTAGTTTAGTAATGCATTATTCTACTTAGGCTAAAAACAATATATATACAGAAAGAGAGAGCGAGCCTGTTTAGAAATAATTGTACATTTTTCTGTTTATTTTCATAGCTTTTGCACATAATCTGGTGTCTCCTGTAGAGGAGGAAAGACATGAAATCTATGGAAATGGAAACATTCTGATTATTTGCAGCCCAGAAATTGGTTTCTAAAAGATGTGTTTAGGACAATAGCTCTCATTCTTGACTGATCATTAGCCTCTCATGAGAAGATTTTTTTTAATTCAGTCCTTTTTTAAAATTCTAATCCTTTCCCTAGAATTAATTCAAGAGAATCTCAAGAATTTTATGCCTACGCAAGTATAACCTGATGAACGCCAGTAAAATCTAAGTTTTTATTTTATGATGGTATTCACTTCAACACAGGTATAAACTGCCACCTGTTTTGAAGATATTATATATGCTTTTACATATATCTCATTTTTTGTCTGAATTTTATCGAATAAGGGGGATTTAATGTTCCATTAGTGGTCTATAATTTTGCCAACAGAGTAACAAGTAGGGAAGTTAATGAGTTTGGAATAAGACCAGGAGAACTTGGAAGGGGTGGTACTACGTATTTTAAAGAGGATCCTTTTTATAAGCCAGAATTCCTCCAGTCCCTATAGGATTATATTGATAGTGATAACCTATGTGTGCACTGGCAGCTCATCTATACTTGCCATCAATGTTTTGTCCTGGTGATATAATTTTTCACAACTTTCCTTGATTTAGTCCTCTTTTTTTGCATCTGTTAACAGGTTTCTCAACATGATGATATTTTCAAGGTCCTGGAGAACAGGGACCATACCCCACTCCTCCCTGTGACTATATAGTGTACAGCAGGGTTGTACCCGTTACTAGTTTAAACTCACCAGTGTAGTGAAATGTATTAAATTATGTCATTTCATTCTGGAAGCCTAATGCTCTTAATTTTCCAAAGTGGGTCAGTGATTTGTCAATGGTTATATTTTTCTATTATTGTAATTGTTTATATTTCTTCCTCTCCCATCAAGACTATAGTTTTTATATATGAGAATTCTAATTTACCCTCACAACTACAATGCATGAATAATATGATGCTTCTGAAGAAATATTTGTTGAATGAATATCATAATGAGAAAATGGCTTCACTCTTCTCCCTTTCTTTCTCCTCACCCTTCCTCCCTCCTTCTGTTTCTTCCCCCATTCCTCACATTTTCTGTTATTAAGTCTAAATCACAAGTGTGTGTCTCATGTGTGTCACTTCTGTGAAACTAAGGAGTGGGGGTAGTGTGTTTATGATTGTGTATGTGTGTTCACATATGTGTGAATATGTTTAATCTATTATATGACTACTATTTATAATTCTTAGTGATCTTACCAAAATATGCTGTGGTTTCAAAGATGAATAGGCCAAGAGGCTTAAAGAGAATTTTTATCACTATTAATACTCCTGAGTTAGAATTCGAGTCCTAGTGCAGACCTCCTGAGTTGAATTAAGAACATCTTAATTAAAAAAAAAAAAAAGAATTGATGAAGATCACATTAATACTCATGAGAAGACAATTCTCTGCATTAGGTATGAGGCAGTTTGAGTGATGACTTCAGCATTGTTTTTTTTGAAGAGTTCCAATAACTATTTCACCTCCTCACCTCCACCCTGAATCTTAGTAACTGTGGTCATCTCCTTACTCCAGTGATCACTCCATTAATTCATGCTTTACTCAGGCATTGATTTTGGCCCTTCTTTTCAAATTTAATTCTGTAAATTAACGTTTACAAATGTTAATGTCAGTCTCCATTGAAAAAATACAACAAAGTATTTTTCATAAAGACACAATAAATCTCTTTTCAATTTGTACTTATAAAAAGAACCATGTAAAATTTTATCTTTAAAAATGGATACAAAAGAATGACCAGCCTTTAAGAGGTAAAGAGCTGTAAATGATAGAATACTTGCTTGCAGCTAAATGTATATATTTTAAAAAATTAGTGTTTTTCTAATTGTGTCTCTAGTTCTTTTTGCTAATCAACATGTTTGTTTTACAGTGCTTTATAAAACAATTTGTGCAGTAATTAAATGTCTAACAGGGATTTTTATGACTGTTTGCTGAACACAAATGTGGTTTAGCTCAGTAGTTTGGAGTTATTAAGTGAGCCATCATAATTTAATGTTTTAAATAAAACAAATTATAGACTTAGCTTTGCTGGAGTATCACATCACAATGGAATTTATGTACTTCAAATGTAACAGATTCCACATTTCGAACAACACATTTGCAAACCCATCAGTAAAAATTTTCTTTCATTTAGGTTTATCCATTAAGGCAAACAGTCCACAGCAAGTAGAAATAAAGGCAAAAATTGATTTTCTTGTAAAAGGGAATGGAAAGGGAAGAACTAACATTTATTGAGCACCTACTACATGTCAGCCCCTATGCTTGATATCTTATGCCCTCTCATTTAAGTCACACCAGAACCCACAAAGAGGCAGTTTATCCACATTTTATAGGTAACAAAAATGAAACTGAGGCTTAGAGAAGAGGTTAAATAACTTGTTTTAAGCTTACGAGGCTTTGTCAAGTAATGGAAAAGTTGGGTTCCAACACAAATCCTTCCCTCTTCAAAACTGCTTCTCAAATTTTCCTCTGTTCATGTCATTTGATGTGCATAAACACACAAATCCACCCAGCACCTGAATTCAGTTTTATAATGGCCAGCAGCAGCAGCACAAGAAACTCGCAGTCAGTGAAAACCCATTGCAGTCAAGGACCTTTCCATAGCCCATGTACAGATGTGCCCAGTTTAAAAAGTATCATTCAATCCCTTAACCAACAGATGTTGATTGGATACTTCACGTCTTCTTATCTGAAACCAGGAAGACAGACCATTTTCCTAAGAAGGATTTTTTTTTTTTTCAGAATTCATAGGGGACATTAAATTGCACATATTTGGGGATGAGAGAAATAGTGTTTGAAAAGCATTGAAATATATTCCTTACATTCTGCTGATGTTTTCATATGGGATATCTGCTCTAATTTACCCCAAGCACTTTGAACTCAATCTCTAGCACAAGTGTACATGTCTCCTCACTCATTCCATCTCTTTCTCTACCAAGAAATCTTTATTTTACAAAAAAGTAAACTGAGACTGGAGAAGTTAACTGGCCAAAGATAGAACTCAGGTTTCTAGGACATCAAAACTCATGCTTCTGAGCACTGCGAGTGGTGGCAGGAGCAGCTACAGTAGATGGGAAGGGATGACTTCCTTTAAGTAGCTCTATGTTCATTACTTTTATAATAGTAAGTGGAGTATATATTCATGGAAAACCCCACCTTTCTAATACCTATAAATCTCAATCATTGCTACAATTTTTGACTTCTTTGCATCCAGCAACCTGAAATGCCAGAGCTAACTCAAATTTATATGGTTTATATGTTCTTAATTTTTTCCTACCCTTCTGACACAATCCCTACTCTTTGCTCTTTGGTTTCTCTCAACCAAAGGGTAAATGATCTAGGCCAGGGGCCTATAAACTATGGCTTATAGGCTACATCCACCATTTTTTTGGTTTTTGGTATTGGTATGACCCATAAACTAATAATAAACTTGTGTAGTTTTAAATTGTTGAAAATATTTTTAAAAATCAAAGGAGGACTATTTAGGGATATGTGATGATTCAGTGATATGGGATAATTTGATAATTCAAATTTCAGTATCCATAATTAATCTTTAAGGTATCACAACCATGCCCACTCACACGTTGTCTGTTGACAGCCTCAGTGCTATAAGAGCAGAGTTGAGTAGTTTTGAACTGTATGGCCCACAATTCCTAAAATTATTTACCATTTGGCTCCTTATACAAAAAGTATGTAGAATCTGTTTGAGGCTTCATCTCATTCTGTACGTTCTCAGAGCAACCACCTGCACCGTGCTGTGATCACCAGGTAACCTCAGGCCCACAGGACAGACAGCCCACTAGACAGTTTCACATGGATGGTACAGAAATAGCTAAACCCAAAATGCCAACAATGAAGGTCATTTTCTTCTGCCCTCAAACTCTTCTTCCTATGATTCCAAGTTCAAAGAAAATCACCAGTCTACTCAACCATCCAAACCCGACACCTGAGAACCTTGATTCTTTCCTCTCCCTCCCTCATCCCCAGGAAGTGCCAGGAACTGTAGACTCTATCTCATAAGTATCTTTTCACTCTATTCTCTCATTGTGCAGAGCAGCACTAGTACAGACCACCATCATGCACTGCCTGCACTGATTCAGCTGTTGCCTAATAAATATTCCTGACTCTAGGTTGACTTCCTTTACTTTATCTCTCCCCTGATCAGATCTTTGCAAAGTACGATTTTATTCATGTGACTACTCTGCTTATAATTCTTCAGTTATTCCTTACTTCCCTAGCCTAAAGTCCACACTGGACTCACCGTCTCATAATATGCCTACTCCCCCACTTATACTCAGATTACTTAATGTGCCATGCTCCCTTAAAATTTATTTTCACTACCCAAATGCTCAATCCAGAAACCTAACAAATGCCCTCTAAGCCTTCAAGATTTAAATGATTGCTTTTGTACACTAAGTGCTTCTTATTCTATTTTGTAATCGACTGCACTGGACAATATAAGCCTGTGAGGGCAAAGGCCACTGGTCTGTTTTTTTGATTATTCCATTCTGGATCTACATAAGGTCTCACCTAGACAACAGGTACTAAAACAATATGTATTTAAGAGATCTGAGTGCAAGGTTGATACATATATCAGAATAACTGTAGTCAAAATAAATCTTTAAAAACAAAACAAAATATCTCTGTCTTGAGCTTTGTCTTCCAAGAAGAAAAGTTGGGTAAAGTTATGTGCTGTTATTTTGTCTGTGAAAATTCTATAAAAGAGTATTTGGCAGTGCTAGTAAGTACAATCTTAGTCACAGTCAGAAAATATAATTATTTCCCTAGGAAGTCATCTAAAAACGAGAGACATCTACAATCTCAGCATCACTTATAACTAATTTGCTGCCACTATCATTAGACTAATATATTTTTTCATGGTTTTTATAAAATAAGCATTAGTAGGAGCATACTCCCATATGTAAAATATTATATAATAGAGGGCAGCAGCCTGGGTCCTTAGAAAATGAAGTGAAATCTCATCTTTGTTAGGATTAGGTAAAATGTACATGCCTGGTATGAATCTAAGTGTATTAGTGACAGGTCTTATAAATTGTAGAGATCAATTGTGAGGCATGAAATGACCAAATAATATACATAAAAATCTTATTTTATACCACCTTACATGCAGTGGGAGTCCTTCAAAAAAATACAAAATTACATCATTAATTGTCCATATTTATTACGTTAAAAAACAGATGCTCCAACAATGGAATTTCTAATTTTTCTTCATGTTCTATCACCAAATTTACGTGCCTATAAGAAAAGTAACTGCTTCTTTATTTGAGATTGTGTCTTTCTCTTTCCTATTCATATTCATTTTTGACATTACTCTGTTTTTAATATGCATACTCTGTGTGTTCACTAAAGAGAGCCAAAGCCTCAGCTATTTATTAGTGTATTTACAAGATAGGAAAGGACATTTTAAAGCAATTATGGGTGATGATGGTATAAGTATAATCTGAATATCCAGATCAGATAAGGGAAAGGTAAGAAATGGTGGAAGGCCTTTTGCTGGTCTAGCAAAACTGTATTCTCTGTCAGAACCATGGAAGACAAACTCTTCACTCTCTGCTTTCTTGACCCCATCCTTCTTCCCTCGTAAAGCCAGGTTTTATCAGTCATGTCTTTCCTCTTTTACATCTTCCATCTCTTCACCTTCCCTGGAAAAATCTATGCCTGAAGCTCCTGTGTCAAAATAACATTGGAACAAACTCTTTCTTCATTCTTGCTCTTGGGTTGCTCCTTTATTAGCAAAATTTCAATCAGGAAAACATCTTCTCTGCTTCTAGTTTATCACCTCTCACCGATAAATACCTCAAAATACAATTTATTGAACTGTCACTCCCACAATCAGTAAACCTTATTGTCCAAGTTTAATTAGTCTATCTTTTATTTATTTTTTTTTTTTGTCTTTTTGCCTTTATGTAGAGCCCGCGGCATATGGAGGTTCCCAGGCTAGGGGTCGAACAGGAGCTGTAGCTGCCGGCCTTTGCCACAGCCACAGCCACGCGGGATCCGAGCCACGTCTGCAACCTACACCACAGCTCATGGCAATGCCGGATCCTTAACCCACTGAGCAAGGCCAGGGATCGAACCCGCAACCTCATGGTTCCTAGTCAGATTCCTTAATCACTGAGCCACGAAGGGAATTCCCGTCTCTCTTTTTTTTTAATCATCCAATTCTGCTTTTCACAATAGACTTTGCCCATCTCCCTCCCTTCAGGCTTTCCTTCTCCCTCTAATAATCCTGTTTCCTCTTGCTTCTTCCTATTTCTCTCTTTTCCCCCTGCCCAAGGTGTTGCCAATTCTCAAAGTTCCTTTATTTTCACTCTCTTATCTATATATCCTTTCACTTAAGAATTAGGAACCAATCCCTTAGCTGAGTATTCTCTTCTATTTAGGTGATTCTCCAATTGTATTTCTAGTCACACCATCTATTCAGTTTTTCCTGCCTGGCTTACATTTCGGTGTCGATGTCCTCCTGGAATATCACATTCAACATACTTCCATCTACAAAACCCTCTTTCCTCAGCTAGCTCTACCACACGTTCCTATTTTTATTTGTTTAATGTACATCCTCTGGTTCACCCAGGCTCAAAGGCTCAAGATTATCTAGTGCCCTTTTCCCTACTCCTGAACTACCTATATTCAGTAGGTTGTCACATATTGTTAATTCTCTCTTATCACATAACCACTTCAGTGGTTTGGGATAATATTACCACTTTCCCAGACCACTGAGATGACCTTAGTCATCTAACCTTTCCTCCCATGTCCCATGGTACACACCACCTCCAGATTCATTTTCCTAAATTGCAATTCTTGTCATATCAGTGTCCATTCTGTAAGTAGCTCTTTACAGGACACTGTTCTCTGTGGCAAACCCTTTTAGTTTTATCAGTTTAGCAAAGCTACAGTGTAACTGACTTTTCAATCAGGGGTCCCCATACTTAATTCATCTCTACCCTAGCATACATTTTAAATCTTTAGATCACACGATACTTTGCCTAATGTTGGTTCTTTCCAAAGATTAAAGAAGTAGAAATGAAGAATAAGTAATGAACAGATGACCAGATCCCTTCCTTGGTTTTCCCTTTAGTAATCTCATGAAAAAAAAAAAATCTGTCTGAACAAGATGGCATCTAAATAAAGAACACAGGAAGTCAACAATCCTGCACACAGTGGAAGAGGGTGATGACTCTGAGCCCTTATCTCAATGATTAATTGAGATTGCTCCTTCTTTTCCCTTTAAGAGCTTTCATGGCCAAGTAGAATTGTCATAGTTGGTTTGGGAGGACACTGAAGTCCTGTTTCCTCAGACTGCCAATTTTCTGATTAAAAGCTACATTTTCCATTTCCACCAACAGTTGCCTCTCGACTGTTGACTTTTTTTTTAGAGCAACAAGCAGCTAGGCCTGAGTTCAGTAACAATTCCGCAGAAATTTTAATCTACCTGGCATTACAACTTTAATAACCTAGCTCCCCCACTATTCTATAAACTTAAATTAGGTATTATATCTTATCCTTCTATCTTTCTTAATATCCAGCACATTCCCTTGCATATCTTAGGCATTCAATACTTAATGTGAATTTGCTGCTTTATTTGAGAACATTCAGTTCTACTCTAGAGGACAAGAAAACAAAAGGGTCGCTGGTAATCATAAGTATTAAGCACAGATAATAAGTTAGACTTTGAGAAGTATAGGCAAAACTCATAGGATATTTAAAGGATAGTAATCAGGAAACAAGTAGTAAGACAAAAGCAGAATTCAACCTATCTTGTTAATAGAGTAAATAATATAATAACCTGTAAGTCATACCAAAGAATAACTAGAAAACAGAATGGAACAAACTAGGGTACTGCTTATGGATAGAAAGGGATTGAAAGATTTATTCAAGGCCATGTGACCTCTTGACTGACATTTATGTCACATCTAAGTCAGAAGCCCACTGGTGATACCTGATGTGCCCAAACAAATGTAAGGTACCTGCGACCCATGACCCACACCCACTCTGTCAGAGAGGCAATGGGGCAGGTACCCGCAGCCACAGTTATAGTTCTACTTGAACTCAGGACTGGTAGATTCACTAGTTTACTAAATGAGGGTTTCCGTCAGAGAATATCTGAAATGTTGAGGACTTGAGGACTTGAGGAAATAGTTAAAATCCTGTGTGCACTCTCACCCCCATAATGTCTCCCTTCAGGTTAATCAAGAAGCTTACTAAAACTGGGGATTTACCTTAGGGAAGTTCAGGGCAAAGCAGAAAACAGCTTGTCTTTTCAATCACAATCAAAACTCATGAGAATCAACTGGGAAGCCCATAGGGGCTTGACTAAGAAAATTGTCTGAATCAAATTTCAGGCTAAATCTAGCCTCTAGGTACTGCTCTGTAGGCTTCAATTAAGGGTTTAATTCTCCATTCGCTGTTGTAAATCATAGCTGGCCGCAGAAAGGCATTCTTAACCACAGCCCCCTCCCACATAATCACCCTGAAGCAATAACATTTCACAGCTTGGACATAAAGCACTGACAGGTTTTTGCAATAAAATGTGACCTTTACTGTTAAAAAATGTTTTACGACATCTGACAAACCATTTTCTTAATAGGAAGACATATATTCACTCGCTTGATGAATTAAAATAGCATAAACAATTTAATTTTGTGGACGATCTGAACCACAATATGTTACAAATGAGGAAAATTTACTTTTATACCTAGCTACATTTTAAAAATAATGATAAATCATGTTTTATTAGGGAAAATAACTATTCACACCAACAGCATCCTCAAAGGAAAGCTAGACTTATCTATTTAGACGGAATATCTATATGCCAGTAGAAACATCCATGAATTTGGAACACTCAAATCTCAATATTACTTGCTAAGGGTGCTTTGAGAAAAAACAACATAAGAGAAATGCCTTTAAGTGGAATCTACTTTCACACTAATGCTTTAATTCATCCATCTTATGCTTTATGGGGCATTCGAGTGTGTGTTAAAATCACAGAAGAACACAAAGTTCCAAATCAAAGAAAGATGAGAAAGAGTTCTGGAAAACTGTACAAAACTAGTTTTTAAATAGCTTCTTATTCTTTAAAGCAGAACAAGAGAATATTCAGTAGCAGGAATTTTTGTTGGACTTCATCACACGAATGCTGATCAAAGGGGCTTAGAAATCCCTGAAGAGGAGTCTTTAGAGGGTCTCTGTAATATTTTTTTTTCTTAATACTTATAATGGTACTCTCCAAATGCATTTGTAAAGGCCAAAACAAGAATTATCAGGCTGTGAAAAGGCATGCAACATTTCTGGGAATAAAGAAATTCCCTAAAATATACATCTCTTCGTGCAGCTTTGGAGCACATTCATATGACGTCACTGAAAGTGTCATGTTGCAAACAGAAAAATAAAGATACAGTGTGGCACAGAATAAAATTTCAAAGCGTTCTTATAACTGCTTACGAGCACACACCTCATTCACACCTAAAATGTAACAACCTAAGGTATTATAAGGCATTATTTATGCTTCTGCTCGAGTCACTTGAGGTACATATTCTTGCAAGGAGTTAGAATTCTACTATTTTCTGAAAATACAGAACCTGAACAAAATATTCATTCATTGATGGATATTCACAGGAAGCAACCATGTTTTATTAACTTTGTATCACCAAATTTCAGCACAAGTTTTGGACAGAACATATATTCAGCAAATGTATACAAATAAGTCTTAAAATTTCTTCTCCAATTGCAAGTACACATTTCCCTTGTATATTTATATAAAGAAGTTATGAGCACAAAATATCTATCATTGAGATATCGCTATCGCTAATTTAAGATAACCATCAATATTTCTATATTTTTTTTCTGTGGTTTTTATAATATAAGGCAAGAGTAGTTACCATGTACAAGTTCAAAGCAGTTTCTTTTTTCTTTTTCTGAAACACTAAAAGACAGTCACTGATAAAGTTTTCTCTGTAGGGGAGAGTGTTTAGGAGTATCGTTTCCTTGGTCCCTGCAGGATTTCACAAATCTTTCTCTGCAAGGAATTTGTCTTCAGTAATCTTTAGTCTATTACATCTGCCCAGAAGGCCTCAGAAATTCCCAGTGCTGGTGGTAGGTCATACATTCCAGAGCAACTGAATTAGTTTAATGATGAAACTAAAACATGTTTGCCTAAAAGCCCCTTTACAGAACAATATTACTTGAATATTTAAATAACTTCATTATCTACTGCTTTGAGTAATACTTTAGATGGAAAGTCACCCCAGACTTTCACCGCTTACACTGAGGCCTGTGACCGCGTTTTCTCTTTTGACAGTGCTTCTACCTGCATGAGGTGTGCCAAGGATCCTTTATTTTACCACATGTAGCCAAACCCTGTACTTTGCATCCCAACTACTGTGTGCTTAACTGCCACATGACATGCAGGCATCAGATTCATTACTGATTTAGTGGGTACTCCAGGCCTTCTGTAAATATAGAAATCTACACTCGATCTACTTTCTTCACAGGAAAACTCCATAGCCATCATTTCATGGGTAAACATTGCTTTGCCTTTGCCTATGCTGAATTTCTTGCCCAACACAACCTGCCTCCCAACTTTTCAAGGCTTAGCTATTTTTCAAAGCTCAATTCATGTCAAATTCAGTCAGTGAAGTCTTTCCCAACATGAGACCACAATAATTTTTATTTTCATTGATTAATGGTACAGATAAAACTTGGTACTATTGCCACTAGATTAGAGGTTAGAAAACTCAACATTGAGATTCAGGTTTGGCACTTAATAATTACATAATCTTACTGAACGTTTTAACCTCTCTCTTCCTCAGTCTCCTCCCCTGTAAAGCAAGCACAGCAATTTTCTACAGGATCAGACTGTTGCTTTAACTGAGAAAACTTCAAATACCTGGCCAAGCTGGTGCTCTGTTGCTGTTACCCTTTAAAAAATCGCATTTATTTTCTCATAAATCTAGAAGCTCCTTAAGGAATCTATTACTTTTTAGCTTCAGCTTCATACATCATAAATAATAATTACTATTAATAAGTGGTGTCATAATTAGGTTTTAAGGATAGTTTTTCATAATCTAGACAGCATACGTAACAAATAGTACAGTGCCTATATAGTAGCTATGTAATCTAGATAGACCCTGTAGTATAAAATATAGCAAAGTAAATATTCTATAGGGATTGCAATGTATATAGTATAGTAAATAGCCCCACCCCTAAATAAGCTGCAATACTTTTCAATAACATCTATGTCTAATTCCAAGTTAATTCACACATTCCACCAAACATTAAATTATTTAATGTGATTTAAATTCAAAATGCCATCACATTTAAATTAACAGCCAGATAATTTATTTTTGCAAAATAGAAATTGCCCCTAGATGCTAGAATAGATAGCCTTGAGCAGAGAGCAAAGTATTAGACCTCAGCTGTACTACTGAAGGCATTTGAAAGAGATAAATTTTTTTTAACATAAACTATTAGAGAGTAACACTTATTTTTTCACAGATACATAAATGTAATGTCTTGTGTGTTTTAGGTGTTTTCCTAATTTTCTAAATATGCTATGAAAATATCTACAGATAAAAATATGCATTAGATGGATTTCCCTTCGTGGCTCAGTGGTTAACGAATCCGACTGGGAACCATGAGGTTGCGGGTTCGATCCCTGGCCTTGCTCAGTGGGTTAAGGATCCGGCGTTGCCGTGAGCTGTGGTGTAGGTTGCAGACGCGGCTCGGATCCCGCGTTGCTGTGGCCATGGCGAAGGCCGGCAGCTACAGCTCCTGTTAGACCCCTAGCCTGGGAACCTCCATATGCCGCGGGTGCGGCTCTACATAAAGGCAAAAAGACAAAAAAATATATATATATATATATATGCATTAGAAACAATTTACTAATAAGGCAAAATGTCTTTATTTACTCTGGAATTTCAAATTTCAACTAATATACACTCAGATTTGGTAATAACCAAATACTCAAACTCTGATATTTTCCTACATCCAATATTAAAAAAAAATTGTAATACATGTTATAAGCAGATTTCATTCGTTCTAATGTGCATTTCTTCATACCAGAGTTCAAAATTAGCAAGTTTTCAACAAGCATATGAAATAATTAGCTATCTCCTTTACACAATATAGTCAGAATTAAGAAGTAACAAGCACTACAAAATTTAACTTATTTGAATTTTGGCTTATTTGAATAAAATAAAAAGATTTGGTATTATTTCCTACATTTTGGACACAGCAACATTAGGCTTGGTTTTATCACATTGCCCTCCAACAAAAAGCTGGAAATAAAAACATAAACAAATAAAATTCATAACCAGATCCATTTGTGTTAAATAAAGACTTGGCCAGGGAAAACTGACTGCTACATATTTTCCAGATTAGAGTTTGGTTTAACTACAGTATTAAATCTGTTCTTTCATTTTTGGAAATAAAAGGTGCTATTTAGTGAAAACCCTCTTATGAGTGTGTTCAAGTGTGTTTGAGAACACATAAGTTCACTAAATAATCGAAGAGAAAAGAAAAGACGGTTGAGCATGAGGGTCATGGTTTTATATGTTTCTATGGAAACGTAGTGGAAATTGTGTTTTCATGGGTATTTATTCACATTTCAGATGTTGTCTTTAAATGATCACTTTGTTGTCAATCACGCATTAAGACATGGAAATAGCAAAAGAGTTAAGTTTGTAAATAATCTATTTTGAAATTAAATTAAGGGTGTCAAAATGATTCAGTCCAGCTTTGTAAAAGCAATTACCTACTTTGAATGCTTCAAGTACAGTGTTCACTCTGCAACTGAAACTCCATCCAGCTTTGCAAGATGAGATTCATGAAAAACATGCTCTGAAATATATTATTTAGATTTTGTAGTTTCAGTGGGGGATTGATTCCTCCTCTTCTCTTGTTTCTTCTGGGTTTGACTTCAGCTGCCTGGGATTCCTAGACACTGCATTTACCACAGATAAAACAGTGACACCTTTCTTGCTCAAACCTGAACTATATCATCTTTAAAACTCCAGTTTTTGAGTCATCTGCTATTGCCATCCCTGTGTAAAGTTCCAGTTTAGTTTTCAAATGGTTACTACCTGTAGAATTCCAAGGGAGAAAGGAAGAAAGGAGGCTTGATGGGAGAGCATTCACTCCAAAGAGGGAAACATGACTTTCCCTTTAACTGAGATCTTAAAAAAATATGCATTACCCTTCCATTCTTTCAATGTCCTCACATCCAAATTTGCCTATATTCATAGGATTTTGAATTAAAGTAAAATAATAGATATAAAAGATAGGGAAAAGTTATATTTTAATACAATTAAGATGAGTTTAAAAGCCTTATTTAAAAGTATGTGTTCAGTGGGGCCTGACGAATGAGATTATAAGAATAAATAAGAATAATCAGGAAGTCTCAGGATGGGGAAAACAATTTTGTGGAATATTTAAAGAATAAGTCAATAGGAGTAATTTCCATATCAGATTAGTAATGAAAACAGTATCATTCAGTTCTTTATAAATCTTCATTATGAATCCATTTCATATCAGAAATACTATAAGTTCCTAGGAAAAAAAAATGTGATCACACCAGAATTTATGCTTTCAAAGTCTTGTAATCCAGAATCAGACAACAGGATGTAAACAAATCAGGCCATCAACTTTAACAGGGGCCAGAAGAGAGGCAGAAAAAGAACTATGGATGAAACACAAAAGAGAGAGTAAGGAACCCTACCTTGGGAGGTAAAACTGGGAGAAACAAAAACAAATTCAATTTGAATCTATGGCTACCAATGACAGGGTAACACCTATTTTTATTTTATCTGACAGGATTTTATAAATGGTATTGTTGGAACTCTCAACACGTTTAACCTTTGTTACAAACCTGTGAGTTGGTAGCAGTAATATCCCCATTTTATAAATGAGGAAAACTGACCCAGAGAAGTTATGTAACTTGCCCAAGGCAGAGCAGAGAGTCAGTGGTAGAACTAGGACTCAGGTTTAGGCCAGCTCGTCTTCAGATCCCTGTTGTTTACAACAGTGTGATGCTGCTTTGTTCAAAAAGTCACCAAATGCTGATGCTCAACTCTTTACAGAAACTTTTTCACCACCTGAAATAATCTTACAGGTGCTCAGATTACATTTTGAAAGTATAAGGTTTAGGTTTTTTTATATTGTGCCTGGGTAACAGTCTCTTTTCAAGAAGAAAATAAGGAGCATATCAGTATTGAAATTCTTTTAGTACATCAAGAATGCCTGAATTTCTTCCCATGTGCCAGTATATGATACATTTTCTCGCATGTAGACTAAATCCTATTCTACCAAATACAGTGAAGATGGATCAAACTTTTAAAAAAATTGCTTCAGCTTTGTTCACACATGCAAGTCCTCTTTAGAAAAGCCTATCAAATATTCTAAGTACCATCACTGAGGAGAGAATTCTAACTCCAGAGAAGCAACAGGCATTTAGTGGTGTGAATCATTTAATGCAAACTTTGGAGGGCTAAGTCCATCCTAAAATGTTGAACAGCAGCCCCCGGCTGGGACTCCTTGCGGGGAAGGCTAGGCTTGGCCCCTGCCAAGTAGGGTCCTAGGTGGTTCTGCCAGGACAGCCCTATCATTAGAGTAGAGTGGGGCAGACCAGGTGTGGGGGTCAGATGAATCTGTGTGTAACTCCTGTGACACAAGACAAGTTAATTAACTTCCCTCTCGACTTCCTTTTGTTAAGTGGAATGTCAAATCACACAAAAAAAGGAAAATGTGAACAATCAAAATTTCATGGTTTCTTATACGGTTTGCTATAAATACTCATACACACATACAATACATATCCATATATCCATATATCATATATTATATGAGAAAAAATGCATATGTGTTTGCATGTGTATACACACGCACATATTCAGATGTCTTGCACTGTCTTCAGTTGGCTACTGTACAGAGTATGAAGAGTGTTTTAACAAATAACACTAAATTTCTGTACAAAGCTAAGAATCTTAGGGTTACCAGTAGGGTTGTGGGGTGATGAAGGGATAGCAAATGATGCAGAGATGAGAATAAAGATGGATAAATTGAAAACAGAGGATCTTAAACCCAAAGTTTACAGCCTGACAGTAAACTTAGATAAGAAAAAGATGTCCTGCAAGAAATTTCCGAGGACACAAATGACCAAAGGGTTTATGTGTCTAAATAAATAAATCAAGTAGAATCTTCTCTCTTAGCCTCACCACTTCCAAACCTATGACAGTTGTGGTACTGGCCCTGCTGGTTTTTCTGACCCTTCATCACACCAAGTTTTCCTGATCTTTCCTCAGCTTACATTCCAAAGAGTTCCTCTTCTCAGTTATTGGTCCTTTATGGTACAGTCTCTGCAAAGCAATTGTTAAAGTCAGAAATCGCAAAGAAGTATGCTTTTTCAGAGGTATGCAGTACATTACACTGTATTTAATGAATATCCAATAATGCCTCTGAAAAGGCTCTTAGAGTTTATCATGTAAGTACTTGTAAACAGATAATATTTGAATATGCATTTTATGCTTGATAGAATATAATTTCTCTCTTGAGGGATTCAGAGGCAGACACAGTATATATTTAGTTCTTTTTAAACTGTAAATTAATTTCCTGATAGACCTAGGAACTTAAATAATCTATGCCATAAATATGTGCAGTATGAAAGGATGTTTTAAAACAGGTATCATTTAAATTCTGATTGGCTCATTATGAAATTTTCCTAAACTGTACATTAAACAGGGCCAAAGAAAAATGTATTTATCAAATGTCATGACTAGTCTGTGCTAAGTGCCTTTCTAATTTAAAGCCTGTTCTCCAGACCGGGGTAAGAAAGTTAAACGAATTTATAATGAGTTATGTATTATAAAGAAATTCTAAAAAATATTTGGATGGAGATATGTCTTGCTAAACCTCAGAGCAGTATTTGGCACTCGGGTTCTTGTCTCAGTTTTCTCTTGCTTTTCATAATCCACACTGCCTGTTTCCCGTCTCTCTCCTCTAATCATTACCTCCACCTCCTCATCCCCCACCACCCGACCCCGACTTCGAATTTTGACATTTTCTAGGCTTCCTTTTCCTTGCTAACTCTGTTCTTATTCATGTTTTTCAAGATGATCTCATACCCATGAATGATTTTACCAGTGAGTTGATGAACCTTACTTTTTGTCCCAGTTTGGCCTTTTCCTCACATTTTCACACTCGTATCTCCAACTTGATGATGGATATTTCAGCACTCCTATTCACACAGCTAACCAATCACCAAGCCATTCTAAATTTAACCTCTATAATAATTCTTTAATGTGAGCCCTCCCACCTCACCCTCCCCATTACCACTTTTACCAGTAACCTTCCCACCCTCATCATTCCATCCTCACATTACTCTCCCAGTGACATAACTGGTTCTATTGCCTGTAATTTTTTGCCCCCTTCAGATCCATTCTCCACATAATTGGGCACACGCTCCACCTAAACTGCACATCTGACCTTTTCAGGACCTGCTTAAAATCTGTCAATGGCTCCCAGTGGTTTACAGAATAAAGTCCACACTCTTTATTCTGACATAAAATGAGGCCCTCCAAGTTTAGATTTTTTTTTTTTTGGTCCTCTCTGCATTAAAATTTGTATCTCAGAAGTATTCACTTTAGTGGAGTTCACAACATTTACAGGGCTTCTCACAGCCAGCCCTGTGCTCATAAACTCTCTCTCTACATCCTCTTTATTTTTCTGCCTAGTTTTCCTTGGATAACTGTGCTCAGTTCAAAGGTCAACTTTCTCAGGATGTCTTACTGGCTCCACACATGAGCGTATGTATCTTCTCACTTCTCCCTTATTAGCATGTAATAATCTCTATCATAACACTAGTCATATGGTACTATTTTTATACCATTCCGTATCTGTCTATTCCACTAACTGTGAACTCATTGAAGGTAGGTGATGTATCTATTCATGCATTAAATAATTTATTCAGAACCTGTAAACTGACAGGAACTGAGTTAGGTACTACAGAAAAAATGTTAACCAAGTATTTTTTTTTTCTCTCCAAGCATATAATTATTATATACAAAATCAAGGTACATATTAAGCTACATATTTATATGTTAATAAATCATAGTATGTCATTGTTTATACACATTCTTATTGACGGAGGCACCCAGTATAAATGTCTGTCTCTGTGTTGTGACAGCTTGCCCATATGCACTGGGACTATAAGTGGGCCTATTGCAATACCCAATTTAACAGTGATTACTAATTTAACTCATACCTTCAATTCCTCGGATTATATGAGTATGGTTTAAATATGTAAATATAGGACTATGCATAGGTTAAGGGTAAATTGTCATTGAACAGGTATCCAGGACAGGGCTAAAGCCACTGGACCACATCACCCTCCTCCGGATCATTGGGCAGGTGAGCCCAGAAACCACTGGTTGATTGAATGTATCCTGCCAGTCTTCACTCAGTGTCTAGACTATTAGTTTCCTCTTAACCCTACCACAGGTGATCTAAATGCTAAGGAAATAAAAAGATGAAAGCAGGACTCTTTACATAAGTAGTAAGGTACTTAGTGTGTCCAAAATACCCCAGCTAGAGCCAATGTGTGTCATTTTCCAAGGGTGGAAATTCAATGCTATTATTAAACCACTTCACATAACATATCATAAAAAGTTATGTTTATACTTAGAAATAACACTAGTTAGAAATAGAGCCATTTAGGGTCCTTAGCAATGGAGCCACCAGTGGCATTTTTTCCCTTGACTGTGGTGTTATGAAGAAAATGTCAGGAAGAGAACCTTTCCAGCAGAGTTAACCTCTTAAAAAACAATGTGTCTCTGGATACGGCTGCTAGACATAGTACATAAAAATACAAGACTCCTAGTTAAATTTGAACTTCAGATAAATAATAAATACTTTATTTAAAATTGAAATTTATGGGAGTTTCCATCATGCTGCAGCAGAAACGAATCTGACTAGGAACCATGAGGTAGTGGGTCCAGTCCCTGGCCTCGCTCAGTGGGTTTAAGGATCTGGCATTGCCGTGAGCTGTGGTGTAGGTGGCAGAAGTGGCTCGGATTCTGTGTTGCCATGGCTGTGGCGTAGGTGGGCATTTGTAGCTCCAATTAGACCCCTAGCCTGGGAACTTCCATATGCCATGGATGCAGCCCTAAAAAAATAAGAACAAAAAATAAAATTGAAATTTGGAGTTCCAGTTGTGGCGCAGTGGAAAGAAATCCAGTTAATATCTATGATGATGCGGGTTTGATCCCTGCCTAGCTCAGTGGGTCAGGGATCTGGCAAGGCGCTGCCGTGAGCTGTGGTATAGGTCGCAGATGAGGCTCAGATCCCAAATTGCTGTGGCTATGGTTTAGGCCAGCAGCTACAGCTCTGATTTGAGCCCTAGCCTAGGGAATTCCGTATGCTGCAGGTGTGGCCCTAAAAGGCAAACATACATACATACATACATACATACATACATACATACATACATAGAAATTTAACTGGCTATCCTATATTTTATCTTTCAACTCTGCATTATACATGGTGTAGACAAGGTAAAGTCTAAAACAGTAACTTTATGTAACAGTTAAAAATCTCACTATCATCAAGATAGATAACAAAGACCTACTAAATAGCACAAGTTCTATACTCAATACTGTTTAATAACCTATACGGGAAAACAATCTGAAAAGGTATGAATATATGTTTATGTATAACTCATTTACTTTGCCATACACCTGAAAGTAATAAACTTTCTAAGTCAATTATTCTCCAGTAAAATTTATTTTAAAAAAAGGCAATATCCTTTCACTCCATTGTCTATTCTCTTTTTTGCCTTTATGAAATATGTTTACATGTCTTCTCTTCTTCTTTTACCCAGTCTGATTAATTACTTTTCTATGACTTTTCCACATTTCAGGAGTGTTACACTCTCATTAGCTTGGTTACCAAAACCAGTTTTCTCATTGGGTAATAACAAGGATCTGGTTTCAATAAGGATAGCCCTGCAGCTTTCTATTTTAGCTTTCTACTGTTTAGAATGTGTATTCCCTGGTGATTATAGGAGTTTATGATAATTGCTCCATTATTTCAGATACCATCTTCCTATGAATTTCAGGTGGGGGAAAGAAATGTCAGGCCCTGAAGAAGAAGGCATTTTAAATAGCCTTTCTTCTTATGTCGTTTTCAGTAGAATACCCTTCATTTGATTCTATAAGCTTGACGTCTTACCTTGGCAATAATTTAATAAGGGAATGTAAATGCAATATTTAGGATTATTTACATGAATATAACAAAAGGGCAAGCTATTTCAGTACAGAGCTCCAAAGAGAAATTATATGAACAAAACTCAGGGGGTGTTATCTCCCTCTAAGTCTCTGCCACTTATTACTATGTAAACATATTCTAGCAATCATTTTCATTTCATTAGTAAAACATCACACCTTTTCAACCAATTAAGAATAATGCCATGTAATTCTCTTCTGCCTAACAAAGACAAAGAACCACAAAGAAAGATAAAGTGTCTACCAACATTAGATCTTTTGTAAATACCACTGTACTGAATATAGCAGCTTTTCTTAAACCTAAGAACAGATAATTCTTTTTCAGGCAAGAGATAAGCTCAATTAGCACACAGATAGAGAGCTGTACTTTACAGGAACACTATCTCTTCCTGCTTGAAATGACCTTTTGCAAACTAGTTTGAAAATTAAGTACTCAGATATTAATTTATTTTCTCTCATCCTGTCTAAAGAATATATGTGTATATAAAATGTATTCCTTCACACAAAAATCAAATTGTACAGGGTATGCAAATTAGTAATTATTCATATATCAAAAGTAATTCACCAAAGGATTTACTACAGCTTTCTTTCCAATTCTGACACCCTGAGTATCTTAAAATTTTAATTAAATTTAAGACTCTCTCTATGTAGAGTCTGAAATATGTATGTATATAAGAAATCACTGGTGAAAAATAACTTGCATAGAATAAAATTTATCCATGCTTACTTTCAAATTGTGCATCAAGTATATTTGTTAATATCAAGCAGTATTAACAGGTGAAAACGGTTCCCTTATATAAGCTATGAGTCGTTGGTTGTAATTCACAATTAAATATCTATTTCTGTCTCAGGAATAGGTCCTAAATAAATCTTCCCAACTATATTTGGTCTATATACACTATCAGTTGGTTTCAGCATATTGTCCAGATTGTGATGAGTTTGGCCTTATAAATAGTACATGAGGAATTGGAATAATTATAATGGCTAACGTAAGCCATAGACTTGAGTAAAAACTCTACTAATTGAGGTGCAGTGAAGTATATTTCAAAAACGCTCATTGATGCTTAGATTTAGACTGAACCTCAGCCATCAGTTATTTAATAATCTTTTAAATCAGAATTCCTTACCCTCACAAAAAATGTTTAATTGCAGATGATCAAACAGAATCTCAATAATAACAGTTTATTAGCATTATTGCAATATCAAATTTTAGTGAACTAGTCCTAATAGCGTATTTTGTTTAAGAGTTATTAGACATATGCATTTTATAGTCAGGAAATAGTGAGCACCTTCTATGTTCCAAACACTTTGTTAGATACTGGGAGGGCACTAGTGAGCACAACATGGAACGTGTGGAGTTTACATTATTTTAAAGGGAAAATTAATTCTTCCAGGAAGATATAAGCATTAGTTATGCAATTTATATTACATTAATATTTTAGCCCTTTCTGCAATTATTTATTGAGGCTCTACAATATCCTTTGCTAGATGCTGTGGAGTATAGAAAAAGTTATAAAATATCCCCTGTCCTCAAGATGTTTGAAAATTCATGCATAAGACACACATAACTGTAAAACCTAAGGAAGAATGCAATGCATGGATCCAAAATGTCTTGCACTTTAAGAGAAACAAAAGATTATAAAAATTGTAAAGGACTGGAAAAGGCTTTGTGAAAAACAATTGATGTTGATATGAGTTTTGAAGGATTAGTATGTGAAGAAAGGGTGTTCTGTTCTCTGATGCTTCAGGAACAGAATGAGACAAACAGGTCAGGACTTGGGTTTCAAACACTCTAGAGAAAAAGAGGGGACCATATGACAGGAGCATGGTTCATGGACAATTATGGTTCCAGATAGAAGAGTGAATGATGGGGTGAGGGGAGATTATCATGCATCTTAAATGTAATAGCAGAAATTTAGTTGTCACTCTAGAAGCAGTAAGGAACAAATGATGGCGTTTGAGAAGGAGTGTGACAGGTTGATCTGATTAAGCAGACATAAATTTAAATTTAACTGGCATAATAAAAAGAGCAAAGTTTAAGTCTGTTCAAGCCCTTATAATATGTACAAGAATAGGTGTTTTAAAAATCAGTTATTTATGAAATGAACTATCAGTATTATAGACAAAGATTCATATTTATCTAACATATCTATTTTCAAAAAAGATTTTGTTTTATGACATGGTTATAGGAATGGCTGCTGGTTTTGCCTCTTTTGTTTTTGTTTATTTTTTCTCAACTCTTTCATAATCAGGCATGGTCTTAGCTGCATATCGCAAGATGAGGTTCATCTTACATCCACAATTTTTATTTGTGAATTACTGTCACAAGAAAGCAAAGTACCAGATGTATTCCCCATCTATATGGGTAATGAGAAGATATGTGAACATAAACAATTCTCCTTCATCTGTTTTGTACTAGGAGCAATTAAGGCATGATTTCATTAATCACTGATCCCACAAATTAATCTTTGTCAGAAACACGATAATATTAAAATCCTTATCTGCAAATGCCTTAAATCAAATTATTACTTACATATAACCTTTACACACAGAAATCTATGTCATGGTTTTCTCCTCTGTAAATAGTAGTGAAAATAACAACTTTAAGTTGCTACGAAGATGAGGTATACATTTACCTGTGTTATAGCTAATCTTCTTAACAAAATTGTAATTGGATTATCACTATCATTTCAGAGGTGAGAAAACAGGCTCAGATCTTTGCTCAAAAACAAAGCCTTTTCAGTCTTAAGTCCCAAACTCTCTCCTCTATCATGCTGATCCACAATTGTAAACTAGGCAAAACCTGTAAGTACAGAGATGAAAATAATTATACACAGGAAAATAATGAGAACCTAAGGTTTTCAAAATTTTTCAAGACTTCCTTTTACAGATACATTGGAAACAAAAATACTCCAAATAATTTCTGGCAATTATTTCCACATTTTGATTCAAGTGTGTGAATTATTTATACAAGTCATGTGGAACTGTGAAACCAGAATATGCAAGTTGACTTAATGAAAAATGAACCAGCAGTACAAAATACTATCAACTTGGTATTCTTGTTCCTAACTTATTCATAGCCTCTAGGGGAATTTCATCATATAAAACTTTCACCTTTCAAGAATGTAAGTGGCTGTATGGTTTCTAGGTTATTACTACAGTTTATTTATGTGCAAAATGCACTAATATTAGAAGCTAGAGAAATATCAAGGCTATTCTAAATTTTAACTAATATGAAGCCTAACTTTTTGAATTTAAAAATAATAATTTCAATTTTACTACAACAGGTCTATGGTAAAGAACAGATACAATAAAGTCATAGATAAGGCCAAATATTCTAAATGGATTTCTTGAAAATTTCTCTCATTGGTGATATTTTATTTTCTGATTAACCACTAAGTAGATAATATCTGCCTTAATTACCTGGAGTACTTTCTGTAATTGCCTGCTCTTTAAGCAAAGAACTGAATAAGAAGACTGTTCATTTAAAAAATGAAGTACAAATGTCATTTCATATTTATCTAACACTTCTATTTTGGGAGGCAAGCTCATCTTTTAGACTTTAGCAAAGTATTACATTTTAAAGCTGAAGTGTTTAAAGAATGCTGTAAAGTTGGAAAACACACTGTCACCATTTTAAGTGCGATAGGTGCTATTATAGTGATCCACTTGGATCATATTCTTCTCTCTTTATATGTCTCAATTAATAAAGAATAAGGTTGCTTTTATTTGTTTTGAACTTTGGGGGTTAACTAAGAGCTGAAAATGACATTTCTCAAAAGCATAGCCAAGTCCTCTGAAAATAATGTCATGAAGAAAAATCTCCCAAGCTCTATTTCAAACCCCCTTAGTTGTTATGGAAAGAGGGTTTAGACTTAAATCTAAAGGTGTAGATCCAGGAACTAATTCTGCATTTTAATTATGACAACATGGCTACATTTCTTTCTATATATGAAAGAGCATATGAAAGTGATCAGCCCTTGGCCAATTCACTGTCCCTACTCCATGACACTAATGTCCACATTAGATACTTCTTCCTTAAAGTTAGAAGTCTATCCTTCAGGAAGACAAATCATTAAGCACAAAAGGATGCATGGTAACTGGCCTATGCAAGTTATGACCAACACACTCCTCTGCCCTTCCAGAGACTCTTTCCACTTTCTCTTGCAGCTAGAAATGAGCGACATAATTTTGACCAATGAAATATTAGCAGAAGACTGTTGGAGAGATGCTAGAAAAAAATTTTTGTATAGTTTAAAACAAGAAAAAATAGTTCAGGAAGAAAAATTAATGAAGAGTCCATTGGATACCATGAAGTTTCTTTCACCTTATGTATACCTACATGCTGCTAAATGCCATGAATATGTTTAGCATTTATGTGAATTGACCCAATTAGCCACACTTGGGGTACCATGGCTAGGTAAGTAATGTATTAATTTCAAACTTTTGAAACAAACAGTTAATGAAAAGCAAAATGTAGATTAAAATGAAAAAAGTAGTCTCTGTTCAGAGAGAAAAACAGAAGAAAATGGATGTGATATGCACATACAAAAGTATTTTTTAAAATCAGCAGATGGACCCCTATACTTTAGAACCTATTCACAGCGGGATGTGTAAATGGTTTTAGCAAGATGTGAAGCAATGCACAGGAGTATAAGTTGCTAAATGCATATTATGCTACAGCATAGTCTTTAGCACCTCGTAGTTTTAAAAAGTCCCTTAATAAGAACCTGTGATATGCCATTACTGTAGGGTAAATTAATTTCAAGGGAGTAAGTAGTTCAATAGACTCCATAGTTTATAGTTCCCTAATATTCATTAAGTACTTAAAATATCTAGTATAGTTTATATAAACAACCACTTAGCTGCACCATGTGCATGTATATGTATGTCTTTTAATTAAAATTTTGGTTTCATTTTATTTATGAAGAAAGCAAAAACTAAGTTGTCATACAAATGAGTCAGATATAACCAATGACTTGAACATTCTGAGGCAAGTCTTAACTATCTCCAGACATTAAACTGTTCTCTAGTGGCTTTTATTATTTCCATTGACCCCTTTTGAAATCAGAATATATCTCTTTCAATATGTATTTTTTTTCAAATGGGAAAGGAGATTAGCTAAAGCCACATTTAATGTTTAATATATGTAATGTTACATCTTCAACAGTATATAGTTCATCATTTTTACAAGCAGACTAGAAAACTTTGAGGTTTGTTGCTAAATTGCTGCGTGTAGCATCTTTAGATTAAAATCTAACCCTAAGAAAAAGAAAAACATTACAGTGTCAAGATCACTGAGGATCCAATATGAAATTAGTTCATAGTTCCATTCAATGCCTGGTGAATTGTCCTATATATCAGCACTTGTAAAAAACCAAGGTGACATTAACTGGAGTTCAGCGTAGGTGACAGACCTTAGTCCACTTAACTATCTTTTCTCTGCTAGACTCATTCCTTCTAAATCCAAATAAAAAACACTTGCATTATATTCACATTTGCTTTGGGGGAAGTTTCACAGAATTCTACAGATTTGTTTTATTTAGTTCAGGCTACATCATCCTGCATCGGAGGGCAGGGATATTTTCAAATATGTTTCATGCAGAAGATCTGTAAGGAAGAAATTTACATATTTTGTGGCATAGTGAGGGGCTAATCAAAGAATCCAGCATTGTTCTGTGTCACACTTGGACTGGACAGCACAGAACATTTACCTTCAAAAACTAATCTCTTCATGATTACAGGCGATTACATGAAAAGAGTTTAAAGTAAGGAATGGAGAAAGTAAAATGTCCTGAGACATATCCAGGAAGCAAGGCAAAGCAAATGTTTTCATTATTTACATGACTCCAAAATAATGCACTGTACAAAGTTCCTTTTGTACAAATTCTGATCTTCTAATGTGATATTAATTATTCACCTTTAAGGTATAATACATTTGTTCCAATAAATGAATCACAAGCCTCATACTGTGACTGGGGAAAACAGTTCCTGACCACAGAATTCAGCCACTGACTTCTGGCTATGAAACCAAGCGGTTATATCATCTCATTTACTCATAAATGCCTCAGCTCTGTTACCTTTTCAACAGAGACCTGACAAAGTTACATGGGACAGTACAAATAAACTCATCTTCTAAATAAATCTGATGGAGTAATTATGCAATTACTGATTTTCACAAATTCTTACATACATCTTTAGACAGAACACTAGACCATCCCATCCCAGTCTACAGTTTGCTGTGTTTATCACTGCAAAAATAAAAAATCTGTTTTCTCAGGAATCTTGCTGCATTTACCTCGCCTATTAAAACGCTGGACTTTCTAATGCTAACAGCTTCTTTACTAGAATGTGACACTTTGAGGGAGGGATGATCTTATTCATGCTGTCGAATAGCATGAATAGGTTTGCTTTTTATAAGAAAGGCTTCAAAAATATCTGTTTGAAAAAAATAACCAGTGAAAACAATTTCTTTTTAAAGTTCTTGCTTTTTTACCTCTAAAATAATGTAGGTCCATAATTTTCAGCCAAATGCTTTTGATGCATTTCATATATTGAGCAAAGCAATTGAGTTGATTAGTACTTATAAAGAAAGCATTACATTTTATTTCACAATGTACCACATATGCAAAAAAAGGGAAACATTTTAATTTCACATGCTATTTAGATTACTGGATTAGCAATTAACATTTTAAAGACAGATTGCTGATTTGAAAGATTATTTGGAAAATCATATCTAGAGCCTTTCAATTTAAAAACAAAACAAAAACAAAAACAAAAACGAGAGCAATAGATCTCCAGATTTCAAAACTTAAGTAAGCTAGTACGTATTTTGAAGGACAACAGAATGATTTAATGTCAGCATACATAAAGCTAGCTATTGAGAAAATATGCTGCAAAGACAAAGTACGTTTTCAAAACCATATGATTACTGTTAAATTAAGAAGTTACTTGTTCGAAGTTGACTCTGTAAATCTTTATGAAAAGTGTATATTCCCATTTTGTAGCACTCAAATATGGCATGCAGAATAAAGAAGACATCATGTAAAAATGTAAATAATATAACGACAACAGATTGAGGTTTTGTAATTCTTGTTCTCTTTATAATCTTGTCATGAGAATAAATCACATGGTGTCACTTTTTCTTCTTACAAGTCTCCTCTGCAAATGAAGCACCAAAGTCTAATGTTTTTTCTTGTCTAAATTCTTTACTTCTTAATGTTTTGGAAAAGCTAGGAAAAACTGTTCTCTTTCACGGTCCACTAACAACATCAGCAAAGCCAGGGTACCTAGTTTTCTCCTCCTGCCTGCATTCCTCCACTCCATCACATTAACTCCTACCTGCAGAAAGGTAAATATAGGAAATGCTTTTGAGGTGAGATGCAGAAAATGTGCTTTACATAAGCATTTTCAGTAGTTTCAAGGACATCATCAGGAATACCACATACATTTTACCATCACTGAATCTTCAATCTCTGATGCTTTGTAATGGAACAACTGCATTTGTAAATACTCAAGTAAATGTGCACAGTATTTGAAAGTGCATTTTAAAAGATGTGAACCACCAACACTGTGCCACTTCAAAGAATTATTTAGAATTAGATTTAATAAGAAATTGTCCAATTTGGAGATTCTTAAAATGGCTCATTAATTTCTTGTTAGCTTAGATAACGTATTTTAACATAAAAATATCCAAATTTGTATCCATTTCCAATTTATAAGACTCCATTGCAAAACTAAATACAGAACAAATAAAATATGACTTCTATATTTAAAAAAATCTGAATAGTCTTAAACAGGGACAGAGAAGTACAGTCATAATAAAGAGATGAATAACATATTGAGATAAATTATGCCATCAATCATATAGTTAAGTCAACCTCAGTTTACTTGAGGATTCATATTATTCTGAGCAATCAAAGTGGTTTAAGTCATGACTCAATGAGAAAACAAAGAAATGTATTTTAAGCAGCATTGCTGATAATTTTGAAAAGACGCATAATTGCAAAAATGGGAATTTACTGATGTTAATTCAGATAGGTCTTCTTTAATTAAAATTCACTTTTCTCCTATAAAAGTAAAGTAATGACTCTTGCCATTATGGATGATACTTTAATAAATGAATAGGCAACAAGCTCTCAGGTAATAATTCAGTGTATTTCTACCTGGAAATATTACTCAGAATGAAAAAGGAGAAAAACACAAGTTGCCATTCAGGATAATGTATACTCAGTCTAATCGTCTGCAATACGCCATGTCCTTAGTACTGGAAACTTATTATTCAACTGTAATTCATGTGTAAAACCAAATTAAACATGGTTCCTTGATCATATTGAGATATTCTAATCCATATTTTCCTTTTGGTGGCTACCATCCCAGTGGCTTTACCTTCAAAGAGTTTCTAATCTATTTGGCAACAGTAGTTTAGAATGATGACCACAAGGCAATAGAGTAACGTTACAACCCCTCTTATTCTCAAGCCTATATTTAAGACTATAGACAGATAATATAATTGCAGTTTAACATGATTTGGAAGATAAATATTGTCAGCTTAAATCTCAAAGAGAAAACTGACAGTTAATTGATAATTTAAGGTAGTCTAGCAATCGTATCTATATTTCCTTAGCAAGCTAATTTATCCCATTAGCACATAAAATATTTTCCAAGCTATTTTGTTAACCATCTCAAATCAAACTAATGTTCAGTGAGTTGTCTGATACTGGATTTCTATTGTTAAATTGCATTTGCCAGACCAAATTCTTCTCTTAGCCTCCTCCTAGCCCTCGATCACAAATAGCGCTACCAATAAGCTCCTTTCCTCAATTTTAAAAATAATTAGTTCCCTGAGTGGTTTACTTCAGATATAAGAATAATATACTACTCCACAGAATTTTTTCTGTTTCTAAATAATGCTAAAATTCTAAATTTTCTAGAGTATTTGTTTCCAACAGTAAAAAGTATATCGATGATTACAAAGTTTCTACAGCAATAACCTCATGATAACACCACTCCCAGGATAGTAGCCTGGATTCTAAGTGTTAGAGAGATGTCAAATATCACGGAACTTGGTGCATGGAGGAATTAATGCACAGTCCATTTACAAAATAATTTGTTAATTTCAATTTCATAAACAATGCAAATGTGTACAACACTACCACGTGATTAAATGGGGGATCTTCTACATTTGCAAATATTACTTTTCCTTGATGAGAACATTATAATTTTTAGAATAAAATAAGGACCTTGTATCATTTATCTAAAATTGGACCTACTTATGAAAACCTTGAAGGAAGTGTAGGGTCTGTTGTATATAAATAACTTCACCTTGAGATATCAGATGACCTTAGGCATCACCATGAAGGGCTTAGGAATACAAATGGTCTATGAAATTACCATTACTTCAGTTAAAAATCCATTAGCATCAACACTGCTCTGTCAACAAACGTTTTATTCTAAGAAGAGAGACAACACCGACATCCAGAGTCAGTTTCCGATACGAATACCAGCTTTTTAGAAACTAACATCTGCTGAGCCCCAATGCTCCAGCTGCCACGGAAAGCAGATTTTCAAAAGTAAATCTGCCCCATTCATTTCTTCCAGGAAGTGGGCATTCAGTGATTGAAATCAATTAATGCTTATTTGTGATTCATTGAAAATCTATGATTTAGAAACTTTAATTGACAGAAATAATGAATGACTACAATACAGTTTGAAGGCTGTACTGCATTTTAAAACAAGTGAAGATAATTGTAAGTGAGAAATGAAAGAAAACTGCATACCTCAGTAAATGAGTCATTAACCTTTCACCTCCGAAACCAGGGAAGAAATCCTGATGATAATAACCAAGCTATTTTAATAATTTTAAGATGATAATAAAATTCAACGGATAGATTGAGATTGTTTAGTTCCTTTTAAACTCTTTCCTATTCAGCCTTCCTCTTACAAGGACACACTGCCCTACCATCCACATACTTCTGGCTAAATTTTGAGATCATGGGACTTAAGGATGAAGAGAGAGAGGGAGAGAGGAAGGAAATGGGGATGGGAAGGAGAAAGGGATGGAAGGAAGGAGAAAGGAAATTACTAACACAAGTAAATCCCATGGGTAAATTTATTTTTAATTTGTTCTGATCCAACTGAATTATCCCTAAATTGCTTCTAGGGCATATTTGTCTTGTGATCTTGGGGAGGGAAGTAGAGACGGGTGTGTTCATGGGCTGCAGAATTTGGATTTCAAGGAATAAAGGATCAGTGTGGCCTGATTCTTTCTCAAACAGTGATGACTGACCTGGTGATCTGAACCACAGCACTCTGGACTTCTTCGTGAGTGAGGGCTGACAGTAGGGCCTTCTTGAATACCACTTCATAACCATTCCTTGAGTAAGAAATGTCATTCTGGGGGGAGAAGTCTAGTTAACGTCTAAGTATATAGGTGATCTGCATGATGTGGATTGAAATTAGCCACACTCACATTTCATAAAACTGGAATACAAGATGTGTGAGTGTATCTAGCTCCCTGCATGTGTTATAGGTATTTTGATATAAACCATATGTTAGAGACAGACTGCATATGTTATACATATTCAGATATAAAACATAGTATTTATATACAGATAAAGAGAATTCTGGATGATTCTTCTAGTCCTAAAGAATTGAAATAAAACCATTCTTTAGGTGAGGGATACATAGGATGATAATTGAAGATATTAAGAAAACTATTTTCAAATATATCTCTCAGAGTTAACTTTAAACACAACCCACCACTTAAAATCAGGTTCAAAATTTGAATACCCAAAACCAAAATAACAAGTATAATCTATCACTTCATTCACAGATCTTACTTCTATAGTTTCTGATTATGTCAAAAAATAAAATTTATACTTTGGAAATCAAGATTTGAAAGCACTGGGTTTAAAAGAAAATAGCATAGGCTTTTAAGGCAATGCTAAAATAAGAATTCCAAAAATGTTTTGAGTGCATAAGCCATTATTAGAACAAGTTTTTAGCCTCCCAAGTGGTTCTAGCTGGTATGGAGAGAGAAAAACACTTATATGATTCTTTTACTTCTGAGACATTTGTTAAAAAACAAAACACTGATAAGAATTTTATGTCATAACACTGTTTTATTAAATATTAATACAGTTACTCGGGGAAGCTATATTCTGATGATATGTATGTATGCATGCACACACACAAATATATATATATATATATATATGGCTTGAAGATTCAAAGATCTGAGTTCTAGTTAGTCTTTGTCTATTTGACACATTGATTGTCAGACTTTGTGAGTCTAAATTCCCTCTGGTGTAAATGAAGAGGTGATATTTTCACATGATTGTTTATAATGATTTAAAGTATGTTAAAATACATCTTAAAGCCTAAAGCAGTGTCTCAATATAGCAGCCCTATGCATAGTGCCACATGCATTGTGAACTATTTTGTACCTCAATCACAGATGCCCTTCCAATTTCCAACTAGATGCCTAAAAATGGCATTCAAAGGAAAACGTTAAGGGTGCTTTAGAGAAATTCCTTGTCATAAAGCTCATATTTGCTCCAGACAGACTCACTTACCAAGGTCTGACAGCCCTTTCTCTGGAGTTCAATATTAGGACTAGGTTCCTACTGCTTTCTATATGGAAAGAATGGAACTGCAGATGTAAGTATTTTGAAAGCTCCCAAAATTAACCATATTGATTACATCCTAGTAGTAGTCACCTAAATGCTGGTTCACAGATTGGCTACTGATAATAAAATTTAGGATGGGATTAAGATGGTGGAATAGAAGGACTGGAGCTCAATTTCTCTCATAAAAACAACAAAATTACAACCAAATGCTGAACAACCTTTAGCCAAATGGACTGGAAACTTTCAAAAAGATATCCTACTACAGAAGACAAAGAGGAGGCCACATCAAGAGGCAGGAGGGGCAATTATGTGATATAAGCAACCCTATACCTCCCAGGTGGGAAGCCCATGGACTGGAAAGCAACTGTATCACACAGACTCAGCTACACTAGTGAGAGTTCTGAGCCCCACATCAGGTCTCCAAGCCTGGGGATCTGACATTGGGAGAAAGAGACCCCAGAGCATCTGGCATTGAAGGCCAGTGGGGTTTGTGTGCAGGAGCTCCATGGTACTGGGGGAAATGGAGACCCCATTCTTGAAAGGCGCACATGGACTTTCATATGCACTGGGTCCAGGCCAAAGGAAAGGCTCCACAGGAATCTGGGTTGGACCTGAATGCAGTTCTTGGAGGATAACCTGGGAAAACAGTGGGTGACTGTGGCTTGTTGTGGGGGAAGGACATTGGAGGCCAAGCTCTCAGGAATATTCATCAGCGTGCCTTTCTCTGGAGGTGGCCATTTTGGGAATATCTAGCCCCACCCATTAGTACACAAGCTGCCTAAAGACCCCTCAGGCACAGAGCCTCCTCTAATCTCACGCAGAGACAAAGCCCCACCTAGCAGAGGGATAGGAATCAGCCCCACTTACCAGGGGCAGGCACCAGTCCCTCCCATCAGGAAGCCTACAGAAAGCCCCCATACCAACTTCAGTCACAAGGGAGGCAGACACCAAAAGTAAGAGAGGCTACAACTCTTTTGTCTGCAAAAAGGACACCAAAAACCTATAAAAATGAAAAGGCAGAGAACTATTACTCAGATAAGGGAGAAAGAAAAAAAAAAAACAGAAAAACAGCTAAGTGACCTAGAGATTATCAGTCTCCAGCAAAAAGATTTTAGACTGTTGATGCTGAAGATGATATAAGACATTGGAAATAAACTGATAATAAAATTTAAAAGTCACATCTTTTATTAGGAAACTCATGCCACAAATTGGACCATGGAAGATATAGGAAATAGGATATTTAACATGTATGGAAAAGAATATTCTCCTAAAGGAGTTCCTGTCGTGGCGCAGCAGAAACAAATTCAACTAGGAACCATGAGGTTGTGGGCCTCACTCAATGGGTTAAGAATCTGGCGTTGCAATGAATTGTGGTGTAGGTTGCAGATGTAGCTTGGATCCTGTGTTGCTATGGCTATGCAATTAGACCTCTAGCCTGGGAACCTCCACATGGTGCAGGTGTGGCCCTAAAATGACAAAAGACACACACAAAGAATACTCTCCTTAAATTTTTATATAGTTTTAGTCAGATATGATGCAAAATCTGACAATCATATCAAAATAAAAATACTAGAAAATATTGAAATATGCAAGTTTTAAAAGCTAAAACTTTTACATTTGGAATTAAGGTAGAAAAAAAAAAAGAACAAGTAATAGGTCTTACATATTCCAGATATAAGTGTGTAAATATATTCTCTTTCTCAGTCATGGAAAAAGGATACAAATGATTCTCTGGGATGAAGCAGATCCTATACTTTGGCCAGCAGAGTTTTTCTGCAAACTCTCACAGATCTAAGATCTGTAGAGAGATGAGGGTTAATTATTTGCTATTTTAAAAAACATATATTTTAATATTTGAATGATTTTGGTAACAAATTATCCAAGTTGGATTTTTATAAGTCTTAATTTTCATCTAGATGAAAATAATTATGCAAACTATGCAAATTAATTGAATTATGTAAATTGGGCAAATTATTTGCATGAAGTTGTTTTGTTATTATGTATAGCTTTAGTTACTGGACACCTAAAAGACCAAACTGTTAAACAATGTATACACAAATATAGAAACTGTTCCTTAAATATAGACCTTATTATTTATCATTCTTTCCTATCAGTTATAAATTTGGTTTCTTCATGGACATTTTATAGTCATGCTTTCGTTAATAAAGAAAGCCAACTCTATGTTATTTTGTGTTATGTTCTTTGAATATATAAAAAGAATATATTTTGAGTTGAATGTGATTATTATTTTTCATTTTTCTTTTTTCCTTTTTTTGGAAGCCACCAGGAAGTTAACTAGAGTCATTCCTAACATACAAATTTTACAGTTAAAAAAAGGAAGACTCCTCAGCCAAACAATTAACGAAATAACAAAAGGACATTTTTTCTTTCACAAATATCAACTTTCTAATCCTGCAAGATATAACCTGACAGTTTTTTTTTAATAAGTATACATTGAATAGCACAATATTTTAAGACAGGTTATGTCACAAACTCTAGTGAACAGAATATGCCAAATAAATGGCATCTCTGACCTCACGATTGGCTGATTCTTACCTACTGTATATTAAGGAAAAGCCACATTAAAAATCGTGTCAATCCAGGATCCATGGACAGGATTTGTCGGCTGTATAAAAGCTTCCTCCCAATTACTTTATCAGTACTCTGGTGCATACTTTCACTTCATTTACAAGATTGTCAGAAAACTAAGTGTATTTTCACAGCACCTTCAAAATCTTTAACCAAACAATGTCTAAAGAATCCAGTTGGCAATTTCTCAGTTCTTTTCTACTTCCTTTTTCTCCCAGTAGGATTTTTACGAAGATAGCAGAGAATATGACACACACCTTAGTGGTACAGAAGAGGGATATCTCTAATCCACATATTACCAATTGAAAAGTTCAAGTGGCATTCTTCACTTCAAGGGGAAGTTGAAGGAAGGATTTGTTTTATTACAGAGTCCATTAATGCCAACTCTAAATCCCCATCCTTTCACAGGGGAGTTTATAAAACCCCTCTTCCATTTGTGAAAAGGAAACTCTCACAATGCTGATGCACAAATGACATTTATTGACATTAAAGGTCTCATCAGTTATTTCTCAGCAGTCTTCATTCCACTTGCAGAAGCGTTTATTGTGCTGTTGGGCATGAAGGAAACTGGCATTCTTTAACTTAGCAAAGTCTGGCCCAAAACCAGTATTCCAAACAGTTTCTTTAAAGCTGGGCATTTTCCAAATATTGGATTGAGTCCTGTGACTATTTCTATGGGGCAGAGATGAATTTGATAAAATACAGAGTTATAAATGTCTTTAAAGACTTTCTACTCTGCACTTAAATTATCAGTACTATATTTGCACTAGAGCCTAGGTTAGCCTGCAATGCATTCAAAACACATCTCTTCTCAGTTCACCAGGGCTGCTTTATATGTCCTATCCTGGGAAAGAGTCACCACATACTTTCTCAATCATTCTCAGCCTTACATTCAACTGGTCTTTGAAAAAAGAAACAAGCAATGAACAATTTATATCTCCATTCTTTAAACTTCAGGAGAGCTTCATAGACTTAGTGCCTACATTTACAAAAAAGTCTCAAATAGAGCTTTTTCAAGACTAGTTGGGGAGAATTGGTTTTTCTGTCTTAAACTTTCATGCCCCAGACAATATACATTAGAGATAGAAATACAAATATATTCCTTACCCTCTGGGAGGCCACAGTCTAAGAAAAAAAGATACTAACACTGGAAAACAACCACAATACCTCTTGGTAGGTGCTGGGAGGGAAATAGTCACTGGATGATTCGCAAAGTTGGGAAAGGACACTAACCCCACCTGACTGGAGATGAACCAGAAAGGAAAGCAAACTCCAGGTCACCTGTATTCCACTGCATTTCTGGGGAAGTTACCCACCATTAAACCAACTATTGAAGAGGTATAAACAGAAGGTGTGCTTAAGATTTTTTTTTAAGATCATTCTAGTAGTAGAATGCTAAATAGGTTGAAATTCCAGTTCTCTTTGGTTAACACAATTGTATCAATACCTACATCTAGCTTTGACCACAATGAAAACATAAAATTTCTTTTTTGATGCATGCCATTAAATATGGCCAGTATGGCTAGAATAGGTGTCATTATTAATTCTTTTGCAGGACTGTGTAGTTTGCAAAATGTAGACTTTTGGGAGAAAAATCAGTAAAGAATTGAAATTAATTTTCTAAGAAATATTCTATATGTAGTGGGTGATTTGGTAGTTACTTCAGCTAAGAGATACATCTGAAGTTCTTAAACATTTTTTGGTTCAAAAACTAGTCAATCAAAATGATATGACTGGCATGAGCTGGTAGATTTATAGAAATAATTCACCAACACAGAAGATGTGTTTTATATTTTGAAAACTTCAGTCCTAGAATTTAGATTAAATCTAATGACTAGCAATGATTCATATTAATACTGTTTATATTTCAATTATTAATATGACTATTTCTTTTCATGAAACTTAATTTAAATAACAGTGTCTTATTTCATGGGTTCCTTGGGGGTTATGTATTGTTCTGGTAACCGAAGTTTAAATTAGATAAAATATCATTAACCCTATTTTCTAAAAATACTTAAGCATATAAAGGATGAAAGCTGAACTTCTACAGTATTTTTCCACTTCTATTAAGGTAATTACCACCAAAAAAAAAAAAAAAAGTTGCTGTGTTACTCTGTACATGTTTACTGCCCTTCGGAAACCTTGTTTGCCACCATGGTGGGTCACTTCTGTTTTGATTTTTTTTTTCCTTTCTAAATTATTGGGGGGTTTTTTTGATACTTTTTCACTCACACTTTTTTCCCCCAATGGCCACACCCATGGCATATGGAACTTCCCAGGCCGGGGATTGAATTCCAGCCACCAAGACCTACTCTGCAGCTGTGGCAATGATTGATCTTTTAACCCACTGCTCTGGGCTGAGGACCAAACCCACACTTCTGCATCAACCAAGCCACTGCAATCGGATTCTTAACCTACTGTGCCACAGAGGAACTCCTTACTTACACTTTTCCAAAGTGCAGTTCTATTTATCATGTCTGCAGTATTTTTGAAATCCTAAATTGTTACTACAATGCATTTTCCTGCCATCCATAAAAGTGAGTTAAGACAAGAATTAAACAAAAGAAATAAAGATTCCAAAATTGGTAATTTTTAAAACCACAAAAATATACTGACTTTCATTATTACTGTTATGAGATAACTGTTTTAATTATATAAAGTGCTACAAAAGTGTAGAAAGTGTAAAGCACTTGGTACTGCCTTATTCAATTTTTTTTTTTTTTTTCTTTTTTTATTTAGCTATGCTGCAGTTCACAACTGCTGCATGGCTGCATGGCTGCCATCCCTGGCCCAGGAACTTTTTTTTTTTTTTTTTTTTTTTTTTTTTTGTCTTTTTGCCTTTATATAGAGCCGCATATGGATGTTCCCAGGCTAGGGGTGTAACAGGAGCTGTAGCTGCCGGCCTACGCCACAGCCACAGCAACGCGGGATCCGAGCCGCGTCTGCAACCTTCACCACAGCTCACAGCAACGTCGGATCCTTAACCCAGTGAGCAAGGCCAGGGATCGA
>PVHT020000521.1:9744534-9859696 GCA_004024745.2 Catagonus wagneri | reverse complement strand
GCTAGGGGTGTAACAGGAGCTGTAGCTGCCGGCCTACGCCACAGCCACAGCAACGCGGGATCCGAGCCGCGTCTGCAACCTTCACCACAGCTCACAGCAACGTCGGATCCTTAACCCAGTGAGCAAGGCCAGGGATCGAACCCGCAACCTCATGGTTCTTAGTCGGATTCGTTAACCACTGAGCCACGAAGGGAACTCCTGCCTTATTCAATTTTAAAACAACCACATGTAATAAACTGCCATTTGTTACATTCTGCAGATACAAAATTTTAAAGAAACTAAGTGACTTGATTCAAAATAATTAAGTAACTTGTTCTCAGAAGTAGCACAACTGCAAGCCTGGATACAAACCAACATTTTTGGCTTTGGGGGCTAATCCACATCTATTGTAACATTTATGTCATTAAGACATAAAATAGACCAGAGTTTAAAACAATGTATTTTTCTCACTTGGAATACACCCACCATTGCCCAGTGCAATCATCCTTTCACCTCCTTGCACCTCACTCCCAAATACTGGATCATTCTATTTCTTGCTAATACAAATTCTAGAGTATAATTATCAATGGAAATAATGATGCCCTTGAAAAATCTGGTATCAATAAAAGTTTTTTTAAAGGCCAAAACTGCATTGCATCTAATATCTATTAATTACTAAACAGCCATTACTGCATTTGGCTCCTTTTTAAATTAATTGCATTTATATGTTAGCTCTCATTCAGCTAAAATAATGAATTAATGAAATACATGTGACCATAAAGAAGTATAGTATAAAACAAACATAAAACTTTATATTAAACTGTTATATATTTTGTCTTAATTAAAATAGACAGATGCACTAAAATATAAACAAATGCCTTTTTATGGCTATATTTCACATGCATAGTTGTTTAACTCTTTGCAAAGATTAGAAAGAAAGAAGAGAAAAATTTTCATACACTTAATAGTATAAAAATTGGCTTTTTATAAGATTTTCTAGACTAAATAAAAAATTACACTGCTCAATTACCTGTAAGATGCATACATAATTATTTAATATGTCCATTAAAATTTTTAAATTAGATTATGTTATTAATTTGCTTTGTTCTACTACTATAATTTCTAAACAAAAGTTCTATACTTTAAGGACCTAAAGCTACAGATATATCTTAATGGCTCCCAAGAGGCTTCCAACACATTGTTTTTCTGAAAATCAATGTCATTTTTTTTTAATCTGATGTGGTTCATATATAAAAATTATTTAAAGGGAACTATCCAAAAACAGTAAAGCTGATACACTCTGTGAAGTATATTTTTTCTATGATTTTAGGGTCTCTAAATTATCCAAAATTTATTTTCTCAAATAAGTGACTTTTCATTTTTAATTTCACATGGAAAAGTAATCTTTTATTTAAGGCTATGTGAAAAAGAAAAAAAGCCAAAATTGTCAGTCTTATAATTCCTACTAATTAATTTGCATGTAATTTATCAATAGATGTCCAATAATTAAAAAAAAAATAAGAAAGTCACAAAAACATAGGTTGCCAACATCACTGACTACTATGCCTCTGTTATGGGAAAAATAAATACATCAATGAATGAAAATAAATTCACATTTTTAGTGGTCATTTTAAAGCACCATTGATCTAATTTCCTGTAATTGTTTTCATTTGAAACATAGACTTTATGAGGAATTCCCATCATGGCACAGTAGAAATGAATCTGTCTAGGAACCATGAGGTTGCAGGTTCAATCCCTGGCATCGCTCAGTGGGTTAATGATTCGACGTTGCCGTGAGCTGTGGTGTAGGTTGCAGACGCGGCTCCAATCGGGTGTTGCTGTGGTTCGGGCGTAGGCCGGCAGCTACAGCTCTGATTAGACCCCTAGCCTGGGAACCTCCATATGCTGCAGGTGTGGTCCTAAAAAGACAAAAAAAAAAAAAAAAAGACTATATGAGAATATGAAAGACCAAAAGATTATAAGACAGAAACTGACAAAACTAAATGAGGACAGTTGGACATTCAGTACTTTTCATCGACTACCAAATGGTTGGAGATGTTTTTTTTCCTTTTCCAAATATCCCCTTTAATTTATCGTTAGTGAATTTTTACATCAGGTTCCATTATCCTTAGATTTCATATATAAAGAGGCGGTAACAAGATGAATTAATTCTTTTTTCAAGGGATAAAAGCACCCTATCAATGCCCACAGTGGTCTGTACACCTGAGATCTAGTGACTCTATTTTGACTTCTAGTTTTCTGCTAACATTGGCTTGTAGAATTTATTCACTAAGGTCACTGGAGTCAGATCATTTGTATATTTCAACCCCAGCTGACTCCAGGTGAAGCCAACTTAGTATTTCAAGTGGTGAGTGTCTCATTATCTCGGGACAATTTATCAGTGAATTATTCTCACCCAAGAAACTTTCCTAGTGAGCCTAAAGCAGTGCCTTTCTCTTCAATGGATTTTTGAGAGAAAAATATCTCCATTTTTATGTGACAGGATTCTTTTGCTACACTCAGAAATCAGCCTAAAGAGACTCAAAAAATAAAAAAGCATGATGTCCTATAATCATCATGAACCTCAGTGGACTAGGAAAAAGTACATTTAGAGTGGACTTTGGGAGGGAACAACCATTTCCCAAAGATTATTATTGCTTAATGAGATCCGTGACCACACATGCATTATATGGGATAAACATGGCTCCCTGCTGGCTCCCCAAAGTCTGCTGACAGTTGGTGGTTATGATGGCAACTCACTTTAACACCTAGAAATCTTTTAATATCTTTTTCTCCCACTTCCATGATATTGCACCAAGGCTTGAATTCACCACATAGAAAATATAATAGCAATATTAAAACAGTATAACTTGGACATATAGCAGTTCTCTATTGCCATTATAAGTAATTTTTTAAGGAATCAAGCATATTCCATTTTAAAAATAATTTTGAGTATCTATAAAATTATCATATATAAAGAATTTTCAAATATTGGCTTACGCTAATAAATGATGCCCCTTTAATAAAGGAAGCCCAAGATGGCCAAGGAAATTTTTTCCTAGTGCTACTTGTATTTATTGCTTTTTGGAAAGCCAGTGTCACATTTTTGGTTTTAAAATGACAAAAAGTATTATTTTTTTAAATTTAGCATTATTTTATGTAAAGAATATCTCTTCCTCCTGAGAAGGAAAGCACATCTATTAGGTATCCCTCATAGTCCCCCTACCCGAAGGAAAAATAATGGTATCAATATACAGAACAGTGTCATCATTCAAAAGTGCTACCTGATCTGGTCATTTTCAAAAACTGTGTAAAATGATGTGGGTAGTATTAAGAAACACAAAACCAAGCCTTGGTTTTAGTCATCATTCTGCTTTTCTGACAGAAAATCTTTAGCACACACGCTCTGATGAGAAAGCAAGCTATACTTTATGTAAATAGATTCCATAGAAGATTTGAACATTTACTTGCTATTATACAATCACATCGTTCTTCCTGGGAAAAAAATTTAGTCTTTTTCAAGAAGTAGAGTAATGCTTGCAAATCACAAAGGAAACAGCAGATGTTCCTCTTCCCCCTGTCCCCCCTCTTACTTTTTAAGGAAAGTACAAAAGCCATGTATGGGTAAAAATAAATTATAAAAACTTGAAAACCTTTGTTTGTAAAACATAAAAGCCAAAAAATAAAGGCCATCTTTAGTAAAACCATCAAGATTATAAAAGTATTCTGGATCGGCAGTAATTTATTCTATTTCAGATTCAACCTTGTGGTATATCCCCATGGAAGAGTCGTGAAGGCAAAACTGTGATCGCAAGCACCACCCATAAGTTAGTAGTGGGAAATGTGCTCTGTTACAATGTAGTCAGAATACATTTTAAACTATTTGAAGTAAAAATAAATTATATTTCAAGTGACTAACCTCAGGAGAGAATATGAGGTTTTATATTGAAATGTACTCCTCAACAAGTGTCTTTTATCCTATTATAAAGTAGTCTCTTAATTATATTTGCAGACTTTGGATGATTTGTTTTAATGATAACTTTAAAAAGCCCACTTTGGATTCACTGAATTTATAAAGAACAACATCTTCTGCACATCTTGCTGTTCAAGACTTTATCTTGTATAAACCATACAGAACTACAGGACCACTTATTATGAGCCAGTTCTACTGCTCTATACTCACTTTGCACCTGCAATTCTCTTTGCATATAAGATCCTCATCTACAGCAGCAAGAGCCTACATTGCAGCTTTGTGCTAATTGGAAAAAGGAACTCCCTCTGGGCAAATGCAATGCCAGACTAGGACACAAAGCTTGGTATGTAGACTGAGGTCTGGATGTCACTCCTCCATACCATTCCTCTGCCAGGTTCACCTGCAGACTCTGCAACAGCGCTGGTCTCTCCTGGTTTCTAAGCATTAGTAACTGCCCACTGTAGGCAGTGAATATACGTATACAGCAATAAAATTATCATCATTCCTAGCATGTATTAAGCAGTGATTTTGAGTGGGGAGTTGATATATTTCTCTTCTAGCAACATCCCTTAGAGCCTTTTTTTGCTTATAAGCACACAGGATTTCAGAATGATTGTGTATCATGGCCAATGTTACAGAGCTGATAAGTGATGAATCTTGGACTGAAATCAAAAATGGACTAACTTCAAAACTTAATCTCTTAACCTCAAACCAAATGCTGGTTCTGTAAATAACTGGGAACAGCTCAAGTTTAGGTTCTTTGCTCTTGTATGTACTTTTCTCTCTTTGTATTAGAGTGGTAGGAAGCAAAAGATGATCCTGGGGCAAATAATTCTGAGAGTCTTTAGAGAGAGCTTTTGTCCATGGACAAAGTTTTATCTTCGTTCATTGGATTATTTATAACATACTTTATTCTGAAAAGGATTTAAGAATGGTGTCCTCCATTTATATCACATCACATGGAAGCATATTAAAACAAGCAACCAAACAACCAACAAACAGGAAAAGTCCATCTGTTATAACAGATTTTCCTGGATGAATATTCTGTTCATAGAACGAATGCCATTCTTAAGTGTTTTCATTATAAAGGACTATGTGACACAATACGACTACATATGACACAATACAGCTATTACTACTACTGCTGGTTCTAATAAACTTCCATTAGCTGAGTGCCTACTAGGACACTTACATATTTTCTAAAAGCTTCATGAGTTTATGGCAAGTATAACTAGCCCCATTTCATAGGTAAGGAAACTGAGACCTGAAGAGATAAAGGAACTGATCAAAGGTAATAAAACTAATAAGAACAAAGTCTTCTTTCACAGTGTTACAACGTGTTGCTCTGTGCACTACAGCAAAGAAGAAGCCATAGAAAAGAACACATCAGTGACCTGTCTCTCTTTGTATATGCAGTAGTAATTCTATTTTGTAAACAAATATCTAACATGATACGTGTTAGGTATACAGATCCTTATATCACTTAGGAAGTATCCTATCGAGCTATGTTCAATTTGAATCCAATCTAGCCTATAGCGCTAATATCTAGCTTATAGAAAAAATTGGCACTATAACACTAAGATAAATAAAATAATGAGAAAATAAGATAAATTCAGAATACAGGATATTCTGCAATTGGCAGAATCATTTTAAGAGGTCATAAAAGTTTGGAAGTCTACTGCTCAATATAAGAGAATTAAAAGGCGTAACATCCCAAACTAAAGCTTGATCTATAATTAACTACTCATTTAAAAGAAAAATATTAATAAAACTATAAAAGGAACTTGGAGAAAACTAGAGAAATGAAAAATCATCCAGCAATATCAAATAATAGGGAGGAAAATAAAACAGAAGATCATCTTCACTGAAGGAACTCGTGAAGACATCACAGAAGAAAAGGCATTTGCTCAATCTATCCCATTACATTGTTCTGTGATTTTTTAGCCTATATTTATTTCCCCATTGTAAAAGTCTAACTTCAAGAATAGAATTTTTGAATACATATTGTTAGGTAACAACCACCAATTGTTTTTTATGTGTAAGTCTCTTCTCCCCAGGATTCCATCTTCTACTCTTACAATGGGCTTTGCACTGCCCAGCACAAGACTCCATGGTAGGCACTCAAGCAGACTGAGGCAACGGATATTTTTGTACTTGCATGATCCACAAATCCTCCTTCCAGCAATAAGTGCATTAACACAAGGCAACATGTGCTGCAATAAAACTTCAGTGTAAATTAAAGGATTAAAGGTTTCTTTGAAGTTAGTTGCCACCCCACGTTCTTATTCCAAAATTTAATCAAACTAGATGCTGATAAAAATAAGTTTGTTATTAGCCAGCAGGGGGAAGAAAGGTCCCTTCAGTGGTTACAGAATGCAGCCTCAACACATCTCAGTGAGGTGGGAGTCTTTATGCATTATTCTCCTCATTTTACCAGGCAGGAAGTAGACACAGAAAGCGGCTAAGTGACTTGCCCAAGGACAAAGAGTGAGTCAGATGCAGAGCTGGGAATGGAGCCCACTTCTCCCAGTTCCCAGTGTACAGCTTTTCTCAGCAAGCCATAATGCCTTTCAGATGGATCATTTCCTAAAATGTATTAAGTTGCTAAAGATTCAATATGGGTGTTGCACGGCTTTCCAACCAGCTCTGTTTCTCACTACCTTACTAGAGCTATTATCAGAAGCTAAACTGATGGGCAGATCAGAAAAATCATATCTATATTTTTTCAGACAATATGCCATCAAAACTGGATATATCCAGACACCTAGGATGAATCAGTCTTTGGAGAGTGAGTTTGTGTTCGCATCTTTTAGCAGGTGGGGGAGGATTCCACAGTGAGAGAAAAAAATATATATATCACAGCTTCAAAGTCAGGAGAAATTGGAAATGATAATAAAGAACAAAATCTCACTGACCACCAAAAAGAGTTAAACAATGAACTCTGAACCCCTTGCCCCCCCCAAAAACCCTAGAGCAACATGTAGTTCATGGAAAGCAATAAAAAAGCAAGAAAATAAAATATTGTGTACATTGAAAAAGTAGATATTTTAAGCCCTTCAAGAAGGTTCCAGGCACTTGCTTTTATTCAAAACTAAGATTGTTTCATTAGCTGGGATTTTACTCATTGGTTCACTGGGAATTTGGGGCCATGAGCAGGAACTATCCTTTTTAATGTCAATCACTGAAGACTCTTATTGTGCTAACTAAAGCAGAAATAGTAAGTAGGCTAGAGGCTAATGCTCCTATAAGTCTTCTGACTTTGATCAGTAGAAACTTCACCAACTCATCCCTGGGCCCTTAATCAAAGAACACAGACTCACCTATAGAACCTCCTTCAGTACAGTAGTCTGGAAAACTACCAATCAGTCAAGATTCATCCAAAAGATCAAACCCACTCACTATTTCTGGCATATGCTTTTCAGTTCAATCCCTATCCAAAAGATAAGACACAGAATCACCCTAGGCCCAGAGCCTCACCTGCCAGATGTGATCAACCCTCTGCAGTTATCCCTTATCTGACTTACTTATGCTTCCATCACATTTCTTATCTGAACTAGACTATAAACTCCAAGAGGGCAGATATATATTTAAAAAAAAAAATCCTTAACACAGTTTTCCTGAGAAACAATAAATATGAATTGATGTTATAAAATGTATCTGTATTTTTCTTTAGAAACTTTGCGGACAGTGAGATTTTGAATTCCTTAAAAAGCACCATCACATAATTCTAATTCAGAATTTTATTCAGCAGATAATCAATCATGGCAGTTAATACGTTATTAAAATTAAACTACTGAGCAAAATAATTTCTTCTGGAATATCAAAATATATTAATTGAACAACTGTCCTTGCAATTGTTTATTGCCCTAAGGATAATCTTGTATCACTTAAGAGGGTGCATCCAGTTAAACTTTTTCAATATCCCATGAAATTCTTTAGAGAACTGGTTGTTTTCAGAGCAGAAACAGGGAAAATATAAAGTGAACTTGTGCTCATGTCAAAAGGGCAGAGCAGGTGATCTGAGAGAGTGCCCAACAACCACAGGAAGGATATTTTGAGCAAGAAAATGAACAATGATTATTATACAAATGATAAAATCTTGTCTCTATTGACATAAATAATAAATGAGAAGGAATATTTTCTTATAGAAGAATTCTAAGTAATAAACTTAAAAAGAATGAGGAAGACACGCCACACCCAAGTGACTGTGAATAACATAAGCAATAATTAGATATACTGAAATGTGTCTCCCAATATGGTACACCAAGGAGGCTATATTTCTTGTGTGATATTCTTAAATAAAAATGCATGAGAAAATATCAGACAAACCCAAATTGTGGGACATTCTATAAATTAACTGACTAGATTTCTTCAAACAATCCTAAATCATGAAAATAATCTAAAGCCAGATTGTCACAGATTGAAGGGCTAATGAGATATGATGATTTAATGTAATGTTGAATCTTAAACTGGCTGCTGGGACAGAAGAGGCTACTAGTAGACAATCTGGTAAGATACAGGTAAAGTCTATGGTTTAGTCAATAACATTTATTGTACCATTGTTGAATTTCTGTTTTGATCATTATATTACAGTTATACATTGTGTTAACATCGGGGAAAGCTGAAAGATATATGAGAACTCTCTGTATTAGTTATACGTATTTTAAGCCTAAAATTATTACAAATAAAAAATTTAGAAAAACACTTTTAAAAAATAGTTCCAATAATCCAATAATCAGTTTTGATATACTAATTCCTATGAGACCACAGGTTGAAATCTAAAGACACTGTGCATAGAAACATTTAAGTTTAATTAAGTCCCATTTGTTTACTTTGGTTTTTATTGTCATTACTCTAAGAGGTGGACCTGAGAAGATATTGCTGTTATTTATGTTGGAGAGTGTTTGGCCTATGTTTTCTTCTAAGAGTTTTATAGTATCTGGTCTTATATCTAGGTCTTTAATCCATTTTGAGTTTATTTTTGTGTATGGTGTTAGGAAATGTTCTAATTTCATTCTTTTACTTGTGGCTGTCCAGTTTTTCCAGCACCACTTACTGCACAGCAAAGGAAAACCCAAAAGACAACCCACAGAATGGAAGAAAATATGTTCAAATGAATCAACTGACAAGGGATTAATCTCCAAAATTTATAAACACCTCCTACAGCTCAATACCAAAAAAACAAACAACCCCATCAAAAAATGGGCAGAAGATCTACGCAGTTCTCCAAAGACATTTAGATGGCCAAAAAACACATGAAAAGATGTTTAACATCACTCATTATTAGAAAAATGCAAATTAAAACCACTATGACATACCACCTTACACTAGCCAGAATGGTGATCATCAAAAAGGCTACAAACAATAAGTGCTGGAGAGGGTGTGGAGAAAAAGGAACCCTATTACACCGTTGGTGGGAATGTAAATTGGTGCAACCACTGTGGAAAACAGTATGGAGATTCCTCAGAAAACTAAAAATAGAATTATCATTTGATCCAGCAATCCCACTCCTGGGAATCTATGCAGATAAAACCATGACTTGAAAAGACAAATGTACTCCAATGTTCATTGCAGCACTCTATACAATAGCTAAGACATGGAAACAACCTAAATGTCCATCAACAGAGGACTGGATAAAGAAGATGTGGTACGTATACACAATGTAACATTACTCAGCCATTAAAATGAAAGAAATAAGGGCATTTGCAGCAACATGGATGGATGGACCTAGAAATTATCATGCTAAGTGAAGTCAGTCAGACAAGAGACACCAACATCAAATGCTATCACCTACATGTGGAATCTAAAAAGAGGACACAATGTTTGCAGAACAGATAATGACTCATAGACTTTGAAAAACATATGGTTTCCAAATGAGACAGGTTGGGGGGTGGGAGGATGCACTGAGGGTGTGCAATAGAAATACTATAAAATTTGGTTGTGATGATTGTTGTACATCTATAAATGTAATAAAATTCACTAAGCAATTTAAAAAAATAAAGACACTGTGTAGGAAGAGAGCACATAGTTGGCCCTTGCTAGGTCACGGTCTTCCTAAGGAAACAGAAGATGAAACACAAACCTAAATATGATCCCATTTGTGCCTCAGCATGAAAACTGGTCTACTCATCAGGACCATACTTCTGCTGTCTTCACGTCACTATAGTTTTTCTCCCTTTTGGTCTTCTTTCCTTCCTACATGTCTATCACTATCCATGCATGGAACAGCAGTGTTCTTTTTACCACGTGGCTGTTAACTTTTAAGGTATAATATTTTCCATGAGGCCCCTGGGGTGCTGAGGCAGACAGAAATCATCCTCATAGCATTTCCTCACCATTATTAAGAGAGCTGTGTTTCTCAGATAACTTTCAAAGGCATGATCCTGCATAAGTCACAACTGGGTTCAATGTCACTAACCCTCTAAAGAGTCATTAAGAGTTTTCTCTGCATCCACTCCCCCTTCCGTCCATATTCTAACTTTATGTCTCACATAGGAGAGGAAGTTGTGGAGGCAGAGATGCAAGTAACTGTTGAAATTTACCTTTGGTATGCTTTTTCTCATAGCCATGGGCTGCAACAATAACATACCACAAATTTCAGGACATTACGCTCAGCTCTATAGGGCCAACTTTTGTCTCTAAAGCACTGAGTAAAATATCTTTTCATTGTGACCCAGTCCAAGCTTCTGCTGATGTCTGCAACTCAGGGGCTCTGCAGTGGGTCACAGCTGTCAGCCTTGCTCTTAAATCCATCAGCTGGTGGTTTTGACCCCCACAATGTTATTTCTTTTTTTTTAATCTTTCTGAACAATACTTAAATCATAAGGAATTATGTATGAAAATCAAAATTCCTGGCCTCTCTTGAATTACGTAAAAGTCTGGCACCCCTCAGCCCACATTCACAGGAGCCCACCATCCACTCCAGTTGAATATCAGGTGCCCCTTAGCCAGCATGGGTGTTCTCTAATTTCCATGTCACCAGGGCACCTCTAACCAGCCTGAGTGCCTTATACATGGGTGTTTGCAAAACTTGCCCTATATCTTGCCCTTTAATTCATAAAGGTTAGTCAAACACGAATGAGTACCATTACTTAACATAATGAGCAAAGAGATATAGGCAGCCTTTTCTCTGAGTCTAGGGATCTCAGCAGCCATTGCCTACCTGCTTCCCTCTGTAAAACTACAGAGGAAATACCACCTACCATCTTCTCTTGCTTACAGAATGGGGTCTGGACAGAAGGGCAGGATTGTTTTTCAGGCTCCTTTATATGATTTTCCACTTTGGTAGAAAATGCTGTTATTCTTACTGTATATTGAGCTCAACTCTCACTTACATAGTAGCTCTCAAGCAAGAGCTTGAGACGTGGCGATAGAGCCATTACTGCTGTATTTGACACGGACAAGAGTTTCACTAATCCTCTTTAGCATTCATCGCTAAATCTTGCTGAACTCAAGTAGCTTCAATCTCTGAAAGTTTATTTTTGACTTAAGTGATTTTCTTGCTATTGCTAGATTTTTCAGGTGTATCGCCAGCTTCACTGTTATCTGAATAAGCTTTATTTTCCTTGGCTCTTTATAGCAGGTTTAAGGCTGTTCCAAGGGGTCACAACACTTCCTGCCCAAAAGCCTTTTTATTCTGAGCTAGCAATCAATAATTATTTTTTTTTGCTTTACCTAAAATATAAATAACCCTCTTATACTCGTTTTGAACCTTTTCCCAAAGTACTTTCCTTATGCAAGAAAAAAAAAAAGGCCTTCAGCAGACCTCTGTGTGATGTGAACAGAGTTCTAGTCAGGGAGCATAAATCATACCTCGTACTCACAAATATCACAAGTAACCCTTCCCCTTCCTGCTGTTTTCAATTACCCCGATTAATTTATTTCCCAACTTCTGTCATTCCTCTGCTAAAGTACACAGCAAATTTACAGTGAGTCCCAAATTACATATTAATGCAAAATCTTCCAGCCTCAAATTTCATTTTAATAAAAATTTGGTGCTTTTTTTTCAATACTTAACTTATTCCTATGCCTAACATTGATTTTTGTACAAAAAATTTGGAGCCAAATTATTAAAGGCGTTTTTGGATGACATGAATTAAAAATGGACTGAACTTAAAGTCACACACAAATTAGATTTCTGCATATACATCTAGCAAATGTCTAATAAACCTGCAGGTAAGCTCTTTACACAACAAATATATTGGTTGAGATCTTTTCCTTTAATATTTTATTTAAGCATTTCAGAAACTGAAAATGCCTAAGCTCTGGACCTCTTTTTATTTTAGCCTAATATCTGTTTAGTTTACATCTCCCCTTCTCAATTTTAAAGGCATACCATGTTTGGTAATCTAGGAAAAGAGGTTATGTTTTTAAACATGAGTTTTAATGACCACGTAGCATTTCCAAGGTTATTTCTCAGGATGAGGTGAAGTACTTTCTCCATAATGCCGCTATTTGCTATACACAGTAAATAGTGTCTAAAAGAGTTGATTATTCCAAGTTGCCTTTTTTGGCTCTAGATGGCATGTACAACTTAAAAAGAAACTCAATGAGACTATTTTGGGGCTAAGCTTATACTTTGGAATGCAGATTGGAATATTACTTTTTAAAGCCAAAGATTGACTTTTTCTCAAGGTAGATAACATGAAAGAGGACCAAAAGAAAAAAAAATAGCAATGAAAAAAGAAAAAAAATCAATGAAGCAAATCCCAAAACAATCTTTGTGTAACTTAGGCCCTAAAGTAGCTCATTCAGCTTAATATTAACAGTATTTCCTTCAGACACTATATCCCTATCTTTTTTTCCCACAGATCCTCAGGGCTCTGAAATTTTCACCAGTTTCATAAAACCTCTCTCCTTGCTTTCTCCTCCTCTTGCTCTCTCTTTCCTTTTTAGGTCCAAAGAGAACTCAATAAACCGAAATGGGTTTGTTATGTAGTCATAAGCAACCTTTCCCTGAAAATCCAAATTTGTACAATTGCTAGTGTTTTTATTGCTTGTTTTGGCTTGTGATGTTTAGTTGTTTCTGCCTGCAGTCTATAAAATAGTAGGAACCACATTTATTCAATGATGTGTGTTAATAAATTCAGAAGAATAATCCAAGGGCCTTGATTGACCAAGAGGAATAACCCCTAGGTCATAAACTCTTACCCAGTAGGTTCCCCACGACTTGTCACCCCCCCTTCCCTTTACATAGTTTTCTTGAAATTCCCAGGAAAAATAATCAGTAGACCAAGAGCAGCTCTCTTACAGTTTCATCCCATCAATCAAATATTCATAAATGGGAATGCAACTGTCAGCACAAATTCTTCTCATTGTGTCAAGGAATTGTGGACAATGAAAGAGGAGTTCTTCCTTGAAAACACTGAGAATTTCCTCAAGAAAAAAAATTCCAATCCCCATTCCTTTTACTGTTAAACTACTTTAGGTTTGTATAAATAATAGAAAAATAATTGCTGCCACATTTACCAATGTTTAGAATGTTATTAAGTGTATTATTTTAACAACTCCCAAGGAATACTGTAATCAGACTCTACCAATTCTAGTCTGTAGACATGATGTGGGTAAATATGAATAATAGCAGAGATGGTATTAAGAGTTCTAAAATAAAGAGAAAGGGTAATAAGAAGGCAAGCAGTATTGCAGGTTTCACATGTGACCATCACATGCCTTATACCATGAAACACTTCATACAAATCAAGGATATGATGCAAAACAAGATGTGTTCATTTTAAAATAACCTGTAATGTTCATGTTTACTTCCAAAGATTATAATTTGAGGCTTTACTTCATGCCTTATCCCTCTGACATATTGAGTGGTGCTCCACTCGTTGATACAGAAAATCTTCCTAAAGAGGTGAGTCACTCCTCTATCTCTTCATCTACAATGCTACTCCCATGTTTAGCCACAAACATCTCTCTCATGGACAATTACAATAACTCTTTAACTATATTCATTGTGTTTACTGTCCTTTTTCATTCAGTAGCAAACATGATCTCATAAATAATTAAGTCGCGTCATGTCACCTTTGATTAAACATCAACTGCAGCCTATTATAATGGGGAGAAAACCCAGACACCTCACTCTGATTTGCATGGTCCTATCTGACCCACTCATGAACACCTCTTTCTCCATTCCCCCTCCCTTCCAAATGCACAAAGCGTACTTCAGACACACAGACCTTTTTCCTTTCTCTAAAATGCCAAAACCATGACTTCCTCTTAAGGGTTTGCATGGAAAGTTCCTCCCTCAGAACCACTCCTAGCTTGTTCCCTCACACCACTTTTATCTCAGCACATATGTCATGCTTTACAAAAAGGCCTGTGAGTATGACCACCGATTCCCAGAGTACTTCTCTTGATTGGTTTATGTTGTTTTTTTCTTCCTAGCACAAAATATCGTGTATTTATTTATGTGTCTGTTTGCTTATTGTCTGTCTTCTCCTGCACTAAAATGTACACTAAAATGTAAGATCTGAGAGAACAGAGACCAGTTACATTATCTCACTTGCTCATTTGCCTCTTTCCCAACACTTAGAACAATGCCTAGCACACCTTTATTCAAACTTGTCGAATGAGCAGATAAATAAATGAATGGCCACCAACCACTTGGGCTGCTCCAGGGATCATATGATTTCAGAGGAAAAAAATTAAAGTGTCCAGTAAATGTAAGGGATTTCTATTGCTATTAGTAATTTCCATCAAGTTAATGGTATAATTAATGAAAAAAAAGGTATTTGTGTGATATAATACAAATGCGTGATATGTTTTCAGGTACATTGTCTTCCTTGTACTTGTGGAAGGTATGAGAGACATAGCTAGTTCTCTCTTTTCAGAGGTCCTTGGAGCAGTTTTTACTAAACCATCCAGTGGTGTTTTCACAGGCACTCAGATTAAAACTTATCAGATAAAAACCCCTATGTCCTCACAACCTTATGATCTCCCAGCAATCAGAGCAGCAAGGTAATGGAAAAATGTCCAAAGATTTTGGTTCTTATAAAATCCATATTAATTTTAAAATACTTGACAATATCATCAACACGTGAAAATCAAATTAAACATCCTAGCAAGAGAAATAACTATATTCAAAACGGACAGTTCTAAATTCTACCTATTTTTAATGCTAGTCATTGTTGGATAAAGTCCCTATCTTTCCCTCAAGTTAGATTTATATGCCACTAGTATTACAGGCCATCCACACGAACTGCTATCCTTTTTGTTAGAATGACAGCAATACAAGGACTCAGCAAAAGTGCCTGAATTCTGAGTTGGTAATTCTATCTATAAATCTTAGTTATACTTTTAATGACAATCTCATAAATATAGACACACAGTAGGTATGATCTATAATACTTTCACCTGATGAGGCAAAAATCTCACATCAGCTGGCATTGCTATCACTGTACATTCAGAGCTTAATTGTGAAAAAAATGCCTTAAAAAGTAATAGAGTTGAATAAAGTAGAATATTTTAATAAAGCATACTTCCTATTTTAGCATGTTCATACCTATAAAATATACCATTAAAAGTTTTAGAAAATGCATGTCTTAATCTAAAAACCAAATCTTTTCTAAATCTTGAGAATTTATATTTTAGCAAAAGTTTGAGGTTCCTAATTGCCTCAGTTACCTGATGTATGTGGACTGAAGCTTCAAAAAGTTCTTACTGTCAGTGGTCTCTCTTAGCATCTTTGTCCTTCCTCTCCTTATACATCCTATTTTCTAAAGAAAATAGATCATTCTAAACACATTTCTGTTTTCAGCCTTATACCTACAGTTTTTTCTTTTTCAAAAATATCTTAAAATACCCCGGGAACACTCAAAGCAAGGAACCAGAACCAAGTTTTACTTCTCTTCTCCTCCCCACTCCCCATTTTTAGTTCTCTTCCCTCATTTTAAAAAGGGCTAAAATGAACAAATTGTCATTAAAGAAAAACTCAGTGGCAGAGAATTCTTAAGGAATTATGTATTCGTATTTCTAAAGTTAAGCTGTCTTGGAAGTCTTGAAGGATGTAAATGCGACATGGAAAAGTTAGGAAGGAATGTCCTATCGATTGTAAGAATAAAACAAGAGACAGTCTGTGGTACCTTGATCTCACCTAAAGAAGAAACACATTCTTTCGACTAAAATGAGGTCGTGTTTCAACAATACCCCTCTTTGGTCTGAAGGCTAAGCCAGCCAGGACAATGAGGTGCATGTAATTCAGGAAGAGATGTCTGACTGTTAATAAGAATGCATTGTGAGATAAAAATGTAATGCCAGTATCTTAGCAAGGCAACACTACCTTCAAGAATTTTTTTTTCTTTTTTCTCTTAAAAAGGTTAGAAGGAATCACATATGAAAAGATAATTTCTCAACAAGTCATATAAAGGACACAGTCAATATTCTTATGTAAATGGAAACCTTCCTATGTATATGACTATGTTCAAGCTTATTTCTGAGGGAAACAAGATTAAACAGATGGCTCCACAGTAAGATTATATTTGTTGAAATTACTTTTTACTGTTTCTATAGGTAAAGATACCTTTGACAAGTGTTATACATTTACAACTACTTTGGAATATTTGAGAAATCCCAAATGTAGATAATATATCATTATTTAACAAGTATGAGTGGCAGAGTTATTGAACAATATTAAGTAACACCATCTTTACCAACTCAAGCATTAGCCTTTTGCTCTGATGATACTTACAAGAATCTGACCTACTGGGAAATCAGCAACAAATGAGAGGGCCCATTTATTTAATCAAGCCATTGCATTTTTTAACCATAATTGGACATCTAATTGCAGCCTAAAACCAAGTTAATGTGACTGCATAAGAAAGTTATTATAATCGTATTTAAAAGCACACTAAATGCTGTTGTACATTTTATCACTGCAATGACTTACACTGCATATTCTGTATTGATAGTCTTGATTTTGACTTTGAAATACAATTTTTTAAAATATACTACAAAAAAGAGAAAAATAATTCAGTTAAAAGTCGATAAAGAAAAATAATAAATTGCAACTAACTTTCAATAGAGTAAAATTTGTCTGGGCAAGAATAAATTCAGAGAATGTATTTATTCATATTCTAATCATGTTTTAAACTCTAAAGCTATCCCATGATATAAATATATAATTATTACCAAACATACTTCATTGGCCTGTTATAATAGGCACAATGGCAAAGGTGCATTCAATTTACACAACAAAGTGCAAACAGGTGGTATGAAACATCAGTCTTTTAGGGAACTATATTGCTTTTTCCATAAAATTCAATGCGAGACTTTTTATGCAAGATCAGTCTTTATTACTGTTTTACCAGATCTTACCGGCTACTATTTAATAGTTTGATTCCCATTTAGATCCTAGTCAGTTTCATCAATTAGTTTAGTCAGGAAGCTCAGGAAAATAATTGGGTTTGTATAGAGATAGCCTAAATCAATAGAATGGAAAGAGAGAAAGAAATTATATTTTGGTATCACTCAATTCAGAATAGGGCAATAAATAATACATACTTTCTAACTTGGCCTTGTAGTTATGTCAGGGGGGAAAAGGGAGGCCACCAAATCATTTATGAGGAGAAAATATAGATCTAAAATGTGAAGGCAGCTTATAGCAGAAAAACTTCTAATAGAAAAAAAGTGTACAAATTTTGAAGGTCTACGCTAACACGTTCTGTGTTGCAAAATACTCTGAAGCCTTTATTCCTTTTCTACAGTATAGAGGGTTCAGATGCTGTTGGAGAGATTAACATTTTGTTCAAATGAGACAGCACAGAATAGTGAGAACAGTGATTAGATATTACTGCAAGCATAATACTCTTCAAAAGCAAATGAGCTTAAGTATACTCATAGGTACAGATGTGAATTAGTATGAAAAGTAACTTTAAGAACTTTAAGAAAATATTTAGATATATTTTCAAGTTTTTGTATCTAAAGTTTAAATCAAACTTTTTTTCAATATCTCCTCCAAAACAAAATAATTGCAGAATACCTCCCAAGGCCTATAGACTGTTATATTTGTTATTGCTATAAGGCAATTTTATGCTTATGCTTCTTAGTCAATGGGTTATTGTATAGTAAAATCTGGAGTATAACAATCCATATGAAGAGGTAAAGTAAATCCACAGAAGAAAGAGAATAAAAGCATCATTCTACACTTCTGGTTGGTTAGTTAGGATTATTTTGCCCTCCCTTCACCACACTCCTTCCTCTACCCCAAAAAAATATTTGCATTCTCTATGCATCAAGATAGTTTTTGGTCATTATTTTTAGATTAATTATCAAGATAGAGATTTATTCAGAGAATATAAGGAAGGTTTTTTGAAGTAACTAGAGTAAACATGACTATTTCCTAATAGAAAGTTGGTCCAGGATATATTCTGGCTAACTCATTATAAAAGTAGTCAACCTTTTGCTTTACTCTTTAGCATTCCAGATACTGAAAAACATTGTTTTAAATTACAAACATTGGGTGACTCATAATTACAGACACTTCAAAGACAAATACATTTTGACATTTATTTCCTCCACTGTCAGATCGTATTACAATAAATTATGTTAAGTGGAAATCCATTCATTACAATACTGCATGTTACGAGTTGAAAAATAACTCAAAGCTTTTTCATTCCATAATTTTGTTTTTCAAGGAAGCAATCATCACAAAACTAGACATATATTGCCTGGAATTTTTTAAAGTAAAAGTTTCATTAAAATATACATCTTCAATTTTCAGGCTAGAATGGGGCTTTTATAGTTTTCTCTGCATCAAGGTAGCCATTTTTAAAGACATCTTTAAAGAAGATATATCTGTGTAATAGGTGGGTTCCACCTACTGATAAATTAGTTTAACAAATGACATCATGTTGGGAAAATCATGTTTTACTTTTAGTATTAATTCTACTTTCTTTGAATATATCCATGTAGAATGAAGACAAGTGTTTTCTTTGTACAAGAATTGTTTTGACAGACTCAAAGACATAGAACTATATCAATACATCTACTGTTACTTTTAATTGCACAGAATCCCTACAACTAGGAGGGAACTGAAGAAAGGGGAAGGTACATTTCATATAAGATGTAAAAAATTAAAAGCATGATCATGAAAAAAAAAAAAACTGGATCCTAGTAATATAGAGAATGGAGGGAAGATATAGAGATCCTTCATCATTGCAATCCTTATAAAAGACCAAGTCATATTCAGTCCAGGTGACTGTAAATGGAGCCTAGCTTTATGATACACCCTAGGCGCTGAAAAGAAATTGACAAAGCAAGTAGCAAAAAAACTAATGTCCTGTATCCAATACACTTGCAAACTAAAAATTTCGGCATGACTAGGATCAAAGACAAGTAGCATTTACAAAGTATCAACACATTCCTAAGAATATTTTAATTATATCACTCATCCACCACCCTTTCTAGGAAGATTTCTTTCACATTTACTTTTTAAAAACCACTTCTATTTAACAATTCTAGCATAGTTACCATTTATGTTTTCTGTAATATTACCATGTATCTCTCTACTCTTCAGTTTCACTCTGATGGAAGTTTCTTAATTTGTATACAGTAAACATTTTCATAAGATATTTGTTATGATATAAGGGGACATATTTATCTAAAGAAGCTATTATTTTTTTCTTTTTGCTTTTATGTAGAGCCGCACCCGTGACATATGGAGGTTCCCAGGCTAGGGGTCGAACAGGAGCTGTAGCTGCGGGCCTTCGCCACAGCCACAGCAACGCGGGATCCGAGCCGCGTCTGCAACCTACACCACAGCTCACGGCAATGCCGGGTCCTTAACCCACTGAGCAAGGCCAGGAATCGAACCCGCAACCTCATGGTTTCTAGTCAGATTCCTTAACCACTGAGCCACGAAGGGAACTCCTGGATACAGCCTCTTGCTAAAAGTATCATTTGGCATTCTCTCCACTCTCTTTACCTCTCATTTTATTTTCTGGAATTCATATTCTTTCTTCTTGTTTCAACACATTGAATTTTTTCTTTATTTTTTCCATTGCATCCTTTCCTTCTTACCATTTTCAATTTGAGATTGAGAAAAAAGAGAAAGGAAAACTCAAAGAATATAGAGACATCTTCAAAATAAAACTTTAATGATATTTGTGGACTATAAAGACAGACATAGCTTTTACTTCATTCTTTAGGAGAGGAAGATTAAAATTTTGACATATATGTGACTGCCAATTTTAGATGGTTTTACAGACACATATTTAAATGATTGCAACAGCATGAACTTTATTTCAAAATATGTTTCCACAACTTATCAGACTTAAGAACGTAAAGGAGGCTAGCTTTAGTTCTCTCAACCCCTTCCTTTTCAGAAAATTTTAAATATACTTCCTTTTAAGTCTTAACCCTTATCAAGCAATCCTTTGTTGTTATATGACATTGTTACATGACACACTGGTTGATTCTAAGTGAACATGATTTATCTTCCATAGTTTTCTGTTAAGAGTTACAAAGATGTCTCCTTTTTTCAGATGTGATAAAATCTAATAAGACCTGACATGTACATTAGCTTAACTCTGTATCAAAATCAATGCAAATTCAGAAAATAAACCATATGGAATTAAAGGACATGTGGATGTGCACAGACTGAACACAAGCATACAAGTTCAAGTATTTTTCTCTGTTAAAAATATGAGTTTATACGCAAAAGGAAGAGAAAAATAGGCAGAGGGTGATACGACCTTTTCTGTCTAGTTTAAGAAGCTACCCGTTAACCAACACTTATTTGGAGAATGTGAGAGCATTTTCTCATTTTCTGGCATGAAGCTAGGTCTTGCACTGCAAAACACACCTGTGTAATTCACATGCCTCTTCTATCCTTCAAGGACAATTGACACAAGCCAGTGCAGAAAGCTACATCTCATTAACCTCCTTGAGTTTTTATTCCCATATCTTCCATTTCAGCATTTCAGTAAGGGAAGTCTGTCATAATGCAGCAGCACTTTCTTTTTCAACTTTCAGCAAGATTGTTCTCTTTTTCTCCAAATGGGACCCACCCTTTCACTTTTGATAAGTAGCTGGAGCATTTTTAGCTCTTTTATAACTGTTTTGAAAGTTGTGTTAAATATGCATAATAGTGGTAAAGTGTTGGTCTATAACTATTTTTACTTGTGCTATCTCATATAGTACCTTCTTAGGCTGACATAGTGATACAATGGGACTATTTCGGTTGTAGGAAAAAGTAAATAAACCTTTTCCATGTACCATGTTTATATCTTAGATTTCCTTCCCACTGAAATTAAATTGACACCAAATTCTAATTCTTTTAATTATTTAATTTCCTGTCTCAGAAGAAAGTTAAGGGCCTGTATATTAAATATTCTCTTCAGGTATTCACTCCAATCATCATAGCAATGGCCCCATTCCTCATAAACACATACAAAAGCACTGAGGACTTAGCTCTAGATAAGGTCAAATTTCTGGAGAATGGAGACTGTCTCAGAAAGAACCCAATAACAGTAATCTGCCAGTGCCATTCTATTTTGCTATCACACCAGCACTAGGACTGAAAAGCTTCATTCTCTTCACCTGCTCTGGTCCAAACTTCAAACATTCTTCCTAAGAAAGGTTGAGTGCTGATTGTTCCAGATCAAAGACATTATTATTTCAAGTTAGAGCTATGTGTTTTGATTTTATCAGTTTAGTTTTCAACTATTCAACACCAACTTCAAGGCAAGTCAAGGCAAGTTCAGAAGCCAAATGGTTAGGTGGTAGTGATATGTTTAAAAGATTATCACTCAGTAAATGTCAGACTTTCTAAAGGAACTCATATTAGTCTCACTACTGGTAAAGGAAATGACATGTGTGGGTATGTTATAAAAGCTATAATCTGGTTGCCCACAGCAGGTTAGATAGAAACACTACAATTCATTCCCCTGTTCTTTACTATAACAGAGCAATAATTTTTAGTCAATTCATAATTCACTTCACATAAACACAGACACTAAATCTCTCAATGTAACATTTTGCTTATTTGCTTGGAATTGAGATCTGGGTACATTTTCTATCTTTCTTACTTCTTTTTCTAATGAGTACCCCCCCAAAAAAACAAAATATATCATCAATATTAACTCATGATTTTTCAAAAGGACTAGAACTATGATAGCTACGATTTTATTATAAGCAGTTAACCATTCCAATGCCATTGGCCCAAATATTCATCTACTGTTTTTTGTTTTGTTTTTTCACCTGTACAGCTGTTGTCAGAGATTATCAAACTTGCGCAGGGATTCTTAGGTTTACAAGATCTAGGTTTATTATAATGCCCACCTCCTCTCTCCTCTCCTCCCCATCCCCACTCCTATTTAAACTTCTACCATTCATCAGCTATTTGTAGAAAAAGCAAGGGCAAGGCGCCAATGGTGGGTTAGCGACTCCAGGCACCAGGAGCTATGTCACAGACCTTCGGAATCAAAAAAAAAAAAAAAAAAAAAAAAAAAAAAGTCGAGTTCAAGCAGGTGCTTGTGCCCAGAAGCGCCCCGAAAGCCTTAGCCCCTCAGCTGATGCCCTGAATCTCCCTGAAGTCTGCCCCAGGAGGAGCTACCGAAATGAAAGGGGCTGGAGTCGGGGCTTTCCCCTCTCCACAGACCCTGGGTGCAGCAGGTAAGGAAGTTAACCCAGGAGATAAGTTGAGGGAAGCACACATGTCAGGCGGAAAATCCAGAGCCCGCAAAAGCTCAAAGCCAAGAGAATCAGCGCGGAGGGAAGTCTTGGGAAAGAGAATTCTGAACCCAACATCTGCAGCGTTTGGGATGGATGCGCGGGCAGAAGCGCACAGTCAAGTCCAAACGCTCCCGGGGGGGGACAAAATCAGGACTGGTAGAGGGCCAACGGGGAAGGCTGTGGGGAAGCCGAGGACTGGAGCACCTGGTTCAGAAACCCACTACCTCACCTCTCCCCGCTACCCCCAACACGAGGCCGGCTCACAGTGGCCCGCAGTCCTGGGGAGCGGGGCCGCAAGGACTCAAGTTTCACACTCACTTATCTGCAAGCATCGCCCAGCTTGCAAAGCCGAGAAAGACAGGAGACCAGAAGGGGTGGGGGTTGTTCTCCTTACCTCGGTCTGCTCCCACGGTCAGCACCTTGGTGACAGGCAATAATCCCGAGAGAGTGAGTAAGGCGAGGAGAAACTCGGACATCGTGGTCGCCCCGGGAGGAAGCCTGCGCCGGAGACTGCTCGGCTGTACCCTCAGCCCGGCGGCGGCGGCGGCTCCGAGCCCGGAACCGAGCAGCGTCATTTACAAATGTCACTGGAAATTCTTCAGCTCAATGAGCCCAGCCAGTCCGCCTTCTCCTGCCTGGAGCAGGATGTGGAAGGTGTACGGATGCGCGCGTGTGGGAGAGAGAGAGTGCGTGTGAGCTCTAGCGACCGCTCGTGTGTCTTGACTTTTCAATGCAGGGTACGTCTGATCTTACATCACGCAAAGAGGGGCAGTGAGAGATGCCAGCTGAGGGGAATTCAATGATTAATCACCGAATCCACCCCACACCCCTCTGTCGTCCATATAAATCACATCTATTACTTAGTAAGAGGCATTTAACACAACCAAAAAAAATACCACTGCGAACTGAGAGCACCACAAATCACAATTATTTCAGTCTCCTTGAAGGGAAAGTAACTCCAAGCTGGTTCTTTAGGGATTTGGGTCTTTAGAGAGGGGGGGAGACTTTTGCACTGGGCTGAGGCAGCCAGGCGCCTAGGAAGCTCCACATTTTGCAGCCATTCTGGAGTTATCAGCCACTAGCGCTGAGATAGATGCTTTTCTAAGCAAAGCAGCTTTGATCCCTTCGCTCCCTGGAAGCTTCCTTGCCTGGAAGGAAGGACTAGCCAAGTAACTGGGCTTCGCTTAGGGAAATAGTTCCCTCCTCTTGCCACATGAATGCAATGCTTTCTAAATTGCACTTTTAACTTTCATGCTGAGTAACACCTGGTGACAAAGATGCAAAATTTAGTGACTCAGCAGAAACAAATAAAAAAACAAATGCCAAAAGTCATCAGTCGTTGCATAAGAAGGGAAGGTGAATGGAAAGAGTTCTCCAAGTGGGGAACTTAAAAGCAAAAAAATGCAGTTTGTTTTAAAGTGGATTTCTCTCCTTAAAAGGATACCTTGAACCATTTTGAACATGTTTTGAGAATTTTTAATTGTGTGATTTCTTTTCTTTCGACATAGTACAGTGGTAGTTTAAGAACTTTCCCAAACCACCAGAGGCGTTAAAAAGAATCAGTGGAATTTAAGAAATAATAATAACACTTGTTTTTAAATATGATCATGCAGGTACCTAAAATTTTAGTCACTCAAATGTGGCAAGAAGTCAAAACTCAGAAATCTTAATAGTTGAAGATTTACTTTTTCCCTTTATGACATCAGTAATTATTACCTAACGACAAAGTTTGAAAAATGATTTCTATTTAATGTTTTAAAACCTGAGATGGGTGTAAAGGAAAACTATAAGGAAAGAACAAAACTAGCAACAGGATGACTAAAAAGGGAAGGGAAGATGCTTTAAATACTTTTTACAGTTTACCAGTTGAAACTAATTTTAGATGAATGCCAGCACTATGAGCTAGCTGCTCACAAGAGTAAAATTATCCAGAAACATCTTCAGGTGCTTCTTAGAAACCATTAAAATTAAACTGAATCAAAGAATAAAGGTGACAAGGGACATTGCCACAAATCTGTGAATTCACCTTTTCATACTTAGTATGTGATCATAAAATATGTTCTTTATGTCAACTTTGCCATATTTTATATACTAAAGTTTATTTTACCTTGTAAATTTAATCATTTAGTGTCTAAAAGATGACTCCTTGCATATTTAAAAGTTTGTGTCTTTTTTCCTTTAAAGTTGTTACACATAAAATTTCACCTAGTCATTTTTATTGTTTCATATAGGAAACAGAGTTTTCCTATTAAACTTCATACAAAAATTGGCAAACTTTGGAATGAGTGGCAGAGTTCAAAGAATATGTGGAGAGGGGGAGAAGGGTAAATTTTGAATGATGCTCAAAGTAATAAACATTCCTTTCTCAAGGGTCCAAAGTAGTATTTCTCTGCATTCCCTGAAATACTACTTACTCTTTCACTGGAACAAAGTAAATAGGTATCTTTCTGCCGTGGACCATTCAGTCAACTAGGAGGTCAGCTATTAGGAAATCATATCCATTTAAGTTTTGGCTATACAATGAGGAGAGTTCACAACCATCATAAGGACATTAAAATTATTCCTTTTCTACACTATTACTACCAATTACCCTCTATTTCAAAAGTTGCAACAGAAAGCAAAGCAGCCAGGAACAATACAACCAGCCAAAGGCTTACCATGTACCCAAGTGCTCTGGCTGAAAATCAGTGAGTCATTCACTTCTGCAGTATATATAGCAGCCCTGGATTCCACTGACAGCTCTTTAAAGGGAAAAGTTATGAAAGATAATCAGAGAAGTAAATACCCAATAGATTTGTATTCTAATGTGTATTCTTAATATGCTGCCATTTAAATATGCAGTGCCTCCTAATAACACATGCATTAAATAGGCAGAATAAAAACCAGATGATCTCTTTTAGGTAATCTAGTTGACTTTTTAACTGCCTTTAATAGAAGAAAATCAAGGAAGGATCGTTCACCTATTGCAACCAGAATGATAAAGCAAAAAAAAAAAAAATATTTCCTTTTAAGTAATTAATAATCAGATCACCATGTGTAAATGACATGACTCAAAATAGTGGTAAAAATAGTGGAAGCAATTGTGAAAGTTTACTCATGTATAGGCTAGCATATCAACCAAAGATAATATATTTGATATCACTGGTTCTCAATTTTATCTTGAAAATAAAATTTGGTGCTTATTTTAGTAATGCAAGTAGATGTTATTAACAAAGACCTAAATAGTATAAAGCAGTCATCGCACTTTGGTGGAAGAAGAATGGATATTTAAGTATGTGTCAGTGATCAAGTGGACACAACATATATATTTAAGTGCAAATAAAGAAGATTTTTAAGACAAAAATTATAATAAGAACATTGTTTCCTACCACAAATCTATACTAATATATAACAGAGTAAATATTAATAGGTACATATTTGCTACAAAACTGAAATAAAGCAAGTGTCAAAATGAAACAATAAAATTGTCCCATATACAAATCACTTGATGGTTCTTCTTTCAGTTGTACATTGAAAATGACCAAGTCATCAAAAGAGAGAGTTTTTATGAGCATCAATATAGTTGATACAGGTTTAGGCCAAATTTGAGTTTTAAAAATAAATAATTTACTCCTAGATTTTAATGACTATCCAGGCAAAATGAATTATAAATTAAAGATAAAGCATAAGTATAATTTCCTATGAAATACTTTTATTATCCATCATATATACTTTAGTGATAAGGAAATTAATGAAGTATATTATTAGTGAAGAGAGAGTAGCTAGAGTTACTGTTCAAATTCTATTTGTTCCTATGGCACACTATAATTTCTTTATTCTAATCAGAGTTATTAACAGTGACAAGTTAAATAAATTAATTCATCAAACTATACAATGTTATGAAATCTCTCATTGAGATAAATTAAACAAAGTAGAAACAATCATTCTTACTTTCTGGTATAAAACAACACACGAATATTAATTATCAGTCAGTGGTAATCTTATACTTTTCAATTAGAGCCACGCTTTGGTGTACATGTGATCAAACATCAGATTTCATTTCTGCTGGCTTAATTATTTTCTTTGTGCTATTGGGAGTTTTGCCATAAACAGTAACAATTCATGTGCTACACATCTGAAAGCCATGTTAGAAGGAGAACATGTGTCTCCTAACAAACCGAGAATGACAGTCTGTCTCATGGAAGTGATGTGTGTGAAGGAGAGTTGGCCTGAAAGTCAGGTTGCTAGGGATTTCTGTAGCTATCATTCCAAGGGCTGCTAGGGTTCTTACCCTGCCTCTCCACACAGAAGAGTTGCCAGGCAGCAAGCAGACACAGGATGAGAAGGAAAAGGAAGGGGGTGGTGGTAGGGAGATTGAGAATTGTTAAAGAAACATTATCGTTGGTTTAGAATAGAAACAGAGTTAGACTGGACAAAGCTGCTAAAAAGGAAAAAAAAAGTAAAACCTTAGATTCATTTTATTTCTCCAATTGCAGCATTTCAGTGTACATTTGTAGGTTCTTTACTTCAAAAGTGAGCTCTTTGTTAGCATGCGGTTTGAGCTAGGACATGGGGATTTAGCTGAGATAAATTCGAGTTCAGTGCAACTTCAGTTCCCACCATTTGTGAACTATTAGGAGGTATGTACATATGTGAAGAAGATGAAGGGTGATGTAATTATCTAATTAAATCTGGAAAGTAAAACTATTTCCAGGCAAATTAAGTTTTCCTCCTTATAAATGTCTCAACTTCTCTCCATCTTTGTGAAATGTAAATGCTTCAAGATATACATATTACAGTGAAAAGCACAAATAGTAGCCTATTATAACTTTCAAAGGATAAATAATAAAAGTTCAATACCAATTTGATTGTTTTTAAATTTTTTCTGACTCTGATAAAGTTTTGACAGTAAGAAGGAAAAGAATCTTTATTGATTTAGACAAACTTATTAGAACAACTTACACCACAATAATAATATAGACTCAAAAGACAAATTCCATTTTGCCCTGTCCTTTTGGTCATCATCTTTTTCTCCTTAATTTCAGTTAGAAACACTTAGGTTGTTGAAACTGGAAGGAACATACAAATCATCTGTTCCAATTTACCACATTTTTCAGGTAAAAAAAAAAAACTTAAAGGAAAGGTGATTACTCTGAGATCACAATTTTAGTAATGTCGGAAATAGCCCTTGAATAAAGTGTCCTGATACTTTCCTATATGATATAGGGAGCTTCATTAATAATTCTTTTAGAGTTTTTTACTAGCTCTGGGAAATGATAGCCCAGGGAGGTTGAATTCATTAGCTCACTTAATACTTATAACTATGTAACAGCCCCTGCATTCAGCAAGGTGCAAAAATAGCTATGAAGAAAATACACATGGTTCTTGCAGTAGTAGAGTTACAGTCTAAATCAAATGTCATTTCTTTGCTAATGGGCTGTTGTATGATCAGGCCTCCAGATGACTGTTATCATGCTCCTTGTCCTGGTCCTGCTGGGATAGTTCCTGCTTCACGTGTACCCTACTCACAGGACCAACCTTCCCGTGGACTAGCCCTTCTCCAGCTGGTGATTGCTCTCATCTTTAGATAGAACATCCGCACCGTGATAGCTTGTCAAAGAGGTAGTAAGAGGTCTGCATCTCTGCTAGATTCCCTACTATCCATAGTCCAACCTGAAGTCAATTCCCTCTATAACGGCTAATCTCCTCCTCCCTCTGAGAGCCAAGACTGTCAGCGTTTCCCACCCGTTGCATCTGCAACACAAGATGGGGGTCACTCCAGGACCTTCTTCAGACATGTAGGGTTCTTCATCCTTTAAACTGTTAATGTCTCTGTCACCGACAAACTTTTCAGTCTTGAAGGTGGGCAAGTACAGGCCTTGTAGGCCTGTAAGGTACACCCCAAGAGCTGTCTTTCCATAGGATCTTGTGGGATGCTCTTATGAATCATAGGTATGACACAAAAAGTCCACTGATGAGACCACCCAATAAAACCAGGGCTGCATCTTTCTTGGAAAATATCTTTTACACATAAACCTTTATAGAGAAACCTGAGTCTTTTGTTAGAATTAGACTCTGAATAAGAAATCACAAAATACACATTCAAATATCTTGAGCCTTGGTACCAGCATTTATTCAATCATTACCACAATGTTCCTCTTTGATCTAGAACTTGGGAGAAAATTCAGAAATGTTTAGAATTCAGAACATCCAGAAATGTTGTCAGTGATAACATACAGATCAGTCAGTCTGTGGATTCTTCTGTGTTGTGAATTCACATAAAATCAGAAGACAAAAAGAGAATTTGAAGAGTTCCCATTGTGGTACAGTGGAAATGAATCTGACTAGGAACCATGAGGTTGCAGATTTGATCCCTGGCCTCATGCAGTGGGTTAAGGATCCAGTGTTGCCATGAGCTGTGGTGAAGTTCACAGACTTGGCTCGGATCTGGTGTTGCTGTGGCTGTGGCGAAGGCCGGCAGCTATAGCTCCTGTTAGACCCCTAGCCTGGGAACCTCCATATGCTGCAGGGTGCACCCCCTGCCCAAAACAAGAGAGAACTTGGAAAAGTCTGGTTCAATGTCTATTCATTTATTTATTTTTATTATAGCTAATGTTTGGGCAATTTCAAGTATTTTATTCACTTTATATTTAGGAATTCCATACTTTAAATCCAAATGATTTTTTTCCTGTTTAATTTTTATATAATCTTCTGCATCTCACAAATTCTTCCTTCTACCCATATGATATTTTTACATGGACTTTTTCCTACGGTAGTTACCTAGAGACTATTTACCTTATTGCTGAATAATGGCTTTTCACTTCTTTCCTTAAACTTGTTTAATCTTTCCTACCTATGCTGTCCCCTGCTCCTTCTGCCATGAAATGTATGTCTGTATTTGAAGCAAACAGGATGATACAATGGCAAAGATAGAGGTGAGATAGATACAGTTAATTGAGGTATAGCCAATTGAGAGGGAGAGGCAGAAAGATAAGATAGGATATCAGAATTATATTAATTGCACTTTATACACTTTAATAAAATGAGTTACTGTTAAAATGTAAGCAGTACTTTGGCAATTCAGTATCTTTGGCCAAGTTTAGCTTTTTTTTTTTTTGGTTTGTTTTTTTGGTTTACTTTTTACTTTAGGAAGGAGAATTATTTTGTTTTTTCTTGGTGGGTTTTATAACAGTATCTGCTTTTTTTTCTATTCCTTTATGTCATAAAATAAATTTAAAAAACAGTAAAGAGAAGCAAAAAATAAAAAGAAGGAAAAAGAGAAAAACAAACTTTTCTTCAAAGTGTGCCTTACCTAATTCCCACTGGGAACAGCTCTTCAGAGGCTGTCAACAGCTCCATTTGGGCACAGTTACTGTCACAGAGTAAGTACTAAATAGGTGTGTGGTAAGTGGAATACTTTTAGTGTTGAGTTTTTACATTTTTTAAAGTTTGTTTTGAAGTTACAGGACTTTTTCTAAACATTATTTTAAATAGAAAAATTCATTTCTCTCACATAGAAAATGTCTCTTGCCCTCTAAAAGTGTTTTTCTGTTATGAAAATTATACTTTTTAATCACAATAAAAACTGAAATGCAAAAAGGAGCTGTCTAGTCCAGAACAGAATGCCCTAATTTTGTGTCAAGCTTCTCTCTCTGGGAAGAAAAATAGTGACATTTGGACCTAGATATATTTATCAAGATTTGTGAAAATGTGTGATTTTATGCATGAATACTGGCAAAGTTAAATTATAGTTGAAAGACCATTAAATGCTTTTATGACTTTCCATTGCTATATTCTGCACTGTAAATAGATTTTACCAAGGGTGTCATTCACAGCATTCTGCAAACCCTACTATATAACAACAAAAAAGAGTGTTAAGACAATGTTATTCACAAGCACACAATAGAAAAATTAGAAGAGAATGAACAGCTATGTTTAGATGCTGGATGACCAAGACTATTTTTGGATATTCAGTCTTTCATTGTGATTAAAAGCATTTATTTCTAAAAGAAGTACCAATTTGTACTTTTGAGTGAATATCAATTCTAATTTATTCCAGTTTAACCTCCTGTTGTTTTCTTGCCAAAAGATAGTGAATGAAAAAAAATGAATGAAAATTAAAATAAATAGTTTTAATGCCCTTTACTGGGCTTTGCCTGAAAAGTATCTTACAGTGATCTAAGAAAAAAAGTAATACACACACACACACACACACACACGCACACTCACATACACATAACCACAAATTGACCTACATTCAGAGAATATACATGATTAGTCAAAGGAGTGTTGACATTAGTCTTCGCTTTTTATCTAAAACTAAGGAGATTAGTCAATTTGGATATTTATACAAAGGTACATCTAACCACTGTGGAAATATCTCAGAAAAAGTAGCATCCTCTGTTGTTCATATACAAGAAAATATATTAACGGACAGATCTTTCTAGGTATGAATTCTGTTTTGGATTTTCTGGAACCAACTATGCTCCATGCTGTAGGCTGTCAGTGAAAGCAAGCTGTCAGCAAAAGCAAATTACAACTTCAAGGATGATGTGGAGGGAACTTACAGCCTGGGTTTGAAGCTGGTTCTCTCTGCTCTCAATTCCTCCGTGTACTTTAGATTTATAAAAGTCACATTTTCTAAATCAAAATTAGAACACATTGCCTAATACAATTATTGGGCAATAGAACATAATATTTCTACACAAGACTGTTCCAGAAGTTTTTATCTTTGGCCATAATAAATGTATTATATCCCAGAAACTTAGTTATAAATTATGTTCTCTTAAAGTTTCATGCTTTCATAGTACATCAAGAACGTGAGATTTCTTTCAAATTATTGTTAGGGATCGCTTACACATAACGCAATTTTGTGAAAGCAAATATTTATGTAACTTTAATAATATGGGAAGCAGTGTTAATATCTCACTTCATAATATGAACAAGCTGTAGGACACACTCATACCTGCCTACCAGTATCACAAATTACCAACTTAAGTAGTACTAGAAGTGATTTCATTATTTGCAACTGTGATAGTGGTGAATAAGCTAATGAAGGGAGGTGACTGTTTTAAAATCAGAGCACATATTAAAGCTCACTTGTGTGAAAATAACAGAAGTGAAAATCACATGCTCTGAGTGAGTGCACTGGAAAGTGCTTCAGAGGAAAATTCAGTGGGGGATTAGTATTTTATACACTGCATGGGTTTCACATCACTGTTTTGAGCGCATCTAGAGGTTCATTTACAAGCTGCAGTGATACTGACCATATTGAAATAAAAAACAAGTTTTAATTTACAGTTTAAAGCCTATGTGAAATATTTCTCCCATCACCCTAAAAAAACACATTTTGATCTCAATTAGGGACCACTACAAGTTTTCATTTAGATTTTGGTTGAAATAAAGCATTAGCTACCAAAACATAGTTTAGTTGAAGTAACATCTGGCACACAAGCTGCTGGGAGTAGCTTTTCATCCCCATACCCACCCCCACCCTTAATTAAATATCACCACCTTTTGTTATGACTTCTCTGTGCAGTGGTAGGCTAGCTCCCCTTTAGAAATATTGTAATTTAAATGACCTCTCACATTAATTTGCTTTAAAACCAGAGAGAATGAGGCTTATGACTCTGCTTTTTACTGTTTTTATACAACCAAGTGTCTCCAGAAAAGAAAGATAATTATCTATGGCATCGAACTGTTATGCAGGAGAGACCTTGTTTGGAATTTTGAAAGTACAGCCCAACTCAGCTACATATACTATCACCACATCTTTGTGCTTTTAGAATAATAAGGCTCAGAATGCCATTTAATCCTACTTTTAATATCCCTTTGTCTTTTATTGAGGAATAGGAGAAGCAAGTCAAAGAGTACTTTTGTTTATTTTACTGAGTTTTATTCTTTATATAAAAGGTAATAGGAAAATGTGCTGAAGGGTTTACCCCTTTCCATCTAAACAAAATCTAAGAAAAAGCAGATTCTTCTGTTCATAGTACTTGAGTGCCCCCTATAGGATATTCTTTATATTTTTTTCCAGCAGCTAAATAAGCATTTAAAATTTGTTACTGCATAGAATTTTAAAATAAAAATAAAATGATAAAAACAGGTATCTTTGAAAAAAGCAGTCCATGATATATTTTCCTTTAATCACTTATTTGTTTTAATCCTTTTAATCATTTAGTTGTTTTATTTGTTTTAATCACTTAGTTGTTTCTATGCTTTTGCTAAAAATTTCCCATTTTAAAGTTCTGATTTGCCTGCTTTTTGATTGTCTGTCTGAATTTTTCATATAAATTACTTAATTTCAAAATATACATCTGAAATTTTGTGGGTTTTTGATATGCATTTTGCTTAAAATATAACAAAAGAATGATCAATTAGCTGTAAGTTTTAGAAGATAGAAACTGGACATCCTTTCGTGGGATGAGGCCTAAATGCTGACCTGGCTGGGAATAGAAATCTTTGAAATCCTTAATCTAACTTAAAATCTATGAACAATAATGTAGGAGAAATAAAGGAAGTATATACTTACCTGTTCCTGTCATTTTGATATCAGGTAGTGCCTGGAATTTCTTGTGTTTTATAAGCTTTTTTTATTTTTACTGTAGCCTGGGGTGGAAAGGTGTGGACAGCAAGAAGGGACATATATTCTAATCACAGTACTATGTCATATTCACTCTGCATTTATCCAGTTAAAAACATATATTCAATACATACCATGGATGAGAATTTGTTATATTCAGAATGATCCCCTTAAGTGATAAGACTGTAATTAGAACCTTTTAAAAGTAGACTATTGAGTTTACATTCTATGTAATGCACTTGGATCCAAAAACTGTTATTATTGTTTTTGGTTTAGGGAAAAAATACACACACACACACACACACACACACAATACAGTTTTTGGTTAAAACATTTTTGCTTTGGATTACTTTATTTCTGAATAAGAGGCAGATGCAGCAAGTGGTAAGGAAGCAAGTAGGCAAGCGAAGTAGGCCTTCATTCCCTTTCTTGCCTCTCACCCTTCTGCTCTCATATATTTATTGCCAGCTTGTTATATGAAAAGTATATTGCTTAGTGCTGGGATAACTTCAGTGGAAAGTTATGGCGCCTTTTTTTTTCTAGACCTATATGTCTAATGAGAAAATGGGTATGAAGAGACTATTAAAAAGATATTCTGCTAAGTGCTATAAGCAAAGGCATGCATAATGCATAGCAGAGGCTCTGATCAACATACATATCAATCTCTGTGGAACAATAAAAATTCCATCAAAGAGGTGCTAATTCAAATGACTCCTGAATATTCTTCAGGAAAAAAAAAGGGAAGAACAATAATTCTAGAGGAGGAAACAGCATGTGTTAAGGCACATATTTCTAGATAATAAAGTGAGAGATAATTAACCAGAATCTAGAAGGATCAGAAGTTGTCAGATAATGTAGTATTTGTAAGGCACATTAGAGAATTTGTATTTCAGTTTGAGGGCAATGAAAATATCTTATTTGAACATACCAAAAATAACCCAGGAAAATATAAATCCATCCAATATGTAATGGTACTACCTCAGAACCTATTTCAAACACATTTCTATATAAAACTGCTGGAATCATAGCCTGCATTTCTCCATTTCCACAACAGGAAATGTTTCTAGCAGATTTATATAGAATGTGAATGTAATAGGTTCAAAAACAATTCCCTATCTATTACAGAATAAAGAATCCTGGACTAGTTAATCCAACGGTTCAGTACCAAATATCCCTGGCTGCTTATACCACTTTATAGATTCACTTCTAAATTCTACCACTTACAATCTAAATAACTTGGGCCAACAACTTAAATTTGTCAAACCATAATGTTCACCTCAGAAAACTAGTGATAATGCCAGGACCGCCAACTGTAACAATTACTGTATTATGCTGACATCTGTTGTCACTCTGCCAGGCCCTTCACTTGTATTCCGCTCCTGGGAATTTTTCAGGTAGTCTGCTGCAATGTGACTGATCTATTTAATGACCAATCTATTTAATGATGCTTGTGTTCTATCCAGATCCACTGTCCATTAAGCCACATTCTACAAGACTCAGTACTGCCCCCAAAGGAGCTGATCAATCTAGTTGGAGAGACAAGATACAGTCACACTAAGAACGATAACCAGGTATGAAAGGAAGCATATAAAAGAATTACAAAATCAGAAGTACAAAGTGAAAAAAAAATTACAATGGATTTTAGAAAAAAGCTACTGTTACAAAGGAAACTATCAGAATTAAAATTTCAATTAAACCTCAAAATATATATGATACTTACAACAATACAGAGATTGTAGATTCTTCCTGTTTGAACAAAATGTAGTAAATATACAAAATCATACTTGATATTATTTCAGGATAATGAAAATAGTCTAATTACTATATTCCAGGACTTTTTTTTTCTCTTTTTTGGCAGCCCCGTAGCATATGGCATTCCCAGGCCAAAGATTAGATTTGAGCTGCAGTTGTGACCTAAGCTTCAGCTGCAGCAATGCCAGATCCTTAACCCACTATTATGGCCCAGGGATCGAGCCTGCATCCTAGTGCTCCCAAGGCACTGCAGATTCCATTGCACCACAGTGGGAAATTGCCAGGACTGTTTAACAGAAAGATGATATGGAATTTTAAAAGAAAAAAGACTGTCATGTTTTTTACTCTGCACAAAGGTAGGCAGCTGATAGATGCTATCTTATTTTTGGTGTTTTAAAAATGTAAACTTATTTTGTTAATCTTACCAGTAGACAGATATCTATAGATGTATCTATAGATATAGATAACTTCCAATGTTATATATATATGTATAACTTCCAAATATCTCAGTCAACAGAAGTAAACTTGATTACTAACAGCACACAAAAGAAACAAAGAGGAGAGGACAAATCAATACATTTTTAAAAGGATAATGACTGAAATAAAAACAGTCATACATACCTATTGGCATATTAAATGTGAATGAATTAAATACTTCTATTAAAATTCACCGGTTTTCAGAATGAATTTTTAAATCCAACTGCATGTTATTTTAAATACCTTTGTTCAAAATATTTATTGAACATCTCTGTTTAGTAAATAGTGTACAAGGACCTGAGAATGCAGTGGTTAACTAGGTATTTACAGTTTTTTTCCTTCAAAGAAAGAAAACAGAAATATCCCATGAAAACAAAAAAGACAAATATAAACCTAAATAAATTAAAGGGAACAATACTGATGTCAGAAACAACTGAATTCTAAGGAAAGAGTACACATTAATAAAAAAGAGGATGCCAGGGAGCTCTCATTGTGATTCAGTGGAAACGAATCTGATTAGTATCCATGAGGCCTCAGGATCGATTGATCCCTGGCCTTGCTCAGTGGGTTAAGGACCCGTGTTGCTGTAAGCTGTGGTGTAGGTCACAGATGCGTCTCAGACCTGGCCTTGCTATTGCTGTGGCTGTGGCGTAGGCTGGAGGCTACAGCTCTGATTCTACCCATATGCCATGGGTACTCCATATGCCATAGGTACAGCCCTAAAAATAAAAAAGAAAAGAGGGTGCCATGTGCGTGTGTGTGTATTTTTGGGGGGGAGAGTGCTGCACTTGCAGCACACAGAAATTCCAAGGCTAGGGGTTGAATTAGTGCTGGAGCTTCTGGCCTATGCCACAGCCACAGAAATAGCAACACCAAATCTGAGCCACGTCTATGATCTACACCATAGCTCATGGCAACGCCAGATCCTTAATCCACTGAGAAAGACCAGGGATCAAACCCACGTCCTCATGGATACTAGTCAAGTTCATTACTGCTGCACCATCACAGGTACTCTAGGATGCAACATATTAGTAAAAGATAAAATTAATCATTACCCTATATATGTCTTTCAGTAAGGTTTAAAATGCAAGAACATATAAAACAATAATCAAAATAGGAGATATTTAAATACTTAAAACTGTGGCTTTGAAAGATTACTGAGATCACATTTACTTGATCAAATTCATGAAACGTAGTACAAATTATTTTGATTTTGATGAGACTCATATATGTGTCTGTAAATAAACACGTCATTTCTCACAAAATTACCCTGAAATATAATGCAGTCAAAAATTAAATTTCAAGATTTCTTCATTTGGAATTCAATCAAATGATTTTAATATTAAGTTGGAAAAATAAATACAAAGAATGCCAATGTAATGTCTACTAACATAAATAATGGAAATGATGTTTACACTAGAAAATATTACAGGAAGATCCAAATCTATACAAATTAAAAACTGTATTAATGATGAAGAATGACCAGTTAAACAATATAGAAATTCCAGAGACTGCTCTAAATAGAAAAATATATTACCATAGTACACAGTTAGCTTCAATACAATGTGCAAAAAATATTTAAAAAACTTGCAAATTATTAATAGAATTTTTCACATAAATATCAACATATTCTCTATTTTAAGTGAACCCATGATTTAAAAATTTTCCTGTGTCAAAAAAAAAAAATTGGCAAAGAGTCAGATACAAATAACAACCATAATAGGAGAACTTTATAGAATGTCTTGCAAAGACATTCCAAAGCTGGGTTTAGGAGTTCCTGAAATATGTTAAAGATAGAAAGCAAATTGGACAATCATTGGGATCATATGTGGCCACTTTCCAAAAACTGCATTAAGGGGTGTAAAGAAGTTGGTAGGAAGACTAAATTAATGTCTTTTGCCTATATCATCATTGGGAAGACCTTAGGAATATTCCAACTGTTGGCTAAATATGTAACCTGTAGTTCCAATTAGCTATTCAGTCCAAAGACTGCCTGATTCCAGGCATTTTATCAACTTGAAATATCCCAAAACTTGGGATACAGAACTGATAAATGTTATTTTCAATTTTGGAATTTACTAAATAGAATCAGTAAATAATTGGAGTCAAGGCAAGTAGGTTCTTATGTGAGGAATGCCTACCCCTTAATGGGCTTCAGTATTTGGAAGAACAAATACACATGAACTAGGGAATTTAGTGTAATCCTTCTTACACTGTTTCCTTCAAAAGGCCTTTAAGTGTTTTTATTCAGACGCAACTAAAAATGTATATGGCAAGGCTTTAAGAAGTCCCATCTCCCCCTCACCCTGGAGAAACAGAACAATAACAGTAAAAGTTCACATTTGACAAATTTCATTCTCTGGATCACAAAGCCTTCCAGAATCAAGTTTTCAGATGATATAAAGAGTGTTCGTGTAGTTGCATGTCCACTGTGAAAAGAAACTATAGGAAGAAGGGGTCTTTAAAACCGTGCAAGCAAACAATAAATGGCAGACATATTTGATTATGGGAAGAATAAAGTGATTGAGCAGAAGAAACAAAGCAAAATTTATAGATAATGGGTTCTAATATTTTAGTCACGACCCTGAAATTTACCTGGGAAATACCACTAAGGATATCTCCATCACTAGAGAAGTCCCTGCTGTAGCAGAATAGGGTCAGCTGTGTCTCTGGAGTGCTGGGACCCAGGTTCTGAGATGCAGGTTCAATCCCCAGGCTGGCACAGTGGGGTTAAAGGATCCTGAGCTGCAGCATGGTTGCAGCTGCAGCGCAGAGCTGATCCTTGACCTGGAAAGTCCATGTGCCATGGTGCGGTGGCAAAAAATAAAAATAAAAAAAGAGAGAGAGAGAGAAAACACTGGTGTAGGAGCAAAATATTGTCTTGTTTTTTAAAATAATAAATCCATTGATATGACAGGGAAATAATTTAAAATTTTTATGTTCACTGTTATTTGGGAACCGAGAACAATAATATCTATTTGATTGACTTATTGGTATAGTTACATGAGATAATAAAAATAAATGCACATAGTATAGGGCTTGGATCATAGTTGAATTCTGGGACTGCAATATTTTTTCTTCTTTTTTTGTTTTTGGGCCGCATCTGCAGCATATGAGTCCCAGGCTAGGGGTTGAAATGGAGCTGGAGCTGCCAGCCTACGCCACAGTCACAGCAACATGGGAACCAAGCCATGTCTGCGACCTCCGCCACAGCTCACAGCAACGCCAGATCATTAACCCACTGAGCAAGGCCAGGGATCGAACCTGCAACCTCACAGTTTCTAGTTGAATTTGTTAACCGCTGCACCACGACGGGAACTCCAATAATTCTTAATTCTAAAGTCACTAGACACATCAAGCCACTTACTTCTTTAATTAAAAATGCCAAAATAGAAGAGTCCTATTAGTCCCAAATATAAAAAGATCATTAGACCTCATAAAAAAATCTATAAAGAAATAGAATATATTTCTGCCTGTCACATTAAAAACCAAAAATAAAAATCCCTCTCCAGACTGGTAATGGTTTTCAAACAGGACTGCGCATTATTGAGGAACTTTCAAAAATTACAGCTGTAGTGCTCCCAGTGTTTTAAAAACTGTTCCAGGGTAGGGTACTGCCTAGATAAGTCTAATATGCATCTTGGTAGAGAATATGGAATGAGAGTCAAAAGATACAAACTAAAATACAGTGAAAAAAGGGGGATGGCAAATTTTCATTTGAGAAAGATTAGGAAACAGGCAGAATTATGATAAAATTTGGATAATATGACAAAATTCGTAAATACAATTGCAGGTCTCTCTCTTTAAATAAAAATGATATAAGTGGAAGGGAGAAGGAAGAGGCAGAGAACATAATTGAAAGCAAGTATTACTTTACAAAGTAAATTATCTCATGAAACTCATTTCTCCTAGTAATGTTACAAAAGAAAGATTCAACAGAAAATTATAGCTGCTAGATTTAAATTAGGAGATTATGTATTCTAGGGAATTTTGGCAAAGCATTTTATTCAGCACATTCTGCCTTAATGCTCTCTAACAAATGAGGTCTGGTAGGAGAGACTAGGTGACCATCACCATGCCAATCCATGGGGTTTGAGAATGATGCCCTTGACAATGATTTCTAGTTCCAAGCATCAAGGTTTTCCAGGGAAACCCAACATCCATGTCTCCACCTTAAGATGCAAAGCAATTAGAGACATAGGTCATTTTAGAACTAGATGGACTCCTGGGGACTTTCTCTTGGAATGCCTCATTTTACCAAGAAGAAATATAAATATCCAAGACTTTACAGGATTTTTCCAAGTTTATATAACTATTTAGTAACAGAACTGACAACAATATTCTCAATACTGTGACAATGTCCCAATCCAGCATTATATTACTGTTACACCACATTACTTCTCCCCTGGCAAATGCACGTAAGAGACAATGAAAAAAAAGTTGTTTGGGTAAAATGCCATTCTTGTTAAGCACTAAAATCTATTAGTGATGGCAGTGTCCAAACACCGGTATTCAATAATAGCTGAAAGTTTTCAAGAAAACTTCCTACACAAGAGATTGTGTGGCAGACTGACTGACAGGGTTATTACAGCACTGAGACATCCCTAACAAGAGCTAGATTTAAATAGAGTATATGGCAATTATGATGTGTCAGTGGCTAATGAGGCATTCTCTATTCTAAATCAATTCTTGGAGTCTTTCGTAACACTGATAAACCTACATGTTCAGATCAAAATCTGATAAAATGTCTTCTATACTTACTGTGGTAATGCTGGTAAAATATTTATTTTATCACATCCATAGATTTTTTTCAATGAAAGCCCAATTTGGTTAGACCTCATGGATTCAGTCTCCAGACAAACAAAATAAATCAATCTTATCCAATATGTGGTCTTCATGTATAATTTTCTGGCAAAAGAAAGGCTTCAAAACTATTGGCAAAAATCAATATGGCTTTAAGGATATATGATGGCAGTGACACCAACGTAGCTTAGGTTGGCATAAAATTCTGATGTCATTATAAAGGCATTTGTTACCATAGTGTCAATCTAATGGATTTATCAGAATTTCCAAAATCGTTCATGATTTTAACAATCTTATATTCAATTCTCAACTCTTGTCCATCTCACTTATATCCCTACCAATCCACTGAAATTGCTCCCATTGGAGTCACTGATAATCTTAAAGTTTTCAAATCCAAATATTACATTATATTCAATCTGCCTGTAACATTTAAAAAAACTTTACCCTTTAATCTTTGAAATTCTTTCCTTCCTTGATATCTATAAAACTCTTTTCTCATTATTTTAACACTTTAGTAATAGCTTCTTTCTTCTTATGTTCTCTTCTTTCTTTCACAATTTACAGCTTCCCCGTAGGTCACAAATTGAATATTTTTTCTTTTTCCTTATTACTCTAGGTAGTGCCCCTCTAGTTTACTATTATTATCCCAGAGCTATGGGTTTCTGTATTTCTGATTATTTCTATAATAGCCTAAATATAGTGTAATTATGGAGTTCCCACTGTGGCACGATGAGATCAGGGGCATCTTGGGAGCGCTGGGACACAATTTCCATCCCTGGCCTGGCGCAGTGAGTTAAGGATCCAGCATTGCCACAGCTGTGGCTCAGATCTGATCTCTGGCCCAGGAGCTCCATATGCTGCAGGGTGGTCAAAAAAGAAAATATATATATATATATTTATAGTCTAATTATATTTCTCTATGTGTAATATATATTCTCATCAACATCTTTAAGAGAGAAATTGTTCATATGCTAATCAGTCTCATCTCCTATACTTTTTTTCTCATATTTCCTACCAGCGAGAAAGCCATTTATGGAATCCCCAAGCTAGAGATCTAGAAACCATATTAGATTTCTCTCTATCCTTTAACTTACATTGAATGGATCAAATGGATAATCAAGATTTTTTATTTTTCTGTCATAAATATATTTTGCATACATTCTTTGTGCTTACACCTACTGCTACTACCTTATTTTCAATTACTCATCATTGCTCATATAGACCTTAAAATAGCATTTTACCTATTTCTTTTTATATGTTAGTTCTTTCAACTTGGTCTTCTGCTCTACTACCAGTATGCTTCATTTCAGCTGAGTGAGATGCCCAAGTTCAAGACCCATTTTCATTATTTTCTTAATTATGGTGTAACCTAAAGAAGTCACATCCTCTTGACCTCACCTGCCTCATTTGAATGTGAGAATAACAGAATCTACTTGAGTTATTGATAAATATATTCCTTGACTTCTAGAGCCAGAAAGAAACTTAAGGTTGCTTGAATTTATTCCATAACTCTATAGAGAATGAGTAAAATACTTTTTTGTTTGCCCAAGGTCACAGGATGATGATTTAATGTAAAAACAGAAATGCACTGATGATCTCCTGGCCTTCATCCAATGTCCTTTCAGTGCACCAACAGACCTTTAACTGGTGTCATATACAGTGTATCACATTATTTAAAATGTACTGAAGAGGATATTCTCAATATCCCATGATAAAATATTATCAGTGTTAATTGTTGAATGGTAAATACATAAAATATTATTTGAATTAATCACACTAAGCTGACATCTACATCTTAGGCTATCAACATTTACCTACCTTACTATTATATTTAGCTTTTGCTCAATGGACACCCCAAAAAATATATATATATTTATATATATAAAAATATAAATATATAGGCTCAGTGTACTGGAAGTACTGGATAAAAACAAACACCGGACAAGGACAAGTGGAGTATGCCTGAGTAAGCAGGAAGAGGATCTAGGAATGCATAAGCCTGAATCACCCTGCCACTGGCTAGTTTGGAGTAAGATGCACTCTTTTGGGATTTCCCATTGTGGCACAGTTGAAACAAATCTGAGTAGTATCTGTGAGGGTGCTGGTTTGATCCCTGGCCTCAGTCAGTGGGTTAGGGACATGGCATTGCTGTGAGCTTGGATCCCACTTTGCTGTGGGCTGGCAGCTCTAGCTCCAATTTGACTCCTAGCCTGCGAACCAAAATATGCTTAAAAAAAAAAAGGAGAGAGAGAGAGAGATGCACTTTTTCCCCTATGTTTCCAAGGCTAGAACAACAAGGTCGTTTGACAACACACCATATTCAGGGTTTTTGGGGGTTTTTTTGGATTTTATATACTATAGATAATGAACCTTCACTGCATTTAGAAACAGACCAATGCCACTAGAGAATAGATTCAGAAAAATGCAGATACAATAAGTAATTCACTTGGAATTCTCACTGAATTTCTCTGCCCTTCTTGAATAGCTATGTTTCTTTATGATCTCTCCTCCCAGTATATATGCATTTCTTACTATATTACTTTAAGGCAAAACTGGTAGCATATACTGCCTGTCTTCATAGACTCAAAGTGGAAATCAAGCTTCAAATATCACAAAGGTTCAAAATGATGTTAAAGTTCCTCTTCGTCCTCACCATTGTCATCATCATAGTCATCATAATCATCGTAAATAATATTTATTGAATATTTAGTATGTACCTGCTTTACATTCATTTATATAAATAACAGTTTTAATATAGTTACTATGCATATATCCATTTTACAAATGGAAAAGAAAAAGAAACCTAAGCCAGGTCAGATAAAATGCATGGGAACTTGCAGTGAAAACTATTTCAAACTCATAACTACTCTGACTTAACTGTCTCTCTCTCTTTCTGTCTCCATTTTGAAATATTAAAGGACTTGATTATTTTCAGAAAAATAATAGACAACTTTTAAAGGGAACTTATCTTAAGAAAATGTTTCAATTCTGCATGCAGGAAGATACACAGTATAGCAGATTTAAAACTTAAAACATTTTAAAAAATAAAACCTCTGGAAATAGAGAGTTAAATTAAATATGGTACATAAATTTTATTAAGTCATAAGCGTTTCCAAGTATTCAAAGCCTTCCTGGTAACACAAATGCATGCTTATGATGTAGTAAGTGAAAAGTGAAAAATACTCAAGATAGTGCTAAAAACATAACCATTGAGACTTTTTGAATATTTAGATAATTAAGAAGAACTATATGTTTGTTGGATACTCTTCCTTTTTGTTATTTCTGATACTTTAAAATATGGTTTTTGTAATAAATAGTTTAAGAAATGCAGTGTTGATCTGATAGTTGGATTTTAGCAAGCTATAAAGATAGATTAAAAGATTTCCAAAGAAATCTTTGACATTTCTAATGGAAATGTTTTCTTAGGGGCAACAGTTCCTTCATCTTTTTCACTGAGATGAAGAAAATTACTTCATTAATATAATTTGTAATAAGATTTGGTTGGTGGGAGCCTTCCAATTAAGTAATTTTTAAGGGTGTTTTGGTCATCATGTGTCCCATTTACACATGAACTTTAGGATCGATTGTCCATTCAGGCAAAGAAAAGAAGTTGGGTTTTTGATAAGGGTTACACTGAATCTGTGTATTTTTGAAGGGAGTATTGCCATCTCAAAAATATTAAATTTTCAGAACCAGGAATATAGAAGGTCATTCCATTCAAGTGTTCTTTAGTTTCCTTCAATAGTACTTTGTAGGTTTCGGTGCACGAGCCTTGCATTTCTTTTGTTAAATTTACTCCTAAGTATTTATTTTATTCTTTTGGTTTCTACTGCTCATTGCTGGTATATAAAATACCACTGATCCAGCAACCCTACTCCTGGGCATATACCCAGAGAAAACCACAGTTTGAAAGGATACATGCAGTCCTATGTTCATTGCAACACTATTCTCAATAGCCAAGACATAGAAACAACCTAAATATTCATTGACCAATAAATGGATTAAGAAGATGTAGTACATGTAAATAACAGAATGCTACTCAGGCATAAAAAAGAATGAAGTAATGCTATTTGCAGCAACATGGATGCAACTAGAGAATCTCAGTGAAGCGAAGTGAAGTCAGAAGGAGAAAGACAAACACCATATGAAATCAATGTCCATAAAGTATTCATTCAGATATCTTAGTGGTCAGCTAATGATTAGATAAAGAATTCCTTAAATGCCTTGAATCAGTATGTCTCCCAGGGCTTGCCAAAGTGCTCTATGTATGTGTTGGTGTATGCCTTCAGTGCACCAGCAGACAGTAACAAGTTCAACCTTTCTCTTTTACTTCCACTTGTACAGAGAGCTCTCAAGTGAATGGGAGAAGGGCCTTCTCAGGTTTTTCTTTCTAGTTCCCTAAGAAAATGTTGACAATTTCCAAAGTTCTCTATAGAAATCGAATTCCTCAGCTTTTCCATTTATATTTTTGTGTTAGCTGCTTACTTGCCTCACCTGTTATCACCATCTCAGGGAACTTTAATTTTAAATAACTGCAGTTAGTTTTGACACATATCTCAGGAAAAAGACTTTCCACAATGACTGAGCCCTATGTTGGGTAAAAGAATGTCAAGCCCTGTGAGTGGATAATGACTGTTCTTTGGGAACAGGGCCTTTTGTGGGGCTCCAAATGGAAAAGATAAAATGGAGTTTTTCTCATGAAAAAGGAATGCTATATCCAAGTGGATTAAAGTCTTAAATGGAAAAAAAAAAACAGTATTGAAAAAATCAGTCAGAAACTTAGGTGACTATCTTTTAATTTTGAGGATGAAATTTTTTTTTAATTATAGAAAGAAGTTCCTACTATAAATTATAGGAAACATTTTTCTCATATAGAATTTAAAATCAAAATGCAAATTCAAAAGAATGAAAAGACAAATTACAAACTGTGCAAATATCTTTGTTTTGTTTTGTTTTTTTGTCCTTTTAGGGCTGTCCCTGCTGCATATGGAGGTTCCCAGGGTTAGGCTAAATAGGAGCTTTAGCCACCAGCCTATGCCAAAGCCACAGCAACTCGGGATCCAAGCTGTGTCTGCAACCTACACCACAGCTTATGCAAATACTGGATCCTTAACCCACCGAGTGAGACCAGGGATCAAACTTGAGTCTTCATGGATGCTAGCCAGATTTGTTTCCACTGAGCCATGACAGGAACTCCTGAAAATATCTTTCAATTCACCTAATTGACAAAGTATTGGTATAAAGAATATCGCTCAAAATTAATGACCAAGGCAGTCCCCATTGTGGCTCAGGGGTTAAGGACCTGATATTGTCTCAGTGGGTTAAGGGCCCAGCATTGCCAGAAGCTGTGGCCTAAACTACAGCTGCAGCTCTGATTCAACCCCTAGACTGGGAACTTCCATAAGCCGCAGGTATGGCTGTTAAAAGGAAATAAATGACCTATAGAAATGTGCAAAAATAAGAAAGAATATAAATATTATGTGAAAATTTAATTCTATAAATATTACGTAGAGCAAAAACACCTTTAAAACATACTGAGAAAAAAATGAATTTGATTTAGAAGTGCCTAAAGCATAGATAGAGCTATAGAAAGGAAAGCAGAGGAATAATGAACTTGAGATTCACAATGTGGTTCCTCTAAGAGGAAGGGTGGAACCACAGAGGTAGATGTAAGTAATGTTCAAGGTCGAGCTTTGTGTGATGGTGGATTTATAAGCATCTGTTACATTACAACTAATTGATAGGCAGATTCATAGCTAGGGACTCTCTTTAGAGTGTGTCCTGAACCAAAGATTATGATCAAACTAATATGTTGCACCTGAGACCCATAAGTATACTGAGAAAAAGAAAATGAAAACTATAGCATTAGATATGCCTATTAAAATTTAAGGATAATCACAACAATGATAGAAATGTAATGGTGGACTTCCAAAGCAATACAAGAGAAGAGATAATGAAAATTCCACAGAAAGCATGAAAAGAGGAGAGGAAAAAAAGCAAAGTAAAACACCGGTCAGTAACAAACACAGAGTAAAATTGTAGAAATGAATTCAAATGATGAATAATTACCCAAATGGATAATTACCCAAATAATGTATAATGCTTACCTAGTGAAGGCTAGAGATTACATAAAAATTTTATCTATACTCTTTAGAGAAACACTAAAAATAAAAGAAGTTACACTGGAAAAAAGTTTACTGGAAAATACTAACTACAAAATATCTGGAGTAGTGGTATTAATACCAGACAAAATGAACCTAAGGCAAAAAACAGTAACAGGAAAAGCAAAGGGACCTTAACTGAGGATAAAGGGTGTGCTAATCCCTTAAGAATGTAAAGCAATGTTATAATTGCATATCACTTACAACATAGCCTCATAATATTTATTTCTTTAGCTTCATAATATTTAAAGTAAATTCAAGATAAATATAAAAATCAAAATATACTTGCTTAGATACTGATGGATCAAATAGAGTAAAAATTATCGAGATGATAGAAGATTTGAATAATACAAAAAATAATCCTGATCTAATAAGTACATATAAAAAATTGTATCCACTTAAATAGAAGTAATTTTGTTATAAAAACTTAAGAGAATATAAAACTTTCATCATAAAGTACATATTTTTTGACCTCATTGAAATAAAATTAGCAATTAACTCCACCTACTAGCATGTTTACATCCTATAAAAAAGATATTTACAATATAAGTAAAATAAGAATTTTTATCCAGAATATACAGAAATCCTGTAGATCTTTTTTTAAATGTCTCACTGAGGTATAATTGACAAAATTGTAAGATATTAAATTGTACAACATGATTTGATATACACCTAGTTTATGAAAGGATTCCCCATCACTGTATTAATATATCCATCACCTCTTGTGTTTACCTTTTTTCTTTTATTTTTGTTGAGAATATTTAAGTTCTATTGTCTTAGCAAGTTTCAATTATATAATATAGTGTTAACACTATAATCACCATGTTAGATTCTCAAATCTTATTCATCTCAGAATTGAACTTTTAGCAATCTCTATTTCCTCTATCCCAAAGCCCCTGAAAACCACTTTTCCACTTACTGTTTCTAATAGTTCAACTTTTTTTTAATTAGATTGTACATATAAGTGATAGCATGGAGTATTTTGTCTTTTTCTGTCTGGCTTATTTTATTCAGCAGAATGCCTTCATCTGTGTTGTCACAAATACAGATTTCCTTCTTTTTTAAGGCTAATATTCCATTATATATATACATGACATTTTCTTGGTTCATTCATCCATTTATGGACTCATGTTTCCATACTCTGACTATTGTGTATAATGCAGCAATGAACATGGGAGTTCAGATATTGCTTTGAGATAATAGCTATGTCTCTACCCAGAAATAGGATTGCTAGATCATATGGTAGCTCTCTTTTTAATTTCTCAAGGAACCTCCACGCTGTTTTCCATAGTGACTATACAAGTTTACATATCCACCAACACTGTACAAGTGTTCCCCTTTTTCCCCCACATGTTGCCAGAATGTGTTATCTCTGGTCTTTTTGACTGTAACCCTCCTGAGTGAGATGGGGAAAGTGTAAATTCTAGAGAGTATATACAAAATGGTTATGTTCATACATATATGAAACATTGAAAAATAATGGGAACTACATGCAATGCTATTTTAAAATGGACTGGCTTTGAATTAGTTATTTCAGAGAAAGAAAGAAAATGCATTAATTATGAAATATTAATGGAAAAAGACAATTTAATATTGCCAAAACAATCAAGGTATTGGTTATATGAGTGTTTAATAATAAAGTCCTCATTTTCAGTTTTCCCCATTTTTGTTTGCCTGTGTTTATTTTTCAAATTAAAAAATTAAACTGAAAAATTACTTACATAGTCTTATCTGTCCATAATTTCTACCTCTTGTTTTTCTGTTTTTGTATTTTTCTTGACAAAGAAAAGTCACACATAAATGCAAGGATCGAGAGTAGATAAGTTCACATCCCTAAAACTTGGGGTATTTGATCAGATGATTTTTTGGGTCCCATCTAGCAATATGATTCTCTGAAATCCTACAGGAAGCCTCATATTTCTTTTACTACAAGGAGAGCCTCTCTCAAACAATTAATAATAGGTTCTTTCCTTGTGGTAAGCTGCTTTATTTTTATTATCTTCATATAATACCTGACCTGTCTGAATGCCAAATACTGCTGTGAAAATGAAAAGACTCTCCTAAGTGCTTAGCATCCTTATAGGACTCATGGATGTGGAGGTGTTTAAATATTACCAAAATTGTATTGGAATGAATAATGTCACCTTGACTGTCTTTAAAAATCAGTATTGGCTTATCAGCACTTTAGATAAGTATTTGAGTGAAAGAAAGATTAAAGATAAAGAAAACCATGGGGGACAACAGATCAGCAAATAAAACAAACAGCAACAACAGTAAAGATATACAAAACCTGGGGGTTAGAATAATTGTTCTCACGTTATGACCTAAAATAACTGCATGAGTAAAAGTTTTGGATGGAGAAAAATCACACGGAAAAGAATCAGCTAGTATTAGTGATTCTTTCTACTTGAAAGACAGTATCACATGGTGACCAAAAAAGAGCAGGTTTTCATTGCAACAGAGCATGGAAATATTTAATAGCTTGACTCAAGAATTAATTATATTGTGTTTAGTAGTTCCCATTGTGGCTCTGTGGGTTAAATACCCAACTTCTATCCATGAGGATGCAGGTTCTATCACTGGCCTCACTTAGTGGGTTAAGGATCAAGCCTTGCCATGAGCTGTGGTGTAGGTCACAGATGCAGCTCGGGCCTGGGTTGTGGCTTTGGCATAGGCGATTTGACTGCTGGCTGTGGAATTTCCATATGCTGCAAGTGCGGCCGTAAAAAGAAAAAAAAATAATTACAGTGTTTGACTTATAAAATTATGTAAATTATAGTTATGTCCTATCAACTGTTCTACATTAAAGCTTAGATGGATATGCATATCTATCCATTATCTACCTATCTATCTATCTATCTATCTATCTATCTATCCTATCCTATGGATAATACATAAGCTGTCAGTAAATTAAGTATAATATTTTGAAATATATTTTGAGAAAAGCATGAAGGACCATGGAGCTTAATGTGGCTTGGGTTCATTACTATCTCTAGGAGGCAGTACCTCTGATGCGTTAGGACAACAGTGCTACGGATGGAAATGCTATAAAATTTGATTGTTATGATTGTTGTACAACTCTAAATATAATAAAATTCACTGAGTAATTAAAAAAAAAAAGAAAGTTCCAGGGGGAGTTGTTTGTGCCCTGGGGAAACTGACCCAATGCTCGGTCCCAGGAAATTGGTGAAGTGCTTTCTTGTAGCTTAGAGAGGAGAGTGGTTAGCGTGAACATCCCTCAGTGACACTGGAGAAGACAGGAGCAGAAACAGTACATGGACATATACCTGAGGAGAGGTAACAACTGCTGAAGATGCCATGCCCAGATATAACTGCAAGGACTTGCTGCTGGGTGTGGAACCTGAATAGGCAAGTGATGCCAGTGGAATGAAGAGACATATTATATAAGTATAAAGTGCAATATATGATTTTACAGTGAAACTATATGTCTGCATAGGTAATTTTCTTCAATAAACTATGTCTACTTTTCAGGAAAAAGAAGAATTAAAATCTTAGGTATCAACCAGTGAGCATGAACCAATGATTCTAAGACTTTGTGTATATAGCTGATTTTAAAAGGCTGCAGGATTATTGCATATTTTAGGTTTCTTAAGATACTAAAGATCCCATTATAAACTATAAACACTGTAAACAATCTCTTCTGAATGGGATACAAGATGCAAGATTAATCCTAATTATCTAAAAATATCTTTATTTATATTATAATTTCTCTCTTATGGCTATCTAAATAAGAATTTTAAAAATACCTGAAATAAAGAGACACTAAGAAGACAATTTAATAGCATCTATTGTATTCAAAGACGTGTTAATAGAAAATAGTGTTATACTGATAATTAGCTTGGCCAATTCACTCATGTTCTTTTATTCCATAATTTTATTGTAGATTTATCCTCCCACATGATTCCATAAAATATAAACTCTGAAGATTTTTTAAAAACTGTATACATACTTAACAGTTTCAGATTTCAAAAAGTATTTTTTAGAACTCACTTTAGTGTCAATGCATCTCATGTTTTACTTGAAGCAGACAATTTGAAATAATTCTAAGAAGGTTTGAAAGCCCTTCAAAATTTATAAGACTCAAATAATTTTAAAAAGCTTTATTTGTTAAAGCAGAAATAGTCACTCCCACCGAAGAGCCATTAGTCAAGACGCTACTAAATGAAGGAAATAGCTTCAACTACATCCAATATAATTGTGTAATCTGGAAATAAAACGTAAATGACTTCTAAATTTAAAAAACAAAGAAAAGAAGACTACAGCAAACAAATATCCGCGTCAGAGTCTAAGTCAATATTATGGGATTCACAAAATGGAATAAATATGGGGCTGATTGTCTGTTTTCCCCTCAGCAAATGAGGTTAGATAATATCTTGCAAATAAGAAGCTTATTTTTAACACAAATCCAGAAACAGAGTGCATACAACTCCTTCTTCATAGGAATAATCAGAAAGCTGCCTCTTGAAGGTCAAGTCTGTCACACTGAGTAGATGATAATATCTCAGAAATATAGATCATTTCTAATACAAATGCTTCAACCGATGATCAAGTTAAGTAGCCAAATGCCAAATATACATTTCTGTATTTATAGCTATAGCTGCAATACTCTATTAAATGCATACTGATGTCTGTATCTTGTATTTATATAGCATCTATCATCTGAAGATCTGAAAATACTTGCTGTCTCTTAACTAACTTGGCCTCACAAATGCTTTGATTACAAGTATTTTATGGTTTGAAAAATGAAATTCACAGAAAGGGGCAGTCATTTCTTAGTAATTATATAAAGAAGTCTGAGATGCAAGGCTTACATTATGGTTAGCTTTCCTGAGCACCACCCAGTCCACATTTGCAAATAACTGCAACATGTACCCACAAAAAAGTGCCATTGAAAACAATTCCAAGTATATGGAGTTCCCATCGTGGCTCAGTGGTTAACGAATCCAACTAGAGCCATGAAGTGGTGGGTTCAATTCCTGGCCTTCCTCAGTGGGTTAAGGATCCGGTGTTGCCGTGAGCTGTGGTGTAGGCTGCAGACACGGCTCGGATCCCACGTTGCTGTGGCTGTGGCGTAAGCCGGCTGCTGCAGCTCCTGTTAGACCCCTAGCCTGGGAACCTCCATATGCTGCGGGTGCGGCTCTACATAAAGGCAAAAAAAAAAAAGACCAAAAAAAAAAAAAAAGGAAAACAATTCCAAGTATAAATTTTCCAAAGAAGTTTAAATCACAAGTTATTTCTTAATCCAGATGGCAATTTTTCTTTATGATATAATAATAGTGAGTTCACAGGTTACCATGAAATCAGACCTTTCATCTCCCTCTCAAAATGGGACCATATAGTTTTACATAAAAGAATGTTGAATAATAGCTGCATTTAAATGATTTCCATTTTTCCTTTACATTTATCTGATGTATATATTTTTGAAAAGCATGAGGTATATTTAAATACTATGAATATTTAGCAAAATCATCCTACCAGAAATTTGAGTTATTATTCATTCAAAACTACTCCTATCTTTAGAAAAATTATAAGTTAAGTTTCTCTTAAGGACATGAGCTTAAAGAGCCCTCTGATTGAGCCATTCTTTATTATTACCAAGAAATACAAAAGAATGTGTAATTACACAACAGACTATGACCGTCATTTGACTCCATTTGACTTTGACAACTGATAATATTTGCAGAAAAGTCACAATATATTGGTAGCCCATTGCCACCAGTTTAATCCATTTCTGTCCATTCAGCAGAATACAACCATTCAAAGAGTGAAAGTGATAGCAAGGAGTATTTCAGAATCACTATGTCAGTGGGGCTGTATCAATGTTAGCTGCACTTAGTTGCCAATTTATTACAAGGCTGAATCAGTGACACAGTGGGCATACTGCCCAATGTGGCTGGCTATTCTAGCTCCTACTTGTGAAGTAAAGATACGGTTCAGCAGTGTCATTTACTTAGAATTTTCAAACATCTAGTTTCTTGTTTCTCATCTTGCAAAAACATCCCATCTAAGCTACATGTTTCCCCTTATGCTTCTAAGGCTAACACCGTAATTCTGTCCATATATTCAGAAACTCTACTTTTCTTATTTAATTATAAAAACATCCCTTTTGCTCTGTAAAGTGATTAGACACAAGGGGTTTGGAAATACATAGCCATGCAACCTCATACTTACTTCCCTGGGCCTTAGATTTCTCATTGATAATATAACCCTCAACTTTACGTCTAACCTCTTTTTGTCTGAATAATCTTTAGTTTTCTGATCCGAATCTTGCCCTGCCCTTCCCACCACCCAAGGCATGTACAAGAAAGTTTTCTTTCTATTCTAGGAATAAACTGAATCTATTAATAGACCACTGGTCCTCATTCTCAGAGTATCCAAACATTATATACCTTTAGACACTAAGATAGCAAAAACCTTCTTTTGCTTTTAATCAGTTTCCTCTGCTATTATGTTTCTGCATCTTTATCCTTCAATTCCATTTACAAATATGAATTTAACACACACCATGTAAAATCATTGTGCTGGATTCTGAGAGGGATTAAAGACAATGAAGTATAAAACACATGTTCAAAACATATTTCTTACTCTCGAGGATTTTACTACCTACTTGGAAAAACGAGGGAGAATAATTGGTGCTCTGCATCCTCGCCAGCCCTTGAGAGTATCCAATTTTTAAATTGGGGGAGAATTTAAGTCAGAATAAAAAAATGACATCTATTATTCTATTCACATTTATGTGATTATTAAGAGGTTTGATTCATTGCTGTATTTATGGGCACTTACATAAAAACCTCAATTGTTTCTTTTGTCCATTGTTCTATCACTAATCATACACTTATTTGAGTATTTTATATTATCACAAAGTTGGGGTAGTCTCTCATGATAGATGCATTAATAGGGTATTACAAGTGCAATGAATCATCTTTCCTTGCAATTAGCTGTAAGTCAACACCATTAAGGTATAAAAAAGTTCTCTCAGAGTATAGATCCTTTGGCTTGCACATTAAATGCATTAATAGTATACTTCAATGTTGCTTAAAATGCTGGTCCCCAACAAGGTTTGGAACTTGTGCCAGCATATAAATCAAGTCACTGCTTTCCTTCACCAGGAATGAAATATATACACTACACACATACACACACACACACACACACACACACACACACACACACACATCAGCTCAACTAAATATTGTACTTAGTTCTATATCTGATTTACTTTCTGGCTCAAGTATTTTATTTAATTTCAGACCAGTAACTTACAGTTTGAAAACTGGCAGCCAATCCATGGGCCAAACTTTACATAGTTTGTTACATAAGTTTCTGCATTTTATATGCATATTTAATGTTATAGATATATATATATATATACACACACAAATATAATATATGCATATATGTATATATCATGTGCTTGTATGTGACCATATTGTTAATTTTGTGATTCCAAATACAAATTACTGGAAAAAATAGAAGTCTTTCCATTTGCTTTGTATGACATCTAACATTCTTCTACATACCCTAAAAGATTTAAACATAAGGGGCATTCAATAGTTGCATTTGTTGATACATTAATGACAATAATTAAAGTGACAAGAGTTAATCCAGAAGAATTTTAAGATTCAGCAAATAATCAACAGAATTTATTTAGTGCTTATGAGATGTTGGATACTATGATATGTACCATGCATAGAAAAAATATGATGCCTGTCCTCAATGCAAGAAGTTGGATATGCAAAAAGCAAATGCAATACATGTACCCAGCAATATTGATTTACAGTATATACTAAGGGTTTAGAAAAGAAAAAGATTGCTACTAGCCAGAGCAATCTGGACAGGACAAAGAAAATCTTCCTAGAAGCAAAGCTCTTGAATCTATTGACCCCAGAAGTATTTCTTAACCACAGGGATATTGTAACTTCTACCTTAAAAATGTATCCCATGTTTTTTTATATACTATTAACAGCACAGAGATGATTGCTTTCTGGAGATATTTACCTGTCTCTTGGATGCATTGTAAAGTATGTTATTCCCCCAATAACAAATAACTGAAGTAAGTTATTTAGACTCTAATTGGAACACATGCTCTAATTTGTACGCACAAAGATATTTTCAAATTAAATAATGAAAATTAAAAATCCGGCAGGATATAAGAATAAATTGATCACAAACTGTTTTAATCCTCAAAGTGTTCTTGTTTTGTACCTGTTCACCTACTAACTAGCTCACTGATATTCAAAGGAAACCACCTGTGTTTTCTCCTTTGTTTTTCTGTCTACATAACAGGACTAATCTTGAAGTTATATTCTATCACGTGACTGAAGAATACTGAAGTACAATGTTCACATATATCTTTTTAAACAATGGAGAGTTCTATAATGCTGCATAATAATAAGTTTGAACCCTTTATTTTTGTTCCTTTCTCTATGATCACTTGTTACTTTCCAATTCCTCCTCTGACTTCTGGCTATCTGTGTTTTTAATATCTAATCAATTTCACTCTTATTCCTGTCATTGTTGTAAAGTACAAGTAAAATTCTTCAGTACATTTTATCTTTTATCCCCCTCCAAAATAAATTGATTACATCAGCTACCCTACTCAAAATGGTTCTTTTGGGAGAAAACTAATAAAATTCTAAGCCTTTTCTAGTCTGCAGACCTATATCATGTTAACTTCAGGTAAACACCTCTATTTAACCAGAATAATCCAAAGCTTTATAACAGAAGTGCTACTTTCCACAGAAAAGTTGTTCCTAACACTTTAGCCTTTAAGGAAAACGCTGGTACATTGGAAACTGAATTTCAAAATAGAGTAGGTCAAAGTGGAAAATTTAGATCTGTGAATCTGAAATGCCACATTCTAATAGATAATACCAGGACCACAAGGGCATTGCTAAAGGTTTGCTCTCCAATAATGAAAAGAAATTTTACTTTTCTGTAAAGGCTTTTGTTGATAATTTATTTTAAAGTGTTTTAAAAATTGTTTTCTGTTGTTAGAGGCATGTACCTCTAATGAAGGCAGGCCATATAAATAAGATTTTTTGAGAGTAACTGAAAATGTTGAATTTAAATGCACGCCATATTTGAAAAAAAATTGAACAAAGGGGTTATTTGGGAGTAAAATTTCTCTAAAAATAACATTAATTCGAAAAATTATTCTCCTTGACTTAGAGGTGAATCTTAACAATAATTCAGCTTTAGAAAAAAGGTTTTAGATAGTATTGATTGTTTTTCCAAATATAAATTATAGATATATTACTATTACTGTTAAATAGTCTTATGTTTAACTTTTTTTAAACAGTTCTTTTAATTTTGAAAAAGGGAAACTTGAATGATTTACATTTTACTTTTTATCTCTTAGCCTAAAGCTTGAGCATTTTAGGAAAGACAACACAAACAACTTTGTAACCAAGATATCTTCATAATTTCTTTAAATTCAAATCAATTAAATTTCAATAAATTTATTCCAGAAATATGTACATAGTTTCCTGAGATAAATTTAGGAGCATATGGATATATAGTTTTTTATAATAAGAGAAAGTTAGAAATGTTATTTTATTCATCAAAAAGGAAATGGCTAAATATAGAATGAAAAAAGAAGCAAGTCTTAGGACATTACAGTATCATTTTGTTAAAAAAATGTATCATATATAAAATTTTATAGCTATATACTCCTGGAACATTATATACCACACAGTTATCAGAAAACATCTTAGTGCAACAGGATGGGCAGAGGAAATGTAAGGAATTTTCATTACATTTGAGATAAATATTTTTCTGTAAAGTTTTAATTTTACTCTGTTTTTGTTTCCAGTTATATAGCTAGAAACCAGCCATGTGTATGTAGGCTAAAGATGATAGTCCAGGAGATCAGTTTGAAGATAGAAGACAAATAAACACCAGAAATCAAGGCTAGGTGCTAGGTCGAGTCTTGGCAAGCAATCAAAACTGACAAGTCATTGCCTGAGATGAGGTTAGAAGTCAAAACATACAGACATCCAGGAGTCTTGGAAGAGCAGTGTTATTAAATGCCACTGTAAGGAATGTTGTGGTCAAATCTAGTAAATAGCCAGAGTACTCATGCCCCATAAATCAAGGTGAAGCGACTCACCTACTGTTTATGAACCATGAGACCTAGAATGGCAAAGAAAATCAATGTTTACAATATTTAGGCAAAAAATTGGGATAGCAGTATAACAGAAACCCAGATAAGCTGTTTGGGACAATAGGATCAAGGAAAAGAAATACAATATTCCATTCAGCAATCAAATAGGACAGGGATATCAATAAGAGGTGGAGTTTTATTCTCCCACAAAGTCTTCTCTATTCTGTTTAGTGAGGCAGAAATGAATCCAGGGGTGTGGCTGGCCTGGTTGTCAAATGAAAATGGGTTTGTAAAATTGGATGAGTGGGTCAGTAGTTACCTGACAGGAAGGGAGAGTGTTAAATTCTACTGGAAAACATAAACTTCACACTCCTATTTTCAGTACAGTAATTTGAGAGGACTAAATATGAAAAAAAATTACCCTGCTTGTGGACAAATCTTATTGTGCTCTCCCATTGCAGCTACTTAAAAATAGTCCTACATCTCTGATAATTACTTTGTACAGAAATTTTTGTTTGAGTGCCCTCCTTCTTTTTCTTACTAGGGCACAATTCTTTTTCCTTTCTTGTGCTTTCACAAGCCACTTCCCATTTTAACAAGGTCATTTAAATTTTCAAGTTTATTCTAAGGACAGTTACCCCTCCCAACTTGATGTTACACATGAACTTAACGAATAAGAGCTCTGCTTTATCATCCCAGTCACTGATAAAGATACAGCAATGGACCCAGGACAGATACTAAAGCATCACTCAGTATCTACTTCTATACCTCAGGGCAGTAGAGACCGATTAATAACTACTCTTTGAGTGTGACCTTCCAAGAAGTTACATACCCATGCTCTAATAGCAGGATCTCAGCTCTGCTTTGCTGCTCCCTAATTAATGTCGCACAGACTGAATTAAAAGCCCGACTGAAAGAAAAAAAGATATTATTTCTATTGCTTTCTGCTTAACCACAGGGTCTGTCATTCTGTCACAGAGAGAATTAGTCCCATCTGATTTGTTTCTCATAAAGACACATGTTTAACCCCCTCTCAGAGCTTCTATGTGTTTGTAAATCAAAAACTGGTCAATAAAAATAACGTATAGTAGGCTCTGTGTTTCAAAAGCATGTACTCTGGATACAGAGATCTCTTAGCCAGTGGAAAAATTAATTGCATAGTGACTGCTATTTTTAAGTACTAAGATCAATGGACAGCTATTTATTTGCTCATCGTTTTCCTTGACTTTTCACACAAAAGGTAAAATAAGCATCAATGTTCGTTTATTTGCTATTTTATTCCTCTCCCTCATCTTACACAGATGTGTATGGACGCTTCAGATATATCTCCATATCTGAAAATTGGTCAAAAACTCTAAAATACGCCCTACAGAAAATACAGACATGACTTCAAACTATCCCCAAAAAAGTACAACAGTATGACTAGTTACTTGGGGTAATTCTTTCTGATTAGACTGGAAAAAAACTGCTGCTCTGTGTTTTATATTTAATTTAAGAAAATCTGTCATCATGATTACCCTAAAAATATACAGCACTCTGAAAGATATATACTACTGGAAGATCTAAAACTAGAAATGCTGAAGATAAATATATTTTGTAGAATCCTTCATCCTTCAGTGTGTACAAATATGCACTCACATACACAAGTCGCACCAAATTATGGAAATAATATCTTTTATCCTCAACACTATTTAAGTATACTAAAATAATTACCTTTATGTACTCAAGAAAAATAATCAGTAATTATCAAGTTATTTCTAAGACATAAAAAATAGATATATTTTTTCCATTTTTCAGAATCTGTTGAGTGCTTACCATGTGCCAGGCACTGATCCAGGCCCTGGAGATACAGGATAAAACCAGAAAAAATTTCCTGACATCCTGGCATCTACATCATAATGGACATAGACAGACCATAAGCACATAAATGTGAAAATTGATATGATATGTAGATATCAGTAACTGATATGGAGAAAAATGAACCAGAGAAGGTTTAGGAGTGAAAGGTTGTTATTTAAATAGAGTTGATATAAAATGCTTCACTGAGCAAAAGACTGAAAGAGATAAAGAAGCAAGCCATGTGGTTTTCTGAGGAAGAGTATTTTCAGGCAGAGTAACAGTAAGAACCAGATTAAGATTTTTTAACTTAATTAAAGTGGTCTGGCTATTGGACCTCAAACATTGAGCTGTTGAGGAAAAAAGAGTCACTGTATATATATAGAAACCAGTAAAATTTACAACAAAAATATTGTTTTGATTAGAATATATCAAAAGTACTTGCATTAAACTTTGTCCTATAATAAATTTGTATATTTAACAATACTCCTTTATAGGTGAAGCTTATTTTTTGAAGAAATATTATTTTTCAAAGGTTTTTAAAATAGAATTTATACATCAGAAATTTTCTTAAGGAACTTCATTTTCCTAATTTTATTAGTTATATTTTGAGAGGTCATGGGCAAGACACAGTTTTCCTATATGTGAGCACACATCCATAGGCATACCCACATTCAAAATATACATAGAATATCTATATACATGCTCCTATACCACAAAAGTGATGGAATATTACAGTTAACAATAAAATTCAAGAATGTTAATGCATTCACCTTTCATAATCTTAAAATGCATATGAAATAGCCAAGTACCTTGAAGTAATTATGTTTTATATATTGGAATAAAGGGAGCACATTTGTCTTATTTAGAACAGTTTAAATTTTGAAGCTTAATGAACTGAAAAATCACTCAACATTACTGCCAAAGGCATGCTATGCTTTTCCACCCACTCTACTTTCTTTCTCAGAATTAAGCATGCTAAGTTACCATTGGAACCTGTACAAAAGAAAATCTATAACATAGGGCACTGTTCAAGCTGTATCAATTTTAAAGGCTTAAAAACAATGCAGTTTTGGAGTTCCCACTATGGTGCAATGGCATCGGCTGAGTATTGGGAACATTTGGACCCTGGTTCGATCCCTGACCTGCCACAGTGGGTTAAGGATCTGGAGTTGTCACAGCTATAGCTTAGGTTGCAACCACAACTTGCCTCTGATCCCTAGCCTGGGAATTCCATGTGCCATGGGGTGACAAAAAAAGGAGGAAAAAAAAGTGCAATTTTGTAGAAAGTGAATGGTGTGATCATTTTCACAATTTCAGTGTCTGATGAACTGATTGAATCAACTCGAGCATTCAGTTAATCATAATATAGGTAAGGCCAGCTATACCTTGACTAAGTTGTCAGGTTAACTTTCTGCAGCTATAATTGGCAAAATGTGTTATCCAAATTGTATGAAAGAGGAATTGAAATAACTAGTGCATTTGGAATCCAGAAAAAGATGGCTGAGATAATGTCCTAGGTCACAAGGAAAATGGGATCAGAACATCCTATGGTAAATCTGTAATCGACAAAGGAGATAGAAATAATGACCTCCAACCAACGTAGTGTAGCAGAGCAAAGAAAACAATGTGTTAGGGCATGCCAGGTTGTGTTAGTCATGGAAAGGCTTGTGATCACTATAATTTATAGGCATAAAGGAAAGTACTTAATACTAATGAGGTGATGCTTGATTACCCAAGTGATAGCTAGAGAAAATGTCACTTCTAAATTAATATCATTCTTTTTCCTGAGTAAGAAAGAATATATATGAGTTATAATTTTATAAAAGTTTAGGGAAACTTGCAAGAAGGGAAATGAATCAAAAAGGAAATTTGTTTTACAGCAAACTTTAGATGTTTTAAGATTGATGTTTTCCTAGACAGCTATTTTTCTAAACAGACTTTCAGATGGATCTATCTATATGTAATTACCAGCTTCATAGTTGGAAGGAATGTACATGCGAGTTAATGATAAAGAATTAAAGGAGTAAATTTTCAAGTGTCTTAAGTATTGCCATAAGTCAAAACAAGTACTGCTCAAATTAGTCAAACTTTGGCCCCATTTTTCACATCATACTTCTTTAAAGATCCCCAGGGTATTAAGTATTATTATGATTCTGGTATCTTCTATTACCATTTTCAATTCTTAGACAAAAACCAAATTTAAGCTGCATACATGTCTCTGTGATTGAACAGGCTGATAATGATTAACTACAAAATTTTATTTCCGCAAGAGTTATCGATGAATAGTGTTATTCTGACAGAAAACTTATATGAATGACAGTATGTCTCTCCTCACTCCAAAAAATCAGACCACAAATGCAAAAATATAAATGGTATTCCTGAGAAATAAATATATTTTACAACACATTAACTACCTATAATTGAAAGGCTGATACTGCTTATCAAATAATGGATATGTGAGGTATTGAAAGAGGAGAGAAATGCTACTGTGGACAGAATAAGAGCCTTTCTCCTTTAGTGAGATCAGTGGTATTTTTGGAGAACAAGGAAACATTACAATATTATTTCTTATACTTAATCTTTCCTATAGAATATCATTTCTATTTCCTTGACATAAAATTCTTATTAGCTTGAAACACATAATCTTACCATTTACCTTAACTGCTTCAGAGTTATATGTATTTCAGTTAAAGTTAGTTTTTCTTTTGGGAAACTTCCTCATGGATAATGGAAGTTACATAATTAATCTTTATAAGTATCAAGTGGTAGGGAATGTGCACATTTTTATTCAACTAGCTTAAATAATGTAAAAGTATCTGTAAGAGCTCCAATTACTTAATATTGAGTCTATTGATTAAAATACATAAAAGTAGAAAAAAAACCTACTTGAATCCATCAAAAACTTTGCAATTAACATTACAATTGGTGACTACATAACTAGTATAACATTTTACTTGAATATACTATGAGTTTAGCCCACATGAAGATAATGATATACAAAATCTTTATTTAAAATATTTCAGTTACCTTGCCACACTTATACTAATTCTCTTCAGTGAAGAAACGATGACAGCTGATAAAAGAAATAATTTATTTACCACCACAAACCCATTGTGAAAATCTCTTATCAGTTAATACTGTAGATGACTTTAAAAGGTGATATCTTGGTAAGAAAGACATCAAATGAAAGTGAAAAAATACATATACTAATAGATTAATTCCATGTAATGGTATAATATTCCCAAGCTTATCATTCAACTAACAGCTTATGAATAAGTGGGCTGATACCAACTGAACCAATCCTCCTTGTTTTCTAGGAATCTGCTGGTGAATAAAGTACTGATCTTATGTATGATCTAGGAAGGACCTGGTCTGAACTGAAATTCCGAAGTGACTTTGGCTGTATAGCCCTGGGAACTATATATAGTCACTTATGATGGAGCATGATGGAGAATAATGTGAGAAAAAGAATGTATATACATGTGTGACTGGGTCACTTTGCTGTACAGTAGAAAATTGACAGAACACTGTAAACCAATTGTAATGGAAAAATAAAAATAATTTAAAAAATAAAGTGACTTTGGCATCTAATAATGTAAAATTATTTACTTTTCAAGCAACTTAAAGTAATAGTCTAGGCTATCAGGGCCACAGCAGGATACTAAGACATAGCAGGAATAATATACTTACTCTCTGGAGGGTCGCAATTTTTCTTTTTCATATAGCATTACTTAAAATTGTCCTGTACAATGTTGCCCAAATCTTCAAACTTAGAAAAGAAAAATTAGAATTTTCAGAGCTAAGTTTACGTTATTCCAGGTAGGAAAACATGGTCAAACTAAAATCTCAGAGTCTTCAATATGCAAATTACACTTCACTCAAAAACTCAGGTAGAAAATTTTTGCCCATTCCAGTAACCGACTAACTGAACAATAATTTTCATCATCTGATCTAATGTTTCTTTCTTAAAAATGAATATTTTGTTATACCCCTTTCACTAGGAAAAAATAAAATGCCTGAAATAGGAGTTTCTGCTATGGCACAATGGGTTAAGAATTCATTATGGCAGCTGGAGTTGCTGCAGATATGAGGCTTCGATCTCTAGCCCAGCTTTGATCTTGGCCCAGTGCAGTGGGTTAAGGATCTTGCTTTGCCACAGCTGTGGCACAGATCACAGCTGCAGCTTGGATTTGATCCCTGGCCCAAAATCCCATGTGCTGTAGGAGTGGCCATTAAAAAAAAAAGGTATGAATAATGTCATAGATGTAATTCAAAAAGCATCAATATAGAGTTTCACATGTAATAAAACAAAAGAGAAAGTAGTTTATAAATATATTTCAATATGTAAGTTTAGATGTATCTGCATGGAATTAGAAGTAATTATATGCAGGCACAGCTATGGAAAATAATGACGAATGCAAATGCTTTAATTACCAACTGATACAAGTATTCTGTACTGGCCATTCATAAAATATAAGTAGGCTTACCATAAGTAGCAAAGTTTTCTAAAATGATGATAAAAACTTCATTTTCTCTTCAAAATAAATTCTTCCCATGATTGTACTGCAGTTTTGAGTACTAGAAAATTCAGTCTATCTCAAAATTACTAAAAAAAAAAAAAAATCAGGGTTTGTATTCTAGAGACAGAGATTATAAACACATTTTAAATCTACTTGAAATCCAGCTCCGTAATGAAGAGCTGTGTAATACACAGAATAATTTTTCATTGTGAGAGTCTGTTTCTTACATAAAAGATCTTAGAGCAATCCCTGGTCCTGCCCACTAAAATACCCCTCATCATTGTGTCAACAAAAATGTTCCATCAGATTTCTAAAACGCTCCCTAGTGAAAGTAACAAGCTGTTCTGAACTATGAGCTAGGTCCAGATCCTTCAGGTAGAACTTGGAAACAGGGTCTACAAAATGTGTCAATGCTGTGGGACTACAGGTCATAATTTTTATGAACTACTAACTAAAATCAGTTATTTCCTCTTTAAAAACTTGTTTTAAATATTTTACATAAACCCAGTTTGTTTTCATATGTGGTGTGTCTGTATATATACAGTATTTGATATTGTATAACCAGTTTGTTAATTATATAATATATAACCTCAGTTGCCCCTGGGGTAATGCGTCCCAGGTATTAGGAGAAGGAAGAGATATCTCTGGTTTCTGGGTATCTTTTAAAATTACCAGAATCTCTCTTTTCTTCAACTGTTGTAAGACCTAGTAACAGTGTTTCTTTGATCAGACTCTGAGAGTTTTAGGGCCAGGGGAGGAGAGATCAACTGGAAGATCAACTGGAGGATCTAGTTCAGACTCTCCTAGAAAGAGTTGGAGAATGCTGTCCTTACACTGATGTCTCATGGCTAAATAGAAGTCTATTCAAAACTCCAGGTAACTTTAGTGTTATTTCAGGTACTGCAAATAACCAAACCCTGAAGTTTGTGCAAGGTCATTTAACCTTTAAGCATCTCAGTTTCCTTATCTTTAATAAGAGGGAAGTGGTTAATGACCTTTACTGCTCTTTCTAGCTCTAAAATTATAGACTTTTGGGGATCTGTCAGGGAATACCCTAGTATTATCACAGCAAAACTAGGAAGAATGCCAGAGACCAGCAGGGACTCCAAGCAGTTAAGAGGAAACAGTACATGATGAGTCACTTCCTTTGTTTACTATGATGCTGAAACTCCTCAGCCCAGTAGCACCTAGGGCTCACAGAATGTAAAGGGTCAGAACAGGTCAGGCAATCACTCCATACTCCAGACCTATAAGAAAGACATCCCAAGAGAGATAGTTAATGTTTTAGAGTTTTTCATTTGTCCTTATCATGAGTCTCTCTTTCTTGTACTTTAATAAGGTTGAATTAGTTGAGAAATGAATACCCTATTATCACTTAACCATCAACCAACCAACCAACCAACCAACCAACTAATCAATCTGCCAAAATCAAATCAGTTACCTGTGAAAGAGAATAATTATGTGATCTTATATAAAGATCTATTATGAAATTATGGAATTATTAACTGTTAGATCTTGTTAAGCACTTCTAATTATCATATAGACAATAAAAAATCAAAAAATGTTTTAACACTAAGAATTCTTTTCACTTCTTTTAGGTACATGTTCCTGGTAGTGAAAGATTGTTTGTTTTACTAAAAAAAGCTATAATTTTTAAATTTATTTTTATTTGTTTTATATTATTACTGAAAAGCCCACTGAACTGCTAAACAAAGCTGGTTATGAGTCCACCCTCCATACGCCCATGTCACCTGAAGTGTATGTGTGCTAAAGTCCTAAAGACACAGTTTATAATTGTCAATTTACTTGTTTGTTTATTCACACAATTCTATAAACTATTTGATCAAAGGCAACCCTCAGTGGAATACCTCATAATACTCACATTTTCTGAACTCATGTTCCAGCAGCTAATAAATAAGACCTGACCTAAAAGGTTCCTTTAGAATAAAGTGAAGTTATCTACTGGTAAATCCAATAAAATAACAACTCCCCATCTCAAATGCCTATGTCCTCAGTATATTATATTCAGTTCAGATCAAAAGAGCAGTGTTTTACTCATTTCTATATCCTTAACACTTAGAAATTTTGGCCACATATTTGCTCAATAAAAAGCCAGTTAAAAATAAAATCATTTGAGGTTAGTGTAAAAATTACTATAATTCAACTTAAAACAAACACTATTTTGGTAAATGTGTGTCTCCTTCTATTTACATTTATGTGGTTATGTTAGACTTAGAGCCCTTAAATTATGTTGTGCATGGATATCACACATGGAACTTAATAAAAATGCAGATGTCTAGTTCCTGGTAAGATAGCTGGAGTTAGTAAGACTGGAAGATGGCTCAGAAAATTGAATTTTTAACAAACACATTAATTTATGGATCTACTATCTACTCTCTGAAAAGTACTACATTAGACTTTTTAATGTGTTGAAGTCACTCGTGGATTCTCATTACTACCAAAGAAGGGTAACAGATTATGCTATCCCAAAGCATGCTTCCCTGGCATAGGGATCATGCTTGAATTCCAAGAGTGATTTCTGTTTCCATGTCTAAACTCTGAATGTTATGGCATTTGGTAGTGATTATTTCAGAAATTTAGTTCTTCAAAATATTTCCTTAGCATGTATATTTTTTGATAATTTCTTTTAAATATGTTTGGATCTTCAGCATAAATGCCACTCTCCACCCAGTAAAGGCTATTACCAACAAAGGAAAACAAATTCCTTATTTTTCTTTGCAATTAATTGTCTTTTAGCTTATCTTTTAGCTGGGTCATGCTGTGGGAAACAAATATGTTCATTATCAATAACACCTAAAGCCTTTTTTAAAAAGGAATTTATTTTTCTTCCACTTTGCATTTTTTCTTTCCTGTTACTTGCCCCTCTGCTTATCTGTTTACATTACAACAGATACCTTTAATGTTACTATAAACAGATATCTCACTGATAATGACAATGGCAGCCTTGAAATTCTGGGATATTTCCAGAAATTCAGCTTGAAGCAGTATCTTGTTTCTTTTTTCATTTAATATCTTCATGTTATACTATTAATTTCAAGGACCTACTTAATTTTTTTTAAAAGCTGTAACTAAAGAATAGACATTAAAGTATTTGGAAAAAGTACTATATTATTGAGTCATGGCAAGCAATGCAAATTATGCCAAATATAGGGACTGATTCCCATTTTTGCAAGTTTATAATAGATCTGAATTGCTTTTCATTTACTAAAAAATAGAATCCTCAAGGGCCTAGAAACAGTAAACATCTTTAGAAAGTAGTTAATACAGAACTCAGGAAATAATAAGCAAACGGTTGAGAATTACATTTGTTAGAATTAGAGAAAGAGCATAACTTAATACAGTGTTTTGTTAAAACAAATCTACCAGAATCATTCTTTCAGCAATGCCTTTGGAGAAAATAATATATAAGAATGTGAGAGACAGAGTAACGGTAAGTATATTCTTGAAACTGAAATCATACCAAGTATATTGGTTTATATTTTAATTAAAAGTTCATCTTCATTTAGGAACAGTTTTAGGTCAAATCTTATTTATTAGCGGCTGGAACATGAGTTTAGAAAATGTATTATGAGGTATTTCAATAAGGGTTGCCATTTAATTAATATTTTATGAAAGTAATTACTTTTTCTTCCATGAAAGATTACTGAAAAAATGAAAAAGAAGAAATCTGCTTCTCAGATAAATTAAGATCAACGGTTTAAAGAATATTTTTTCTTACACCCTACTATTTAACTCTAAAGCTGTCTTGAACATTTCAATAGTAATTTTCTCCCATAATAGAAATAGCAAGAAACTAAGATTTAATTCAAGGAATAAAACAGTTAGTCAAAACCCGGAAGAATAGGATTGTTATACTGGCAAACCACAGAAACTCTTGAAAATTCAAAGTGTCCTAGTATAAATTACTATTCCCATTTCATTTTTATATTGTTGAGCCCACATAAGGTGAGATTAAATCAATTGTGCATCATCTATATAGTTCATGCAAAAAAAATTCTAGCAAAAATGTAAATTACCATTTGCTCTACCGATGTGTTATTAAAATAAAATGAAATTGTTTTTGGATTATAGTTGTTTGTGGTTGGCTGTTTCATATTGTATATAACAACATTTCATAGGCTGATTTAATGGTTAAATTATGACCACATTCCACATATTTGGGGAGAATTATTTTCTTTTCCTTTTTTTCTTTTTTTTTTTTCATTTTTTAGGGCCACACCTGGAGCATATGGAAGTTCCCAGGACAGCGACTGAATCAGAGCCTCTGCTGCTAGCTAGCCTAAGCTACAGCCACAGCAACACCAGATCGGAGCCTCAGCTTGCAGCAATACCAGACTCTTTACCCACCGAGTGAGGCCAAGTATTGAACTCACTTCCTTGCAGGGACTATGTCAGGTCTTTAATGCACTGAGCCACAGTGGGAACTCCAGGAGAATTATTTCCATTGTTATTAGACTTCTGTCACTCCTGCTCTCTAAACATGTTGAAATACTATTGGGCTATTATTATTTGCTAGACTGGCATGAACACTCTTATACTAAATTTATTTTTATCATACAATATTATTGAGATACTATACATTGCATTAAAGCACGAATTTATGGAGAGTTATAGGGACTAGTTTAATGTGATGGACTGTTCTGTGGGGATTAGTTTTGCATAGTACAATTTCTTAAAATTTTGCTTCATTTTGTAAATTGTGGATGCAGAAACACGCACATTTTTTTAATGCCAGGAAGATATTTTAATTATTGTCTGAACTGAATATAATACACTTAGGACAAGGCATTTGAGACAGGGAGTTGTTATTTTACTGGATATACTAGTAGATAACTTCATTTTATTCAAGGACAATCTTAGGACACTATAAATGAAATATAGCAGGAAGTATTTTATTAACTTCAATTCCTATAGCCTCTTCAATTTATTCATAGCATATAATAACCTGATCATCTGACGCACTATTTTAGTATGTTATTATTGATTTGGTTAATTCGTTGATTCTGATTATCTTGCTGGTTGTTGATTGTCAACTGATTACAGCTAGAATGTAAGCTCTGTGAGGAACTTTGTTCCTTTTGACTGTTACATTTCCAGTACCTGGGTAAGTGTGTGCCTCACAGAAGGTGCTCCATAAGTATTTGTTGAGTTAATAGTGTTAATACAAATAAAAAATAATCTGGGACAGCAATTTTTTAAAATCTGTCTTAGAAATTAAGGCAATATTTAAAAAATCTGTTTTAGAAATTAAGTACCTACATGAAACCCTAACATTGGCGTTGGCAAACTTTTTCTGTAAAGGAAAATAAATTTTTTTTTGTTTTTTCAAACCATACAATCTCTGTCACAACTATTCAAGTGTACATTTAAAATGTGAAAGCAGCCATGGACAATACATAAATGAATCCATGTGGCTGTGTTCTTATAAAATTTTATTTACAATAAGAAGTAGCAAAACCAAGTTGGCCTGCAGAAGATAGTTTGCTAGTCTCTGCTGGAATCAATCAATTAATAAGCCAGACAACATTTTATTTCTATTTTTGAACACAAGGAGGGGAAATGTGAGTAATATTACATCCTTTTTCAGATGATTCTGAACACTAGTTTGAATCTTTTGACTTTTTTCTAGGGCTATGGAACCCACATTTAATATGCACAGGAAGTAAAAAGCAATCACGCGTAATCAAACTATTGCCATAACACACTATGTGACACAATTTTTCTTAAAGTTCAAAGTCACTTGAAAAATGCAGTTATTTATAAACAGCTTACTAAAAGTGACAGTGTAAACTGCTTTTATTCTTGAGTATGGCATGAATAGAAGATTGCATGTGATAAGAACTGCATAGAAAAATCACATTTGTGCTATTTTGAAATTTAGGACAAGCAAAATAAGGATGTCAGTGCAACTCTTTTAAAATATTTTAAGTTTTTGTGAGATTTAGATTATCTGTCCTATCCAAAATACAATCCCCCAAATCAACAACCAAAACAAAGCAAAACCTTGACTAAACATGCCTTTGAACTGTCACACTGAATGAAACTCATTCTTTTCCTGTCTTCATTGTTCCAACCCATTGAAAACATAAACTGCATTTAAATGATCTATTTTTTTAACCTTTTAACAGATTCCAATCTAAGTCATGAAAATCACTCTTTTAAAAGTCACTATATCCTTCTCAATGCAAAATCCAATAATTTTCATCTTCCTTTGCCTTGCTGACCTTGTCCAACCTCTTCTCAATACTCTCTTTTGGCGCAATTTCCTGTTTTACCGTAATAGGAAACATTGCTGTGTCTCGTTATCTTTCATAGCACTGACTGTACAAACGTTTCCTGAATGAAGGAATCTCCTCTTCATTAGTACAAATGTATTAACACCATGCCCACAACTACATGTATAATTCACTAATACACAATCAAATTCATTCCATTTCTCTTTTAACTTCCCCAACCTATAAGTAGATGCCATGGCAAATCTGCCATTTACTCTTGAAAATGTTAGGAACTATATCCTTTATATATAAGGCTCCATGAGTATAATACTGTATCATACAGTACACATAAAGGCCTTGTCTTCTGGTTTAAAAAGAATCTGGAAAATATGACGTTACCCTAGAATGAAGTGAATGGTATTGCTCTTTTGCACCACTGATTGAAAGCCATTATTCTTCAGTTTTATTCAATCTGCCAAACTTCTGTGAAGCTCTTTAACAGAAGCATCACTGTTATGTGAGAAGAAGAGTATGACTATTATCTTAACAAAGCTTTTGTATTTGCCATACATGTACAAACCTTGAATTTTTATCTTCATTAACTCAGGGGCATGAAATGTAGGCTTTCTTGGCCTTCAAAAAGTCTGACTTTATTTGAGATTCAGTACACAGCCCATAATAATTAGAACATGATCATGACTTTTGAGTATTGCTTTTGAAGGACTGCCATTAAAGATACTTTTTATTTCTGGTCCACACAGCACAACACAAAATGAGCTGATGCTGTTGGCAATTACCAAGTGAGCTTAGTCATTAACGGTAGAAAATCAGGCAGGGAAATTTACCCTGAAATAACCTTTATTATTATTGTGGCTGGCTATCTAAGACTATAAATACTTGATTTTACCAAATACAATTTTAAAGAAAATATTTTCTTTCAAAGTAAACTTTTAAAGGCATTATGATAGAAATCAAAATAGTGCTTACTTCTAGGAGGGACACTAATTGACAAGAGGCATGAGAAAAACTTTCTGAACTGATGGTTTATTCTATTTAGTTGTGGGTTGTAGTTATATAGTTGAGGGGCTCATCATGTTGGGCATTTAAAATTAGAGCTCTTTATATATCTCATTTTGTGTATTTTCTTCACAAGTTAACAAAAACAAAAATGTAGACTAGAGAAGAGGGCATTATGAACTCAACCGTTATTTTTGAAACTCTACTGTATAAGGTAACATTTGGAATTACAGAGATGTAGAGGAATCACTGACTTCTAAGAGTTCATAATCTGGAATATAAACATTCAAAGCTTTGGATACCCACTAAGATTTTAAATATGTCAGAAATAAAGTATATTTAATATTTTAAATATATACAGAAATTCATACATTTTTAATATTTGAAAGTTTAAAGTTTTATATAAAAGTTTCATATAAATTAGATATGGATTTTCAGTTGGTCAGTAAATGCTTGATTAAATTTGTATATCTGAGATAATAAATTATACTTGGGTATACAAAAGAGAAGGCCATCTGTGGAGTATAGGATGACCACGCTCTTTTTACTCTTTTACTGATATCCTTGTTAGCATTGCTGCAGGCTTCAAGTCCCCTTCAAGGTGATTAAACTCAAAAGCCTCTGGCCATCTCTCATTGTTATGCCCTTCAGCCACCTTGAACAATCTGGTAGGGAAGGAAAGTCCCCATTCCTCACCCCACCTCTATCTAACCTGTTCCCCATGCAAATAAGGTATCCTGCCCAAAACCAATCAGAAGATCAAATATACCACATACAGAGATCAAATAACACTTAGCCATTACACAGGGCTTGGGGGCTGGGACAGGAGAAAGTGGTTCTCCTCAGGTCTGCCTCGTGAGAGTATAAAAACAACTGCAAAAAGAGTTGGGCCCTCTTTTAACCTGTGTGCACATAAGCTCTCTCTCTTTCTCTCTGAAAATGTACCTTCACTTTATTAAATTTGTAAAATGTCCACTGTTCCAATGCTTGGCTATGGTGAGACAGTGAGACAGGGACCGAGGAAACTGTAATTCTATCAGAATCATTAAGAGCCAACTTTTACTTAGGCCTAAATACAAGAGATGATAATTAGGTACAGATTCCATTTTCCTGTGTTTAACTTAAAATAGAATCATATACTTTCTACACGTGGTTGTTTTTTGTTGGGTACAACATATTTAGTTAAAACATAAGACAGATAAATAAAAACTCCTTCATCAAAGATACAGCAAAGTCACTTTATATTATTCAGATACAAATATACCTTTTCCTTATGTGAAGCATACCTCCACCTCCGTAAAGAATTCTGTATTTTTTTCATAAAGACTTTAACTTTGACTGTGTAACACTACTCACTTTTCTTACTTTCCTTATTTATGTATATATTACTTTTACCTATCAATCGTGAGCTCTATGAAAGACAGAATCATATCTTCATACTCTCAGAACAGTGTAGTTAACACCTTAAATTCAATAACCAGTTGAAACCTATTTGTCTCAAAGTCATGTGCTTGAAGTTAATACTTATTTTAACACTTTTACAGTAGGATTCTCTCATGTTTATTCCTCTAGGTATGTGGCAAGAGAAATAACAGCTATCATACAGCTGAGCGGGTATATATCAGTGTTAACCCCTGGTCTATAGGCACCTTTGGTCCCAGGGCCAGTCATGGAAGCTAAGGTTGAAATGTTTAATATCAAAGCCAAAAAACTGGTTTTGACATGTTTTTCTATTTTGTAGTTCAATTATGTGAGCTCAATTATGTTTCACTAGAGTATATAAAAGAAAATTAGAAAATACAGCAGGGCAGGGTCTTCATTTTTTGAGTAATTTTAAGGTAAGAACAACACAGTAGATACGTACTGGTACAAACTTATTTAACTACCAAGGAAGTCAGTTAAATGTTACTTAATATTTTTAAGTTTATTAAAATAGTTAATCTTAGTAACCACTCTGTGTCTCTGAATTTTTTTTTTTGCCAACAAATGTTGAAGTATAAAATGAAGGTATAGATTCCCTCTGTTTGCTATACATAAACTTAAATATGTACATACTCCTATATAAAGCTTTTACTGTTTAGTTTCAAGGAATATGCTACTTACTTTGTTTCCTTCTTGGAAAATATTTATAATATATCTTCCTTGCTCTTTTTAGTCTTGAAATGTTTGAAAACAAGTATTCCACATTCCACTTTGCTTTTCTTTCCAGGTCATCCTTTTTGTTTTCAGCTCATTTTCTCATCTCTGAAAACAACAGTGCTAAATGAGAGTGTATATAAGTCAGTTGAGAAAACACATATACACAGATAGAAAAGTGCTTGTCTTCTATATGCATGATTAGCTGACTTAAAAAGTTACCAGTCACTGGTTAAGACTCTAGAATAGAAGAAAAGAATTCACTGATACAGAAAATCTTTCAGAAGATCTGTATTTTCTCACCATTTCATTTAATGTTTTAGGATGAAATGGTAATGAGACTAGTCGAAGTAAAAAAATGTAGTCTAGGGTGACAGCATAATCAGTATGTTGTACATCACAAAGTCTGCTTCAGGTCTTGGCTTTCATAATGTTGAGGAAGGTATATATAATTAGAGTCATCTAAGCATTCAAAAATACCAAACCCATGACAATAGTCACATATTACATCTAACCAGGTATCCAAGGAATTAGTAGACAGGAGAAAACAGGACTGATTTACTCACTTTGATCCCTCATTAACTATCTCTTAGATAATTTTTCATTTATTAGAATGGTAAAATGCAGATATTGTTAATTGATTTCTAGAATCATAGATAAGTTATCATGTTGCATATGCCTGTAATACAGAAATATACCACAGCCTAAGAAGATTGGGGAATGACTGCTTAGTGAGGCTTCAGAGGAAAACAAAAGTGGCACTCTGGCAAGCAAGGAGGCAAACATTGAAATAGATAGATAGTTAAGATAAAAATAGGAAAACAAATATGAACACTAATTCACATAAGAAAAAAAGTCTTAGCAGAAAGATAGGGGTTAGGGGTATTTTTCAGTAGCATGTGGCTAGTTTCAGAATAACCTGAGAAGCCAAGCACATGGCTGAGAATGTGGTATAAAGGATCCTCCAGGTACACAACCAAATCCTAGAAAGGTAATTCAGACAGCCAAATCTTTCATTTTCCAAAGGAAATAAGTGAATACTATGCATTTGAATGTAGGTGACAATTTCAGCACAGACTTCCTGTTAATTAACTTTACATTCAGATATTGCTTTAGTCAAGGGAGGGGATTCACATTGTTTTTATTTCTCTATGAATATTAAGTTCTTTGAACTTGTTCTCTGCATTTTGTTTTCTAAAAAATTTTGTTCATTAGTTCTAAATATTATTTTTCACATTAAAGGCTTTTCTCAAATGACAGGTGACTATTGGTTGTTCATTCATATTTGACAGTGAGTCACTTAAAAATGTGTTTAGAAATCCCATACATGAGTGGAGTTCATACTTTAGTGCCTTTCCCTGCAGTTTGGGCATTTTCTTGGAGAAAATCCAAATCTTAATAATATTAAATCCCCCAAATTCTGCCAGAGGGCAAGAATGGAATATGCCTGGCTTTAATTATCTGGGAGCCAAGATAAGAAAGAGTGCTGTGAGTCTCACTACTCTATAGAGTTTTAATGTAATACTCCTCTTTTTAGCATTAGTTCCAACTTTCCTTTGTATCTGATGTCCCTAATCACTTGGCTTCTTCTGGTCACCTTCTTCATAGAATAATCCTCTCCTATCTTATCTATGTCAGAGTAGAAGAGGGGCTCTGTCTACTTCATGGTATATCTGAAAATTTTCAAACAATCCTTTTGCAACCATATTCCACACCCCTGCCTTCTTCTAACATAAATTATGAATGACCCCAGGTTCTTCAGCCCAAAGCATCTTGCTTCTCATTAACTTGCTATTCAACATAGAATGTTTCAGCTTTCTTTATACTATTATTTACTACTCCATTATTTGCTTTGCAATATTTATTATATTTTATCAGCAGTCATCATCTTTTCTATTCTTCTTGTCCTTCAATGTACATCATTTCTTCCTCTCATCTGTTGCTTGAGTTTATTGGAGGAAAGAGGAAATAGATCAGCTATTAATGTGTATTCTCAATCCACTGTACGTATCTAGAAAATCCATCTGTATTAGACTTCCTGGGCTGCCACAACAAAGTATCACAGAGTGGGTGGTGTTAGCAACATAACTCTTTGTCTTCACAGTTTTGGAGGCTAGAGGTCCAATATTAAGGTGGAATAAGGGCTAGTTTGTTCTGAGGCATTACTCCTTGGCTTGCAGGTGGCTATCTTTTGGTCCCTGTGTCTTCAAATGTTCTTCCCTTTGGGTGTGAATTGCCTCTTCTTTTAACCACTTGTATTGGATTAGGGCCAACCCTAATGATATAATTTTACCTTAATTTCTCTTTAAAGATCCTATCTCCAAATATAGTCACATTTTGAGGGGTTGGGAGCGAGGACTTCAATTTGTGAATTTGAGGGGACGAAATTAGCCTGTAACATTATTTTTAGTGGAATTAAGGATGATCCAGAAACTGAAGGCAGGAGAATATTACCAGGATGTGTAAGACTTTTGGCAGCAGTACCAATACACAGAAGGGAATAGGAAGGTCAGAAAAGAGTTTGGACAGAACCACAGAAACAAATACGATCCAGGGGATAGACGGTAGATGACCAGTCTTATGCATGTAAAAATTCTTGAAAACAATTGAACAAACAAAAATTAGAGCTAGAGAGATCTGAGTGCAAATAACCAAGGACCAGGCAGAAACATGGCATTACAGTACCTATAGAAGTGAATAGAGAATGCCCAAAAGGACTCATTTACAGATTTATAAATAAAGATCACTATCAGCAGTGAAGAACAAGGATAGAGCACAGGAAGATTGACTTGATTTTGTCACAGAGGATTTTTACAGAGCTGCTTACATTTTCAACAACCAACAAAACGGGGTCTATAAGAGAATTTTTTAGAGACTGTAAAGTTTAGCAGGGCATGGAAGAATATCAGTTATCCTAAGTAGTTGATGTTATAAAACACTAATTATATTAGGCTTTCATTGGTGGCTCTCTAATTAGATTTAGGTTAAGAGGTAACATATTGAATCGTCTTAAGTATACTGTGCCACTGTAGTCCTAACTTTTGTTTCAATATTTTTTCTCTCTTGGTTCTCTTCCAGTTGATGAATCATATTATTGTTTATCTCAGAAAAACAAATGTTTCATGTCTGTGCTAAGTCATAATCTATTTCTATAGCAGCATCAGCTCCATATGCCTTCCAGTCATTAAAATGATGCTTAGCCAATGCAGTCTAAACTGTAATTTTATTATTCTATTTTTTAAAAACAAGAACTAACACAGAATGCACACCTTTTACTTGCTACTATCTGCAATCTCTTACCTCATGTTAGGAAAAAAATGAAAGGCTTATTAAGATGGACTAAAGAATCTAGTGGCAGTGAGACACATGAGTGAGTATCAGAGTTGACAAGTTAATGTAATAAAATCTACCAAAACAAAGTTATAATTACTTATGAAAATTTTGATTGTCTGGCTATGAATAAACCTGTGAAAGCGTAGAAGGTGTTTTAGGAGACCTAGTTCTGGCCTTTCCATTAATCAGAAGAATGCCCAAGTCTAAATATTGACTGGTGATTTGCTTTCCTGTCTCCAAGGATCTCAGAAGAAAGAAAGCCAAATTCACAAAATCTGAAGCCTGGAGTAAACATGAAATGAGAATGCAATCCTTTCTGAGTATTAAAAATCAATCCTTGTGCTAAAAATGAAATAGCTGTCCCCTATATAGGCAAAAACGACTTAGATTTAGTTTTTTAATACATTTGTCTCTGGTTATACTTTTAAGTGATATATATATATATATATATATATATATATATATATGCTTTTAAGTGATATATATATATATATGGTCTTAAATCTTAGTCATTTAATTCAAATTTGGAAATTAATACTTATCAAGATTAAATAAATTCTGATGATATTCTTTTCATGTATATGTGTGTACGTGTTCCAAAACTTTAAAATACACAAATATTTTATTATCCATCCATCCTCAGGTCATATTCCAAATGAATATATATTTGAAATGTGTAAGTTTTTCACCCACATGAAAATGCATGTAATGAATTACAACACTTTTTCAAATTTATATTAAATTCACAGTCATAGTATAATGAGTTAAATAATAGATATCAGAGGGGGATATACCTTTCATTCAAAACTTAAAGAGATATTGAATAGTTTTGCTGCTGTTTTTACTTTTACCACATTTTTTTTCCTCAAGAACATTACAGGGTCCCTTGCTTATTGAATACATATTGACATTTGTGGCATAGGATAAACAACTTGCTGTGTACAATTAGTCAAATCCCCTCTAATATATAGAGCTATATATTATTGCTCTAAAGTGTTTATTGATATTAAACAAATTACTATATGTAGACACCTGTTCTTTTATCAAAAGTAAAGGAAGGCAAGATGTTTTAAAGGAAGTTTTGAATTTAAACTGCTTCAGACTACTAGAATAGCCTGAGAATTCACCTAGAATGCACTTTTAAACTAGCAGCAAAGATTCCACAGCTCAAAAGACAGAGTCACTTCACCTTACCCATTCTGAAATGCGAAATAAAATTATAAAATCTGTAACCTATAAACTGTATGTTAAGACTCTTCTTCCATGACAATATTTTGGCAGTTACAAAACAATGATTCAAAAATTTAGCAGCAGCTCACTAAAAATCCTGAAGCATGGGTCTACCTTAAACATAAAGAAATGAAATCAAGTGTGTTGGGAAGGAGGAGAGGGAGAGGAGGCAAGCTTCAGTATACTTGACAGCTCTGAAACATTCCCCAGTTTAAGTACCATTGTTTAGACACTCTGGTCTTTACTTTTTCTCCTTTACCAAACTTGATCTAGGGATCACACTAGGACTCCTGATCACTCACTATCCTCTAGTGCACTTACTTTACGTCCTGTGCAATTCGTATTTACTCTTTGTAACTCATCCCTTAAATTCAACATCATGGTTTCCCCCAAACAACAATTACCCAATTCTCTAAACTCATAAACTAGAGGGCCTTCCCAGTCTGGCCAGTTTCCCAGTGTCTTAAAAGAATAAATTTCGGCCAAGAGAATAATCCAAATCAGTGATTAATTGGTGGGCAATACAGACCAGAAGGGATTTTAAACTAGCAAGTGATAACTTTTAGGTCTTTCAGGATAGAATAGTCTATTTCAAGTTCTACAACATAAGCAAATATTTATTTTGCCTAATTTAGCTCAATCTTATTTCAGACAACCCGGATTTTCTCTTAAAGAACCACCCTCAAAATGAAACAGGAATTCCTCAGTAGGAATTTATAAAATTTAATAGATTTAATTAAAAGTTGGGTTTATAAAATAAGGGCAATTATTCACCTACCTCATGAAATTTTTGGGGTTAAAATGAATTAATGTAAACTTAGCACCTAGACATGATCACATTTTATATATTAAACAGGTTCTTTACTGTAGAAATTCTCAGAGATTTTTAATATGCTAATGTGCATTGTGACTAAGTGGAGTGTAAGGTATGCATCATTTTCAAAATAATTCTGAGCAGATTGCAGAATTTTTCCTACTTATTTGGAGAAACACACTCTAGAAAAGGCTCTACGTGAATCTTTTGTCTTACATAGATGATACTTGCTCCACGTGGTCCAGAAAACATTATTCTGTGAAATAAAAAATAAAATAACCAACTTAAGGTAAAGGAAAAACAGTTTGCTTATATCTCGATTTCAGTCAACAGTGGAGATCCTAAATCTTAACTGTTGCAGTGTAAGCTGGGAGGTTAAACAGCATTTGGACAACGAAGGTTTGGAGAATATGACTTTTCAATATTTACTGGACAGTATTTTAGTATTAAATCTTCTGTAAAACAGAGGGAATTCCGTGGCCCTATCACTACTTAATGAAAATACCTGATGCTTGTTCAAATTATTTTGTGCTAATCATTTAACAGTAATCTGATGGTTGCTAGTTTAATTTATCTGGAAAGCTATGTTTATCAAACTTCTGGTTGTCTTTTGGAGGACACCTGGTTGGACTGTATTTTCATGCCTTCTTGAAGCTAGGAATGGTCATATGACATCCTGGCAAATGATATATGAGCACAGGTTATGTTCCTTTAACTTATTTTAGCAAATTATATGTGAGCAGAAGTTACATGTCACCTAACTTCTGCTCACATATAATTCGCTAAACTTTGATCAGAACTTCAAGAAACGATGCATAGGTTGCCATGTCCCCTCCTCCTGACATAGACTAGCAACCTGAAAGCACAGGCTCTGTGGGTCTGTCTCACTGAATGTGGATGACAAATACTCCCTATATTAGTTAAGTCACTGAAATTTTTTCCTTGCTTTTTAAAGCAACATAACCGAGCTTACCCTAAGTGATATATTTTTGTTATTGGAAAAAAGATGTCCTTAAAAGTTGCCAAAATGTTTGTGGTTCTATGATTGGATTATTCATCTATCCATGAGGTGATGTTATAAATCAGCCTTCTGAATTTCCAGGCTAAGACTAGACTCTGAAATTATTTAAAATTCTTCCAACTCACTAAAGGCTGAGCAGTCAAACATCAGGCTCTCCTTGCTAATTATTATGCTAGTCAATGTATTTCATTTTAAGAATATTTTACATATACCTCTTTTAAACTATACATTTATTTAACAAATATTATTTCTCAAGCATTTTCTTCTTGAGTCTCTTTCTATTCTTAAAAATTCCTGAACACACCAAAGAACTTTAGAGGAGAGTAATTGTTGCAAATAATACTATGTTCAAAATTAAAACTGAGAATATTAATTAATGTTTTATTTGGAAATAATTCCAAGTTCACATGTACAATACAGAAACGATACAAAAAGACCTGTGCACACTTTCCCTATTTTTCTCTAGCACTAACCGCTTGCAATATAGTATAATACCACACCCACGATGTGGATATTAATAGTCAAAATACGGAATACTTCTATCACCACAAAAATCTCTCCTTATATTTTCATGACATCTACTTCCCACCCATCCCCGCCTCTTCCTTAATCCCTGAAAATTATTAGCTTGTTCTCTATTTGTTTGTAGCATTTCAAGGATATTATATAAGTGCAATTGTACAGTATGAAATCTTTGATGATTGGCTTCCTTCACTCAGTATAAGCTTTATTCAGATTGTGGTATGTATCAAGAGTTCTTTTTCATTGTTTGCTTCTGTTTTTTTTTTGTTTTATTGCTGAGTTATATGAGTTTATTTAACCATTTACCCACTGAAGGGCACCTATGCTTTTTCTACTACTGGTCAATTGTGAATAAAACTGCTATGAACATTCACATTTAAATTTTCATGTACATGTAACTTTTCATTTCTCTGAAGTAAATGCCCAGGAGTACCACTGTTGGCTCATATGGCAATTTCATGTTTAGTTTTTTTTTATTTTATTTTATGAGAAATTGATACACTCTTTTCCAGAATGGCTAACCATTTTTAAATGCTTATTAGCAATGTGCAAGTGATCTGGATTCTCTGCACCTTCACCCATATTTGATATCATCATTCTTTTTAATTTTAGTCATTCTAAGGTGTATAGTGATACTTCATTGCATTTTCAAGTTTCACTTCTTCTAGTGGATAATGATATTGAATATATTTTTTCTTATTTGTCACCTGAATTTTTTTTCAGTGAGGTATTTCGTCATCTCCTCTTACCATTTCCTAATTGAATCAATAATTTTATATTACTCGAGTTTTGAGGGTTCTTCATACATTCTAGATACATTTCTCTATCACAGAAGCAATTTGAAATATTTTCTCCCAGTCTGTAGCTTGTCTGATCTTCCTATTAACAAGGTCTTCTGCGAGCAAAAGCTTTAAAAAAAAAAAAGTATTAAAGTTGATTTATAATTTTCTGTCAATTTCTTCTGTACAGCAAAATTGTACAGGTTTATTTTTCATTCTTCCTATTCTATTAACTGTGCTTTTGATATCTTTTTGCCCAAACCTGGGAGTCTTTCTTTTTCTTTTTTTCCTTTTGCTTCCTGAGATGCAATAATTTTCATTGTCCTTCCTTCAAGTTTTGTGATTTATTCTTCTGCCAGCTCAAATCTCCCTTTGTATCCATTTAGTGTCCTTTTCAGTGCAATTATTTTATTTTTCAAATCAAAAATTGTCTTTAGGATTTTTTCGGTTTATCTTTATTGATATATCCATTTTTTCATATGTCTTTTTCTTGACTTTATTGACATCTTTATTTCTTTAAGCATTTAAGACAGTTATTTTAAAATCCTTGCCTAGTAGATATTCCATCAGGTCCTTTTCATGGACAGTTTGTTGATTTTATCTTTTTCTATTGAATGAGTCATTTTTTTTTTCCTGTTTCTGTCAGGTCTTACAATTTTTTTTAGCTGAAAACTGAACAAATGAATACAGTCGTGTAGCAGTTCTAAAAATCAGATTCTCCTCCTCCACCATAGTTTGATGTTGTCTGTTTTTGTGGCTGTTTGTGTTTTTTTTTATTTTTTTAAAGTTTTATTGAAGTATTATTGATTTGCATTTTTTAAATTATTACAGCTACCTCTGTATGGAAAATCATGCCAAGATGTAAACTTAAAATCTTCACAGGTAACTTTCTAACTTTTCCTGTATATATATATGCTTTTGATATATTACTTTTCAGTATCTGGCTCCACAAGTAGAATAAGAAAAATGAAGAGGAAGTGTGCTGGCTCTTAAGTACCCCAGGAAGTTAATTCAGCTAGAAGGGGTGGGGCTAGGTACAATCCAGTAGAGTGTAGCAACAGTGGGGTAAGGTGTAGCAACGGTGGGGTAAGATATAACGACTGCCACATTTTGTCTGTATCTCCATTACAAGAAGCAGTATTCATCAATCTGAGTACAGATTCCTGATATTTGGAGAACAGAATCATTTTTGTTCAACCTGTCTTCCTCAAGCTGTATTCAAACTGCTTTCTGGAATGTACACCGAACTACTATGTATGCCATGTGACTCTCAGTAGCACTTAGGGAGCTGCTACTGTGCTGAGACTTTAAATTGGTAGACATTAACTACAGTTTACCATCCAATCCTTTCTTAGAAAGTTTCACACCTTCACTAGACTACAGAATTCCAAAATAGTTACGTCATATAGATTCTACCAGTAAAATTGTCAAGATGGGGAGACAGATTCCTGGTACCCTCTACTGTGTCCTCTTCCCAGAATCCTCTTGCCTGTTGAACATATTTTTTAAACCCATTTTTAGTTTGAGTAGATCAACTACTGTCATTACATTGGTGAAAAACCTGTTTTATATGTCTTATAGAGTATTTGTTACAATTTATTTATTCACATATTATCACCTACCAAAACTGCTGCCTTCTTCATTGTGGTGACCTTAGCTAATTTGTCTTCATAATGCCAGCATCTGTCATGAAGTAGGTGCCAGACAAAAGGCGTTGATCTGAACTTAATGGAAATGAAAAAAGAATGTTTATCATTTACTGCATGACCAACTCCTCACTTTCTAAAACAGATAATCTTAAGAAAAAAAAAATACTTCCGAACTGGTGAGAAAAAGGATTTTATGTAAAAAAGGACATATTCTTTATAATAATTAAAGTAGCCAGTGTAATTATTCCATTTAATATGAATAGCTCATGTGCTCTTTCAGTTTCCTGTGTCATTCCTTGAGCTCATCTCTCGTGTCCATCATGTAGACTATCTTTTCACTGCATATATACAGATTTGTAAATAAATTCTCCATGAAAAAAAAAGAAAGATGAAGATAAATTATACCAAAATAAAATAAATAAAGAGTTGGACAAAGAAGCCTGCAAAAATCTAAGGCAAAGGTGGGTAACTATGCTAAAATATGTCTGTTCAGAAATGTGCACTAATAAGATAGATGCTACCCTTACCAGAGAAGGAGAATCTATAGTTGGAGTTAAACCAGAAGGTGCTGTGTTTGAGGCCTTTGTGGCAAGATGTCCACCTAGTCATGCAGGCACATACTATTCTTTACTCTGGTGCTACAATTAAATCCACAATTGTGCTGGCAGATGACCTCAATACTGGCAGTCCTCTAGGCCCAGCTTTGGAAGCAAAACGCAAATGAATCTCTGCCATAACATGTGGAAAGCAGGCTAAGAAATCTTCTAGGTTATATTTGATTCACCTTAATTTGAGTAATAAACACAATGCCACTTAACTTATAATTTCTAATTATTTATATATGTCAAAAATTTGTGTGGAAGAAACAGGAATGGAATTGCAATAGGAGAGGTGGCTTATTTTAACCAAATAAGAAAATAGGTACTAGACCTTTAAAAAAGTTTGCCAAGATTGTTCAGGTTCTGAGAATGCCACCTTACTGGGTTTATTATTCAAACTGAAGAGCTCATGCTTGAGGTAAGATACTTATTCATCTGCTGCACCTTAATTTGCTTTTTTCTTAATTGAGCCCAGCATGAGGTAAGAATTTATAAGCAATGTATATACTGCCCTTTTTTAACCTTGACTTGTACAATATCTATTCCCCTGGAATCATTTTTTTTTTTTTTTGACCCTCCCAGTTGGGCAGGTTAGGGTGAGGAGTGTAACAGGAATAAATAAAATAAAATAAGCCAACGCTTTAGGGAATAATCGAATCAGACAGAACTTCTCAAGTGAACCTCATTCCCTTCTTAGCTTAGCAAGGTGCAATATACTAAAAAAGGTGGTAAAATTCAGTGGATAGTGCTTGCAGTTCCAATTAAGAAGGAGCAAGGCCACTTATGTGAGGTACAGGCAGGCCTTCAAATTTCTAAAAAAATTGCCTGGTATTCATATGGGTGTAACATAAGAAGGTCCTAATGGTAACATATTCTTAGATTTGATTGTATTTCAGGCTAAACCATGTTATATAATGTTAAACAGAATTTGAACTGAATGTAAATGGCTATTGTGTTGTTATAGTTGTATTACACTATAACTATAATTTAAGGGAAAAAAGGCTTTTCTCTTATAGCCCATAGAATTATAGACAAATGTTTATATTTCTTTTTGTCATCTAAGCCTCTCTCTTTTCTGTTTCCTATAATTGCAAGGTTTAAGGTCAAAATTCTCAGCTAATAACCTCTTATTTTCTGAAAATCCAAACCAAGTCTATGAGTTATTTAAAGACAACTGCCATTCCTTTTAGTTTGAAGACAGTTGATGAAAATATTAAAATGATGAAATGTTAATCATTCATTACTATGTGTGATTTCTGATCAAAATTGATAGAAAATAAGGACTGCATGTATCTTAGAGAATTAGAAGTAGTTAGAAATCTTTTATTTTGTGTTATTTGGTATAGAAATCAATAAATTCTAAGAGCATTCTGAGAAAGAGTGGGGTTTTAATAAAAGTAAATATGGTTAAATCCGAAAATATAAGGGCAAAAAACCCTCAAGATTTATGTTAGTTTCCTTCTTTAGATAATTAAAAGTGATATTAAAACATTATTAAATTTATTACAGTTTTTAAAGAAAAAAAGTACTTAAATAAACCCTGCATTTGTGAAATAAAAACTGATGAGGTATAACAGTTCAGCGTGTCCTTTCAGTTGGTAGATTCACATACACATACGTGGTGACTTTTTTAACACAAAATTACATGACTGATTCCTTCTCACCTATTCATTATTTAGTGATGCTAGCCTTAGCTTTAGAACTAAAATCAACCCATTTAATGAAATGCTTACTTAAATACCAAAGCCATTATTACTTATGTAACAGTTTGGAAATACTGCATTACACTTGGAAAATGCCCAGCATCAATGAATCAATTTTCTATCTGCTTTGTAAAAACAACTTCTGCTTTATTGCTTTTTGGAAACAGTATTGAAGCACTACTTCTCAAAAGCCATTAAAGAGAACCTGTGACACAAAATATAAGACTTCTAACTAAACTACATCATTTCTCAATTTCTTTTGAATACCTATGGCATAATGAAAACTGATTAGACAATTCTTATGTTAATATTCTCATTATGACATCTGATAGCCTCAAATTAAAAAGTTGATTTGTAAACTGAGATGATGGTACAACTAAACAATCAGAATTATAAAGTCTTGTACTGAGTAATCTAAAATTTAATTGGTCAAATAAAGTAGCATTTAGTTCTGGAAAATGTGTAAGTTTGTCTATAATTAGAATAATTAACATAAAGATGATTCTTATATAGCAGCAACACATTAAATATTTAATCATGGGGAAAGGAAACAGTTTCAAACTGGTATTTGAAGGGAAAATTCTTTGGGGAGTTCTTTAAGGTTTCCTTTTTTAATAGTTCCTTTAGGACATAGATGCCAATTTCATACTGTTAATATTGCAAAAGTTATAGCAGGGAAATAAAAGACCACTGCTCTTTTATTTTCTAAAAGAGCAACATAGATATTAGGAAAGTATGGGCCTGTTAAAAATACACTAGTCCTGTTATTTTTTCTAATATTCACTGTGGTTGAAGAAATATGTTTTAACCAGAAATAAAAGTATTATGTTTAAATTATATTTTATCATGTATTGTGTTTTCTAAAACTTTGCAAAAATAATCAAGCTTGTGATGAGTCCTTTCATTGCCACTGGAGCAGAGGCAGAAAGATTCCAAATAAATCAGCTGTGTGGGTCTGTGTAGCATGTTAAGCATAGGCATGCTGCAAGAATTAGAATTAGTGTCAGTCTTATTTAAAAGCTTCCTTGTTCATCTTTGCAACTCTAGATTGTTAGCCAAGATTAAATCATGAATCTTCTCAACACTCTTGTGAAATAGTTTCAGGAGAAGAAAAGTAGAGAAAGGTGGGAGACTAACTGTACTGTTGTATTAAGTGTATTTAAATTAAAAAAAGAAATAAAACCAAATATTATACAAATACAATTATTTCCTGTGATAACTAACATGATAAAGGCTAATTCCAGACCAAAGCTTTGGTCCAAATAAAAATAAAATTTAAAAATATATATCTAGGAGTTCCCATCATGGCTCAGGAGAAATGAATCTGACTAGTTAGTATCCATAATGATGCAGGTTTGATCCCTGGCCTCGTTCAGTGGGTTAAGGATCCGGCACTGCCATGAGCTGTGATGTAGGTCGAAGACGCAGCTAGGATCTGGTGTTGCTGTGGCTGTGGTGCAGGCCAGCAACTGCAGCTCCAATTTGGGGAACTTCCATATGCCATGGGTGTATACCCATGGCATATGGAAGTTCCTAATATATATGTACTAGGGCTACATATATATTAGGGCTATATATAAATAAAATATATATATAATATATATAATACATAATATAATATAATATAATATAATATATAATATGTAATATATAATATATGATATTATATATAATAATAAATATAATACATATTATACATATTATATTTATATATAATATGTATTATATATATTATGCATATATTATATATATTATATATATAAACTATATATAATATATTATATATAATAAATAATATAATAATATACATAATAATATATAATATAATGACATATAATATATATAATATACATATAATATATAAAATATTGTATATATAATGTATAATATAATAATATATAATAATATATAACACAATAATATATATAATATATTATATAATAATAATATAATATATTATACAATTATTTCCTGTGATAACTAACATGATAGAGGCTAATTCCAGACCAAAGCTTATAATATTATAATATATATAATATTATATATATTATACATATATTATATATGTATAATATATATATATGTATAATATATATATGAGAGCTATATATAAATATCCGTAACTGGTTGGATTAGAAATTTTTTTCTAAGTAGGGGATAATTTCCTATCAAGTAAGATGTAAAATAATGGATTTTTTAAAAAACTCTTTTGGTTGGGGTATGCCCAGGAAAATGATTTCAATAATTCACAAGTCAATGTAATGCAGAGACTTTGTTATACTGAACTTAAACCCAGAACAGATTACCTTGAGATAACCCATTAATCAACAAAAGAAACACATGGCCACTACACGGCTGGAGGAAAAACTGAATTAGTTAATATTACCAGTATTCAGGAGTAAGAGTCATTCAACAAAAGCTGAGTCCCAAGCCAGTCTGCTTATGAGAAATGGACCAAGAGAAGACACAGAGCCTTTAACATCCTGCCAAAGCCTCTAGTACACAGTCAGAAATCAACTATTGCAGGACAGTCTTTAGGATTCAGCACACTATTAAAATACAACAGTGGTGGGTAACGGTGCGAGGGAATACAAGAACAAACAGACATATCTTTCCATGACACACTATCAAGATGAACTATGTCAGTGATGTTTAACATCTTAAAACTGTTATACAGGGGGGGAAAAATCATAAATTCTACTGCTTCATATATGGAGAAATAAGGATATCAAAAAAAGGTAAATACATGGACAACTATAAAAGCTAATATTATTGTAACGATGGTTTTTAACTGTACTTTTTTTCTACATGATTTAAAAAACCAATGCACTTAAAGAACAGAAAACCATTATTAGTATAAAAGGTAACATTGCTGTTACTTTGGTTTGTAAGTACAAGTGTTGTTTTCTACATAATTTAAGGGACTAATGAATTTAAAATAATTATTAGGTTACATTTTAGGGCACACAGCATATAAAGATGTAATTTTGTGACATCAACAACCAAGACGGGTAAGAATGGAACTTTCTTTTACAGTTTGTATTATGTTCAGTTTGTTACTAAAGTTAACTTGGTATTATTTCAAATTAAAATGTTATCACTTTAGGATATTAATTAAATATAATCTACATGGTAACCCAAAGAAAATAGCAATAGAATATATACCAAAGGAAAATGAGAACTAAATATTTCACTACAAAGAAATCAACTAAACCTAAAAGAAGATAGTAATTAAAGGAGGGCGGGCATAAGGCGTATTAAACAGAACAATGAATAAGTTGTTCTTTACCAATATTTTTTAAATTAATTAATTAAATAATTAATTTTGATTTTTTAGGGCTGCAGTCACTGCATTTGGAAGTTGCCAGGCCAGGGGTCAAATTGAAGTTGCAGCTGCTGGCTTATACCACAGCCACAGCAACACCAGATCTGAGCTACGTCTGTGACCTACACCACAGCTCAGAGCAACACTGGATCCTTAACCCACTGAGCAAGGCCAGGGATCCCATCTGCATCCTCATGGATACAGGCTGGTTTCCAGTGAGCCACAAGGGGAATATGAACAATGATTTTAAATGTAAATGAATTAAGCTCTCCAATCAAAAGACACAGATTGCCAGAGTGGGTAAAATCACATGATCCAACTGTATGCTGTCTAAAATCAACTCCTTTCAGATAATAACATAAAAAGACTGAAAGTGAACGGATAGAAGAGGGCATTTCCTACAAATAGGAACTAAAAGAGAGCAGGGTTGGCTATACTAGTATTCAAAAAGTAGACTTTTTTTTTTTTTATTTTTTGGCTGTGCCCACAGCATGCAAAAGTTTCTAGGCCAGGGATCAAACCCAAGCCACAGAAGTAATTATGCCAAATCCTTCACCAGTAGGCCACCATAGAACTCCTAAACAAGTAGACTTTAAATCAAAAAGGCTTACAGGAGACAAAGAAAGACTTCACATATTGATAAAATTTCATTACAGCAAGATGATATAAACACAGTAATGACAGATGAACATCATAGTCATGGTGACTGAAAACTTTTCAGCTAAGATCATGAGCAAGACAAAGATGTTTGCTTCTACCTCTTCTATTTAACATAGGACTTGAAGTTCTAGCTAGAAAAATTAGGCAAAAAAAGAGAAGTAGAAGGCATCCAAATTGGGAATGAAAATATAAAATTATCTCTGTAGACGGTATATTATATTTAGAAAACTCTAAGAACTTTTTAAAAAATGTTGGATCTAATAAATGAATTTAAGAAAGTAGCGAGATACAAAGGGAACACATAAAAATTAGTTGCATTTCTATGTGTAAAAAAATAAGCAATCTGAAAAGGAAATTGCATAAACAGTTCCATTTACAAAAGAAAGAGGCTCACAGACTTTGAAAACAAATTTATGGTTGCCTAAGGGGACAGGTGGTGGGGAAGAATGTACTTAGGGTTTGGCATTGGCACATGAACTGTGGTATATGGAATGCCTGGCCAGCAGGGACCTGCTGTGTAGCACAGGGAACTCTACCCTATATTTTGTAATTTTCTAAATGGGAAAAGAAAAAAGCATGGATGTGTGTATATGTGTAACTGAATAACTTGGTTGTATAGCAGAAATTATCAAAACTATATAATAAATCAACTATAATAAAACTAAAAAGTGAAAAAAGAAGTCACACATAAAAAAAGAATCAATCCTCATCTTTTATTTACTTATTTATTTTCTTTTTTGGCCACCCCGTGGCATATGGAGTTCCTGGGCCATGGTTCAGATTCAAGCCGCAGTTGCAACCTAATGGCAAGTGCAGCAATGCTGGATCCTTAACCTGCTGTGCTGGGCTAGTGATAGAACCCGAGTCCCAGCACTCCCAAGACACAGCAGGAACTCCAATCTTCACCTTTTACAAAGGATGCAGCAAAAATTATCACAACCTTGTAAATAAACTACATGTCAATAAAACTTTAAAAAATAAAATGAAATACTAAAATACAAGAAAAGAGAAAAAAAGGGAGTAAAGGACTTCCAGTTGTGGTGCAACAGGATCTGTGGCATAACTGCAGTGCCAGGACATAGGTTCAATCCCCACCCTGGCATAGCAGGTTAAAGGATTCAGCCTGGCCCAGGAATTTTATATGCCACAGGGTGGCCAAAAATGAAATAAAATGAAATGAAATAAATAAATATAAATATAAAAGAGTAAAGTACCAATACATGCTAATATTATTTCTTGTTGATGATGTAACGTATTTCTGCAAACTTAGTGGCTTAAAATAACAGAAATTAGCTACCTTACAGTTTATAGAGGTTAAAAGTCTGAAATGTATCTTACCAGATTAAAATTCACAGGACTACTGATGTTCCTTTCTGAAGACTCTAGCAGAAAATCTGTTTTTCTGCCTTTTCCAGCTTCCAGAGACTGTTTACATCCCTTGACTTACTATCCCCTTCCACATGGCCAACAATATCTTTTTTACATCTCATCACTCTGACTTTTCTGCCTTTCCCTTCCACAGTTAAGAACCCTTGTGCTTAACACTGGAGCTATTAGGGAATACAAAATAATCTCTTTATTTTAAGGATAGTTGATTAGTAAATTTAATTCTATCTGCTATCCTAACTCTCCTTTTCCACATAACAAGATAAACACAGGTTCTAGGGATTAGGATATCAGTATCTTTGTGAGGCATTTATTCTGCAGGCCACAATGATATAACATGGATGAACCTGAAAAGGATTAAGTCAAGTGAAATAAACCATACGCAGAAGCCTACTTGTACTATTCCATTTATATGAAATATTTAGCAAAGGAAAATTTGTAGATGTAGAAAGCAGATCAGTGGTTTCCTGAGGATAGGAGTATGGGTGGAAATTAACCACTAACAGAAATGAAGGAACATTTTTAGGTTATTAAAATGTTCTAAAACTGCACGATTCTATTTGTTTACCTTAACAATTTGTCTAATTGCAATTGGTATACTTTGTAGTTTGTAATTTATACCTCAAATGAGCTGTTAAAAAATAGAGGTTCATATTTCAGGGGACAGAAATTTGTTTTAAAGGAATAATGAATAGACCTTAGCTATAAGAAGGCCTTTTAATTAATTAATTACTTAATCTCTATTTTTTTAGTTTTATTGAAGTATAGTTGATTTACAAGGTTGTGATAATTTCTGCTTACAACAAAGTGATTCAGTTAGGAATGTACACATATATATTCTCTTTTGGATTCTTTTCATACATATATTATTACAGAATATTGGGTAGAGTTCTCTGTGCAATACAGCAAGTCCCTGTTGGGCAATCATTCTATATACTACAGTGTGCATATGCCAATACCAAACCCCCCAGTTCATCTCTCTCCACTCCCGCCCCCTTTGGTAACCATAAAATTTTCAAAGTCTGTGAGTCTGTTTCTATTCTGCAAATAAGTTTATTTTGTATCCTTTTTTTAGATTCCACATATAAGTGATATCATAAGATATTTGTCCTTCACTGTCTAAAAAGAAGCCCTATTTAAATAGGCCTTCCCTGTGAGAAAGTTATTAGTGAAAGATATGAAAGAAAAAATGTAGATTGAGTCTAATATATGTTAAGGCATAGTTCCAATACTATATATAAAATAAGGCTTATTTTTATTAATAAACTATATTTGCCTGTTTATAAATGTTGAAAGGAAAATTTTCTTATTGATCCATAATGAAAGAATAATCTCTTGCCCTAGCTCTGAAAAGTAAATCATTTAACAAAGCAAGAAAAGTTGCTTAAGACTACATTATGCCAAAGATTTCCACTTCCAGAAAATAACGATGATGACATTTAATCTGTGAATATTTATGTTGAAATTTGTTGTAGTATTTTAAGGAATTTGCTTCTAAAATTCTTCAATATGGAATAATAATAAGTAGGCAAGTGGGAAACTGTGGACATAGTGATCAGGCTAAACAAATGAATATAATGTAAAGTGTCTTTATTCACACACAGTTTACTGTACTTAGTATCATGTATGACAAATTCCAATATACTTTTCTGTAATCTAAATTATTTTTTAAAAGTCAACTTCTATTCTACATTTTCCCTCTCTCTCTGGATCTTTTTTTTTTTTTTTAAGCGAAGTGTATGTGTGTGGGCATGTGTCACTATCATCCTTTCAACAAAACACAAATCCCCAGAGAATTTATTTAGCCCTTGGTAATTTACAACCATCCAAAAAACTCCAAAGCAGCAATCCACTCTTCTAAGAGGTTACTCCAGTGATGGCCACTGGAGGTTCTCCAAGCCATTTAGGCTAGCAGAGAGCAGAAGGCTAGCTCTCCAAGGACCTGAAAACTCTCCTTAAGAACAGAGAATGTTGGCTGAACAATCATTATCTGGAAAGTTCTGACACAGCCCATGCAGTCCTCCTTTGATTTCACTCCCAGTCATCATGTACAGAACTCAGATACATCCCACAGGCAAGGCAGTCAATGCACCAGTAATCCAGCAACTAGCAAAAGGAATCTGGCCATGATTTGTGGATAGTCACTATTTTAAATCTTCCTTCTTTTTTCCCTATAACATCTGGGAGTCTCTGTGGCAAAATGTACACTCTTTTACCACATGTAGAATATAAAACATATACAAGCAATATTCCAATATAGCAAGGGGGGTACTATTTTGAAATTTCAAATGTATCATCAGTGTGTATTTACCAAGTCATGTCCTTGTTCTCTTACTGGAGAACATTTACCTTTGAAAGTGACCTTTGGCAGTTACAATTAATCATTTGAAGGAGAATATAAAATGCAATAATGAATTTAACTGTAGTTATTTCAAACTGGCTCAGTTACAAGATAAACTAGGAAAAACATCAGAAAGATTTTTTTGGCCTTTCTTTTTTCTTAACTAGTTAGGGAAATGGGTTTTATATTTTAATAAAGACTGCTAGCATTTTCTACTTTTTATAGAAATACATAAGGTTAAGGAACTCATTTGTTCTTACACTATAAAAATACAAAAATAAATAAATAAAATTATTCAAGCTCATAGCTAATTTCCAAATGATTGCAAACTGAATGCCAAAATAAGGAGGTAACTCTTCACATAAAAAGGCTAATCATGGTTAATTGTTTTCTTATTCCTTTTGATGATAATAGCCATTATAAACTCATTTGAAGTATGTAGATTTAATATGCAATTACCATAAGACAGCATTCCAAAACTCAAACAGAAGACTAAGATAGCATTGAGCACTGTTTATTGGTGAGGCTGCCAACCGGTTTCATTTTCAAAGGAAAAATAAGTGTGTAACTGTAGTCTGATCTTGTTTCTATGCACATATTTCCTCTTTATGTGTGCTGATATAATGACTATATCTAAATCAACCTGTTTACTGTTGCACAAAGCAGTAGGTGGCTATCACTATTGTCTGAAAATTTCTGAAGAAATGGTCCTCAATTCACAAAGTATTTAATTCCAGATAATTTTTTTTTCCTGGTAGGTGAAAAGTGTCATTATCTGAACGTAAAAATGCATACAGTCTTCTCCAGATCAAGCTCAGAGGACTTGCTGTACATTAAACTTCTAGCAGAAATATGTGCTTAGCTCTTTACACAAGAAGTTGAGAATTCTTCTGTATAAGATTTAAAATGAAGTTATAGTGTTAACTTTTGACCTTCATCTAGGTTAGTCCTGAAAAAAGAGCTTGTCTTAACACATTTAAACTACAGAATCTGTAGGTTTTAAAATGTTATTGGGAGGATAAGTGATTATAGAATTCTATGAAAGAGAGTGTCAACTCTCCCACAGAGTAGTCATCTTTTCATTAAGGCTTTTCTTAGAAATAACAAGATAGGTCTATGCCACTGTTTCCTTATGTTTGAAGAACATGCTATTCAAACCTATTGCCTCTCTCCTTTGTCACTCTTACCAGGCAGCCTGTACTCCTTGGCCAGTCATTTCAGTGATTCTCTTCTTACAGAAAACTTTCTCTACGGAAAATGTACTCTAGTTCTCCCTTTGAACCCAATAGTTTCCATTGACCTAATTCCCTCCCAAACTTCTCTTCTCTCATTCGTCACCAAACTTCTTGAAATGATGATCTTAAAGTATCCCTTGAATGAAAATTAATCTCAATCTCTTCTCCTCTTATTTTAATATTTATTTCCAGTTGTTTCCTGGAAAACACTATATTTGGTTTCTCTGCAACTGCAGACTAATTAACACCAACACTCAGCTCAAGTTCCTTCACTCATTGTGTTCTGCATATACTCAGTGTGATGCAGCCACAGAGGGAAACACCAAGATAGTTGCAGACACTTTTTTTGACACTCTTGAATTGCAGAACTAACCAATAATTCTCTATGTTACTGTAACTAAAAGACATGCTCATCTCATTTATTGCAGTTTTAATGCCAGTTACAAGTAACTGAACTAAATCCCTAACCGCTATACTACTGATACACAAATCAAAATTTATTTCAAGAAAAAAATACTGTTTAACATAAGGCAATGTGAAAACAATAAAGTGAGGGTGTATCCTGTTTACACAACAGTCACTTGGCAAATATTTTTTGTGACAGCAAACTGGAAATACTAATGAAGAATTATTTGTTTCTAAAATAGTGTTATGATTTTTGATGCTATCTGAAATAACTCAGGTTGTTTGTGTGCACAGTTATGATTATTCAACTACTTCCACTCTATTGGGAAAAATGTTGTCATTTAACAACGTATTTTTCATAAAAATTACTATATGTTTGAAATCCATTAAATTCAACTTTAATGAAAATCTAAATATGAAATAACTCTCATCCAGATGTTCAGTCTATATATATACAATTGAATTGTTTCAGTTTTCAGAAGTGGCACTAATTACTTCTCTTCTGGAATAGAGATGTGGCATAAACAAGATACATATTAAACTACACGTGACAGATACTCATAGTTTATGAGGAAAATGTTGTCTCTCTCTCCAATTATGTAATTTTGTCTTTTGTGTTTTGTTGTCTAATGCTCTCATCTGTAGATTTATCTCCTAGTGTTAGATCCTGATACATTTTTATTCACGCCCTTGGGAGTTCCCTGGATGAAATTTGAAACTGGCTCCAGGGAGACCAAAGAAAGAGACAGAGCACTCTGGATTGGTGGGTGGCAGGTTTAATAAGCAAGGGGATTTATATACTAAGCTTGTCCTGGGTGGTCTCAAGACAAGTAGATCTCTGTACCTGTATACCAGAATCTTAAAGTTTATACAAAGACCTTAATGGGATTCACTTATGTATTTAGTCTGGAGAGTCTCGAAATCATATCTTTCTCTCAAGGCTGTGCCCTTTAAAGCTATCCTAGTGTGGGAACAGTGGACAGAACATACATTCCAAGGATAGAGGTAAGGGTAAGGAGCCTCCCCAGTTGCCCAGGTCCAGCTTGCAGGTCAACTAGCATTCATATTCTCTCAATGCTTTGCTTCACTTTACCAATACAGAGTATAGTCACTGAAGCAACAACCATCTATTCTCAAGAATATTAATACTGCAACTTTAGGTAGTTGTGGTTTCTGTGTCATCATGAATTAATGGAGATAGCGAGAGATTCGATATTTACGGGTTAGCCTATACACAATAGTTCTAGCCTGATCAAGGAAATAAACTATGGAGGACTGTATGGCTTACTTAAATTCACTGAGGTCAAATAGTGTATGACATAGTCCACAGCTTCATTCTGTTGACAAACCAAGCCTTTTCTGGTTATACTCCTTTAAGGTAACTCCCAATTCATCCTATAATCTATGTTTAATTCAAATTATGCTTTTATATAAGCTCAATAGTCCGACAATATTCTGAGTCCGGTAGAGGTTTACTTATGACAGGGATCATTAGACAGTTTTCTGGAAAGGGTCAGATAATAAATATTTTAGACTTTGTGGGGCATACAGCCTCAGTAACAACTTAAATCTGCCACTGTAGCAAGGGAATAGCCATAGATAACATATAAATAAATGGAATATCTATATTTTATTAAATGCTATAGTTGTTGGGTCAGATTTGAACAGGGGGCCTATAGTTTGCAGATCTCTAAACTAGGAGAAGCTACTGACATGATACTTGCATTAAACCCAGAAATTTCTTTCCTATTTGGGTATAATAATTAAATTTCTATGATGATTGTCAATTTATCTCGACTTTTTTCTAATAAGTCAAGATGGCTTATTTATTGATTTACTGCAAATAGGTATTGTCCATTTAGCTATTAAGCCCTACTGTATTTTTTACATTTCTATAACAAGTTTTTACTACTATAAATCAATCATCAGGAGGAACTTCTATAAATCCAAATATGTATCCTGTCAAGTATCATTTGGCCATCATCTACCTCTTTTTAGACTTAAACCTGAGGATATTTTAACAGAATTCTCCAGTTAAAAAGTCAAAAAATATGCTTTTATCTTAAACAGTTCACAATATGTATTGTGGTAGGTTTCAATATGAAAGCGTCTAAATCCCTGATAGAAGATAGGGTAGAAGGTCAGCAGAGAAGTCTAGTTAAAGAAATAGGGCAAATGATTTGCATGCTAAAGAGTATGAAGGGAAGAGGCAGTATCTGTCCCAGATAGGCACTGGTAATGAACTGTTTCTTTCCTATCATCTTCTCTAGCACTGTAATCAACAGAATAAGGTGAATTCATAAAAAAAAAAATCAAAGTCACAGAGCAAAGAAGTGTTAAAACTATTGTTCATCTGAGGTGTTTCCCTGCATTTATAGAACACAACTCTAGAGTAGACATAAAAATAAAATCAAAGGAATGGGCTTTCTTGCTTATAAGCATAATTTGCAAAATTTACTTCACCTAAACCCCAAGGAAATCACTGCAGATTCTCAAGAAATGAAACCCATGGGTGACCATTAGCAGCTTAACAATTACAAATATATATGGTTAAAGTCATTCCACTTATAAGAAGAATAGAGTAGAAATGCTATATTTAATAATGAACTCATCACAATAATAGAAAGTGTGAACTGCGTAATACAGTAAGTTAAGAATGAAGTGAAAATATTCAGTAGAAGATGCAGTTATTTGGGTTATGTTCTCTTTTGGATCAAAGATGATGATTCTCATATGATTTACCAACAACTTTTCTAAACTCATAAACAACCAAAAAAGGAAACTAGAATTGGAAATTTTATCACATTTGTAAATGATAAAAACTTCACATTAGTTTTACAGCAGAAATAGCAAGATGATCATGAGACAGTCTGATGAAATGATCATCAAATTCCCAAGTATCTGGAATTCTTTGCATGTAATTAAGTTGGTAGAAAGAATAAAATCTTACTTCTAATAAAAGGGGGAAAAATTCCAGCGATGAAAATATGACAAATTCAAATATCACTTTGATAAAGTTATAATATGGCAAAGTATATTAGTTTTGTTACAAATGACAGAAATCCTATTTTAAAGGCAAAAGAAAAATTTGTATATTCAGGGAATCCAATAAAGTATAAACAAAAACAACATCAAACACATTATGAAACAAAAAGAAATGCAACTGGATCTCAGAATGGGTTGGAAGGAAGATCCTCAAAACTGCCAGTTCATTCTCTGTGGTAGCTGCAGTATTTCAACACATAAATATTTTTTTTCTTTTGAAGTGTTAACATAGAATTTTAATAATCTACCCAACTTTTATTCTCTTTCTTACTTGTTAGCAATCCGGCTTCTCTTTTGCACAGCCAAGAATATCAGGAGAAACTGCTTTATTCTCAACCCTAGGAAATTAATTCTGATTGGCCTTAAGCCAAATATGTTGGAATTAATTCCCTTGACAGTTGTTAGTTTAGGCATGGGACTAGTATATAATTCTAGATAATGTGATGAAAAACTGGCTGGGTTTTCTAGAAAGTTTTCCTTGCCTTTAAAGTTGGAAAGAAACTGAGGAAAATGATTTGTTTCTGTTTCTGAATAGCATAATTTCTGAATAAGCTATCCTTACTGGTACAACCACTTTATGGCAAGCCCAAAGCTGAAGCCAAGGCAAGAATAACAGAAGGGAGCAATTGTGAAGATATTACTTAGTTGCTGAATTAATATACCTTAGGGCTGCACTGTTTTGAATTAATGCATTGTACAATAATGGATTTTATGGTTATTTAAATCCTTTGAATTTAATTTTCTGTTATTATCTGCTGAAAACTTCCTAAATAATATTGGGAAACACATTGCCATTGATATATCTTAGGATGTAACTCCTGTTACTGGTGAAATACTAACTGACAGAATATTTCATGTTGAGTTCCAGTGTCCTGGGTTAGAGCTCTAGTTATCTTAGATGAAAAATCTTGGGCCAATCCTTTGTGGATTTCTTGTTGAGTAGAATTAACTAAGAACATGGCACTCTTTGTGGGAATGAAATACATGGAGCTGGGAGAAAGCAATTCCAAGAAGAGATACATTATTTCTAGATGAAAAGAAGGAAAGACTTCTCTGCATACAAAGTGAAAGCAGTAATGTGTGTTTAATAGAAAGACATAATGCATACAGAAAGCAAGACTGTCATACAGTAAGAGTGAGAGGCATATGTGTTAGGCATAAATGTTAACTTGTAGAAACACAATGGATAAAACTATTGAATTTTGGGAAAAAGTGTAGAGATATGCTAGACTTCATGGAGAATGAGACTTAACTAGAAAAAAACCACACAAATAAGGAAAGGAAAGCAAATATTAGTATTTTTTAAAATGACAGTGAAAGTCTCTGTCAAGTTGGCCTACATATTACCCAGGTAATTAAACTTTCACATTGTTATGCTAATGGTATTATTTTTAAAGTGCAAATTAAATAAACAGTAAGGTAATTAAAGAAAGACTATAGTATTCTAAACAGTCTCTCTTTGGTAAAGAATTAAGATGAAATTTTCAAGGATTATATGCCTCAGAGAAAAGATGATGTTACAAAGGTTAATAATTTGAACTTACTGTAAGGAATGAACCTGTGTTAGGAGGGAGCTTTGGAGTCCCCTGAGCTTCTGCTTCTCTTCTGGCCTCTATGAAAACAATTATGTATTGAATTATGTTCCCTTTAAGAGATAGGTTGACGTTCTAATCCAGGAATTTGAAATGTGACCTTATTTAGAAATAGGGTATTTAAAATCAAGCTAAATGAGGTCATTAGGGTGCGCCCTAATTCAATATAAATGGACACAGAAACAGACATGCATACAAAGAGAAAGCCATGTGAATATGAAGACAGAAATTGGCATAATGCTTTTAAAGCCAAGGAACAACAAAGATGGTCAGCAAACCCACTATAAGCTACAAAAGAGTCATGGAAAAGATTCTCTTTCAAAGTTATCAGAAAAAAACAAAGCTGCCAATACCCAGATTTTTAATTGTAGCCTCTAGAAATGAGTCAATATTTTCTTTTATTTCAGCCCCGCAGTTTGTAGTGCTCGGTTACTAAAGCCCTGGCAACCTGATAGTTACATATGAGTGTTATTTTGCCTGTTTTATTCATTCACATCACTGCCTGGAAGGATCCATGGGTTGGGAAAAGGTTGATGTTCACCATGCTGATATTCTTATACAGTCTCGATTGATGATTGCTCTTCCTGTCCTTTACTTCATGGGTAAAACAGGGACTCAATATACTTTTGATTTTAGTTTTAGTTCTCACTAGCTCTTCAATATTGAGTAAATTATTTAAAATGCTGGGTATTGGTTTTCCTATTTATAAATTATAAATTGGAAAGATAAAAAGATTCTTAATGTAGTGGGTATACTAGGTTAATCTGGGTCACTTTTTAAAAATACACATGCTTGGGCCTCATCTCTCATGAATCCAAATCAATAGTTGGAACCTAGTCATTCATATTTTAAAAGGATCTGGAGTTAAATGTGATGCCAACCCTTCAATGATGGCCGGGGCATTTAATATCATAAATTGCTCTGAGCTCTCATTTTATTCTTTCTATGATAATGGTACTGTGGCTACTATGTCACAAGTGATACAGGCAGTGCTAAAAGTCAAATAGCTCAAAAAAAAAAAAAAAGCCCCTGCAATTATCTGCAATAAATATTTGGGTAAATAGGAATTGTAAACAGCCCTATACCGAAGAGCATAGATCTAGTACAATGACCTAGAAAGCTATATTCTCAGTTTGTAGCAGTAGCTAAAATTCATGGTTCTTATATTTCTTAATATTTTTCTTCCATAATTTACTAGCAAGAGGATGCTTGTTATTCTGTGACAGTGACAATTTAATATAGTATTGATATTATCTTCTAATTACCCAGATTTCTTTTGTACAATCATATATTAAAAGCAGCAAGTTTATAAAAATCTTAGCTTGACAAATATCTTATGACTTCGTTCTTTAAATGCTGAGGGCTACAAAATAGAATTTAGTACATATGAGCTCCTAGGAGCTATTTACCACTTTAACATTTAACAAGCCATACATTAACATTTAAAAAGTCATAAAAAAATTTACATCTATAAGCAATTTTACTTAATAGATTAGCAATATGCACTCTGTGCAATAGAAGGGGAAGAGCACTAATAAAATGTATACTGAACTCAGTAAAAGTAATTTATACAACTAGTTCTCAGTTGATGATTAGAGGGCAAGTTATAGGTTATACATAATGGTTTCATCTGTCCCTAACAAATGGTGCTTGCTACACTGCCCCCAATAATTAGGAGTGATGCTCTGCTTAGAGGCAAAGGAATGTACAAAGTGGCCTTTCAAAATCCTTTTGAAAGGACCATGATAGATTTCAAAGCAACATCTAGTAAATGGTATAGCAAGACACAGATATGAGAGTTGAAACCATTTCAGATAGAAGTAATTGGGAGATAGTCCTTTTTTAAAAAATATATATATTTTGCATACCTTCTCAAAATACAAGATAAGCAAATCAACAGTTTTTTTAGTGACAACAGGACATAGAGGAAAAAAAATCTTTGAATAAATAAAGTACTGAGAATAAAACAAACTCGTCCTACACAGTTTATATCTTTCTTTCCTCTTTGAAAATTAGAAATTTTCATGTCATGGAAAAGTAGAATAATATTTAACAGCAAATTTCATCGCATAGTTTTCCAGCATACAAATTCCACTTTGAGAATTTTGTGTCATTTTTATGGGGACTGATTACAAAAGACAAATATAGAATCTGAAATTGAAAATGGAGATAAAGCAGATGGCAATAAATCAGTGTAGATTTTTATAAGAAAAATTTAGGAAAGAAAAAAGTGATAAGATAAAAATATTCTTAAGTTTTACCTGTATTCTCTGGTGCTGAATGAAAGAAAATTAGGAAGACAAACCAACAGTGAACAAGTCTCACAATCAGAAAAACCTTAGTTCCTGAGTGAAGAACTAGACTCCAGGGGATGGGGAGAGTGCTTTTTAAAATGTTTATTGCCTTCGATAAAATACATTGCTAACTGTCTTCTGATAGAGTAGTGGATTGATTATCAGACACAAACTACTGAGGTTTCATGACTAGAAAAAAAATAAAATTATTATTAAGATATAAAAATTGCCCTAATGTTGTCTTTGTTAATTTGTTATTTTATTTTAGCATAATTAGATAACACATATTGTTAATGGCCTTTATTTGTTTACTCTCAACTTGAGTTCCCACAGAAGTTTTTCCCTAGAGAAATATTTCAGCAAATAAATAGAAATAGTTTTATTGTACTGATGATGATAAACGTAATCAATGCTTTTTATAAAGCATTCAAAAGTAAACTGTAACTCTCCCAAATTGATGAGAATGCAAAATGGAACATCTAACTTTGGAAAGAATTTTGGTAGTTCCCATCAGCGAAAATGATTCTGACTAATATCTATGAGGATGCAGGTTAGATCCTGGTCTTGCTCAGTGGGTTAAGGATCCAGCGTTGCTGTGAGCTGTGGTGTAGGTTGCAGATGTGGCTCAGATCTGGCGATGCTGTTGCTGTGGTGTAGGCCAGCAGCTACAGCTCTGATTCAACCCCTACCCCGAGAACTTGTATATGCTACAAGCACAGCCCTAAAAAGGCAAAAAAAAAAAAAAAAAAAGAAAAGAAAAGTGTTTTGCAGGGTTTTTTTCATTTAAATTTTTTTCATTTAAATTTAAATTTAAATTTCATTTCATTTAAATTTCATTTAAATTTAAATTTTCATTTAAATTTAGGTGTATACTTACCATATAATATAGACATTCTACTCCGAAGTATTAATTGAAGATAAATGAAATGGCTCCCTACAAAATAATTTTTATATAGGACTGTGTATAGCAGCTTTATTTATCAAAGTCTCAAACTGGAAACAACTCAACGTCCATCCACTATTGAAAAAATAAACAAGTTGTATTACAGCCATACAATGGAATAATATTCAGCAGTAAGAGGGAATAAACTATTTACACATGCCAAAATATAAATCAATCTCAAAAGCATTTTGCTAAATGAAAATGTAAAAAGGCTGCATATGCTATGATTGCATTTATGTGACATTCAGGAAAAGACAACATCAAGTGGGATCATGTTCTATATTCTACTTTATAATCTTTAAATTAAAAAATATATAGTGCACCTTTACAATAATAAAAACAAAAGCGCTTTGACAGCATAGTATTTCAGAGATGTAGCTTAATTTACTTATTTAAATAATCTATTAACTTATTTAATTTGCTTGCAAATTTTCTAACCATGAGTGAATATTCTCATATATACAATATCTATACGCACCATATAGACTTGTATGATAATTTTTTAGTATATAAAGTCCTGCATATTAGCTTTCAGATTTTAGGTTGAGACACATTGAAATTTTTGATAAAATATTCCAAATGGTTCTTCACAAAAATTGTACAAAGTACATTTCCACCAATATCTGAAGCTATTAATTTCTATACCTCTCTTAGAGAACATTAGCTATTATCACTAGAACATCTTTTAAAAGAGTAAGTTCCCTAACTAATAATTCTACATTTGCATGCAAAAATCTGCTTGTGGAAAAGCCCTTTACATAATGTCCAAAGAGTTCACAATTGAATGCAAAGTAATATTTTTTTCATTGCACCCCTAGAATTCAGTGATCAATATTTTTTAGAAATTTAAAATATTTGAAAATGGTTCCTTCACTTATCTGAGTCAGTTATTCTTCAGATTCACTTTCTAATGCCTTGGCATTGACCTCCATGAACTTCCACATTTGGGCTACCTTCCTTTCTGGTTTCCAAATGGGACTATATAATGGCACACACAGTTGTCCTAAAAGCAGGGAAGGGAAATCAGGGTAATTGCATTTTCGATGTTTTACTGTCAGCTCCCAGTTTAAACAATGTATCCTTCCACCAACCATCAGCACTTCTCCTTTAGGGTGGCTCTCTTTCAGGGCTATAGCTTTGTCTGGATTCTGGCTATACCACCCTCTTTAGGCAAAGAAGTATTAACAGATATTAATCATTGCCAGTTTCTCTGGGCTTTTGCCATTCTTCTTTGGTCTCTTAACCCTGTCCACATATCTGTGAAAACTATTTTTACTATAATTATCTTCACTTACTAATATGATTATTTTATGTGTTTTCTGCTAGGATTCTAAGTGATACAGAAATAAAACACATGGCGATAAGATACCCAGTGTTAAATAATTAATTCTATGCTAGCCTATAAATAAATAGGATGGTGCTTAGTCAAAGAAATTATACCAGTCATTAGCTTTTTTTTTTTTAAACAGAGCTACTACAGTCCTTAGAGTTATTTGTGCAATAGTAAACAAACAGAATGGGAAAAACTAGGTAGAAAATAAATCTTAATGGAAGTATACAAAATGGATGCAATAAAAGTTAAGGAAGAATAAAGACAAATTATGTAATGTGATTACACTGTGATAAAAGTCTTAATAAAGAGTGCTCTCTTCATACGGTTGCCAGATTTAGCAAATAAAAATACAAGATGCCCAGTTGTATTTCAGATAAGCAATGAATTATTTTTAGTATGTTTATCTGAAAGTCAAATTTAACTGAACATGCTATATTTCATCTGGCAACCATAACCTTGTGCATAATTCATTAACACAGTCTATCATTTGACAAAATCTCTTGTGATTTATCTTGTGATTTGTCACAGGTCATTCAACCTGTGAATGACCAAGTGACAGATGAAGTAGATCAAGAATTGCTATCTAGGAGACAAGTGCCTAAATGAAGCAATGGAAGAAGGTAAGTCACTTAAACAAAATATTGCAATCAGAGTTATCTACTTTTTGATGGAGAGTGAGAGATTGCGTGTATAGGGTCACTAATGTGAATTCTGAGGATAAGTCTAGTGAGGGTGATTTTAGAACAGAGTTTAATGAACAAGAAAAACAAGCATAATACTTACATACCTGTCCTGACATCTGTGTAAGGAGAACCAGGCCATGAATACATAGTCTAAGAATATAAATAAGTGTGCAATTGAAAAACTAGAACAATCAAGAACATGGGCACAAAAATAAGTATGTATAAACATGTAAGAAATGAGCAAAATGTGTAATGAAAAGAATAATTCCCTGAGGATAAGGGCAATTAATTTTTTTCTAGTCTGGCCTTCAAAAAGCCTTGATCATTCTAGGATCTATTATTTTAACTACAAATGGAATATTTAGTTGTATAAGTATTATAAAAACTATATATATATATATATATTGCATTTTTAAATTGAAGCCCTAAAAACCTATGCCTTATAATACAGGATTTTAATCTGAGCCAAAGAGAACAATAGGAGAAAGTTTATCCAGACAATAAAACTATGCTGTTGTATCAGAATCAAGTACAAAAGGGCAGGCTCCAAAAATAATAAATCAGATAAACATCAGATGTTGATCCTGGAATAGAGCTCTTGGATTCTGCTTTTTGCTTCTTTTCTGAAAGCTCTTCCCAATGTCGGCAGACAACCAAGAGGAGGTTGTGCTTCTTCGTGTAATAAGACTTCTAAAACTGTCCCAGGTTAGTAAACATGGCACAAGTAGAGGGATAAGCCAGGTGAAAGAATTTTATTAATTTAACTATATAGTAGGGAAAAATAGAAAGCACTAACATATAATTTAGTTGCTAAAATATTAAAAATCTTATGATGAAAAGTCCTGGAGAAGACTAGAAGCCTTGTCTGATTAAAAGAAGAAAATGTCTGCATCCCCTTTGCCTTTCTTCCTCATATGTTTTGAATGAGACTTGAAAAGGGGTAAAAAGGAGACTTGAATTATACCCAAAATAACTAAGAAATCTGGTTAAAGAAAATGTAAGCAAATGTTCCAGTACATTTATTGCAAGATTAATTCCAATATGATGAAAATGAAATAAAACCATGACAAAAATGCACCCCATTTTCTAAACACAAAGAAATAAATGAATTAATAAACTTATCCTATAAAAAAAGGAAGGTAAAGAGATATGCAGAATGTGGCCATGACAAAAAGAGGAAGCTAGAACTGTAACAGCACGTTGAATGGAAGTTTCCACTGAGGGGCCAAGAAAAAAAATATATACTCTATTCCTAAGTGACACATACTGTGATGCAAAATTTTAAAGAAATTTTTTCCAAACTACTAAACCTCCCACTGAAACCAATAATGCAAAAAGATCAGGAGTAGGAAACAGGGTCAGGGAAGGATTTTTTAAATGAATTTTTTGGAAGAAGTTTTTCTATGAATCTCATCTTTCTCAAGAGTGAAGAGTGGGGAATCTTGACTTTCATCATTAGCTCAGGAAAGCAAATTCTTAAAAAAACAACTCTGAGACTTTAATATATCTCCTGTGGAGTTTGGGGGATCCTGTGGACAGATATTTGCTTTAAATCAAAATCTAAGAGATGAGACTGAATGAAAAATATATGGTTGCTTAGAAAATGACTGCATTTTTTAAAGTATCAGATTTTATAAATGGTTAATGATAGACTGTATGGGTTGTTTCTATGGTCCAGATTTCAGTCACAATCAGAGCAATAAATTATGGGTTTATCTTCTTTCTCCAAAGAGGGACCATTTAAATAGGTTCATTAAAAAATGATGAAAAATGCTGGTGCTATTGCTAGAGGTCCAGGGATTACATAAAGAGATTTAAACTATGAAGTGAAAGAGAAATCACCTCCCTCATTCAGGGAACCACAGGCAAGAGATATCCCGAAATATAGGTGGGAGTCTGTGAAGAAAAGTTAAAGCAATCCACAAAACGTAATATTAAGTTTTAAATAACTGATATCTCCAGAAAAATAATAAAGTAGCTTATGACAGTATCAGAAAAATTAAAATCTTCATATGGCTATATCTTCCTTTACCTCTTTGTCCTACAGATATGGGGTATGGAATGGACAGATTTTCTTTTTCTTTTTTTTTTTTAGGGCCACACCTGTAGCATATGGAAGTTGCCAGACTAGGGGTCGAATCAGAGCTACAGCTGCCGGCCTACACCACAGCCACAGCAAAGCGAGATCTGAACCACGTCTGTAACCTACACCACAGCTCATGGCAATGCTGGATCCTTACCCACTGAGTGAGGCCAGGAATTGAAACACATCCTTATGGATCCTAGTCAGGTTCGTTAACCACTGAGTCATAAAGAGAACTCCCAGATTTTAAATGTAGAACAATAAAGAGGAGTCAATACCTATGAAGAAAGAGGAGATAGATAACTGAACCCCACATCTAGACTCTAGACTCCTCATATAACGTAGGCATAAATATGGGAGAGGAATAGAATATCTTCAACATAAAATTACATTCAAAACTTTTAAGTTAACAGGAGTTTCCATTTTGGCTCAGTGTCTTAGGAATCCAACTAGTGCCCATAGGGATGCCGGTTCAATTTCTGGCCTTGCTCAATGTGTTGAGAATCAGGATATGCCATGAGCTGTGGCGTAGGTTGAAGACACAGCTCAGATCCTGCGTTGCTGTGGCTGTGGCACAGCCTAGTGGCTGCAGCTCCAATTCAGCCCCCAGCCTGGGAATTTCCATGTGCCATGGGTGCGGCCCTAGAGAGAAAAAAAAAAAAAATTTGAAGTAACAAGTAACAGCTTACAGTCAAATCGAGGCTGTTTTGCAACATCAAATATGATATTATATTTAAATCTTAGAGTGTCCATAAATGTCATGGAGCCCACCCAAGTTTTAATCCTGTACAAGAGAACTGGCAGTTCAGAGTACAATTCAAAGGACAATGAGAAAACAAAAATAGAATTGCCTTATACATCTCATAAGTTATCTTAAAGCACCAGTTATATTAGCTTTAAAATAAAATTACTTCTAAATAAGAAACCAAATTAATACTTTTATATTGTGTTTGTTTCATTTAGGATCTTAGTACCTCTTGAGATAGCAAACTCAAAGGTTTAATTGCAAAAATTTAATGTAGACATTATTAGACTTCTGGTTTCTGGTTCTGCATGTAAGGAGCTTAGAAGTTTTCACTCTAGCCTAACAACAAGAAAAAAAGTCCTGACTGAAAAATCGACAACTCTTCTTGGACTCCCAAGAGAGGAGAGGACACAGAGCAAACCATGATTCCTAAGATTGGAGAGACTAACGGGAAGATATGGGTTGTGATTGTTTCCCTTAGCAGAGATCACAAGGAGAAACTGCTGTGGAAACCAGTACTAGGGAAGGAAAACCTGACCTGTAATTGACAAATTGCTAGAGGCTCAGTGTGCACAAATCTGAGAGTTAAAAACTCCAGGGGTACCCAGTCATAAGGTTACCCAGCAATGCTGTGAGATTTACCACCAGTAGCTCAACCAGGTTACAATAGTAAATTAAGGAGAAAAATCCCCTTGAGTTTGAGTCAGAGAAAGGGAACAAGGAGTCATTTTGTAATATGCCAGAGTACTCTGTTGCTCTTAATAAGGCCTGCCCTCAAGAGAAACTAGCTAAACAGTTGCTAATATACTGAGATATTAACAGAGCCTAACTGACCAGGGGAAGAGAAATACCAGGTGGCTCTAGCCATCTTGGCTCTCTTAACTGGGGAGGGGAAAACCAAGTAACATAGGTGAAGTTCACAGCCCAGAGGTACAGGTTCACCAAAAGACTGTGACCTATATCATAGAACTATAGATTTAGGTCACAGTCTTCCCTCTACACCTCACCATAACATTACATACAATATGTAATAATACATGGGTACATAATGATGACTTGTTTATGGCAGTTTTTTTTTTAATTGAGTCTATTATGTCCTGCTATTAAGAAAAAAAAATACAAAGTATACCAATAGGCAAAAAACGAAACTTGAAGAAACAGAGCAATCATCAGAACCAGAAATAATAAGGATGTTGGAATTATCAAGCCAGGAATTGTTTAAAAAGTGTAATTATTATGCTAAAGAGTTCTAATGGATAAAGTAGATGGCACACAACCAAAAATGGGCAATGTTAAGTAGAAAGATAGAAATTCTAAGAAAGAATCAAAAAGAAATGCTAGACATATAAAGCATTGTAATGGAAACGAATGGCTTCAGTGGAAGTAATAGGCTGAACACAGCTAAGGAGCAAATTTCTGAGTCAGAGGAGCTAGAGGCTATATCAGTAGGTTTCTTAATAAACAAAAGGCAAACAGAACAAATATCAACAAACAAAAACAGAACAGAATATCCAAAGACTGTGGGATAACTACAAAAGGTGTACCATATGTATAATGGGAACACGAGTAGTAGAAAGACAAGAGAAATGAAATACTTGAAACAATAATACTGATAATTTCCCAAAATTAATGTTAATGTAAATTAATGTCCATTAATTGTTGATTAAAATTATTACCCCAGATTAAACATATATCCAGGAAACTCAGAGAACACCAAGCAAGATAAATACCAAAGAAGTTCACCTAGGTATATCATCTAGGTATATCATCTTCAAATTACAGAAAAGCGGAAAAAGAAGAAATCCTGATAGTAGCCAAAGAGGAAAGAAATCTTAATTGTAGGGGAATAAAGATAAAAATTATATCTCTCTTCAGAAACCAGGAAATCTTTGAAGTCTTGGAAGAAAAAACTTATCAGCCTAAAATATGTATCCAGCAAAATTATCCTACAAATGTGGAGAAATAGACACTCAGATGAACAAAAATTGAAAGAATTCAGTGCCAGTCAGCCTGCCTTCCAAGAAAATTCTTTTTAGAGTTCTTTAAACAGAAGGAAAATAAAACAGGTGACAAATTCAGATCTACATAAAGAAAGAACATAAAAAATAAGTGAAGTAAAATAAATTTTTCTTATTCTTAATTTATGTTAACAGCAGTATATTTAAATAAATATTAATGACAGTAAGTTATCAGGTATAATGTATAAGTGATATGAATGACACTGAAAGTGTAAGAGATGGGAGGGAAGAATTGGGAATACTTTCTTATGAAGTAGGGTCACTACCCATGAAGCATATAAGGTTATTGAAAAGGAAAATTAGATTAGTTGTAAATATATATTTCAGACGCTAGAACAACCACTGAAGTATTTTCTTTCTCCTTTTTTTTTTTTAGGGCCACACTTGCAACATATGGAGGTTCCCAGGCTAGGGGTGGAATGGGAGCTGTAGCAGCTGGCCTACACCACCACCACAGCAACGTGGGATCCAAGCCCTGTCTGCAACCTACACCACAGCTCATGGCAACCTTGGATCTTCAACTCACTGAGCAAGGCCAGGAATGAAACCCACATCCTTATGGATACTAGTTGTGTTCTCTACTGCTGAGCCACAATGGGAACTCCTAAAGCATTTTAAACAGAAGTATAATTGATACTCTAAGAAAGTATAATTGATATTTTAAGAAAGGAGAGGAAAATGGAATTATACAAAATCATAATTTAAAACCAAAGAAGGCAGAAAAAGAATGGAATATAAAACAAAAATAAAAAGAGAAAGAATAGAAAAATTAAAGAAGAAGGGCAAAAAATAGAAAACAGTTATAAAGTGTATGCTTACTCAAAGACTTGCACATGAGTGCTCATGGTAATTTTACCCTTAATGGTCGAAAACTGGAAACAACCAAAATGTTCAAAAGTAGGAGAATGGAAAACAAGTGGTATTTTCACAAAATATATAGTAAAAAGGAACGGACTGCTAATGCATGCAAAACATGGATGAATCTCAAAAACACTTTTTGACAGCAAAAAAGCATACACAAAATAGTTCATACTGTATGATTCCATTTATTTGAAAGCTAGTAAAACTAATCTATAGTATAAAAAAACCTTTTAAGTGGTTGGCTTCTTGAAAGATTGTCTAGAAAGAAGCATGTTATTACTTGCATAAGAATAATAAATCTTGATGGTTATGCATTATGTGGGAAAATGTAAATTTTTAAAATTATAAAGTAGTACACAATATTTATGTGATATACTTATGTAAATTTATCTCGAGGGAGAAAATGGAACAGGAAACAAATATTGAATACTATAGGTTTCTGGAAAAGGGTTATATTGACTCATTGAATTGAAAATATCATTAGAATTCATTTCAGGAAAAGTTTGATACGAAGTAAATACATGTCGTTCCCACTGTGGCATAGTGGGTTAATAATCTGGCTTGTGTCTGTGGCATTGTGGGTTCTATCCTCGGCCTGGTGCAGTGGGTTAAGGATCTGCACTGCCAGTGCTGTGGCGTATGTTGCAGATGCAGCTTCAAATCTCTTTCTGGTCCGGGGAACTTCCATATACTGCCAGTGTAGCTGACAAAAGAAAAAAAAAAGTGAATGCAATGTTACAAATAACCTGGTTTCTCTATCTTTCCATAGCAACATTCTCTGGTATTAGCTCTTCAGTTTTTTCTTTTTTGGATGGTCCACTGGCAAAATCAGATTTAGCTTGAGACTATATTTTTCATGACATTCAATCTGGAAGGAAAGGAAAAAAGAAAAGAGAGTCTTCTATTTCAAGAAAGTCCCAGAAAATGTTATTTTGCATCTCATTGGGTCCTATCTGTTTGGCTTACATTTGGAACTGGGAATAGAGTCAATAATGTTAAATAAGAAAAATGTGTAAGGACAGGGAAGTCCCACAAAGAAAATCTCAGTTTTAATATCAGAAGAGTGCGAAATGAGTGCTATAGAAGAAATGTTCCTGTTCAGGAAATTAATTTATTATTTTCACCCTAAACTCAGAACATTGGTTTTAAATTTTAACGAATTTAGTATGTTAATCAGTACTAATGGTACTAAGATGTAACTTAAAATTCAAGTAACGTTGTGACCCAGTTAGGTAGTAAATGTTGGACTCCTTAACGACTGGCAAAGCAGGTGGGCAGCAAACAAGAAACTATTAAATTATCTTAATTGCTCTGTATATTGGCAGTAGATTAATAATATGATTATTAGGTCAGGTCAGAATTGATTTTCATTTTCCAAAGAAGGTACAACATAATTCTTAAGATAATTGGGAGAGATTAAATCAGATCAAAGTTAAAATGAGTTTCTGAATGTAAAAATTTGTAATGTTTATGAATTAATTTCATGGTGAGAATTATGAAATCAAGCAAGATCCTGTCATTTTAACATCATAATTTTCCCTCCTATATATTCAAGCTACATCTACATAATCAAAGTATATTATGATCAAGCAACTACAAGCCCAGAAAGTTTGATTTTTATATTTTTTGCTGTAACTTACATCATCATAAGCAGTTTTCTTAGGAAGTTGAGGAGAATAATGAAATAATTATTTATTTCTATTGTGATGTAAGAGAAGGCCTTCGAAATAGCAAATACCAGTTAAAATTTTCTATGACAGAATTTTGATTTCGTTGTACTCTGTACTGCAATGAGGATCACATGATTTCTAAATCAAATGATGAGGCAAAATAGTTGGCTAAAAAAAGTAGAAGTACAGGCACAGTAGTTGGAACAGTTTATTGGCTAGCATAATGGAGGTATATTTTCATGAACCAGAAACTGTTGTTTAAAAATAAAATACAACAAAATTTCTTTCATAAAATGAAGAGGAACCACAAGACCATAATCAACTGTTTTATAATATGATGCTAATTTCCTGGTTAATTTTCAAGTCAAGCAATTAGCTTTTAAAAAACACACTAAATAGTCTCAGAATGACTATAAATTATTTGCAATTTCCTATTATCAGCTATTCTAATAAAAGCTGAATATAACTCAATAGTTTCTAGAAAAAACTGATGTCACGTAACTGTTAAACTCCATTTGGCCCTCTGTACTGCTTCAGAGTTCCTCAGTGGAGAAATATACAAATGGTAGCATAAATTACCTTTGCACCTTCATTCAAGTTCTCCTGACTCTACATTTATGTTCCTTGCTATGATTCTGCCTACTTTACCATCTGCAAAGTCGAATTTGAAAAATAAAAGAATCTATAGATGGACATTTATTGGTTGTCTCCCTAAGCATCTATTTCTTGTCTCTCTTTTCTAAAAGGTCACTTACATTTCCAGTCCTCCTGTCTAACAGGATTCATTCGTGGCACGGGGAGGGTGGGGAGATATTAAATAAGTCTTACCAACCAGAATCAATGGAATTTAATTCTGTTTACTTACATTTGTGATTGTGGTTGTGTGCTTGAGGTAAAGATTATGAACTTTTTTCTGTAGAATGAAAGAGTGAGTGTTTCAATATCTTTAGAGGTCTATAACAAAATACTACAGACTGAATGTAGTAGTTTATAAACAATGGACATTTCTCATAGTTTTAGAAGCTGGGAGTCCAAGATCATGGTTGTTTGTCAGCCCTCTACTGGGTTGCAGACCATTGTATCGTCACATACAAGGAGCTAGAGAGCTCTGTGGGATTTCTATTATATAAGAGTATTAGTCCCATTCAGGATGGTTCAACTCTCATGACCTACTCTCACCCAAAGCACTCTGTACAAATACAATAATTTTGGAGATTAGAATTTCAACATATGAATTTTAGTAAGACACACATTCAGACCCACAGCAGAAAACCATGACAGACCCATGTCAGACCCATGACAACATGAAACTCAAGGAGGAATTTCTGGTTAGTCTAACAACCTTAAGAAATAAAGTGACACTAAGTCTTGGATATATCAGTTGCTAGATAAAGGTTAACAGAAAACCAAAGTTACTCTGGGGCAGTGGGAATACAGGAACCAATTTAATCACACCACCACCCCACCACCCCTGCATTTATTTTAAGCAACATTAGTTTGGGTCAGATTTTCAACTATCTGCAACTAAATAGATTCAGATGTACACAGTACACATCTTTTCACAAATAATAGTGTTTTAATGTTTTTTTTTAACTCATTCTTGTCTGTTCTATTAGGGGCCTTTTTTTAACCACTAAAATTAATGCTCTGGAATTTGATGTTTATGAGTGGGAATAAAAGTTTTCATGTAGAATGTTTAACACTCTTGTTGCTGTACTCTAGCTGAAAAGATAGTGTTAGAGGTGGTAGGAGTCCTGTGAATATTTCTATTCAAATCCCTCTTTATATTGCTTAGGGATGTGGTCTCAGAAAAATTAAGAGAATTATGTGGAATCACTCAGCATTTGCGCTAGTAACTCATGCATTCTTAACCAAGTTGGTGTGTAGTCTTCCCTCCAGTTGCAAACCTTTTTTGTAACCTAGATCCTTATCATAAATACCAATTACCATGTACTCTCTATTACAAAATATATTGCCCTCATATATCCTTAGAATATGCAATCAGCAGCATTATTTCTTTTTTAAAAAAACAGCAAATTTTATTTTCCTGTTATAGCTGACCTAATTCTTTAAATCCTCCTAACCACATTATCAAAGAGGATTCATTATTGAACGTTAAAAGTGAATATATGACACCTCAGAGAGTATAAACAAACTACCAAATATCATATATTTATTAAGTTTAAAGATATGAAATTTATATCATATTTGTTTGATTAAGAGCCTCTGCCCCTGAGTGCATGGCATTTAGCTATATTTATGGTATAAAATTTAGAAATATATCTGTAGAGTTATATTTACAGCACTTTTAACATTAATATAGCAAGTATTTTCAGGGAGGATAATTGGCTTTGGTGAGAAATGTGCATAAGTTAGTGTTATTTTTGAATGTTAATCCTCTTTTTAGAAATGAAACCTGCCTTGACTTTATGTTAAACATCAGTAGCAAATATCCCCTAAAACTTTGATCTGACAATATAATCCTAATTATGCCCGAGAAAATCTAGGTGTGAAAATTGGAATCTTAAGTGGCAGCTCAAGAAGTTCAAAACTAATCAACACAAGAAAAAAAAAAGATTCCTATGGCCCAGACCCTCCCTGACTTGGCCTCCCCTTCTTATTGGCTTGGACACATCGTAGATTAAACTGCTATTTGTGCAGTTCACTGAGCCCAGGCTGAATTAAAACCTCCACTAGTTCACACAGTTCTGCTTTCAAGTTATCTTGTCAGGGAAGCTGACAGTCTCAATGACGCTACTTTATAGACTCCTTGGTAAAAATAGGATACCTAAAATCTACCCTTAAAAACTGAACCCACAGAAGTTTGCCCTCCTTGGGTCAGAGAACATAAAATGTACTTGATCTCATATTGTTTGAGATGCATCTGTGCATATAACCTCTTCAGAGAGAGTAAATTAGATGCAGGAGAAAATGAAAAAAGATACAGCTATTCCAGCTCAAACCAGGGCTTTATGCAAAAAACTGACAGACATGCAAAATCTTCCTTCCAAACATATTGGTTACATCTTTTACAGTAGTTCACTTCACAACCTTGTTGAACACTGCTCTGTTTGAGTTAGGTGTTGTTATTAAGTAAATGAAGAAATATAAAATACTACCCTCAAGTAACACACAAATTGTTTTCAAACTGTGTATAACAATTCCTACTATTTTATTGATTTCTATCTATATATATGGTACGTATGTGTGTGTATATGTATAGAAATTATCCTTTTCCCAGTTGAAAAGAATATTATTAACCACTGTATATTGGTTATTTCTGACTTTTATTCAACTAGGGCTCATGCTATCCAACTCGAATTTGGTGGAGTCTTATTCTTTACACATTTTAAATTATTAATCACAATTCAAATCTAGCACTGGGTTATTTATGCACATTGTTGAAAGCTGATTACAGTATTGTAATGGAAGATACAATTATTACTATAACATCAGTACCACTGTCTTCCCATTCTATTTTTTCACAATTAAAAGTGTTTATGATATTTTTCAGTATTCATTTTCTGGTTTAATGAGGTTTCCTGAAAGATAACTGCACTGATTATGTGTGCATGATAAATGTTTAATAGCAGAAAATGAACTTAGTTATAAGCACATTCTGTTTTTTTATCTTTTCAATAGAAAACAAATGCATACTTTTGTTTCTTTCCTCCTTTGTATTATTTATGTATGTGGATGAATATATGTGAGATTTCTTGGTAATATCCTCTTTATTAAAAAAAGAAAAAATAGATATGAGTACATTCATGTAGATACTGTGATGCACAGTCATTCCTTGTATACACATTGTTACTGTTATTTCCAAATGCAAAGAAGTTCCTCTAGATTCTTTACAAATTTTTAGTATAACAACTAGTGTGTCATGGTGAGAGGGCATGGTTATGCAGCACTGAGGGTCACTGAAGTCTAGCTCAGGTTTTATTTGGAAATATGAATGAGTCCTGGTGATTACTAAGTTAGCAGCAAGCTTCTTTCCAGTAGAGTCTGCTGACAAAAGTAGTTGAAATGTGTGTGAACAGCAATTAATCACCCTGCTACTGACTTGCCCCGAACAGAATTTAATTAAATACAGTTCATACCTCTATACCTACTTTTATCACATCTTCAGCGGTTCCAAAATATTTGAGTCAGCAATTTGCCAAGGAGGAAAATTATGCTGGGGGGAAGAAAGCAAATGGGCCTCTCATTAAAACTGAGACAAAGAATCAATGGAAGAACAGCAGGCCACTTAAATACATTAGTACTTCACACTGGGCCAGGCTAAAACCCTTCAAATGGCCTCTTTGTAGAAACAGAATAGTGGAGCCTCCTTAAAAAATATCAATAGTGTCTTGATTATAAATTTTGAAGGAAAATATGCAACTCAATATCTCAAAAAAGCAATATCTAAGGACACCTTTGAGAGACGAAACCTATGGCAGTTGAAACTTAACGCTCCCTTCTCGCTTCTGAAACATTGCTTGCTTGCTAAATATCAGTTGTGACAGTGTTTCGCAACAAAGGGTCAATAAAACCGGCCAAGACATAACAGGCTACTATTTAGAAACCACCCCCACAGGTCTGCAACTTTCAAAAGTCCCGCGCGCGCCAATTATAGCCAGTCACCAACCGCCACAT